>CM054057.1:60619228-61351586 GCA_028641055.1 Alopecurus myosuroides | reverse complement strand
ATTTATTTACTCGTACTTTATTTATCTGCTATATCCAAAAAAAACCGAAAACTCGTTTCCTAGTGTTTACAGTGAAATCTCTATCGGACCTGCTTGTTAACAGCTTATGCTCCTCGTTGGATTCGACACTCTTATTTATCGAAAGTACTATGATACACCCCCTATACTTGTGGGTCATCAAGACTATTTTCTGGCGCCGTTGCCGGGGAGTGAAGTGATATTGGTAAGTGGAATTGGTAAGATAAACTTTTACTCTGCGTGTTGTTTTTATTTCTGTCTGTTGTTTTATTTCATTATGGAGAATACTTTTGATTCTATGTTTAGAGGTACTACTACTATCACTGCTAGGGTAGTAGGTGACCCGTTATCTGCTGAAATAGATCCTTATATAATGCCTATGAAAATTGTTGGACGTGTTGTGGATAGCTGCTATTATGGAGATGGAACTATCCATCCGGGTGATCATTTGCTCTTTATACATGAATTATGCGAGTTATTTAGGTGTGTAGGTATTACTATGGATCAAGTGAAAACAAAATTATTTTATTTATCGCTGAAAGGAAGAGCCACTGAATGGTTCAAATTACTGAAGAATGGTGAATCTATTGGATGGGAGGAAATTGTTCCTCTCTTTTATTCTAAATTATATCCTCCTAATGAGATTCATAAGGACTGGAATCAAATATATAATTTTTGGCCTCATGATGGAGAGAGTATTTCCCAAGCTTGGGGGATAATGAAGTTATTAATGCTCAAATGTCCCGTTCATGAGCTCCCGCGTAATATTGTTATCAATAATTTATATTCAATACTTTCTCTTCATGATAAGGATTTACTGGATGCTTCTTGTTCTAGATCATTCACACGTATGAAGGAAGAAGCTAAATGGGATCTTATTGACCGTCGATGGAGTGTGGACACACGCTCGTTGGGAGACCCCAAGTGCAACGTGTGAAGAGTGCAACGACAAGCTTTCCCTCAGAAAAGAAACCAAGGTTGAATCGACCAGTAGGAGGACAAGGAATCTTTGAAGGTTTATGCAGCCGAGGTGGAAAGGAGCACTACCGGTTCAGCAACAACATGGAACCTACACAACACAATCAAATCACTTTGCCCCAACGAAGCAGTGAGGTTGTCAATCTCACCGATTTTGCTGAACACAAAGAGGTTAAACGTATGGTGTGGAAAGCATTATTAAAACAGTAGAAGCAGTGTGAAAGCAGCGGAAACACTGTGTGTATTATTAGTATGATGAAAAATGGACCGGGGTCCATAGTTCACTAGTGGTTTCTCTCCGTGAAAGATAAATAACATGTATGGTGAACAACTTACGGCTGGGCAATTGACTGAAATGAAGGTTGCACCGTAGTGCATATGCAAGACATAAAGATTACTATTGGATTCATGCGGGAATTACAACAAGATACATAGAACGTCATCCAACTACGTCTATGACTAATAATCCACCCTCCAAATATCATCCAAACAAACGTTGGGTATTAAATTGCAAGCAAAAAATAACCGCAGTAAGCAAAGTGTGTAATGTAAACAATGTAAACGAAGTAAACATCATTGTTTTCTCCCTAATGGAAACATCACATCCTCCATCTGTCACGTTTCTGTCACTCGAGCACAGATGCAAAGGAGGCATGAACCCACTTTCGAGCATAAATACTCCCTCTTGGAGTTGCTAGCATCTTCTTGGCCAGAGCATCTACTAATAACGGAGAGCATGCAAGATCATAAATAACATATGCATGAAGATAACATGATAGATTGATAATAAGAATACATAGAATTCAACATTCATAGGATCCCAGCAAACACAACATGTAGCATTACATAAAGATGATCTTTATCATGTAGGAAAGCTCACGAGATCTATACATGAGGCATAAATTGGAGGAGACAGCCATCTAGATACTGCTATGGAGCCGTAGTACAGGGATGAACTACTCACGCATCACTACGGAAGAGGGCATGGTGGTGTAGACCCCTCCGGTGATGAATTTTCCTCCCAACAGGTTGCCGGGGAGAGCTCCAAAACCCTCGGGATCTCGGGATGACGATGACGGTGGCCTCGGGTGTTTCTCGGGAAAAAGTGGTATATTCCTAGGGTTGATCTGTCGAGGGAATAAATAGGCGAAAGAGCGATGGAAGAGGGCACCCGAGGGGCCCACACCACCCCCAGGCGCGGCCAGGGGGCGCAACCCTATGGTGTGGCCCCCCTGTGGCCCCTCTCCGGGTCTCTTCGAAACTCCGTGGAACCTTCGGGAATTCCAAGACTTCCGGGCTTCGAATTTTCCAATTCCAAGAATATTTCCAGACAAATTTTCGGAAACTAAAAACAGCAGAAAACAGGGAACTGGCTCTGTGGCATCTTGTTAATAGGTTAGTCCCAAAAATCGATAAAAATGACATAAAGTGTATAGAAAACATGTAAGAAATAACATGAAAACAACATGGAACATCATAAATTAAGGATACGTTTATGACGTATCAACATCCCCAATCTTAGTTCCTACTCGTCCTCGAGTAGGTAAACGATAAAAACACAAAAAATTTGAGGTGACATGCTACCAACAAAAACTTAATCATCAATAATGTAAAAGAATATGTAAACTGAGATCATAAAACTTCAACACAAGCATGATAAATAAAATTTTAACAATAAAGCATAGCAATCACCTTGCATCATGAGAAATAACACAAATAAAGATCATGAATAACAATGCATCCAAAGTTATACGTTTGTTTCAAGTATAGAAAAATCATGGCAAAGTGATATTTCGCTAGTCCTTAAGAGTGGGGCAAAACATAAATGCCAGGAAACCTTCAAAGTTCATGAGGAAGACTAGAACAAATAATTTGAGATCAAGCAATAACACATCATGAACAATTAATAATGTTTCTGGGATAAATGCACATTAAACTCAGAATGGCAACTATGCTCTCTCAACTGTGCATAAAGTTAGAAGATGGAGACTCAACATAAAAGTAAAAGAAAGGCCCTTCACAGAGGGAAGCATGGATCACTCATGTGCTAGAGATTTTATTTTATTAAATAGAGGTATAAAATGTTTGACACTCCTCCCATCCATCTTACACAAAACATGGCTAACAGAATCCCCGGGTCCCTGCCAACAATCACATACCGTGGAGGAGTGTCTATTTCTAGAGAGGTGTATGCTTATGTCAACGAATGGTAAACGGAAAATCCAGTACGTCACAACCAACTAGACTTCACAAGAGCGGCTCCCATTTGAAGGATGCAACTGGTGTAGAAGGTCATTCCTCTTTCTCTTTTGTTTACACAATTATGCTTTGACTGATAAATCAGGGGAAAAATAGTGAAGAGAATTTGTTTGTATTAATTTTGGGCTGGGCACCCCGCTTCCAGCTCTTCTATCAATTGGATAAGCGGATGAAGCCACTAGTCAGGGTGTGAAAGTTCAGTCAACAAGTGAGATAAATATTCTCTATTTATGTCCTCATGAGCTAAAATAGGAACACAAAACAGGAGTAATTTTGAAAGTTCTAAAGGTAACACATGAGAAATTTACTTTGGAGTGTTAGTTATATACCACATATAGGTAGGGATGGTAGACACATTTGGCATACTTTAATTTTTTTTTGGGAGTTGGATTGCACGAGTAGAGCTCAAGTACAGGTGGAGGCTAGCAAAAAACTGGGAGCAAGAAATCAAGAGAGCAGTAATGGCCATAATCATGCATAGCGACATAAACATCATTAATCAAAGCATAAGTGGTACCACAAGTTCAATAACTAAATGATCGTAGAGGCTATTAATGACTGGTTCATAGTCATAAACATGGTGTGAGCATGCGCCAAGTCAACCAAATTCAATATTCAAAGGAGAACACCACAAATTTATGCTTCAATACGACAAGAACAACTCATAATTCTTTCAATCGAACATTAAGGACTCTCAGTTATTTGAGATAAATCATGCTACTAAATAGCCACTAGGATTTAGAATTAAAATAACATCTAGCATTATATGAAAACGTCTATCCACAGTCTATACAAGCTTCTATTAGCATCTTTCATAATTCTACCAAATGCAGCAATTTCTTTTCCCAACAAGCACCATACGAAATATGTTTTAACAAAAACTCTCTGAATTATACAGCAAAAAAACATGAGAGTATTAACATAACACTACTAAAACTAACAGCTCTGAATAAGAGATGCAATGGAAACAAGAGCTAAACATGAATTTCTGCAGCAGCTAGAAGAAAAACTAAGAATACGAGCATAACGAGTATTCAAACAAAAAATCGGAGTATGTCTCTCTCCAAAACATGGATGCTAGGTTCCAATGATATTATTGCAGCAAGGAAAACGAAAGAAAAAAAAACGAAAAATAACAGACGCTCCAAGTATATTGCATATGATGTGACCGAATAAAAATATAGTTTCACTAGAAGTGACTTGATAAATTATTGATGAAGAAGGGGATAACTTGGGCATCCCCAAGCTTAGATGCTAGAGTATTCTTAGAATTTTCTGGGATGAACCACGGGTGCATCCCCAAGCTTTGACCTTTCACTCTTCTTGATCACATATATCACCCTCTTCTCTTGACCCTTGAAAACTTCCTTCACACCACACTCAAAGAGTAATTCGCATTAGAGGGTTAGTGCAACAATCAAAAATCCATGGGTTCTGTATGGGCACAAGTGCTATTGATGCTTGCAAACATTATCTACATCCGTTGATGTTTCGTGAAGCAAAGAAATCCACTTGACATTGTAAAAGAGAAAATGCAAGAAAAATGGCAGAATCTCCCAAAACCAGAACAATCTGTAAAGACGATTTTTTTGGGGCACTTACACTGCTCAGATAAAAAAAAATTGAAGAACAAAGAAGTTGCGGAATTATCTGAGGAATAAGCACAAAAATTCAGGTCATTCTGATTTTTCACGATTTTTTACGCTGGACAACAGAAATCTGTTTCTTGCGCAGAAATCCCAAACCAACTCCAACTTTTGTCAGAAACTTTACTTGGCACAACTAATACATGAAAATAAAGATATAAAGGAGTTGCTAACGAATTATACATTCCCTTGAATAAAATAAAATTGAGAAAAACAAAGCAAAAGTAAAACCATGGGTTATCTCCCAAGAAGTGCTTTTCTTTAACGCCTTTTAACTAGACTCAGAAAAGTAGATTCACGTGTTTTCAAGTGAAGAAGATGGTCACAAAAGAAATATGAATTAAAAAAATAGAGAATCAAGAAGACAGTATAAACCAAATTTAAGTCTAACCCACTTCCTATGCATAGGAATCTTGTAAAGAAATAAATTAAAGAAACTCAAAATAGAAATCATGTGAAGGTAGAACAAGAGCAACTTCTAAACTTTCAACAAAAAGAGAGGTTTTTAGTAACATAAAAATTCCTACAACCATATTTTCCTCTCTCATAATAATTTTCAGTACCATCATGAACAAACTCAACAACATAATTATCACATAAAGCATGTTTGTCATGGTCTAAAAGCAAACAATTCATATGAAGCTCCAAAACAGTGGGATCAAAATTTAAAATTGGCTCCTCTTTTTCCCCACTTTTAGCAATATTAAAACAAGATGATTGATCACTCATAAAAGGTATGGGACACATTATAACAATCATATTTTTAGTATCATTATAATTTATAACATCAAGTAACATAGGACCATCATCTAGAGCATTATCATATAAATTTTCTAAGCAAACTTCCTCATTATCATGCATATCAATAGTTCGAATAAATAGAGGATTCTCATAGGATTGATCAAACTAGCATGGATTTTCATGAATACCAGTAGCAATGTCATTCTCACAAGTTTCATTCATAGTAGTATCAAGGTCACAAGTATATCAAGTATCAACTTCATCAAAAAGAGATATTTCAAAACAATTAATAGGATCATCACAATTATGAGTTAAAGCGTTACTCTCATTTGGAGGTAGACATGGGTATCTCCATTCTTCCTCATCTTGATCATCATTCTCCTCCTCTTTTTCATCCAATAAGCTTCCAGATTCAACAATTTCTTCTTCCATAGGCTCCTGCCAGGCATTAGTCTCTTCCTTAGGCTGAGAGCACTTATTAAGATATTCCATTATGTAGCAATTAGAATGCTTGTAATTATGCTCTCAAGAAGGTGCTCAAAGAATATGGTGGTACTCAACATAAAAGTAAAAGAAAGGCCCTTCGCGGAGGGAAGCAGAGATCACTCATGTGCTAGAGCTTTTATTTTATTAAACATAGGTATTAAAAGTTTGAAACTCCTCCCATCCATCTTACACAAACCATGGCTAACCGAATCCTCGAGTGCCTGCCAACAATCACATACCATGGAGGAGTGTCTATATTTTAAGAGAGGTGTATGCTAGTGTCAACGAATGGTAAACAAGCGGATCCAACTTGTAGATCAAGCGGGCTTTGTGCTTGATCAACATTTTCTCAAGGTACGTGAAAGCATTCATCCTGGATCTGAGATCCAATTTGCTTGTCATCGTGCCAGGGTTCAGGATCATCTGGTTCCACGAAAGGGGTCTCTTCTGGATCATAACAATGCCATCGTTCCTATTCTGGACGTGGATTCTTTGGTGCCGCTTTTGGATCGGACTCCCATTGATCCTGCGGTGGGTTTAGTCCATGCAGCTAAAGTTTTAGACCTGGATTTCTCTAGAGGTCTAGCTCTTGCTAAGGAAGTCCGCATTCTCTTCGGATCGGACGTTCACGCTACTAAAAAGTACGGCGCTTTCAAAATGGTCGTATCTTTTGGCCGTGCTGCTTTCAAAATTGATGTTAATACTGTTGCTTTGGCTCTTGAGGCGGCGATTGGAGGATATTGTGGATCTTTGAATGTTACCTGTCTTCATGATCGGGTTTTCTCTTTTGATGTCGCTTCTAAGGAGGTTGGATTTCATATTATGAAGATTAAATGGTTTTCTTGCTTCCACTTCAAGTGCTTCTTTCATCTTTGGAGTTTCGGTGGTCCAAATTGGATGGCTGAATGGAGAAAGTGGAACCACGATCAGACTAATGAGTGGACTGTTGTCACGAGGAAAAAGAAGGTAAAACCTAAACGGTACAAGCCTTTAATAAAACCTTCTGCTACTCGTGCACCAACTGCTCCCCCCACGATTCCTAACAAAATTGGTTCTGATATTGATCGTGAACTGCCTGCTATTAAGTTTGGATCTTTTAATGCTGATTCTATTGTTACTAAGTCTGTTACGGATCCTATCCCTGTACCCCCTACCGTGGCCTCTATGCCTGTTGATGATGGCTTCGCAAAATTAATTGATAAAATGGCGGCCCAGGTTTGGCCTTGCTCTAACTGCCTCTCAGCTAAACATGCAACAGAAGAGTGTACGGGACGGATTCGGTGCTGGTCTTGTTCACGTTCGGACCATATCCGCAGAAACTGCCCGGGAATTAATGGAACTCTGCGCTGGGTAGTTAAATCATCGACTATTGGAACCGAGGAGTCCCCTGCCTCAGCTCTATCCCCTGCCCCTGCCACTGTTCCTGGAAAACCCTCGTCGGAATCGCCGTTCGAATCGCAACCTCTCTCAGCAATGGCGAACTTCCCCTGTGATCTGACTAGGTTCGTCCCGGCGGGGATGCATGTTGAGGAGGTATGGGCGGCCGAGCAGCGGCCTGCTCGCCTCTTCATCACCTCATCTGCGGCTCCACCTCGCCGCCATGAATCCTGGGCCATTGCTCAGTTGGTTCCGTGGCCACCGGTAGAAGAGCTCGACGATATCCTTCAGGAATTACATCTGCAAGTTGTCTCCTTCTCGGAGAGCGCTGTGGGAGTTGGCATGTTCCGCATGGCGGATCAAGTTGCCAGAGATTGTTTGGTACACTCTCCTCCTTTTATCTTTCCTGATGGTAGGATGCTATCCTTCGTTCGGCATGATGAAGGAGATAATGTTAGAGCAACAACTTATTCAAGGACTGGGTGGATTATGATTCTGAATCTGCACATGGACTATCGCACCGATGAGTTTCTTCGGGAGTTTGTGTCCAAGTTTGGCAAGCTCCGGACCTGGTGGAGGGAGGACGCTTCTCCTGTTCGCACCTTGCTCAAGGTTACTTATGGGAGCGGTGCTGATGTTCCCCGCTCGCTTGTGATTAGGGAGGTTCAGCGTTACGGTGGTCACGTTGTTTCCTGGACCTGCCCTGTTTTTATTCTGGACAGTGATGCTGCTGATGCTTTGCCGGGGGATGAAGACCTTCTCCCTCCTGGGGACAATCCACACCCAGCTTTTGGTGCTCCAGAGGCCCCAATTCCAGATGCTTGGGTTCCACCGGCTCAGCCTGAACCACAGCAAGGTGGTTGGGGAGAGTGGAACAATGAGGAGCAGGGAGAGAATGCTGCGCCGGAGGAGCCTGTTGAACCTGAGCAGGTGCATTCTTCTGTATCTGTTCAATTCTCTGGCGCTTCCATTGACTCCATGAATGTTGCACGAGCTGAGGGCCCGGAACAATTTGTGGAGATGCAGCAACAGGTGGAACATAACCAACTGGCTATGGTTCCTTTTGTTCCACCACCCCCTGAAATTGGTGCAGATCTGAACAATAAAGTGCAGATTCTTCAAGTCCTGCTGCCTGATCCTGTGGTGGAGTGGTCCAGATATTTTCTGGAGCACAAAGCTCGGGTTATTTTTGACAGAAGATTTGATTTTCTGTCGTCTCTGTTGCCCTTCGAGTTGCCAGTTTCCTCTGCTGCTCTTGTTCCTTTGCTGCTGGATTCATGCCCTGCTACTGAACCGATGACTCCCGAGCCGGTTTCCAAGAAGAGGACCAGGAAGGTGTCTACTCCACTTGTCATTGAGGAGCGTAGAGTGACGCGTAGCCTTGCCAAGAATGCTGGGTTCAGGGTTTTGCCTGCATCAGACAAGCCAGAACCTAGGAAAAAGGCCAAGTCTGCTCGTCCTCAAGACTCTACAGGGGGAGTACCTCCTTTCACTCCTGTTGCTGTTCTGCGGAGGGCGGGAACCATACTCCAGATAGAAGATTCGGAATTAACGGTGGAGAAGCTTGAAGCTGCTCCAAAGAAGCCCACCACTCCATCAAGTTCTGATGATTAGTGGGCCTTCTTTTTATCTTTTGGGCCTGTTTGGTCCCTGGAGTTGTTGCTGTGTTTTCCTGTTACATTTTGTTATGTTACATGGCTTATGTACTACATTATGGGTTTTATCTTTTGGATATCTACTGTGCTGGTATCTTATGATTATCAGCAATTTCCTTTACTATATATTTTTTCCATGGATAATAAGGCCCATCTAGTCTTGGATTGGATTGTTTTTGACTGGAATGTGAGAGGACTCAATGATAAAGCTAAAAGAGACGCAGTTTATAATAAAATTGAGGAAAGTCAGGCTTCTATCATTTGCTTACAAGAGACAAAATGCCAAGATTTTGATCATTCCTTTATTAGGTCGTTCTGCCCTAAAAGATTTGATCAATTTGTCTTCTCTCCCTCTGTTGGAGCTTCTGGAGGTTTAATTGTGCTATGGAACAGTTCCATCTTCAGTGGAGAATTGTTAGAAGTTCATCGCTCTTCCATTCACTTTAAATTCACTTCTATTCACAATTCTATTTCTTGGAATTTGGTGAATGTTTATGGTACTTGCAAGGGGGTGGAAAGAGAAGATTTTGTTAATTGGTTATATAATCTTTCCATTCCGATTCATCAGAACTGGATGATTCTTGGTGATTTTAATTTCATTAGATCACTGGATAATCGAAATAAGCCGGGGGCTGATCTAAATGATATGTTTATATTTAATGATGTTATCAGCCATCTGGGCTTATTGGAGCTGCCAGTTAAGGGCAGGAATTTCACTTGGTCAAATATGCAAAGTGATCCACTTTTGGTTCAATTGGATTGGTTCTTTACTTCATGCCAGTGGACACTAGATTTCCCTAATACCATGGTGTTACCCATGTCTAAAATAACCTCTGACCACTTGCCTTGTATGGTTAAAATTGGAACCAACATCCCAAAGGCAAAGATTTTTCGGTTTGAAAATCATTGGGTTAAGCAACCTGGTTTCATGGACCTTGTGACTAAGATTTGGAATACTCCTGTTCTGGCCAAATCAATAACCTCCAAAATCACTGCTAAATTAAAGAATCTCAGATATGCTTTGAAGGATTGGGGAAGGAACTTATCACAGATAAAGATTCTTATTGATATGAGTAGTAAGGTGATTTTGTTTTTGGATCAAATGGAAGATATGCGGCAGTTGAGTGTTCCTGAATTTAATTTCAGACTTATAGTTAAGAAGCATATCAAGAATTTGCTTGCTTTACAATCTGATTACTGGAAGCAACGTTGTACTATTCGTTGGGCTAGGCTTTCTGGGGAGAATACTAAATACTTTCATGCCAGAGCCACTGAGAGATTTAGGAGAAATTCTATTCCATCCATCTCAGATACTTCTGGGAATTTGTTGGTGGATCATATGGATAAAGCTGCTGCTTTCTGGTCTTGTTTTAAGAACAGAATGGGTGTTTCCTGCCCACCCATGTATGATTTTGATTTGTCTGTTTTTCTGCCTGTGGTAGATGGCTTAGAGATCCTGGCCAACCCTTTCACTGTTGAAGAGATTGAGGGTGTTGTAAAACACCTAAAACCTGACCGTGCGCCTGGACCACATGGTTTTACAGGGCTTTTTATTAAACATTGCTGGAGTATAATAAAAGAGGATTTTGTCAAGCTTTGCAATGATTTTCACAGTGCTAAGATCTCTTTGGAGAGCATTAATGGATCTTTCATCACTCTGATTCCAAAGACTAATTCTCCTGAGACGGTGAATGATTTCAGACCTATTTCGCTGACCAATACATGTTTGAAATTTATCACCAAAATTCTGGCTAATCGTTTTCAAGACAAAATCTTTGGATGCATCCATGCTAATCAATATGGTTTCATCAAATCAAGAACTATTCAAGATTGTTTGGCTTGGTGTTTTGAATACATTCACCAATGTAAGCAATCTAAGCAGAGAGCGGTGATCTTCAAGATTGATTTTGAGAAAGCTTTTGATACCATTGAGCACTCTGCTATTCTGCAAATTTTGAGATTTAAGGGTTTCCCTCCTCTAGTAATCAAATGGGTTAAGGAAATCCTAGCTTCTGGATCTTCATCGGTTCTCTTGAATGGGGTTCCAGGTAAACCTTTTGTTTGTAAAAGAGGTGTTAGGCAGGGGGATCCTTTGTCCCCAATTCTTTATGTGTTGGGTGGGGATCTGTTGCAAAGTATTGTAAACCTGGCACTAAGAGAAGGAAGACTCAGATTGCCAATTCCAATTGGTGGAGATTTTCCTATTGTGCAATATGCAGATGACATTCTTGTCATTCTTCCAGCTGAACCGGCACAGTTATTGGTTTTTAAGGACCTGCTTAACCATTACGCTCGTCTCACTGGGCTAAAGGTGAATTATAACAAATCGTCGATGATACCAATTAATTTATCCCAGCAGGAAACTGTTAACTTGGCTTCTGTCCTAGATTGCACTGTGGCTTCTATGCCCTTTACATATTTAGGCTTGCCTATGGGAACCACAAAGCCAACTATCAAGGATTTTGCTCCATTAATTGACAGAATTGAGAGGAGACTTTCGGCTACTGTCTCTTTCCTTTCTTATGGGGATAGTTTGGTTCTTGTCAATTCGGTTCTATCGTCCTTGCCTTCTTATTACATGTGCACTCTTGTAATTCCTAAAGGTGTCATTGATATAATTGATAAAGCAAGGAGGAGGTGTTTATGGAGGAAGGACAAGAATAAACAAAGAGTGAACTCTTTAGCTGCCTGGGATATGATATGTAGACCCAAAAACAAAGGAGGATTAGGGATCATCAATATCCAGATTCAAAACAGAGCTCTGTTACTGAAGTTCCTGGCAAAATTCTATAATTCTGTGGATATCCCTTGGGTCCATTTAGTAAAGAATGCTTATTATTTCCAAACAGTACCGCATGCTGTCTCCTCTTGTGGTTCTTTCTGGTGGAGAGGTGTTATGCAATTGGCAGAAACCTGGTGTTCCTTGTCCTCTTGTGTTTTGGGTAATGGTTTTACTGGGCTTTTCTGGAAGGATTCGTGGATGGGACAATCTTTGGCTATAAAATTCCCGAGATTATTTTCCTTCGCCAAGGATCCTCTGTCCTCTATAAGAGACATTCTTTTAATGACAGACCTCTCAGATGCCTTTATTTTGCCATTTTCAATTGAAGCTTTCCAGGAGTTTCATGATCTGAGTGTCATTATAAATAATGTTCAGTTGACTAATAGTGAGGACAGTTGGAGATGCAATCTCAATAAAGGGGTATACACCTCCAGAAAATTCTATCAGCTGCAATTTGGTCATTTAAATCCTGATGGGCCTGCAAAGTGGATATGGAAATCCAAATGTATGTCAAAACATAAATTCTTTGCTTGGCTGATTCTCAAGGATAGGATTAATACAAAGGATATGATCAAAAGAAGAAACTGGAAGATTGAAGGTACAGATCATTGTGTTCTTTGTTGTACACAGTGCAATGAGGACTGGATACATCTGTTCTTTCAATGTGTTTTTAGCTCTCGAATTTGGAATTATCTGCAAATCAGTTGGAGTGATAACACACTTGTGCAAAATCTTGCTGCTGCCAAAAAGTCTTTCAAGGGGCCAGGTTTCACTGAGATTGTGATTCTTGCTTGCTGGAATATTTGGAAGCAGAGGAATGGAGTCATTTTTAAATCAAAAAGACATTCCTTTATGGGATGGAAAGTGGGCTTCATGTTTGATCTCCTTATGCTTAAGCATAGGTTGAGTGCTGTTGTGGCTGCTGACTTAGCTTTATGGATTAATTCCTTAATCTAGCCTGGGATAGACTGTCTTAGTCTAATTCCATGTATATTTGTATATATTTGTAACTGTAACGCTTGTGGTTGGTAATAAAGGGCTGTGGGGGACTCCCCTGCAGTAGAAAATGTTTCAAAAAAAAACGAATGTTAAACAGAAAATACAGTACTTCAGAAGCCAACTAGATTTCATAAGAGCGGCTCCTATATGAAGGACGCATCTGGGTAGAAGGTCATCCCTCTTTCTCTTTTGTTTACCCAATTAAGCTTTGACTGATAAATCAGGGGCAAAAAAGTGAAGATAATTTATTTGCATTAATTTGGGGCTGGGCACCCCGCTGCTAGCTCTTCTATTAATTGGATAAGCGGATGAAGTCACTAGTCGAGGGTGTGAAATCCAATCAACAAGTCAGATAAAGATTCTCTATTTACGTCCTCATGAGACAAAATACGAATACAAAACAAGAGTAATTTTGAAAGTTTTAAAGGTAGCACATGAGCAATTTACTTTGGAGTGGCAGTTAAATACCACATGAGAGTTTATAGTGGACTCTGGGGAATAACTTGGTTTTCAGGGATTTGGAGGCACGAGTAGAGCTCATACTAAGTGCAAGTGAAGGTTAGCAATGGGCTGCGAAGCGACAATCAAGAGAGCAATAATTACCATAATCATGTTTTCTACAAAGTAAAATTAACTGAGGCATAAAATTGATACTAGAACTCTGAGGCAAAATAAATCATCGAGGCTTATTGACGTTTTGTTTTCAGTCTAAGAATGCATGAGCATGTGCCAAGTCGATTCAAATGAAACAAACGGAGGAGGATACCACAATGCCATACCCTACTATTAATAGGACAATGCATGTTAAGATCAAAATGACATAATATACACTATTAGCAAGTTGAAACTAAACATAAGAAAACATAAACTACTAAACAATATCATTTGCCATCATTTTTAAGTTTACTAAACTTTGAACCACCTCTCTAAACAGGAGATAAATAAAATATATGACGATCAATTTATTAATATAACTGGTGTTTGATGCTAAGACAAATAAATACTCCATCCATTCGTATTTAATCTACATCTTGGAAAAATTCAGACAATTTAGGATGCCATTTATTAGTACACTTTTCACAAGCTCCTATACATCATAATTATAGGTCTCACAAGAAAAAAATAACCCCATTGCTTAAAGTAATCTTAATTAATGCAATGCATGCAAATACCATATAATTTGGCCAATCTCTACGCATGCATGGTGTGTGGCCTCTCTCTCCTCTTAATTACCAGGGTGGGGACCGTCCATGATGTAGATTATTTCCGAACAAAATCATGACCCAGAATGTAGAATAAGAGCAAACGGAGGGAGTAGTAAGATACAAACGCTCCAAGTTTATTAAAGTTTCTATGTTGCCCGAAAAACAAAGTTTAAAGGTTTGCAAACCGAGGGGTTGTTGATGAAGAGGGATGCGGATACATCCCCAAGCTTATGACTTTGGCCATTCTTCAATATTTCTCTGTTTGGTGTTCCTTCATTCTCTGTGAAGAAACTTCAACACAAAACTGTCCCCTTCTTTTCTGCGGTTAGACATTAGTGCAATATATAATATTTCCAAAGTGCTTCTATTAAAACAAATCAAATTTTGTTTTAGAGTTACCGAAAGGTTGCTTAAGTGTCCAACTTCTAAATAAAAGGTAAGACCCAAAAGAACTCAAATGAAAACGTAAAAGAGGCCACTCTTGCAACAAAAGTCAGAATCTGAACCAATAGTGTCAAATGGCGACTCTCTCCCTAGGCGGCGCCCATGGCAATCTAGGGTTTTAGCCTCTCTCTTTCGACAATTGCCACTCTGGCTCTGTCGCCCACCTCTCTTTCACTATGTCCAAGGCCAAGTCTCTCTTCTCTCCTTCATGTTGGCGTTGGAGGGCTCTCTTCTCTGTTGACCTGGATATGAAGTTCAATCCCATCTACGTAGGATTTATTCTTTTGGATCCGAAAGACAAGAAGATTCAACTTGTCGATCAAGCAGGTCTTGTGCTTGATCAACATTTTCTCAAGGTACGTGAAAATGTTCATCCGGGATCTGAGATCTATTTTGCGCGTAATCGTGCCAAGGTTCAGGATCACTTGGTTCCTCGTAATGGTTCTCTATTGGATCATTCTAATGTTATTGTTCCATTATTGGATGTCAACTCATTGGTCCCGGTGTTGGATCGGAATCCAATTGACCCTTTCGTGGGTTTGGTTCATGCGGCTAGGGTTTTAGACCTGGATTTTTCTAGAGGTCTTGCATTGGTTAAAGAAGTCCGATTGCTTTTCGGATCGGATGTTCATGCCTCTAAGAAGTATGGTGCTTTTAAATTGGTGGTCTCTTTTGGACGTTCTTCTTTTAAGATTGATGAAGACACTGTTGCATTGGCTCTCGAGGCGGCTATTGGTGGTTTTTGTGGTTCGCTCAATGTTAAATGCCTTCATGATCAGGTCTTCTCTTTTGAGGTTTCCTCCAAGGAGGTTGGTTTTCACATCATGAAAATTTAATGGTTTAAATGCTTTCACTTCAAGTGTTATTTTCATCTCTGGAGCTTTGGCGGGCCTAATTGGATTTCTGAATTAAAGCAGTGGAATGATGACCAGGATAAGGAGTGGACTTTGGTCTCGAGGAAAAATAAAAAGGTAATTAATAACCGGTACATCCCACGGAATCATTTAATTATTCATAAACCAATTATTAATCAGACCAAGGAGTCCGATGTTTCTTCTACGGATGTTGTGGTTAAGGATATTGATTCTGTTCTGCCTGCGAGTCAGTTTGGTTCCTTTGAGCTAGGATTTTCTGTTGCTCAATCTGTCAAGGAACCTCCTCCTATGGCTCCTGCTTCTGTTTCCACTACTGTCGATGATGGTTTTGCCAAATTAATTGATAAGATGACGGCCCAGGTGTGGCCCTGTTCTAACTGTCTCTCAGCTAAACATGCAACAGAAGATTGTACGGGCCGGATTCGGTGTTGGTCTTGCTCATGTTTGGGCCATATCCGCAAAAACTTCCCGGGACTTAATGGAACTCTTCGATGGGTAGTTAAATCGACGGCAGTCAGAAACGAGGAGTCCCCTCCCCCTGTTCTATCCCCTGCCTCTGCTACTGTTCCACGAAAACCCTCGCCGGAGTCTCCGCTCGAATCGATACCACCATTGTCGATGGCAAACTTCCATTGTGATCCTACCAGGTTCCTCCCAGCGGGGATGCATATCTTGGAACCTTTGGCGTCCGAGGAACGCCCTGCTCGAGTCTACATCACCTCTTCGATGGCCCCTGTCAGACGCCATGAATCTTGGGATATTGCTGAGCTTGTTCCCCGGCCACCTGTTGGAGAGATTGATGATGTCCTACAATTGATCGTAGATCACATCTTCCAAGAGCATAACTTGCAGGTAATCTCCTTCTCGTAAAGTGCGGTTGGAGTTGGTTTGTTCCGCTTGGCAGATCAGGTGGCCAGAGATATCTTAGTCAGTTCGGTTCCGTTTCTATTTGAAGGTGGTAGAATGCTCTCTTTCGTTAGGCATGATCAGGGGGGAAAACTTAAGGGCAACTGTTTACACTAGGACTGGGTGGATCATGATTGAATTTGCATATGGATTACCGCACTGATCCTTCTCCTTGTCGCTCTCTCCTTATAGTTTCTTATGGAGGAGCAGCTGATATTCCGAGATCTGTTGTTATTCATGAAGTGGAGCGATACGGGGGACATGTTGTTTCCTGGACTTGTCCTGTCTATATTCTGGACAATGATGCAGCTGACAATCTGCCTGGGGATGAGTCCCCTATTCCTGGTGATGGTAATCCACACCTGGTTTTTGGTGCACATGTAGCTCCTGTTGAAGACGCATGGGTGCCGCCGGTTGTCCCCGAGCAGCAACAGGAAGGGCGGGGCAATTGGAATATAGAGGCACAGGGAGAGGATGATGGACAGGAAGGCCCGGTCGATCAGCCACCAGAACCTGAACAAGTGCAATCATCTTTATCTATTTAGTTTTTAGGTGCGACGGTTGACTCGATAAATGCTGTCAGGGCGGAAGGCCCTGATCATTTTATTGAGCAACAGCAACAAGTGGAGCAGAATCAATTGACCATTGTTCCTTTTGTTCCACCAGTGCAGGTGGATGCTGTAGTGCAAGAGGATGAGGTCCAGATTATGAGAGTGCTCCTGCCTGACCCTGTTATGGAGTGGTCCAGATACTTTCAGTAACACAAACCCAGGTTCATTTTTGACAGGAGGTTTGAATTTCTGTCCTCCCTGCTGCCATTTGAGATCCCTGCTTTTCCTACACCTTTGTTGCTGGAGAATCATCTGGCTACACCTGTGACTTCTGCTTCCAAGAAGAGGACGCGAAAGACTGCAACTCCTTTGGTCATTGAGGACCATCGTGTGACGAGGAGTTTAGCTAAGAATGCAGGCTTCCGGGTTCTGCCTGGATCTGACAAACCTGAACCAAAGAAGAAAGCTAAGTCTTCATGTCCTCAGGATGTTGCTGATGGTGTGCCACCCATCACGCCGGTTGCCGTACTGAGGAGAGCGGGAAAAATGCTTCAGATTGATGATTCTGAGCTGACGGTGGAGAAGCTTGAAGCTGCTCCGAAGAAGCCCACAAGCCCATTATGTTCTGATGATTAGTGGGCCTTATTCTATTTTGGGCCTTCTTGGACCCTGGAGTGTGTCTTGGACCTTGTTACTATATTTTGTTTTCTATCCTAGATTTATCATGTATTTATATATGGTTAAGGTTGCTATATCTGGTTTTCTTTCTGTTGGTCATTTATGTTGGCCAACATGGTTTATTATTAATATTAGTCTTCAATGGATAGTACATCTTCAATGCATTTGGATTGGATTGTTTTTGACTGGAATGTTAGAGGTTTAAATGATAAATCTAAAAGAGAGGCTGTTTATAATAAAATTGAGGAAAGCCATGCCTCTGTGATATGTCTCCAAGAAACTAAATGCCAGGATTTTGATCATTCTTTTATTAGGTCATTCTGTCCTAAGAGGTTTCATCAATTTGTTTTCTCTCCTTCTGTTGGAGCTTCTGGGGGTTTAATTGTGCTATGGAATAGTTCCATTTTCAATGGAGATTTATTGGAAGTGCATCGCTCTGCCATTCACTTAAAATTCACCTCGGTTCATAATTCTGTTACTTGGTTTCTAGTGAATGTCTATGGTCCTTGCAAAGGTGTGGAAAGAGATGAGTTTGTCAACTGGTTATACAACCTTTCCATCCCATTACATCAAAATTGGTTGATTCTTGGGGATTTCAATTTTATTAGATCCTGGGATAATAGAAATAAGCAAGGGGCCGACCTAAATGATATCTTTATTTTTAATGATGTCATTAGACACTTGGGTTTATTGGAATTGCCTGTTAAGGGTAGAAAATATACTTGGTCTAATATGCAAAAGGATCTTTTGCTTGTTCAACTGGATTGGTTTTTTACATTCTGTCAATGGAGTTTGGATTTTCCTAACACCTTGGTAATGCACATGTCCAAGATTACTTCTGATCACTTTCCTTGCACTATCAAAATTGGAACAAACATTTGGAATATCCCTTTCATGGCCAAATCTATCACCACCAGAATCACAACAAAATTGAAAAATCTTAGATATGCCCTAAAGGATTGGGGAAGGACTCTCTCTCAACTGAAATTACTTATTGAGATGAGTAGTAAGGTGATTCTGTTTTTTGATCAGCTGGAAGATGAGAGATCTCTGAGTGTTCCTGAGTTCAATTTCAGACTGATTGTTAAGGAGCATATAAAGAAATTATTATCTTTGCAGTCTGAATATTGGAAACAGAGGTGCACAATTCGTTGGGCTAAGATTTCTGGTGAAAATACTAAATATTTTCATGCCCGAGCCACTGAGAGGGTTAGACAAAATGCAATTCCCTCCATTTCAGATGCTTCAGAGAATATACTGGTGGATCACCAGGAGAAAGCTGCTGCATTTTGGTCATGTTTCAAAAACAGAATGGGTGTCTCTTGCCCACCTACTGTTAATATCGATTTATCTCAGTTCTTGCCCGTGGTTGATGGCTTAGAGGATCTTCCAAATCCTTTTTCTGTTGAGGAAGTGGAGGGTGTGGTTAAACATCTCAAACCTGCTCGTGCTCCTGGTCCTGATGGTTTCACTGGTTTATTCATTAAGCATTGTTGGAGTATTATAAAAGATGATTTTATCAAACTTTGCAATGAATTCCTTAGTGTAAGGATCTCTTTGGAAAGTATTAATGGCTCTTTTATTATTCTCATTCCAAAATCACATTCTCCTAAGACCGTGAATGATTTTATACCTATCTCCCTTACCAACACTTGTCTGAAGTTTATCATAATGATTCTGGGTAATAGATTCCAAGATAAAATCTTGGGTTGCATCCATGATAATCAATATGGTTTCATTAAATCCAGAACAATTCAAGATTGCATGGCGTGGTGTTTTGAATACATTTTCCAGTGTAAACATTCTAAGCAGAAAGTGGTGGTTTTCAAGATTTATTTTGAGAAAGCTTTTCATACTATTGAGCACAGTGCCATCCTTTAGATTTTGAGTTCTAAAGGGTTCCCACCTTTAGTCATCAAATGGGTGAAGGAAATTCTCTCTTCAGGTTCCTCTTCTGTTCTTTTAAATGGTGTTCCTGGTAAATCTTTTGTTTGTAGAAGAGGGGTCAGGCAGGGCGATCCTTTGTCACCTATTCTATATGTTCTGGGTGGCGATTTGCTTCAAAGTATTGTTAATTTGGCTCTCAGGGAGGAAGCCTTCGTTTACCAATTCCTATTGGAGGGGATTATCCTATTTTTCAGTATGCTGATGATACTTTAGTGATCTTGCCTGCTAACCCTGATCAATTGTTGGAATTTAAGAATCTGCTTAACCTTTATGCTCAGATCACGGGACTAAAGGTGAATTTCAACAAGTCATCAATGATACCAATAATTTTATCTTAGCAGGAAACTATTGATTTGGCTAATGTTTTGGACTGTAAGGTGGCTTCTATGCCATTTACCTATCTAGGCTTGCCTATGGGCACCACTAAACCATCAATTAAGGATTTTGCTCCAGTCATTGACAGAGTTGAGAGGAGACTTTCTGCAACAGTATCTTTCCTCTCATATGGTGACAACTTGGTGCTTGTGAACTCAGTTCTTCCCTCTTTGCCCACATACTATATGTGCACACTAGTGATACCTAAAGGAGTCATTGATATTATTGATAAAGCAAGGAGGAGATGTTTATGGAGAAAAGAAAAAAACAAGAAAAGAGTAAACTCTTAGGCTGCTTGGGATATGGTGTGTAAGCCAAAATGCAAGGTGGTTTAGGAGTCATTAATCTCCAGATTCAAAACAGGGCTCTGGTGCTCAAATTTCTAGCAAAATTTTACAACTCTGTGGATATTCCTTGGGTAAATCTAGTCAAGAATGCATACTACTTTCAGTCGGTTCCTCATGCAGTTACCTCTTGTGGATCCTTCTAGTGGAAAGGTAGTATGCAATTATCTGATACTTGGTGTTCATTCTCTTCTTGCAAAGTAGGGAATGGATATTCTGTTCTATTTTGGAAAGATTCTTGGCTGGGACATGCTCTGTCAATGAAATTTCCAAGATTGTTCTCTTTTGCTAAGGATCAGATGGCCTCAGTGAGAGATTTGAAAGTGATGACTGATCTTTCTGATGCTTTTCATTTGCCTCTTTCAAATGAAGCTTTTCAAGAATTTGTTGATCTTCAAGGCATCCTGGGAAATGTTCAGGTGAATAATAATAAGGATGTTTGGTCCTGTAATTTTAATAAAGGGGTATATACTTCCAGTAAATTGTATCGGTTACAGTTTGCTCAGTTGACTGATGATAAACCACCCAAGTGGATCTGGAAATCCAAATGCATGTCAAAGCATAATTTTTTTTTCATGGCTGATCCTAAATGATAGGATTAATACCAAGGATATGATTAAGAGAAGGAATTGGAAGATTGATGGGACTGAGTATTGTGTCCTTTGCAAAAAACTTTGTCTTGAGGTTTGGACACATTTGTTCTTCCAGTGTGTTTTCAGCTCCAGGATTTGGAACTACCTGCAAATTTCCTGGAGTGATAACACAATTTTGACTAATCTTTCCATTGCTAAAAAGAATTTCAAAGGTCCTTGTTTCACTAAGATAGTGATTCTTGCCTGTTAGAACATCTGGAAACAGAGGAATGGAGTTATTTTCAAGTCGGAGAGGCATTCCTTCAAGGGTTGGAAAGTTGGCTTCATGTTAGACCTCCTTTTGCTTAAGCATAGGTTGAGTGCTTCTTTGGCTGCGGATTTATCATCATGGCTTAACACCTTAGCTTAGTTTGTGATAGATTATCTTAGTATATCCTTCTATGTACATTAGTAAATATCTGTAAACTCTTTTGATGGCAATAAAGGGATGTAGGGGACTCCCATGCAGTAGAAAATGTTTCAAAAAAAGTCAGAATCTGTTAAGAAAAACAATAGCTGGAAAACGTAATTTTTAGGTAAACTTACAAATGTCAGAATTTTTTGCCAATTTTTGTCCATGCAGAAGATTAGGTGATACATAATCTTTAAACAATTTGTGACTTTTTGAGTTTCCGGTAAAATATGAAAAATCACGTAGTGGGCAGTAGATGCTAAAATCAGAAAAGCCATTTTTTTCCATATGTATCAACTAAGCCAAATGGATAAAACTTGGTACTTTATTTTTGATAAACTAAGAGACCAGAGGCTAAACAAGATCTACACATTCTAGATACATCAAGGGAAACAAAACAAAACTGAAAGCAAAAATAAATGACACTCCAAGAATAACACATATATGAAGCAATAAAAATATAGTGTCTTGAAAGAGGACCTAATATTTTTGTTGATGAAGAAGGGCATGCCCATGGCTTTGACGCTTGTAATTCTTGGATATATCCTAGGGTGACATGGGCATCCCCAAGATTGTGCTCTTGTCCATTCTTAATCTTCTCGTATCATTCTTCTCTCCCTACACTTGAAAACTCACTCCATATAAAACTTCACACAATCTTCATTAGCAACGTTAGTGTAACCAAAATAGTAAATCCACTTAGGTTCAGTTTCAACACAAGTCTAACACCCATTAAAACATTAGCTATTGTCACAACTTCTTTTAAAGCTCTTCCCCTCAAAAGAACACCAAAAGAAAAGGAATAAGAGGCAAATGCAAATATTAGCAGAAATCTGTCAAAACAGAACAGCAGGTAAAGATCATTTTTTCGAAAATATTATATTCAAAAAATCAAAAAGTGCAAAAGTAATGAAAGTTGTATAACAACCTGGGGCATATGCACAAAAAGTTTCAGGTCAATGCGATGTTCTGTCTGAGAGAAATAATTTTTTTGGTGGCAGTACAGAATCTGTTTTAGGACAGCAACTTCCCCAAATCTTACTTCCTCCCCATTAGAGTCTATTATTGGCACAAAAATAAAATAAAAAGGATAAGAAGAGGTTGCTACATATTAAATAAAATCCACTAATGTTCAAGTTTTGACAAGTTTAAATTAAGATTACCTACTGTATACTAACCAATTTATAACATTTATCGATCAAATAAAGATTATAAACATTGAGTATAAGCACAATACAAAATAAGCATGACAATCTGCCAAAACTGAACAGTCTATAAAGATGACAGTTAACGAGATATCTACGTAGCTCAAATGCAGAAACTCAAAACTAATGAAAGACAGATAATGATCTCAAGTTTATGGACAAAAATTTTCATGTAAAAATAATATTCTGAGATTTATAAGTGAAGCACAGGAAATCTGTCTAAACAGAATCAGTCAGTAAAGATCGAATTATTAGACCTATCTACGTACCTCAAATCAGAAAAAGTACTTCTACTGAAAGAAAGATAATAATCATTAATTTCCACTCTAGAACTTTCAAATCCATATCACTTTCTAGTGATTTTTAAAATTTTCTATGGTGGAGCCCAGAAATTTGTTTCTACGCAGCAAAGCGAACTTGCATCATAAACAAACTAGAAGTTATCTATACATTTTAGTTTTATGGTACAAAGGAATATGTACAATATATACAAGTTTTTAGCTGAAAAGCTTCCATGGAAAGAATTGTTTTGGTTTCATAGGCATGAACACAAGTGTTCAAGGTCGACCCCCACTTAACCATTACTCATCTTTCCAATCACTTTCCTTTTTGAAAAAAATAGATACCAAGTACTACTAATTTTTTTTTGTAATTCGTGTTCCCTATCCATAACTAAAGATAGCAAACAACTTAAAACTGAAAAATAAAACTACTTATAACTAAAAGCATAGTTACTTAGAGACAAAGAAAACAAGTGCACACAAGAACATTCACCCCACGCTATTGCTCCCCGGCAACGGCGCCAGAAAAGGTATTGATATCCCACAAGTATAGGGGATCATGTGTAGAATTTTCTATAAGTAAGAGTGTCGAACCCAACAAGGAACTAAAGGTAGGATAAATATTCTCTCAAGTTCAATCAACCACTGATACAACTCTACACACACTAAACGTTTGCATTATCTAGGAAATAAAACTAGAGCAATAATACAAGTATGAGAGATAGCTTTGCAAGATAATAAATACATGAAAGTAAATGTTAGTGCTGCAGCAATAAAATATACTAAGTAACCATAAACTAACAGTACCATGAGTGTGAGAAAGTGGTCGTAATTGTGGTGGCTTTGTCCAAGATTAATTAGTGAAGATATCGGGTTCATTGTCTTCGATGCAGTTTTCTATGTGGGAGAGGCAAAGATAACAAGCTATCACTATCCAATGATTGCAAGTACTTATGGTTGGAACTCTAGCAAACATCCGTAACTACTAGAAGATACATTAAAGTAAAAATGCCCAACCATAGCCTTAAGTTAATGGTCCTCTTACTCCCATACGTGCAACTAACGGGTTTGATTCCTTAGGTTTCTATCACTCCGGCAGAACTACGCCCTTTCCTTTGCACATACTACTATCCCTATGGTGTTGATCCAAGGGAGAACAAATATAATGGACACCAAAGGACAGTACCATATCAACATACAACTCTAATGAACCAAATACATTCAACCAAGCAATCAAACGACAAATAAACTACACAAACATGACATAGATCATAGGATAAATATTATAGCATCAAACACCATGTTTACATAGGAAGGTTCAGAGGTTTGTGGGAGGATGAACCAATGAATACAACGAGGAGATGATAATGGAGGTGTTGGTGAAGGCGGCATCATGGCAGAGAGGATGGAGAAGGGGCAGCACGTGAGGTGCAGGGCAGCGTCGAAGGCCGTCGGCGGCGCAGGGGGATCCTCCTGAGCCGGCCGGACATCATGGGGGAGAGCCACCCCTTAGAACCATTACTCCATGTATTCTTGGTGCTGTAGATGACCCCCCCATGGAGATGAGACCATGGGGGAGGCAAAATTCGAGGCTTTTGGTGGCTGCCCAAGAATTAGGGTTTTCCTCTCCTTATATGTGATGGGACAGTACTCCGCGGCCCTCCGATGGCCCCTTGATCAAAAGGCTCTTGGGCACATCTAGAACCTTACTAGGGACCCCTCTAAGACCCGAAGTCGTGGCTTGGCCGAATCTATAAAATATGGTAAGAGTTGGACTCAATCCCGTCACCGATTCTAGTAATCCCGTAATTAGATATATATCCTCCAGTAAAATGAGTCCACGGGTCACATACAAACTCGGATTGGGCTATTGTTGGGCTTACATGAAAGGTATGGAAATGGCCAACAGCTTTGTAGGCAATTTGATCTTAAGTTGACGTTGTATTTGGGGGTAAAACTGATGATTTCTAAAAACTGTTGGTGGACAGATTTCAGGAAAGTCGGAGTCCTTTTCCAACAAGTCACCTTTTGTGTTTTCTTGTTAATTCCTACACATCAAAGAGTAAAACAAGAACATTGTACACTCTTGCAACTATTAATAGGTTAGTCCAAATAAATCATAAACTTTATATAAAAACAAGTGTCAAAAGCATAATATTAGCATGAAACAATCAAAAATTATAGATACATTATGGACGTATCAGGCGCGCCGCCCTATGGTGTGCCCTCCTGTGGCCCCTCTCCGGGTCACTTCGGGACTCCGTGGAACCTTCGGGAATTCTAAGAATTACGGGCTTCGAATTTCCAATTCCGAGAATATTTCCAGAACAACTTTTCTGAAACTAAAAACAACAGAAAAATAGGGAACTGGCTCTGTGGCATCTTGTTAATAGGTTAGTCCCGGAAATCGAAAAAATGACATGAAGTGTATAGAAAACATGTAAGAAATAACATGAAAACAACATGGAACATCAGAAATTAAGGATAACGTTTATGACGTATCAACCGTATTCAAGAAACCACTGAATAATGGGAGAGTGACAAAGGTAGAAAGTCAGGTATAAATTACGATTATGAATGCGTTAAATATTTTGTGGGAACCGATGATTTCTATAATGTTATGCTATGTTTGGATGCACAGAATTGAGCTCCGAATTGAATTGGCAATGGAAAACCAAATCAACCAATTCAATGGAATGCCACAAAGAGTGTTTGGATGCGTGTGGTATTGAGCTATAGAATTTAGGTTTCAAGGGAATACCAAATCCTGTTTGGATGTCACATGTGTGGAAATGAGAATATTTTTGACTTTGAACAATATAACCTCTGTAATATGAATAAAAATTTACCAGTATATTTCAGATGTTTGTCAATATCATTTTTCACACAATAATATGTTAATAATCCAAAAAATAAAAGACACATGACAAAAATATCACAAAATAGATATGTAATGTCTCACAAATAGCAGAAAGTGGATAATTATGTCACATAGTAGAAAGTGGATACATTATGTCTCACAAATAGCACAAGGTCGATACATCATGTCTCACAAATAGCACAAAGCAGATATAGAATGTCTCGAAAATAGCACAAAGTGGAAACAGAAGTCGATAATATGGTAGCAATCATCAAGGCAAGGTCAGCAGCCATGCCCTCCTCATATCCATGGGTAGTGCCATGAGTGATTCGAAGGTGCGCTCACTGGCGGTGACCTTCCCATAAGCTATCAACAGATCATTACCCACCAAATCTGGTATTTTCTTCAGTTCAACCAGGATTTCAGATGAAGGAGTAACCTTTGGGGCTGGTGGTGCCGGTGGTGGTGGTGGTGGTGGTAGTGGGGCGGTTGAGGACAAAGCCTCTTCAAACGTCATTCGTAGCTCCCCCACCATGCTCATGATAGCATCAGCAGTGCGTTGCTTCTTCTTCTTAGGAAGCTCAGGTGTTTCTCCATCATCCTCCCCAACCTCCTGAGGAACGGATGAGGATCCAACTTGAGCAGCCTCTAGTCCTGTCCTTGCCCCTGCACCTGTGGCATGATCTTTTGAATATATAGTAGAGATAGCTTGCCAATTCTTCACTTCCTTGTACCTATATGGAGCTGCATCCTTGTTTGCCTACATAATATGCACATATATTAGAGATGATGTTCAAGTTGCAAAAGAATGCATAGTCAAGTTGATGCAAAAGAATGCATATGTTACATACCTCCACATATCTAGCCCACACTTCATCACTATCAACACTCACCATGTTATTATCCCAATCCCAACCGAAGCCACTTTGGGAAAGCATCTTGTTGATGACTTCATAGTGCTTGTCAAATGTCTTAATCCTTGCTACTATCTTGTCCTTGTTAATGACAACGTTACATGTCTCCTTCACATGCTTTATGCAAGCATTGTACACATGTGGCTTCCAACCATTTTGTGCATGGTCACCTCTGTTGTGGTGATCAACAAGAACAGACAATAATGCGGTGTCCATCTCATTAGTCCACGCAAGGTAAGTCCTAGTGTCCTTCTTCTTTTTTTCAGCCATGCTTCTACAAGTGACATATGTAATACAAGTAAGGAGAAAGAGCAATATGTACGTAGGTAAAACATATTTATATTTAGGCAACTGTTCCATGATAGAAATATCACACAAATGGCAAAAGCATCATCTTCTAGCTACCACAAAATGAGGACGATCAACTAGATTATTACTAGAACACTACTCCATTGCTAGTTCGTCATGTGCCACAAGGTAGTCAGCAAACATCTCATCAGCTAAGTCCTGTCTAAAATTATTCCATGAGTCGCTAGGTTGAACACTTGTAATTAGTGGGACATCTGCAGGTGCATGGGTCATAGCTGCTAGTTCAGCGTCGATCTCCTGCATCAGAAGATCATCTCTCACATGTTGTCTATCCCTTGCATAGTTGTGTAGCACACAACAAGCATTAATAATTCGAATCTGCAAAATATTTTTGTCATAGTTAGCATTTGTTACCCAACAACCCAAAACAATCTACAACCCATATCACATTTATTACCTGGTCTTCTATGTAAAAGAAAGAACAAGACCGCAGGATGGCCCATTTTTTCTTCAACAGTCCAAAACATCTCTCCACAACATTTCTAGCACGAGCATGCCTCAAGTTGTACAACTCTTTTCAGTTTGGGGCCCTAGTAAACTAGCAGCCCACTCCTTCAAGTGGTACCTAGTGGATCGAAATGGAGATAGAAATCCATCTCCATTCGTATAGCCCGCATCAACTAGGTAGTACTTTCCTATATGGCAAATGTATAATAAGTTATTTTCGAATTAAACATGACAAAAAGAAAGCCAGGAGCATAGAGAGGTACCCTGTGGTACAACAAATGCATCTTGGCGGTCAATTCTCATGGCATCTTTCAACACTTTAGAGTCCGATGCCGAGCCCTCCCAACCAGGTAGAACATAGAGGAACTTCATGTTCCAATCAACCACACCCAACATGTTAGTGGTGATGTCTTGTTTTCTATTCCTGTACCTCCCTTTGTCAGCCACCTTAACAAACACATCAATATGACACCCGTCTAGAGCTCCAAGTGCATTGGGAAACCACTTCCATTTGTAATCATCGGGAGGGGTGACACTAGGCTCAGGAAGCTTGATGAACTCCCCAGTTAGAGATAAGATGGCGGTTAACACATTACCGAAGTGTCTACTGGTTGTCTCTAAAGACCGATCATAGCCAATCATCCTCATTTTAGTTCCATGCCCAACTACTTGTAAGAACATAGCAACATTTTCTTCTACCGTGACATAGGTTGTATCTTTGAGTCCACACTTCTCACGCAGCATAGCACAAAGATTATGAAAATTTCTTTTTGTTAAACGCAGCTCATCATAGCATCGTGTCTCCATCCCATTGTATGTTCTTCCCAACACATACTTTCTATATGCAACCCTCTTCTCAAAATCATCGAAGGCACCTAGGTCCCTCGGTGACCTCTGAGTACTAGCATATGCTAATGCAACCATAGACACCTCAAAATACAACTTCGTGAGCATTATTCTTTTTCTTTTTCTTCTTTTGTTCTCTTCACAAATGTAATGAACCAATTCTTGGTGAGACATGATGATTCTACAATGCACAAACAAAATTTACAATGGTTAGTCCAGTATAATTTACAATGGTTAGTCTACCATAATTTCTAATGCAAGCAAGCAATAATTTCTGCATGAATCGGTCACATGAATCGGTTAGTCTAGCAATAATTTACAATGGTTAGTGAACACATGAATCGGCACCTAGGGGAGATGCAATTTCTGTACACAACTAACAATTTCGGGAGGGGAGATGCTTCTGTACATTAATCGGCAACACATGAATCGAAGGCACCTACGCAACACATGAATCGAAGGCCGGGAGGGGAGCTAGCGGCCTGGAGGGGAGCTACGGTCACCGGCGTCTGCGGAAGGGCCGATGGAGAGACGGAGGCGTCCGGCCGGCCGGCATCCCGCCGCCTAGGGTTAGGAGAGGGGCCGGCGATTTGGGAGAACAGGAGGAGGCGCGGAAGGGGCGGGGCTGGGAACGTACCTGGCGGCCAGAATCGAACGGCGGCGGGGTGGGGGTGCCGGAGGGCGCATCGAAGTCGAAGGGGGCGGGGCGGAGGCGACAGACGTCGAGGGAACGAAGGGTCGGGCGTCGAGCGCTGCTTTCCGAGCGTTTCCGAGGTCGGGGGCTCGGAAACGGCTCGAGGGTAATTTCACTCGTGCGTACCCCCCTGTGGAATTGATGGGCTCAATTCTAGGTCCAAGTGAGACTACATCCAATCACAGGAATTAGGGCCTCAATTCCAGATTGTCCAATTCCAAGCCTAATTCTGTGCATCCAAACATAGCATTAGTGCTGTTTGTGGTCTTGATTCTCAAATCTTTGCAAACTATCTTAAAGCTTTTGCCTCCTATCTTGATATTCCTAAAAAGGATTATCACAAATGACATGCACCTTATAAAGATATTATTCCTGCTAGTAATATAGAAGTGCATGTTGTTAATCCTGCTAAGGTGAAAGAACACTGTGTTGTAGTTAGTGTGGTTAATAAGAGCATTAAGAAATCTATTGAACCCAGTGAACAAATAACTGTTGAACCTGCTGTAGCAATAGTAAAAGATATTGTTTGTGGAAATGTAGAGGATGAACACATTGTCTTTTGTGAGGATGCTTCTAATATTGTTTCCCATACTCATAGACCTAAGAAAACTAGTGTTCTTGTGCTTTCTGTTAAGATTGCTGATCATTTCTATTATGGTTTGTGTGACATTAGTGCTTGTTCTAGTGATATACCTTATGAGCTTTATGAAGAAATTATGCATGAAATTGGTTCTTGTGAGCTTGAAGACATTAATGTAGTTATTCAGCTTGCTAATAGAGAAACTTTCTTTCCGAATGGTATTGTTAGGGATGTGGAAGTTTTATGTGGTAAAACTAAATAACCCACTGATTTTCTAGTACTTGGTAAGGCTGCTAGTAAAAACTGTCCTATTCTTTTTGGTAGACCTTTCTTGAAAACTTGTGGTGCTATTATAGATTGTAAGAGAGAGAAGATATTGACTAAATTTGATGGAAAATCTTAGGAGTTCAATTTCTCCAAATTTTCTACATCACCTTATGAATCTAAATTGCCTGATCAGAATTTGAACAACTTGCTTCTATTGCTCTTTCTCCTAACAATGCTTTGCAGCAATATATGGAGGATCATTAAAGTGAGGTATTTATGGAAGAGAGAACTGAGATTGACGATATTATTCTTCGACAACCGGTGATACTGAAACATAATTTACCTGTGGAAGACTTGGGTACCACACTACCACCCAAGGAGGATCCTGTCTTTGATTTAAAACATTTGCCTAATGATCTTAAATATGCTTATATTGATGATAAGAAAATATATCCTATTATTATTAGTGCTAAACTTTCAGGTGAAGGAGAGGAAATATAATTGGGAATTTTGAAGAAACACCGTGGAGCTATTGGTTATACTCTTGATGATTTTAAGGGGATTTATCCCACTATATGTTAACATGCTATCAATATTGAACCTGATGCAAAGCCAGTAGTTGAACATCAACGCCATTTAATTCCTAAGATGAAGGAAGTGGTAAGAAATGAGGTATTAAAACTCCTTGATGCTGGTATTATTTTTCCTATTGCTGATAGTAGATGGGTAAGCCATGTGCATTGTGTCCCTAAGAAGGGAGGAATGACCGTTGTGCCTAATGAAAACAATGAGCTTATTCCACAAAGAGTAGTAGTCAGTTATAGAATGTGCATTGATTTTAGAAAGGTTAATGAAGTCACTAAGAAAGATCATTATCCTTTACCCTTTTTTGATCAAATTCTAGAGAGGTCACTAAGAAAACTCATTTTTGCTTTCTTGATGGTTATTCTGGGTTTTCTGAAATTGTTGTTAGGAAGCAAGATCAAGAGAAAAAACATTTACTTGCCCTTATGGAACTTATGCTTATAGACGTATGCCTTTTGGTTTATGCAATGCTCCTGGTACATTTCAAAGATACATGTCTACTATTTTTAATGGTTTTTGTGAAGAGATCGTGGAAGTATTCATGGACGATTTCTCCGTCTATGGAACTTCTATTTGTAATTGTTTGCACAACCTTCATAAAGTTTTGCAGAGATGTGAAGAAACTAATCTGGTTCTTAATTGGGAGAAATGCCACTTTATGGTTAATGAAGGAATTGTTCTTGGACATAAAATTTCTGAAAGAGGTATTTAAGTTGACAGAGATAAAGTGAAAGCAATAGAGAAAATGCCTTGTCCTAGGGATGTTAAAGGTATTCGTAATGTTCTTAGTCATGCTAGTTTTTATAGGAGGTTTATTAAAGATTTCTCTTCAATATCAAAACATCTTACAAATCTTCTTCAAAAAGATGTACCTTTTGTTTTTGATGATGATTGCAAGAAAGATTTTGAGACTTTAAAAAGGCTTTAACTACTGCTCCTATTGTTCAACCACGTGATTGGAATTTACCTTTTGAAATTATGTGTGATGCTAGTGATTTTGTTGTAGGCGCTGTTCTTGGACAACGAATACATAAGAAATTGAATGTTATTCATTATGCTAGCAAAACTCTTGATGCTTCTCAAAAGAATTATGATACTACTGAAAAAGAGTTCTTAGCTGTAGTTTTTGCATGTGATAAGTTTAGACCTTATATTGTTTGATTCGAAGGTTACTATTCATATTGATCATGCTGCCATTAGATACCTGATGGAAAAGAAAGATGCTAAGCCTAGGCTTATTTGATGGGTGTTGCTTTTACAAGAGTTTGATTTGCATATTTTGGATAGGAAGGGTGCTGAAAATCCTGTTGCTGATAACTTGTCTAGATTGGAAAACATTGTTTTTTATCCTATTCATGTCAATGATAGTTTTCCAAATGAAAAACTAGCTGCGATAAAAGTATAATCCCAGGATAGTCCATGGTATGCTGATTACGCTAACTTTATTGTTTCAAAGTATTTGCCTCCAACACTTACAACTCAACAAATAAGAAAATTCTTGATTTGAGGCATTATTTTTGGGATGACCCACACTTATATAAAGAAGGAGTAGATGGTATTATGAGAAGATGTGTTCCAGATCATGAACAACGAGAAATATTGAAAAAGTGCCATGGTAGTGCTTATGGAGGACATCATGCTAGAGATAGAACCGCACAAAAGGTTCTACAATCAGGTTACTATTGGCCTACTCTCTTCAAAGATGCACGTAAATTTATTTTGTCTTGTGATGAATGTCAAAGAGTTGATAATATTTATAGACGTAATGAAATTCCTGTGAGTTATTCTCTTGCTATTGAACCTTTTTATTGTTGGGGATTTGACTTTATGGGTGCATTTCTTCCTTCAAATGGTTATACACATATTCTTGTTGTTGTTGATTATGTTACTAAATGGGTAGAAGCTATACCTACTAAAAGTGTTGATGGTGAAACCTCATTAAAAATGCTTAAAGATGTTATTTTCCCTAGGTTTGGTGTGCCTAGATATCTTATGACTGATGGAGGGTCTCACTTTATTCATGGTGGTTTTAGAAAAACCCTTGCTAAATATGAACTTAATCATAGAATTGCCTCACCTTATCATCCTCAAACCAGTGGGCAAGTAGAATTATCAAATAGAGAAATTAAATATATCTTGCAAAAGACTGTTAATAAATCTAGGAAGAATTGGTCTGATAAGTTGAATGATGCTTTATGGGCTTATAGAACTGCTTATAAAAATCCTATGGGTATGTCTCCTTAGAAAATGGTTTATGGAAAAGCTTGTCACTTTCCTTTAGAATTAGAACACAAAGCTTATTGGGCAGTGAAAGAACTAAATAAAGATTTTAAACTTGCTGGTAAGAAAAGAATGCTTGATTTGAATCATTTAGATGAATGGAGATGTGAAGCTTACAAAAATGCTAAACTATTTAAGAAGAAAGTTAAACAATGGCATAATAGAAGAATCCTTAAAAGAGAGTTTCACGTTGGTGAGAAAGTTCTATTGTATCAGTCTCGTCTCAATTTTTTTGCAGGAAAATTACTCTCCATATGGGAAGGACCTTATATTATTGAAGAAGTGTATCGTTTGGGTGCAACCAAAATTGCTTCCCTCAAAGATAACACTGCACACGTGGTTAATGGGCAAAGACTCAAACATTATATTTCTGAGGATTCTTATAATGAAGATGTTGATATTATTCAAGTAATGACTCCGGAGAAATTCATTAGACAGAAGGTTCGAGAATATGCAGAGCCCGTTTTCGAATAGGTAACAGTTCTGTTAAAAAAAGTTCGCGGAATATCTTTTAAGTTATAAATTATTGTTTTTTTTTGGAAAATATGAAAAATATCGGACCGAAGAGGAGTTGGAGACGGTGCCCGAGGGCACCATACCATGTCTGGGCCCGGGCGCACCCTTGGTCGCGCCTTGCTATGGTGTGGGAGCCCCGGAGCCCCTCTCCGACTCGTTTTCGACCTGGGATCTCCTTTCATTACGTATATTTTTGCTGTATAACCCCCCAGATCCCCCGAGGTTCGCATATCGTTTTCTCATCGTGTTTCTGTTTCGAGCTATTTCTGCAAGATCTAGAGCTACGATGTCCTCTTCTGGACCTCCCAAAGACAGTTTCTTTGTGAACATCGTCAACCCGTACATGAACGAGTTGAAGATGTATCCCAAGGAGTTGCTGCTCAAGGATGGGGTGGTGCAGATAGAAGATTTTCGGGGCCCTAAAGGAGAAGGTAGTCTGGAAGCTAGGATGGAAGGGCTGGAGCAAGAAGTCTTTAAGTACAAGAAGATGGCGGAGCGTGAAGTTGACATCATCCACGGGATAAAGACAGAAATGATCGATGAGCATAATAAAGAGATTTCAGAGCTTTGGGAGGAGATTTTCTCACTCACCAAGACCACCAACAAATTACAAGGCCAACTCTACGATGTGCAGAACCAGAATTGTGAGTATGAGAACAGGTTTAAACGTATAAGCTCTGTTGCTAGTTTCAGTATATTGGAGACCAAGACATCATTTGTTGATGGGGAGCCTCTACCTTGGAATACTGATGATCAGAAGGATTCACCACCATCACCGAAGAATTGATTCATCATGGGTATTGGCATCCCCTTGGCTTGTTCCAAGCTTGGGGGAGTGCCGCGGTATCACATCTCTATCTTTCATACTTTTACCTTTTAGTAGAGTCATCATGAGTAGAGGAAATATCATATAGTATGGTTTGCAGTATGGAAGTATCACTCTTTAGTTGGTTATCGTTGTATCCCTTGGTTTGAGTTGCCGTAATGGAATATTAATGAGAAGTTTCATCATCTTCTACACTTTATTTTAGCTTGAAATTTCTATTATTTTGTTGATCTTGTCATTAGTATTGATATCAATATTAGAGCATCAAGTTAATCTAGTTGGTTTTGGCAAACTTAGCATTGGTCAGTAGCAACAATAGTTTGAGACTTAACTAGAAAAGAGGGAGTTTTCATGTAGATATATTGTTCCATGATCTTTCTTTCTTGTTAGCCCATAAGCTTAGTATTCTCAACTAAGATTGTTTGTACTTCTCAAGGAAGATTGCATGATTGGTTTTATCATATATATGGCTGTTTGTTTTCCCTCAATTATTATGCTTGCTACCCAACCTTGCTAGCCAAAAACCTATACTGAGAGGGAATGCTTCTCGTGCATCCAAACCTTGAACCCAAAACCATGCCATTTGTGTCCACCATACCTACCTATATGTGGTATTTAACCGCCACTCCAAGTAAATTGCTTGTGTGCTACCTTTAAAACCTTCAAAATTATTCATGTTTTGTGTTCCTGTTTTAGCTCATGAGGATGCAAATAGAGAGTCTTTATCTCACTTGTTGATTGGACTTTACACACCTGGACTAGTGGCTTCATCCGCTTATCCAAATGCTAGAAGAGCTGGCAGAGGGGTGCCCATCGCCAAATTAATACAACAAATTCTCTTCACTATTTTTGCCCCTGATTTATCAGTCAAATCATAACTGTGTAAACAAAAGATAAAGAGGGATGCCATTCTACACCACTTGCTTCCTTCAATGGGAGCCACTCTTGTGAAGTCTAGTTGGCTTATGATGTATTGTATTTTCTGTTTTCCATTCGTTGACATAGACATACACCTCTCTAAAAATTAGACACTCCTCCTTGGTATGTCATTGTTGGCAGGCACCCGAGGATTCGGTTAGCCATGGTTTGTGTAAGATGGTTGGGAGGACTGTCAAACATTTTATACCTCTGTTTATTAAATGAAATCTCTGGCATGTGAGTTAATCCCTACTTCCATCTACGAAGGGCCTATCTTTTACTTTTTATGTTGAGTCAGTAAAGCTATTTTTCTGTCTTAAGCAAGCATTTGAGTTGTTGTGACTCGTCCATCTATATGTTTATTTACTCAATCAATTTCCTTATTCTTCCTTGTTTAGTACAAATGTTTTTATCTGTTTGAATACCACTTTGAAAGTTATCAATGATTGCGAAGAAATTGTTCTGATTGAGCATGTTAAACTTTGCAAATATAAGCTCGAATATAAAGAATCTGGTTGAAATATGAGTACATTGTTAATTGTTCTCTGACCAAGAACGAAGTTTGCCTTCACCAATTTTGATATCCTTTTGCACCTTTCTTGTGAATCCGTTTACCTGTTCCAACACTACTACTTAAACATAATATGAACTATAAAAATAAAGTGAAAGTAATTTAAATATCCAAATAGCTTCAAAACATAAAATTGTCAATTATGAATGTTTCTCGTAAATATATAATATTCATAATGCAATATTATAACATAATAGTACACAAAGTGATAATTATGATTTTTTCGATACATGATAGTAGGGCACACATGTCACGCGGTTCTTGACAATGGTCGAAGCGCGGTAACTAGCGTTTCTTAGCCGCCATCTTCTTCTTGCCCCTCTTCGTCGCGGGTGCATAGGTTAGGTCCGGGACGTCTTTACTACTTCTCTTGAACGGGAGTACTCCTTTCTTCGGTAGGGTTGTGACGTATGGTGCTTGGTCGCCGTATTCGTCTTCCATCTTCGGGTCGCCGTTCTGGTCAAAGTCTTGCTCGTTGGCGACTCCGTCCATTCCGATAATGTTCCTTTTGCCTCTCCTGACGACAACCCGGCTAGGCTTTGATGGGTCTGTGATGAACCAGCATTGGTCGACTTTGCTAGCCAGAACCCAAGGCTCGTTGCTCGCGGGTGCGTTCGCGCTGGTGGTCTTTTTCGGTATAACCATGGTGGTGAAATACCAGCCTTCTTTCAGGACGCTCTTAGCCCACCTCACACGGAACATCGGCACCTTCTCCGTAACGTAGCTGAGCCCCCAGATCTCCTCGATCCTTCCGTAGTATCTTTCTGGGACATCGCCGGTGTAGAATATCTCTATTACCCCTGAGTTCTGGTAATCGCAGTTATTGTCCTTTTCCTCGGTGTAGAACGTGTATCCGTTGATATCGTATGCCTGATAGGTCATCACGCTGCGCGAGGCGCCCTATGACAAGGCTAATATGAGTTTATCTTCCTCCGAATACTCGCCCTGCGGTGGATTAGCAAGCACCTTCTCCCTGAACCACCGCGTGAAACTGGAGTTGTGCTCCTTGACGACATCTTCCTCCCTCGGGGCCGGGAGGCCCCGGTCAGCGTAACTCTTCTTGATAAACGCTTTGTGCTCATCTATGTATCGACCGACCACCTGCAGGTGTTGCAGGGCGACCAGGTTTGCTCTTTCATAGTCCTTGCTGGTTCTCGAAGTCGACATGCTTCACGCGTCGGCCCTCACTATGACCCGATCTAGCGAGCCTCCCGAGGTGCTTGTTGAATGGCAGCCCGAGAGTGTCCTCGCTTTGTAGAAAGTTCGAGCAGAAAGAGATGCACTCCTCGGCCAGGAAGCCGTTCGCTATGCTTCCATCTGGACGGGACCTATTCTTAACGTATCCCTTGATGTGTCTGTTGAGCCTTTCGAAGGGCATCATGCTTCGCAGGAACGGAGGACTGAGCTGGACGATATCCTCCACGACATGGAGAAGCAGATGAAGCATGACGTCGAAGAAAGCGGGGGGGGGGGGGGGAATACATCTCGAGCTCGCATAGTATCACCACGATCTCGTCCTGTAGCCTCGTGAGCTCCTTAATGCCTATGGACTTCCGAGAGATGACATCGAGAAAATTGCAGAGCCCCCAAAGCGTTTCACGGATGTGATGGTCCATTATACCTCGAAGCGCGACCGGGAGTACCTGCGTCAACAACACGGCGATGTCGTGAGACTTCATCCCGCTGAAGCGCTGCTTCGCCTCGTCTAGCCACCTGCTTATCTTCCCCGCGTAGCCGTTCGGAAATTTGACTCCGAGGAGGCACTTCATAAACTGTATGGTCTCCTGCTTACTCAGGGTGAAGCACGCGGCCTTGAGCTTGACCACGCCCTTCTTGACATTTTTTCCCTTGCGACGACGATGGCTATTCTGCGTTTTCGTCTCCTCTTGCTCCTGATCATCCTCCTCCTCCTCCTCGTCATCGTTAGATGGTGGTTGAAACTCACTCCGGATGCCCATATGCTTCAGGTCGTTCCTTGCCTTCGGCCCATCTTTGGTCTTGTCGGTGTTAAGGAGGGTGGAAAGCAGACTCTCGCCAATGTTCTTCTTTATATGCATGATATCGAGGCTATGAGGCACGCGGAGGATATACCAGTATGGCAAGTCCCATAAAACAGACCTAGCCTTCCATACCATCATCAGCGGCTCTGGCTTCTTCTGGGTCTTTCCCGGCGCAGGGCACTCCCAGTTATTCAACAGGTCGCAGATTTCCGCGCCGCTCCTCTGGTCCGGTTTTTCTCGGCGCTCGACCGTCCCATCGAACATATGTGCTAGCTTTCTCCATGGGTGATTCAGGGGAAGCCACCTACGAGTCCCGAGGTACACGGTTTTCCCGGACCCAGGATCTTCCTTTAGCTGGTGGTATGTTGTATTATCCTTGCACCTAACGCACCCATAGAATCCTTGGGTCACCTAGCCCGATAATTATCCGTAACCGGGATAGTCCTGCACTGTCGTGATCACCGCCGCTCTCATGTCGAAGTAGTCCTGTCTCGAGGCATCCCACGTACGGGCTCCTTCTTCCCACAACGTGGCCAGCTCCTCTTTTAATAACGTGAGATACAGATTGATGTCTGTGCTGGGTTGTTTCGGCCCTTGAACCAGCATACTCATGGTTACATACTTCTTCTTCATGCAGAGCCAGGGGGAGGTTGTAGATCCATACAAACACGGGCCAGGTGCTGTGCGTGCTGCTCTGGCTTCCGAACGGATTGAGCCCGTCGGTGCTCACGCCCAGCCTTAGGTTCCTTGACTCTTTCCCGAAATGATGGTAATATTGGAGGTCCAACGCCTTCCACTAGCAAGCATCCGAAGGGTGCCTCAGCATTTATTCCTTCTCCGGATCATCGTCATGCGGCCTCTTTCTCTCCGCGTGCCAGCGCATGAGCTCTGCTTCCTTAGGGTCCGCGAAATACCGCTGCAGACGAGGAGTTAGAGGAAAGTACCACACCACCTTTCTAGGAGCTTTCTTGCTCCCCATCTTTTATTGAGAGGCCTTGCACACCGGGCACGCGGTCTTCTCCGCATCCTCGCCCCGGTAGATGATGCAATCATTTATGCAGACGTGGTATTTCACGTGCGGTAGATTGAGAGGGCACACGAGTTTCTTGGCCTCGGCGATACCAGTCGGACACGTGTTCCCCTTCTTTGGAAGAATATCATGCCAAAATCCCATGATGTCGTCGAAGGATTCGTCGGTCATTTTGTGTTTCGCCTTCATCTCTAGAGCCATGAGCGTTACATTCAGACGGGTATCCCCGTCGTTGCATCCGTCATACAATGGAGTGACCGCGTCTTTCTCCATTTGCGCAAGCTTAGCTTTCTCTCTGGCGGCGGCTCTAGCGTTACTCGTCTCCTTGAGAAGAAGATCTTGGTAATGAGGGTCTTGCAGCCAGCTCGAATCATGGCTGGCGCCGCCTTGATCATCCTCGTGTCCATGCCCTGCGCCACCCTGATCATCCTCGTGCCCATGGTCGGCGCCACCCTGATGATCATCTTCATGATCGTCATCACCTGCCGAGCCACCGGCGTCCGTATCTTCACTGTTATTGACATCCTCCTCGTCACCATTTTCGCCATCACGTATCCAACGAGTGTAGCCATCCATGAAATCACGTCGGAGAAGGTGCGACTCCAGCAATCCGGAATCGTGCCTTATCAGGAACATCAGCTTGCAGTCGCGACACGGACATCGTATCTCCGTCTTCTTTGCGCGTGCCATGTCGGCCCTCGCGCATGTCATCCACCTATCCACGAGGGCTTTGTTCACCAGTTGTCGGACCATGGTCGCCTGCGCAGTACAAAAGACCAAGAAGAACATAATTAGAGCATATATGGACGTGGATCTCGCCGAAAAAATTCGGCATGACCTCCCCTAAAAAGAGGACATCCGCGAGTGCCAGAAATTCGCCGGGAAAGAAATGAATCGACTTCCCGGCGAAACATTGGCATCTCAAAATGAAATCCCTGCACAAAAAGAAGCACCATAACACAATCACATAGTCGGTGCCACCGACAACGCCCATACATGCAAGCAACTCCTTCTTGCTTCCTCCAACAACGGCTTGCGCAAGAGAGCCGGACCTCACACAAAAAGAAGCACCACAACACAATCACATAGTCGGTGCCGCCGACAACGCGCATACATGAAAACAACTCCTTCATGTTTCCTCCAACAACGGTTTGCGCAAGAGATCCGGACGAGAAATAAAGAGACATGTTGTAGATCTAGAGGAGTAAGAGACTTTGCTTACGTATGAGGGTCAACCAAGGGAGGTTGAGCAAGCTTCTATGGTGAATTAATGGGGGAAATGAGGTGGGGAGGAAGTTGGGGACGAGTAGATCTATGTTTGGTGAGGAGGAAGAAGTGAGACATGTGAGTGGAGTGGTAGTGGCTCCCATGTGCTAAAAAGTAGCAAAAATCGTGCTGGATATTATAGGAGGCGCATATTTTCAGAATGCGCCTCCTATATATTATGCGAGGCGCATTTCCAATATGTGCCTCCTATATATTATGCGAGGCGCATTTCCAAGATGTGCCTCCTATATATTATGCGAGGCGCATTTCCAAGATGTGCCTCCTATATGTTATGGGAGGCGCATTTCCAAGATGTGCCTCCTATATGTTATGCGGGGCGCATTTCCAAGATGTGCCTCCTATATATTATGCGAGGCGCATTTCCAAGATGTGCCTCCTATAATGCATATATAGGAGGCGCATGCCACAAATATGCGCCTCCTATATCTCCAACTATAGGAGGCGCATTCTGCGAGATGCGCCTCGCCTTCGCTGCCTCAGAAGCCACCCGGGCCCACAAAAAATATAGGAGGCGCATATTATAGAAGTGCGCCTCCTATACTTACATTATAGGAGGCGCATATGGACAAATGCGCCTCGCATAACCTGGAGCCAGGAGGCTGTGGTCCCTACATGAAGTATGCGAGGCGCATATTTTTGGAATGCGCCTCCTATATATGCATTATAGGAGGCACATCTTGGAAATGCGCCTCGCATAATATATAGGAGGCGCATTCTGAAAATATGCGCCTCGAGCCCTCATTTCCTCCTATAGGCTTTTCTCTAGTAGTGCAAGTTAAATTACATGAGAAGGAGTTACTTGCTAGAATGACTAGTGTATTGATAGATGTGATGCTTCTTGTCCGTATTTTATTTATCGACACCTCACTCCATAAACCTGTGGTCATGTTTACCGAGTTCAGTTTCGCTTGGGGACAAGCGAGGTCTAAGCTTGGGGGAGTTGATACGTCCATTTTGCATCACTATTTTATATCATTATTTTCTGTTATCCATCGATATATTTCATATTATGATACATTACTTATGTTATTTCATATTATTTTGCATGTTTAATAATTATGGGAGAAGGAACACTGGAACCAGAAATTTGATGGAAAAAGCACCATCAGGACACCCTATTTCAGAAGATCGAAAGATGAGGGGGAACACCAGACGAGTGTTAGAACTCCCGATGAGGATGCTAGCCAGAAGGGCACCTAGAGGGGGGCCACCTAGGGCCCACACCACCAGGCGGCGCGCCCCTTGGCCGCGCCTAGGGGTGTTCTGGCCCCCTGGCCCACTCCTGGGCGCCCCTTTCGCGTACTTGAACCCTAAACACAGATACATCGTCGAAGAATTATTCTTCCGCCGCTGCGGCGCGGAAAACACAAGAGAGAGAAAAGCTCTCCAGCAGGGAGAAATCTGTGAGGGAAATTAATTCCTCCCCGGATCATCATCATCAGCATCCTCATCACCATCACCATTACCGCCACCATCCACCTTCATCCCGTTGTAACAATTAGGGGGTCTTTATCGTTGCTCTTCACTAGATCTCTCTCCCGGTGTGGATTACTTGTTAGTAGTTGATTCTTGTGAGATTTATGGGTGTTTACACTTTATGACCAGATTGTTATTATCCATTATATATCCTCTGATTATGATCCATATGATGTCTCGTGAGTAGTTTGTTTAGTTCTTGAGGACATGGGAGAAGTCATGATGTTAGTAGTGAAGTTATGTTGAAGTAATATCTCTCGGTTCGGTATCTAAGTTGTGGTGCTATTCTTCTAGTGGTGTCATGTGAACATCGACTACATGACACTTCACCTTTATGGGCCTAGGAGGATGCATTGTGTATTTGGCTACGAATTGTGGGGTTGCTGGACTGACAGAAACATAAACCCTCGTTAGGAATCCAATGCACGAGGGAGTGTTGGGTCCTAGAGTTTTAAAGCTGTGGTTAGATTTATCTTAATTACTTTCTTGTATTTGCGGATGCTTGCGACAGGTATAATCACAAGTATGTATTAGTCCTAATTGGGCGGTGCATTAGCATAGGTTCGCCCACACAATACTTAACGAACCAATAAATATTAATCAACTATATGAAGCGAAAGCACTTGACGAAATTCCCATGTGTCCTCGAGAATGTTTGGTAATCGTAAGTAGAACAACCAGCTTGTCCATTGCTCTCAAATGGATTGGGCCACTCGCTGCAATATTATTTACTGTTATTTATTTGCTCGCACTTTATTTATCTGCTATATCCAAAACAAGCAAAAACTTCTTTGCTAGTGTTTACTATGAAATCTCTATCCAACATGCTTGTCAACACCTTGTGCTCCTCGTTGGGTTTGACACTCTTTTTATCGAAAGTACTATGATACACCCCCTATACTTGTGGGTTATCAGTACCCTGTCCATTACCCGGTGTGCCGGCTTCGACTTAGTCCCCGGAACCGGCTGGCTCATGGAGGCAACACGGTCGCTCTTCTTATTTCTTTTTCGCTTCTTAGGCTCTTTCTGAAATGCATTTTGGAACTCGTTTCGACAGCGTCTTGGCTGAGTTTATCGGTGGCAGCAACTGTTGGTTCTTGAGAATAGAAAGACGCTTCGTGCATCGATATTTATCCACAGGATCCTTAGCTGGCGATAGAAGTGCATCAAAAGAATCTTGGCCGCCATCGTAAGGATCAACGAGGCAGTCATCGGGGTCTTCAACATCGTCGTCATGTTGCACGAACTTTGCACGTGAGAAATCCTTTTCTTGCCTAGGGTGCCCCGACCTGTCGACAGGTATTAGCTGTGGGGTGGTGATAGGAGTAGTATCCAAACAAATTAGTGCTTTTGGCCATGGCAATGGCCAAACCAAGCACTGCTCTAGGTTTAACTCGATGTCAGCATTGGGGAGTATATTCGGAGGATCCAAAGCACAGCAACACGGGAGCACCCGACTCAACGTCACCCTGAACCGTCGTCGGACATAGACAGGCCGTGGGACACGCAACTGGGTGGTGTGAAGATCTTTCCTTTAGCCATGTCCTTGAACTCGCCGCTCACACGGAGTAGCAATATGTATCCCTTCTCGTCTGCATGTCAAAACATGCTAGTTTGTTAGAGATTGAGGCCACAACGAATGTGATAATATATAATTAACTTGCCGAGTCCGAATTATCTCGAGGGCATTGAGCTTGGCTAGTGGTGATGGACCACTGATGGTTGCCGGCGTAGCAGAGGCATTGCGGGCCGACGACAGATCTTCGCTACTGCCATGCATCTTAGGGTTGGCGGCCGGCTTAGGGTTCGCGGTCGGCTTAGGGTCGGCGGCCGGCTTCTGCACAGCAGGCACCACACTGGGACCTAACCTGATGGGGAAGCCCTCGTTTTCCACCCTCAATCCAAGACCCAAAGGAGTGACATAAGGACTCACAGATGCTAGGAAGGAGGGCGTTGACCCTCTCTGTCACTAGTTCATCGAGCAATTTTTTCTGACATCTTCTTCCGCTCCTTTCTCTTCTCCTTGGAGTTGTGGTAGTAATGTGCGTGCCGATGACCCTTTCTGGCACCATGCACATGGCCATGATCCATCGTAGTGTCTATCTTCACTCCTTTGCCGCGTTAAGCGCCTAATAAAGAGGGTGTCATACGGGTCCTTCGTTGGCGCGGATGACCACGTGTCAGAATGAGCATGCCGTTATTTTTCCTATTCTTCAAGATATTTCTGCTCAAGCTCCTTCACCTCCTCGTTCAAGAGAAGATCACCATGGTTTTTGTGATCTTCCCTGTAATGGGCCATGCCAAAATTTCTAACTTGCGGGTCTATGATCTTGTTATAGGGGTTTGTCCCTTTCCTGTTTGCGTCCTGCTTAGCCGAAATGTTTTCCTTCCTGGGGTAATGCCGACTTCCGAGATTGTGGGGAGCTATGTTCTTATTTTGGGGAATATTTCCCCCATTTCCTTAGCACCTTCCTTTCAGGCTTGAGTTCGTCCGCCTTGGACTAGATCAAGTCTTCTTCTAAAATAGAGGGCCAAATTTTGTTGATCTCGGCGTAACCGACACCCTCCTCAAGCATCCCTCAAATTCCCTCTCCAAGTTCCCAACGCTTTAGTGAACTTGCCGACGGCTAATGAGTTCACCAGACTGGTCTTCAGATTCTGGTTGTCATAGGGAGGCGGCAACTGGTGCCATGCGTGCAGCTTCTCAATCAGGAGGGCGACCATACTTTGTTTTATTTATCTCTGAGTTTTTCCATATTAACGTTGGCAAAGTCTCGAGCCATACATCCTATTTGGTTGCCGTATCATCTATCATATTCCTCTAGATCTGTAGGAAGACCTCTTTTGGGGTTCACTGCTATGAAGGCTTGCCAGACGGTGTAGATCCGGTTTGGTCGTCTTGCTTTACACTGACACTTCGCCTCGCTATCGGGTGTGCTATCCTCGACGCCACTAGCTGTTTCATTTCCCCTTCTCCACCCGATGTGTCGGTGGGTGCCTCCTGATGACGGGGTTCCTCCATCACATAATCGGCATCGTTGTTGTGAGCCATGAGGGATTCCTCCATCTCATCAAGGGGCCCTCCTGTGGCAAACATCGACAGCCACGGATTATCCCCGCCTCTAGTCCCAGAACCACCAGCCTTGTCGTTGTTAGCCATCTAAGGAGAAAAGTCAAAGTTAGTTCAAAAAATTCCTGGAACTTTAACTAATATACCCTATCAGTCCAAACTTTCCGCACACTCTAATATGTGATATTTTTAGCAAAAGTCATGCCAAAATTCACGGAAAAGTTTGGCGACCTTTGCAAAAAATGACATATGGAGTACCCAAGTTTACCGGAACATAAATTAATCGACATTCCGGCAATCAAGGGCCTCACGTGCGGTATCTACAACCAAAGATCACACCCCATCCCCATACATCCCATGCAATCATCGACATCCACACGAAGGTGGGCACAAACAATTAACACATAAAAATCACATATCCACCACCGTCGTTGACATCGACCACATATCCACCACCGCCATCGACATCAAGCACCACCATCGTTGTCGACATCGACCACATATCGACCACCACATCCACCGCACCACCTTGACACATCCACCGCACGACCACCACCGCTGCACGACTACACATCCACCCGTCACAACATCTACACCACCCATCCATCCATCCATCACCACATCCACAAAACACCATCAACCATAGATCCACAAAACCAGCAAAAAATAAATATGTCGAGCACTTGGCGTGCAGGGGCCGGGAAGGGGCGCGAGAGGCAGAGGGGTCGAGCAGGGGCGGTGGCGTCGCTCGAGGGGAACAGAGTAGAGGTGGTCGGAGCTTGAGCGGACGCCGGAGGGCGAGGTCACCGGAGCAGGGAGAACAAGGGCGATGGCCAGTGGCGCTCGACGGGAAGTTGGGAGGTGGACGGAGCAGCGCGGGCGCGGGAGGGAGAGGTGGCGGTGCCCAAGCAGCGGACGGGTGCGAGAGGGCAAGTTGGCGGTGTCGGAGCAGAGCAGCCAAGGGAGGGTGAGGTGGCTGGCCGGAGCAGCACGCGTCGTCGTTGATGAGTGAAAACGGCTAAGTTCCTGGACCAGTGAAGCAATAGGGAGTGGCCGATACGGGCCCGCCTGTAAGTGTCACATCCAGGTGTTACTGCTGGCAAACAAACCTAGCTGGTTTGCCAATGTTAACTTACCGCTCGCGAACAAGCACTATTCGCCAGTGCTAAGTTACAACTGGCGAACTAGTTAGGTTAGTTCGCTGGCGCTAGTTTTTCCCCCTTTTTTAAATTTCCTTGTTCAAATTTAAATTATTTTCTTTTGTTTTCAAACATGCATATATGTTCTGTTTTGTTAAAATTTCAAATAATATCAAAATTAATTTCTTTGTTCAGTTAAAATATTTTCTTTTGTTTTCAAACATGCATATATGTTTTCTTGGGTTCAAATTTCAAATAATATAAAATTAATTTCTTTATTCAATTTTAAATTATTTTCTTTTCAAACATACATATATGTTTTCTTTTGTTAAAATTTCAAATAATATAAAATTATTCTCTCTTGTTTTCTCTTATTTTCTTTATGTTTTCAAACATACATATATTTTTTCTATTGTTATTTTAAAACATGCATATATGTTTACTATTATTTTCTTTACGTTTTGTCTTGTTTACTTTTTGTTTTATATTGTTTTATTATGTTTTCAATTATTTCCTTTGTGTTTTCTTTTGTTTTCTTTTTGTCTTCTATTGTTTTCTTTTTATTTTCAATTGTTTTCTTTTGTTTTCAAATAATATAAAATACCACTTGTTTTCTCATTTATAATAACTCCACACATTTCAAATAACGAACAGAGAGGAACATTTATGATAAGTGCACATCACATCAGTTGATCCATATACATGGTTTCGTCGCATAGAATGCAGACAGATATCATCGCGCATGATTCTCAACGTTTGATCTTCTTACCTTTTTTGGTCACAGTTGCATAATTTAGCTTCACATCGTGATTTCTTATTTTGAATGGAAGACCTTGCCTAGGTAGCGTGGTTCTGCTTCTTCTTATGGTGTATGTTGCGTGACTATCATCATCATCTTCTTGATCATCGTCAATATTTGGGTCGCCGAACTTGTCGAATTCGTCCTCGTCAACGACTCCATCCATTCCGATGATGTTTATTTTCCCTTTCCTCACAAAAACAGGAATAGGAAGAAGCATTGGGACACATGATTAGCCAACAACCATGGCTCATTTTGTGTTGTGAAGTTCGCGCTTGATGAAATGGCGACTTCAGGAATAACCATAGTTGTGAAGTATTGGTCTTCTTTTCTGACGGTCGAAATCCTATCCCATCTAACGTGGAACATCGACATCTTATCTCTAAAGTAGTTAAGCTCCCGGATCTCCTCGATCCTTCTTTTGTATCTTAACGTTTTGTCACCGGTGTAGGATTCCATCATTACCCCTGAGTATTGATAATAGGAAGTTTTGTCTTTCTCCTCCTTGTAGAAAGTGAACCCTTTTATATCATATGTTTTAAACGTCGCGAGGTTGGGCGCGAGTCCATGTGCCAAGGCGTGTAAGAGTTTATTTTTTGCACAATCCCTTGGCGGGGGGTTAACGATAATCTCATCTTTAAACCAACGCAATAAACTGGAGTTGTGCTCTTTGATTATTTCTCCGTCGGACTTCTACTTGCCTTAGTCAGTGTACTTATTCTTAATCGTTCTCTTGTGCTTTTCCACCAAAATATTGACCATATCAATGTGTTGGGGAGCTACTAAGTTTTCCCTCTTAAATTCGGTGCGTCGACAAGCTCGATCCGCATGCACTTCTCTACGACCATTTTTGTGACCTTCTCCATCGAGCTTGCTAATGTGCTTGTTTCTGGGCAAACCAACATGATCCTCCCCATCAATATGATTCGTGCAGAAAGAATTGCACTCTTATGTAAGAAAGCCATGTATGATGCTTCCATCCAGACGGGCCCTGTTGTGAACAAAACCTTTAATGACCCCATTCATCCTATCAAATGGCATCATGTTGTGCAGGAACAACGGCCCCGAGATGGATGATATCATCCATGATATGGACCAACAGATGAACACATATGTCAAAGAATGAGGGTGGAACGTACATCTCAAGCTCGCATAGTATCACGACAACCTCTTCCTGCAGCATTCAGATCTGCTACCTCGTGATCGACTTTCGAGAGATCACATCGAAGAAGTTACAGAGGCCAAACAGGGTTTCCTGGACGTGCTTGTCCATTATCCCGCGGATTGCAACATGAAGTAGCTGCGTCATCATCACGTAAGAATCATGAGACTTCATCCCACTGAACTATTGTTTCTGCGCGTCTAGGAATCTGCTTACTAGCCCCGAGTAACCGAAAGGGGCTTTGACTCTGAGAAGGCACTTCATCAATTTTGTGATCTCGTCCGGTCTTAGAGTGAAGCAGGAGGAGGGCAGGAATACTCATTCCACTTAACCCTTTTTTCCTTGTGACCTTTTGTCTCCTCATCCGACAAGTGGTGGTCGTCGTCATCATCCGGGCGTCATATCTAAAGATCTTCCCTGATACCAAAATATTTCAGGTCGTTTCTTGCTTTCACCTGTCTTTGGTCCTCTCTGGCATGTTGATCAGCGTGCCAAAAAAAACTCTCAAACACATTCTTCATGATATGCATCGGATCAAGGCAATGAGGCGTAGCGAGAATGGGCCAGTATGTCAAGTCCCAAAGAACCGACCTCATCTTTAATACATCCAGGAGAGGTTTTGGCGCTTTTTTCTTCTTTCCAGACACTAGGCATTCTTTCCAATCATTCAGAAACTTGTAGATTTCTTTGCCGGCCCCTCTTACGTGGAGGTCCCCACAGCTCATCTTCACCGTTAAAAATGTCTGCCCGCCTTCTCCACGGACCTTTGTTGGGTAGCGACTTTCGATGGCCCACAAAGACTGTTTTCGAAGACCCAGGATATTTTGGAAGTTGCATAAATGTGGGGTCATCCATGCACCTCACACAACCGTTATGTCCGTGGCACACCTAACCCGCGACATATCCATAGCCGAATAGGTCATGAACTGCACAGATCAAGACAACTCTCATTCGGAAATATTGTTCACCGAAGGCGTCCCATGTGTTTACCTCTTCCTTGGCCCATAGCGTGTCCAGATCGTCTTTAAGTAGCTGCATGTATAGATTGATGTTGTTTCCTGGTTGTTTCGGCCCATGAATTGGCATACTCATGTGAATGTACTTCCTCTTCACAACCAGGGGGTGTTCTATATCCATACAAACACGGGCCAGGTGATATGCTGCTTCTTTTGGTTGCCAAACGGATTGAGTCCGTCAGTGCTCGCACCCAACCTAGTGTTTCTTGGCTCCACCACGATCGTTGGATATTCACCGTCAATTTCTTTCCATTGGCTTGTATCCAAAGGATGTGTCAGATTTACCTTTTCATTCCGCTTTGGATCTTTCAGGACTTTCTTCCTCCTTTCTGTGTGCTAGCGCATGAGCGCTGCTTCTTGCGTTCCGCGAAATACCGTTGCAAATGTTGAACGAGCAGAAAGTACCACACAACTTTTCGAGGAGATATCTTCTTCCTTTTTCTTGTATCGAGCGGTGTTGAAAGCTGGACAATTGGTATTGTCCGCGTCCTCTTTCCAATAACTTGATGCACACATGGTATTTTTCGTGAGGTAAATCAAAGGGGCACGCGACTTTCTTAGCCCCGTCGCATCTTTTAGGACACGTGTTGCCCTCCAGAAGAATACCATGCCACTATTGCAGGCTAGAGTGGACGCTTATGTCTCTTCATTTGTATATCTCTTTCATCTGCCGAACATCGAGCGCGACTCTCTGGAGGGACTCTCCCGGGTCGCATCCTGGATACAACGGGGTCTTCGAGTCTGTTTCTAGTGGCGCCAGCTTAGATTGCTCCCTAGCAGTAGATCTGGAATTAGTTGTCTTCGTCAAAAGAAGTTCTTTTGAGACGAGGTTCCCGCACGACTTCCGTTAGTGGTGTCACCTTGTCCTCGTCTTTTGTCACATCTTGTTCACCATCTTCTCCATGATCATGTGCTGGCTCTTCGTCCTATTGATGTTGCACATCGTTGTTATTATCCTGCTGCACATAATTTCCTTTCGCCGCCCCATGGACTTCATCATCACATATCCACGGAGCATTGTGCCTATCCATGAAACCATACTTGAGGAGGTGTGCCGTGGTGGTGTCACGGCAGATGCCATGTGATGGCTAAAGTTGGGGCAGATGGACGCTGGAGGTGCTCGGGGAGGGATCACGGAGCGAGTAGCCGCGTGTGGTAGATCACAAACACTACGAACACCAAGATCTTACCCAGGTTCAGAGCCCTCGTGTGGAGGTAACACCCCTACTCCTGCCTCTCTCTTTATGTGTATTACCGAGTAGCCACAGTACAAATAGGCCTTCAGCCGAGTAGCCACTCTACTCTCTAGTTCCTTCTACGTGAAGCCAATGCTCAATGTCTTAGCCAACGTAGCCACTATGTCCGACCTAATGTTTCGAACCTCTCACAGGAGGGGGTAGGGCACCTTATATACTGGTGCCCAGCCGAATAGAAAACAACTATAAAGTACAACGAGATGTGACAGGAGCCCTGCAGAACCGCGCACGCCTCCGGGTTCCCGCTGACGCCATCCTTGTAAGTCGTTGCGCCGTTCGGAGATGGGACCTGTCCACCCTTGTCAGTGAGACAGGGTAGGCCCCTAGCCCTGTCCTGTCCCCTCCGTCAGTGACAGGACTTGACAGGCGCCTACCGCACTGTAGCCACACCGTGGTGCGGATATTCACGTACTCCGTAAGTTGAACCGCACGCCGTACGGACGCAGGATACGCGAGATCCTGTGTCAGAACGGCTCCATTGACTTCTGGCCCGAGTAGGAACCCACTCCCTCTACTCGGACCACTTCCTCTACTCAGAAGAACACAACTTCCTTGATTCTTCCTCCCGGTCATAAGTGTGTATGACCGGATAGCAGTCAACCGGGTAGCAAGCACCGGGTAGCCAGCTACTCTGCCTAAACATTCCTTTTGACCTTGACTTTAGCACTTGCCTTACCCCTACTCGGGGGTAACCCCCCGACATTAGTCCCCGAAGCTGGTAGAGTCCTGCGAACTTGTTCACTGGGCCCTTCCAGCTTAAAAACAAATCTAGTTTTTGAACTGTAAGACGTCAAGTAGCACCTCCGAGTAGCCTTTATCCTTAGCTCAAATCTCTTTTTCTCCGAGTAGCACTGTCCTTCTTCTCTGGTGCCGAGTAAAAAGACTTAGCGAAATTTCAGAACACAATCCCGCCTCAACGGTGCGAATCCACCTCTGCGTGTCGCAACGGGGCTTGTGTTACACCCCTGTCACTCCGACGCCTCGGTGCCTGGGATATGGCAGGCCACGCGCCCATAACTGCGGCCAGGGCCCACCAGCCCGTTAAGTCACTTCAACCGCTCTCAATAGCCCACGATCTCTACGTGGGATTAACTACGCCCGTTACGCGCGCATTATGCCCTGTGTGCGTTTCGAACCGGCGCGCAGCCCACGCCGCACGATCTCAGTGCACGATTGATCCCACTAACTCCGCTGGTAACGGCAACTCGAGGGGAGAGATAAATACCCCCTCGGTAACTCCTCCTTCTCTTTCCTTCTCACTTCCATCTTCCGCCCCTTCGCTTCTCCGCCGCCGCTGAACACGCCGCCGCCGCAAATCCTTGCCGCGCCGCTGCTCTACGCGCCGCCGGAAAATCAGAGAGCAATTCCTTCACCCAAATCACCACTCCAACCCTTCCACAAATTCTCTCATCTCCATGGCTCGCGGAGACGACGATGGCCGCGCCGGTTGGGAGGGGTCCGAGGTCACGGCGGAAGACTGCCGCTGGCTGGTCAATACCCGCCGTGTCCCTCCTGGCGTGCGGTGCAGGCACCCGAACAACGAGATCGTCCCCACGCCGGAGGAGGGCGAGTTCGTCGTCTTCCTCGCGCACTTCAAGCGGGGATTCGGCCTCCCGGTGTCGGATTTCTTCAAGGAGTTCCTCAAGAACTTCGGGTTGCAGCCCGCATCATCTCCCCCCCAACGCCATGGTGATGCTCGCCTTCCACGCCGTGGTCTGCGAGGCGTTTCTCGGCGTGTACCCAACTATCCATAGTTGGGCACGCTATTTCTTCTTCCGGAAGCAGAGCGTCCCCATGCCCGGAAGCACGGAGAGCGCCCGCGCGATGACGACGACGGGGGGCGCCATGATGCTGCAGCGCGGCGTCGGCAGCCACCCGCGCATCAAGGGACTAGATACGGTACGCAAGTGGCAACGCTCTTTTATCTATGTCAAGAATGTCCCCCTCGAAGAAGGAGCGCCCATCCAGGACCGGATAGGGCTTCCCGAATGGAAGAACACTTTGCCAACCCAGAAAAATTGGGGTTACAATCCAAAGAGCCTCGACGATATCCTTCAGATCGAGAAGCGCCTCGCCGAGTTAAAGGAGTTGGGATTCAAGCGCGATGATCCCATCGCGTGCTGGATTTCTCGGCAAGTGCTCCCTCTCCAGCGTCGCTCCCACAAGATGTGTTACATGGGAGGCACGCGTGACTACACAAGGACTACTACTTTCGAGCTCAGCACCGCCGATGTGGCCGTCTGGGCGAGATCCATCATGAAGACATCGCTCACTGACACCTGGCAGTATGGCTTCGTGCCGTACAGCCGCGCCAAGCCAATTGAACAGGTTAGTCCTTTATGCTTTGTCTCTGCACTTTGATACCGAGTAGGTGGCTTTCCAGCTTAGTATGCTTAGTCTCTGCATGCTGCACCGTAGAACACCACAAACATCTCTGTGGCTTTATGTGCTTTGTGTTTGCACGCCGTACCGAGTAGGACCCCTTAACCTTGAGCTCAATTGACTTGTACCTCTTGCTTGTCTTTCCAGCATATTGACCGTCAAGCAGAGGAAGATGAAGAGCGCTTCGAGGCCAACTAGCACAGCGACCGAGAAGAGGACGACGAGACCTCCTACGACACCCAGGACACCCTCTGCATCCCTCATGCCGAGCAGCCGGGTAAGCATCAAGTTGACACGTCCATTCGGGATCGATCTGAGGATGACGAAGGTGACCAAGCTCGCTTCTCTGACCGCGAGTAGCGCAATCCAACTTCCATTTCTGTTTCTCAACTCCTTTTTCTCTTCTACTCTGCAGATGACCCTGAGGTGGACGAGGAAGACGAAGATGCCATCGACGTCGATCCTCTCTCTGTCGCAGCTCCCACCACCCGGAAAAGGGTAGGCAGTGGTGCCAAAGAGCATGCCGCCAAGAAATCCAAGAAGACTGAGAAGAAGAAGAAGAAGATCACCACTGCCAGAAGGCAACTCCCCACCCGCAAAGGGTAAATGATTTCATCCAAGTTGCATTCTGCTGCTGCTTCTTGCTGTTCTCTTCCCCTTCTTTGTTTCTGAACTTCTTTTCTCTTCCAGCGACCCTCTGGACGCTGATGCAGCTGCAGCTCCCACTACCTCCAAGAGAAAACATGTCATCGACCTTGAGAAGCTCGTTGAGCTCTCCGAGGATGATGACGAGACAGCACCACGGGATAGGACGCGTGCGCCCTCTCCCGTGAAGGCAGAAGAAGAAACGCCAGCGCCGAGAACACGGGCGCTGGTGACCAAGACATGAACTTGGAGCAGCAGGCCCGCGCGGACCAGGGCGCGCCGGATGCTGCTCACGATGAGACGCCTCCTTCTCCCCCAGCTGCCTCAGCTGGGGAGAATACTGAACAAGAAGCCGAGCATCAAGACCATGCCGCCCTTGAGCGGCAAGATGAGAACATGGAGCAGCAGGAAGACGAAGCTGTTGTTCAAGACGACCCCGCGGGTAAAAGAAACAGAAGACGCAAGACCCGATACCGCCACCGAGCAGCGGGTTGAGAAGACTGTGGTGCACCCAGTCCTGCAGGACCAAGCGCAGCCAGCCGCTGCGCCGGGTAGCCGGCCCTTGTGCCGCCTACCCAGCAGGTTACTCTGCCCAATGCACCAAGCCCTCCGTCAACACAGAAGAAAACCAAGAAGACTGGGCCGATCCCTTCACCAAAACAAAGCACCAAGAAAACTGCATCCCAGCAGGCTCCTGCCACTTCACGCCAAGCGCCTCCGTCCGCTTCTCGGACGGACATTGCTGCCCAGAAAGCCGCCAAGCCTGAAGCCGCAGCTGTCTGCAGGAATCCTTCGCGCCAGGATGCGCAAGATTCTGCTCTGATGCCACCGCCCAAATCAACCGGAAAGGCAGCTGTGAAGAGCACGCAAATCACCATTGGCGCTGCCAGTGGATCTGCTGGTGCGGGCGAGGGGTCGAGTGCTGCTCAGGCGCAACCCAGCTTCCTGCCATACATGCTGCAAATGGCTAAGCAGCACAACATTGAGTTGACCAGGGGCGATCAGCGGATCGCCCTTACGAAGGGCGGCCATGCTAAGGCAGTGGATGCCAAGTTGAAGGAGAAGAAGACCCTTGAGTTCTACTCACGCGAGGCCAACGAGACTGAGGTCCAATCTGAGGGGCTGATGCATGTCGTGGACCGAGTAGGCTTCATTGACCAGGTGTGGGAAAGCGCCGCCCATGGTAACAAGACGTGGGATGGCAGCACCGTGGGCTCGCTGGATCACTGGCGTCTTGACTGGAACAAGGCTGACATGGGCTACAATCCCATGACCATCGCCTCTGACACGTGCACGCTGGCCGCGAAGCTATTCGTCCTCCACAAAGCCGCCGAGGACATCGAGCAGACATACGCCATAAGTTCCTTTTACTTGCTCGGAGTTGCGGTTTCTCTCCTCTTCTGTTCTTCTTTCTCTCCTTAGCCAGTACCCAGTCCCCGAGATTCGGGCCGAGTAGACGGGTACTCAACCGAGTTGCCGTCTTCTCGGGCCAAATCTTCCAAAAATTGTCTAACTCCTTTTCTTTCTTCTTCACAGAATAGCCTCTTGAAGAGGACGAACTTGTTCCGGCGGCTGCTCTGGAACCATAGCATCGCCACAAAACGCCTCGCGGCCCTGGAAAAAGAGCGCAAGGATGACGCCGCGATGGAGCAGGCGGCAGTGGATCGTGCCCTTCAACTCTATGCAATCGAAAGTAAGCCTTTAGCCATTCGGTTAGTGCGTTTTGTGTTTACGCCCGGATTTTTCTCTTTGCTCTAACTTCTTCTACTCTGCAGGCAAATTTAAAGAACTGCGGGAGCAGCACGAGCACTGCCATGTCTTTACCGCCTCCGCCGAGAGCAAGATCAAGGAGCTGGAAGGTGAGTTGCCAGTTACTCTGCTGCCTGTATCTTCTCCGCTACTTGATTACTTTGCTAACATTGCTCTCCTTTTCGCAGAAGAATACAAGAAGTTCCGGGAAGAGCACCTCAATTGCCTGATGCCTGCCGAGGTGCAGCAGCAGTTGGCCACCCGAGATGCAGCACTTAAGGAGGAACGTGACGCCGAGCGCGCCGAGTTTGAAGCGATGCAGGTCCAACTGAAGGATGCTATCCAGGATGCCCTGGATACCAGGACAAGATCCACGGCCAGAGAGAAGACGCTCGAGGCTGAAATCGAAGTTCTAAAGCAGCACAACGTGCAGCTCGCGCAGCAGATTGCCAACGCGTGTAGCATCGAAGACAGGCACATTGCCGATGAGGAGGCCTGGAAGAGAAAGCTGGACGCGCTACTCGTCGACCTCAATAGTAAGTTTGCGCTTCTCTGCAGTTGGCTGTTTCCTTCTTCTTCCGCTTGGCTTGGTTGGTTTTCCCATTTTTCTACTTGATTGCTTCTCTTTTCTGCCTCCATTTCTAACCCTTTCTGATAGCACTCTCAGAAATCTTCCCTGATCTCTGCGCGGCTAGCACACCTGCTTTGGCTAAGGCGCAAGAGGTCCAAGCTGAGAAAGGATTGCCCATGAACACCAAATCTATAATTGATGACAATCTGACCAGCATCAAGTCTCAGCTCCGCCAGCTTAGTGGCTTGGGCACCAGCCTGGTGTCCACAGCCTTCAAGCTGCACGATCTGTTCTGGCCTCGTGAGTCTGCGCCCAAAACTATTCGCGCACTCTCCGAGAAGCTCGATGGTGCAAAGGCCGAGCTGAAGAAGTGGCGTGCATCCTCATCTCGGGCAGGGGCCGATCTGCTGCTTCGCTTCATATGCAGCTGGTACGAGAACCTGAACCTCGACACCATCCTCGAGATGCGCCAAGGCTCCAAGTGGTCAGATGATGCCGACTGCGTTGCACACCGCAAGGCAGTTGCGTACGAGATCGCATCCTATGCAGATACTGCCCACTTCATCGACGGCCCCACCGAGCCTGACACCGAGGCGGAAAGCGAAGGCGAGGATGAAGACGAGGATACCCAGTCGGATGACTTGAGTATCTTCGAAAACACTGGTGCCGAGGAGGGATTCGGGAAGGGAAAGGGTAAGGTTGATGAAGGATACGACGAGTCGGAGGTCAACAGCCAGGATGCCACCATCACCACCGAGATGGTGATCTCGCAAGCTGCTCCCGAGTTGGGTTCCTCTTCTGGCGCAGCACTTGACGATGCGGCGCTACTCCGCACCCAATCCACTGCTTCCACTTCAGCCACCGACCCCATCTCGGTGGCCACTTCTGAGCAAGTCGCCGCCATGGACGTTGATGCTGGAGCTGATGCCGAGGAGGCCAACACCGAGATGACTGCTGCGGACAACACCGCCACTGCTGATGATGCTGCTGTCTGAAACTCTACCTTAAAACTTTCATGAGATCCCCGGGATGCCGGGTGCAAATGTATCAAACAATTATTATCCTCGTTGCTACTCAGTATTATTCCCTTTGAAGTTCGATATTTTGATATATGAGCAACTCTGGCTCAATGTCGGGTTGCGTTATCATGCAAGTCCCCGAGTTGCATTTTTTATCCGCTCTTTCCTTTTTATCTCAGCTCTTACCTGCAACTTGTTGCTTTGTTGGTAGTCGAGTCACAAGAGTTCAAAGTAGGAGTTTCAAATACTTAGCCACTTAGAAAAATTCATAGTAACGCTGCCCACCACTTAGCCGGAAAGAAAAAACAGTAAAAACACTCTATTCGGTTGCCACACACTTCCTTTCCTTTGCAATTTTTCATGTGTTCATTGACTCTTTGGCTTGTTCTCTGGCTTGCCATGAAGCCGGGTTGCGGACAGCAGCAGAGTCGCAGAGTATCCGGTGAGTTTAAACACACTACTTTGTATGCTTTTGAAATTCTAAGTGATTCAATCGAATAGACAAAGTAAAGCAGAGTAAACACAAGGAACAATTTGGACGAGGGCAGTCCCCGAGTTCGATTTCAGATTTCTGAATAGAGGTTTAACTCGGATAAGAGAATACATACATAATTTTGCTCATGAATGAAAGCGACGGAGTAGAGCTACATTCCAGGGGCGCTTAGATTCCTCTCCAGCTTTATCCGGCCTGTTCTTCTGGGATGGCTGTGCGTCAACAAGATAATAGGAATCATTGTGTAGAGCCTTGCTCACAATGAATGGCCCTTCCCACGGAGGAGACAACTTGTGTATCCCAGCCGTGCGCTGCACGAGCCTAAGCACCATGTCTCCTTCTCGGAAAACCCTTGGGTTCACTTTCCGGCTATGATACCTCCTCAAATTTTGCTGGTAAACAGCTGAACGTGACAGAGTAAGCTCTCTTGCTTATTCTAGCAGGTCAACGTCATTTTCTCGAGCTTCTCTCGCCTCTGCCTCTGTGTAGAGGGTTACTCGGGGGGAGTCATGCTCTAGGTCAATTGGCAACACGGCCTCAGCCCCATAAACCAAGAAGAATGGTGTGTATCCGGTTGACCGGTTAGGGGTAGTCCTTAGACTCCACAACACCGCTGGCAACTCGTCTAACCAACACCCAGGCGTTTTCAGCAGCGGCTCAATCAGCCTTGGCTTTATACCTGATAGCACCATGCATTTGCTCTTTCCACCTGCCCATTGGAGGCGGGATGCGCAACAGATGCAACATCTAACCGGATGTGCTTATCTCTGCAGAACCTTACCAAGGCACCCTCAGCAAAATTTGTGCCATTATCCGTGATGATGCTATGCGGGTAGCCGTATCTCAAGATTATATCCTTCAGGAAGCTCACAGCTGTTTCTCCATCACACTTCCGAATAGGCTTCACTTCAATCCATTTGCTGAACTTATCAATCATGACCAAGATGTGTGTCATGTTGCCTCTAGCCGGTTTGAAGGGGCCAACCATATCCAAACACCAAACAGCAAATGGCCAAGTAATGGGAATGGTTTTCAACTCGGAAGCAGGCATGTGGATCTTACTTGCGAATCTCTGGCAGCCATTGCACTTTCTCACAATATCTTCAGCTTGCTTCAAAGCAGTGAGCCAAAAGAAACCATGCCGAAAAGCCTTCTTGACCAGAGCCCGAGAAGAGGCGTGATGTCCGCATTCTCCTTGGTGTATCTCCACCAGAATTTCTTCTCCTTCTTCTGGTTCCACACAGCGTTGCAACACGCCAGTGGGACTTCTTTTGTGCAGCACCTCTCTGATAATGACGTAGCCCTTGGATCTTCTCTGAATTTGCCTTGCAGTAACTTCATCATTTGGTAGGGTGCCGTCCTTTAGAAAGGATAATATGGGCATAGCCCAACTCGGTGTCTCCCGCGTGGGAAACACTGGTTCGTCCAATTCCATCAGAACAGCCACCACTGCATCTTCTTCTGAGTTGGGGTTGATTCTCTGAAGCCCCGAACGGTTTGCGAGGACTTCCTCAATGAATGCGACAGTCCCCGAGTTGAGAGGGGCAGTCCCCGAGTAAGGAGGGGCAGTCCCCGGGCTGCAAGCGCCAGTCCCCGGGACGGAGACTGCAGTCCCCGGGTTCTCTTTTGCACCTTCCCAGTCAATCTCCATTGGAACTGCTTCCTCACTAGGCAGAGAAGGAACGAAGATGGACTCCGAGTTGGGGGAAGGCTTGATAGATGGCTTTCTCAAATGCTCCAAGGCAATCCCAGCCAGGATGAACTGCCGAGAAGACCCCAACTTGGACAACTCATCAGTTGCGTCATTCTCTGCTCTGTGTATGTGTTGGAACTCGATCCTTCAAAGAAAGCAGTCATGGTTTGCACTAGGAACCGATACGAAGCCATGTTGGCATCCAGAGCATCCCAATTGCCTGAAACTTGCTGCACAACTAGATCCGAGTCGCCATAGCATATGATGCGCTGCACTCCAACCTCCTTGGCCACCTTCAAGCCGTGTACCACAGCCTCGTACTCTGCTACATTGTTGGATGCCTTGAAATGGATTTGCAGCACATACTTGAGTTGGTCTCGCTTGGGTGACGTGAGCACCACGCCAGCACCCAAGCCTTCCTTCACCTTGGAGCCATCAAAATGCATCTTCCAGTAATTGGATACCGTAGTAGGAGGCTCATACTGCACCTCAGCCCAATCTACCATAAAATCCGCAAGGATCTGAGACTTGATGGCTTCTCTTCTCGCATACGCGGGAGCGTACGCGGCCAGCTCAATAGCCCACTTGGCTACTCTGCCACTTGCTTCCTTGTTTCCCATGATGTTCGAGATGTGAGCAGAACTCACCACTGTGATGGGATGCTCTTGGAAATAGTGTTTCAGCTTCTTGGCGCCCAGGTACACGCCGTAAGTCATCTTCTGGTAATGTGGGTAGTTTTGCTTGGAGCTGGACAGCACCATACTGAGATAATATACAGGCTGCTGCACAGTTTTGCCTTCCTCTTCTCTCTCCACCACAATCACCACGCTGAGAACTCGGTTAGTTGCAACAATGTACAACAGCATTGGCTCTTTGGGTAGCGGACTAGCCAAGATGGGAGCGCTACCCAACATGTCCTTCAACTCTTTGAACGCCACATCAGCCTGTGGTGTCCAGACAAACTTGTCATTTTTCTTCATCAATTGATACAGAGGCAAGGCCTTCTCGCCCATTCTGCCCAGGAAGCGGCTCAAAGAAGCCAAGCACCCAGTGAACTTTTGCACATCCTTCAGGGATCTCGGCAAAGACATGCTCTCAATAGCTTTTATCTTTGAAGGATTGGCCTCAATGCCCCGACTGGATACCAAGAAGCCGAGTAGCTTGCCAGCCGGGACGCCAAAGGTGCATTTAGTGGGGTTCAACTTCAATTTGTACTTGCGCAAATTGGCAAGTGTTTCCTCAATGTCACTAAGCAGAGTATGTGTTTTATTCGTTTTGATGACAATGTCATCTACGTACACCTGCACATTTTTGCCAATTTGATCATGCAAGCATTTCTGCATGCATCTCTGATAGGTATCCCCAGCATTCCGCAACCCGAAGCACATGACACGATAGCAATAAGCCCCGTACGGGGTAATGAAAGCAGTCTTTATTTCATCAGCGGGGTTGAGAGCTATCTGATGAAAACCAGAGTAGGCATCTATGAAAGACAAAAGCTCACAACCAGTAGTGGAATCGATCACCTGATCAATGCGGGGTAGCGGAAAGGGATCTTTGGGGCAGGCCTTGTTCAGGTCAGTGTAGTCCACGCACATGCGCCACGCGGTATCAACCTTGGGGTCCTCTTTCTTCTTCTCTACCATCACCGGGTTGGCTAGCCAATCCGGATGCAAAACCTCCATGATGAAGTTGCTTATCAGCAACTTGGTGATCTGATCACCGATGGCCTTCCTTATCTTATCTCCGAAGCGGCGCATCGCCTGCTTCACTGGCTTGGCATCATGCCGCACGTGTAGTGAGTGCTCAACCAACTCCCTCGGGACACCTGGTAAATCCTCATTGTACCAGGCGAATACGTCCCGATTCTCACGGAGGAAGTGGATGAGCTCGCTTTCCTATTTCTCTCCCAACCCGGCGCCAATGATGGCAACACGGTATGGGAACTCAGGATCAACCTGGACCTTCTTTGTCTCCTGGGACGCCTGAAACGCAGTCCCATATTGGCAATTCGGCATCCCAGGCGCGCCACCTTGCGCAGCTTGCGCCATAGAAACCACCTCGTACATCTTCTTCTTCTCGGCGGCAATGACCATGGATTCTGCCAGCTGAGAACCAGCAGAGGCACACTCCATGGACTTCTTGTAGTCACCCGAGATGGTGATCACTCTATTGGGGCCAGGGATCTTCATCTTCAAGTATGCAGCATGGGTTGAAGCCATGAACTTGCTGAGAGCAGGCCTGCCGAGTAGGGCATGGTATGGGCTCTGGTGGTCAACCACCTCAAAGGCCAATCTCTCAGTGCGGCAGTTCTCCCTGGTGCCGAATAGAACGTCTATCCAGACGCGGCTGGTTGGGGAGCAAGAGTCTCCCGGCACAATGCCATGGAAAGTGGTCCTGCTGGGTTGCAACATGTTCTCGGCCATCCCGAGCTTCTCAAGTGTGTCTCTGTACACAATGTTGATGCTGCTGCCGTTGTCGATCAGGACCTTGCTGAACCTGACGTTCTTCTGAGTACCCAACAAGGTGGGATCCAGCACCAGGGCGTAGCTACCCGGATTGGGCATCACCCTAGGATGATCAGCTCTGGACCATGTGATATCTTGGTTGCACCAGTGCAGGTAGTGAGGAACGGTCGGGATCACAGCATTGACCTCCATCGCACGCCTGTGCTGAGATTGCTTGTCGGCGGGCTCAGAGGTGAAAATCATGTAACTCTCGTGGTGCTCCTGGTACTGGTTGCGGTCTCCACCGCCATTGTTGCCGTCGTTGTTGTTACCTTGGTTGTTGTTGTTGTTGTTGCCTCTATTGTTGTTGCGGGTGTAGAAGTTGCGGTTGCGGTCGTTGTTGTTGTTGTTGTTACGGTAGCCGTCGTTGTTGAAGTAGCGGTTGGCTCCTAAAGCCACCTGGTTCACGTTTTCTCTTCTCGGAAATGTTGGAGGCCTAGGAGCGGGTGCCCGAGCCGGCAGCACGTTGGTCTGTTCCCACCAGCTACATTGCCGAGTAGTGTGGTTGGCTGGTCTAGCGGGATGCCGAGTATGGAAGCTGCACGGTCCATCTCTCATGTTACCAAAGATCAAGTTTGGAGCGGGATCCGAGTTGCCGTTACTCTACTGGTGTCGTGGGATAATCACGGCAGACGTTACCGGGGGTAACTGATCTTGGGGCAAGACGACACAGGCGTTTGGGATAGGGTTTAGCTCAGAGGAAAACATGATGCAACTCGATCTGGTAGCCGACAATCAAAGTCGCCGAGTCTCCGATCTTGATAAAATAACTCAACTCTGGGGTTACACTAGATGCTCGATATCAAGCGATATTGCAAGGGTTCTTAGATCTCTGTCTAAACTAGACCTAGGGGTCGGTTTATAAAGCGCCCGTACCCCCTTGGCCCTATTCTCCAAGGCGTAGCTTGAATCCTATCCGGACACCGCTTACAAACCCTAACTTTCCTTACCGTAACCCACAATCCGGGTTACGAGGCCTACAAACTTTGGGCCTTCCAGAAGCTTCATTATCCTTAACCAGATTGCGCACCGTGTTCCTTGGGCCGGGTTACGCCTTGGAGTTGGCCTACCGGGTCATTATCCCACCATCAGTAGTCCCCAGAATAGCTTGGGCTTCACGGATCCTCCTTGAAGCGCTCGCTATTCCCTGCGAAGATATCAAACACACAGGCATATGGAGGCCGGGTTAAGATGCTTTGATAGACAGCTAGGCCTTACTCCATGGTGGCCATATAGTAACCCGGCTTTTCCCCCAAATACTTTGGCTTGACTTTCCAGGTTTAAACCCTAATAAAAATGTCAAGATTCCATACTTGATAACTGACCCTGATATCACGGGATGGATCTCTTTCTCCTTTTCGTTCAGACACTTTGCTCAACATTTAAAGCGCATCTCGCAAAAAATCAAATAGATAGCCGTTTACTCCGCAACTCCCGGCTCCCGCTCGCTGAACCGGGCTTATCCACTCGTGCTATAAATAGGCTCCTTGGGGGTAACCCGAACCCTAACGGCTCATTTCCCCCCACTCTTCTTCCTTTCTCCCTCCGTGCTCATCCTCACCAAGCACCACCACGGAAATCCCGCGCGCATCACCGGAGCCCATTGGCCGGAGGCTACGCTCCGCCACAGCTCACCCCGCGCCGCCGCCAAGATCCACCGGCAAATCTCCATCCGGCCCGTCGGGAACCGCAAAAGGACACCAGGCTTGCGCCATCTGCCTCCGCAAGGCTTCACTCAGATCTCCTCCAGTAAGCCTCTTGCATCCATTAATTTGTCCTTGCAATTTCTTGATTTCTCCTCAGATTAGATCCAAATCCACCCGCCAATGATTTCTCGGCCATGCCGAATTAGGTTGCTAGTATTCCTTCTAGCTCGCCCAATAGATAAGATATAGACTTCAATTCACTCTCCTACTACCCGCAATCATTAATTTTGCCACAAATCTGAAGATGGAATTTCCAATCTGGGCTCAAACCACTCAAAATTTCCGCCTTCGCCTCAATCACCCGGCTAATCCTTCCCTTTCCAGTTCCTTTTTATTCACACTAAGTGCCTGTGCAGCCATCCATCATCCTCAAAAGCTCCTTCAACGCTTAGACCCCCATAATTTTTGCTATAATACTCGATACCCGGGTAGTTCGAACCTCACTCTGCAAACTGACACCCGGATAATACGCAATTTTCGTGTCTTGACATTACCCTGCCGATACTTGGCCGGCTCACAGCTTCCGTGTCTTATTCCTTTTATCCTTCTACCTTGTGCTTTGCAGGTCAACCACATGGCTACCAAGAAGCAGGGAAAAACTCCGACTAAAGCCAAAGCCACCAACTCCATATCCGCCAATTGGGCGCGGTCTACGGTCACCAAGGCCAAGTTGGAGGAGATGGTCGAGCTGGGGGTTCTTCCTCCTCAAGAGGATATCCAGTGGAGGGTGCCGGGCAAGGAGACCCGGCCTACCCCGACGAAAGACGAGGTAATCTGTTTCGTGGAACATGTGACCCGGGGCTTCCGTCCGTCGGGTCACCCTTTCTTCCGTGATGTCCTAAGCCATTACGGCCTTCGCGTTTTTGACATCGGGCCTAATTCTATATTAAATATTTCCCATTTCATCGTCCTTTCCGAGTCATACTTGTGCACTCCGCCAAGTCTGGCTCTTTTCGTTGAACTTTTTCAGTGCAAACCGTGCCGCGAAAGCGGTGACGGGGCGCTTCTCACTTGCGGCGGGGTTTCTATCCAGCGCCGCAAGAATTCTCTGATGCCACCCCTCACTCTTAACTCCTATGTCAAGCACTGGCAGCTCTCATACTTTTACTGCCAAGACACCTCCCCACCCGGCCAAAAGAAACTGCCGGGTTACTCAGAGGGCCTTCTGGACATCTCCGAAAAATTTAGTGCCTTTGCCCCTGACCCGGACAGGGAGGCAATTCAACCTATGTTAGCCAAAATCACCACCCTCACGGCCCAAGGTCTCATCGGGCTCAACCTGGTGAAGACTTGGGTCGACTTCCGGATTCAACCCAATTCCATCCGCACAAAGTTGATGTGCGAGTATTCGGGGCAATCTACAGACCCGCTCCAGTACTCTGACAACATCTTCGCGGCTGGCGACACTCATAAAACTATCAAGGGTTTTCTGACGGAAAAGCTTGAGGTAATCCGGAACATATCCGGGTTAGAGCCCTTCACACTCGAGAACCCAGCCCCCAAGGTGAAAGCCCCATTTCGATGTCTTTACCTTTGCTCTTTCCACTCGACACAGTTGATAACCCTTGTACTGATACATTTCAGGCTGATGATGGTTTTTGGAAGGTCAACACTTCTCCTAGCTCCGAAAGTCCAGAGGAGCAAGAAGAAGCCGTTAACTCGGACGAAGGTGCTCTCCGGATTTTACTTGGTTCCTTTAAACTCATCATAACCCCTTCATTTTCCAACTATAACTTTGATGATATCCAGAACAAGAAGATGACGAAGAAGAAGACACCGACGGCAAAGTGGAATCCGCTAGCGACGAGGAGGAATTGGAGCCGACAGTCAAAGTCGGATCAAAGAGAAAATCTCAAGAGGCCACCTCCAAGGTTTCATATCACCTCCTCGCATTCAGTTCGTATTCCTTTAATGATATACACGAGCTATCTTGACGTTGTTCCCCTGTTCATGCTTGAAGGAGTCACCCATGACCAAGCGCAGGTCAACTCGAAATCACCCGGGTGATGGTGCTCTTAACCCGGGTATTTCATCGACTCCGACTCGGCGGGCTGGTATTTACCCTATCCTTTCTCGGACGAAACATTCTCTTTGAACCATTCCCTTATGGAATCTTACTTGTTACTTCCCAGCCTCTCCCGGGTCCAGCGACGGATTTCCTGCGGATTTCGCGGTGAATACCGGGTAAAATCCCTTTCCTGATGCTCTACCACGCTTCATCACCCTTTCCTGATTGTACTCTAGCTGCTCACTCATAACATCTATAGGGCCACGGTCGTTACCAGCGACCAAGAGGATATGGAAACCGAGGGCCCGGGTAAGGGGAGCCCGGCCGATAAGACTACAGCCGCATCTAGCGGCGAAGGACAAGCGTCGCCGATAAACCCGGACATACAAGAAGCCGAGTATACGATTGCCTCCCATGCAAGCGAGAAGAACAGAACCACAACCTTGGGTGCAGAAGAAGGAGCATCGGATTCCGACATACAAATGACCCGGGTGCCGCCTCCCACTAAGAAGAAAATTCCTTCTCGGAATTTCCAAGGCCCCGGGTCCTTTGATATGGGTAAAGACACTTTTGATCAATTGATGAACACTCTCCTCACTATGAAGACTTCGGAGAGCAAGATCTTGGAGCGCATGGCCGCAGAGCACCAGGTAATGACACTTGATATCTCGTAGTGCATACCTAGTCCCCAAGTTCCGAGCATGACTTGCTAAAGTTATGCTTGGTACTTTATGCAATATTCACCTTACCATAATATCCAACTGATACTTGTGTTACTTGCTACTTACAGGCGCAGATAACCCGGTCTGATGAAATTTTACTCAAGACCGAACAACTTCTTCTTGCCGAGGTAAAGCGAAGGGAAACCCTTGAGGATGACATGAAAACTTTGAAGAAGGATGTTTCTAAATACAAGAAGAAGTGTAATACCGCTCAGACCGCACTAAAGAAACTATCGGACCAGGTCGCCGATACTTATCAGATCTTGCTTAGTAAGTTTTTGCTGCCGATTGGCTTCATGTCTTTGCTTTATTATATGATACTCGGGATTACTGATACGTTCTTTCTTTTGTTTCAACTGTAGGTGCCAACCTTGCGGCCCCAGAGGAGGATGCCATTGTCAAGGCTAGAACCCTAAAGACCGTGCTCCGGACTTTCTTTGCCGGCACAAAATTTATACTGGACGCCGTGAAGTGGCCTACGGAGGTATATCCGGGTGAAGAGAATCTCATTCAAGCCTGCTCCACTGTGCCTGGCTGGATTGAAATCTGGAAACGCTCGTCATGCCGGATCGGTATGACCCGGGCCTTTACCCTGGCCAAGGCTTTCTTTCCGAAGCTTGACCCGGCAAAGGTAATATCCGGGTTTCCAGAATTCAAGGCGGACGGTTCCAAATTTACACCCAAGGATTTCAAGGCCATACAGTCCGCAGTGCGTCCCTCGGCTACCACTTTAGCCGACAGTTTGGATCTAAACACGATTATGAGCGCATACGACGCTGAAGGCAAAATTGTTACAGAGGAAGCACCCCCGCCCTTTGATATCTTGGAGAAGTGGGCTGCTAACTCGGCCAGGAAGAGGGAGGCAACTGCGAAGAGAGAGGCCGAGTTAGGATCAGGGCCGTCTGCCTCTACACCAGCTGTCCCTCCGCCTGTCCGCCCTGGTGCGGTGAGTCCGGGTAATGCTGCCGGGAAAGCTAAGCAACAAGCCCAGGACCAAGACCCGGAAGACCGTACTCAGGAGGCCGAATAGGGCAATGCCATCATAATACCTTGATCACGTGATGCTTTGTATTCAAACTAGTGTGCTTTTGATGGTGCGCCTGTGCACCCCTGATACTGATGTCGTAATTTGTATCGTACTTTTAGTCCGTGATATACTTTGCGGCTTTCCTGGCCTTTTGATAATCGTGCTACTTGCCTATTCTTTGAACTTGTTCTCGATACCCGACTCTCTTTTTGTCTCCCTTCGTAAGACTCGGTTTTCCGAGTATTACGGGTTTTGATAAGTGGACTTTTCTTTAAGTCCCCAAGACTCGGATGGTAGGGTCTTTCGAACTTCGATGGCCAAGTGGTTTGTTTCTGTTTCGAAGTCCCCAGTCCCCATGGCCCAAAGTCCGAGTCATGGGGGTGTGGCCTTTCTCAGAGAACAAATTGTTTTTTTACCGAGTCGACGACCTATAGCCATTCCGTGTAGGTACTGAAGTTATGCTTGATAGTTGTTGAGTTTCCGGCTATTAGCCTTGTACTCTGCATAAACTTGTGGTTTAGATGACCCTTTTGACTATCTTGTACTGTAAGCCGGCTTTCGCGTGGATACCATGTTGTTACATCTATACAAAAACAGGGTCAGACAAGTCCCATTGGGCTTCGTGGCTGATTGTAATCGTAAGCGAACAAATCATGCCACTTTAGTGCGAGTCACATCGAGCTTAAGTAAGAAAAGTCAAGAAAATTTGGCTCCTTTGTCCAGTTATAAGATTGCAGCCGTACTCGTTTGCGAATAATCGGCCCTTATAACTTATAGGCATCAAGGCCGGGTCTTTTGGGTTTGTGGCTGGGCTGCTTGAGCAACCAGCCCCCGAGACCTATATATACTCAACGTTCTTAACGATACTGAAGCATTGATGTCACATGGATACTACTTACTTGTAATCAGGCTGTAGCGAGATAGGACTTGATAACCATCTCTTTATTGATGCGAGAAGGTTTGGATCAGCAGGCCGCCTCATTAAAAACCTTCCAGTCCCCTTAGGTACCCTGGGTAGGAAAAGAGCGCATCTGAAACCTGCTGCCCGTTACATTGTTTAGTTCTTCATGGGCACCGGTCCCGGGCTGGTGTGACCGACGCACATTCTCCACATGTTGGACTTTTTCATGATGAGTACCGGGTTTACTAGCCAACCCGGGTGAGGTGTTTCCATGACGTGGCTGGTTGTGAGCGGCCGTGCAATTTCTTTTTTTATAGCGGATTGTTTGGGGAAGTCGTCCTTGATAAAAGCCACCATTTTAGCATCTTGTGCTACCTTGGACTTTGCTCTTTCGCCTTCAGTACTCTGCCTTTTTGATGTGGTTCTGTCCTCCGGGTCTGCTTGAGACCGGTAGTGCTTGAGTTCTTCTTTTCTACAGGCCTGCTCGGCCATTGCTGCGTCTCCTTCATTGCATTCAGCTGCTATGTCTCGATTTCCATGTATGGTAATGGTCTTCTTGGGACCCGGGATTTTTAGCTGTAGATACACGTAACACGGCCTAGCCATGAATTTGGCGTAAGCCGGCCTTCCGAATAACGCGTGATAAGGGCTGCGCAATTTGACTACCTCAAAGGTGAGCCACTCAACTCGATAGTTATCCTTTGACTCCCCAAAAGATACCTCCAATGCGATTTTTCCCTCGGGGCATGCTGAATGACCCGGCACTATCCCATGAAAAATTGTTGAGCTTTTTTGTAGCTGAGACTCCTTGAGGCCCATGCGTAGGAAGGTTTCCCAATACAGTATATTGATGCTGCTTCCACCATCCATCAAAACCTTTTTCAGCTCATACCCATTGACCTGCGGTGCGACTACTAATGCCAAGACTCCCGGGTGTTCCACTCTTTCTGGGTGATCCCTTCTGCTCCATGTTACCTCCTGTTCTAACCATCTCAAGTATCTCGGGACAGCTGACGAAACTGAGTTGACCGCTTGCTTCAGTATCTTTTTGTCCTTGTTAGAGCCTCCTGTGGTATGCACATGATATTGACCCAATTGTTTGGGGTTAGCTTGGAAACCTCCTGCCCCCCTTGGTTATTACCTTGATTTCCAGCCGCCGGGTTGCCACCTGGGGGTGGGCCGTTGCCCGGGTTTCCCCCTGGGCCCGGTCCTCCTCCCCGTCCTGCACCTCGCATAGCTCTGTTCACTTCCTCATTTTTCCATCTTTGTAAGTCGGCGCACTGCTCCAAGGAGTGGTTAGCTGGCCTGTCGTTCCTGCTGTGCTTCGGGCATGCCATCCTGAATATGTCCCAGTTGTTACCCGGTCTTGGTGGTCCTTGGTAGTTTCCTCCATTGTGATTACCTCCGTTGAAATTTCCTTCTGCTCTGGGTCTCGAAGACCCGGCTTCTGTGTTGGCGACAAACTCGGAGCCTCCTTCAAACGGGCGCTTGTTCTGGCTATTTCCGTTATTACCCGGTGCTGATCCATTGCCGGTTCTTCCGTTATTACTTGTGTTTGCTTTTACCTTCTTGTCATCAACTTCCTCTTCTGTAGTATCTGTCGCAGCGTGTTTGTTGCACGCATCCATCAATTCTCCCATTGTAACTTCTGACGCATTTCGACTAGATTTCATGCAAGTTAACTTTTGCACTAAAGGTATATACTTGCATGTTTTTGCCATGGCTTGTAGTGCATCCTTGGGCTGAATGTCCGTGGACGAGTGAAGTATCTCCATAACCCGGCGCACCCAACTGCGTGCCGACTCTCCCTTCTTCTGGACGCATCGCTCTAGATCATCAATGGTGAACAATTTTCTGCATGTCCCATGAAAGTTCTTGACAAACGCGGTCTTCAGTTCCTCCCAGGACTTGATCGATCCTTCCGGCAAGTTGGTGAACCACAACTTTGCTGCTCCTTCAGACATCATTAAGTACATGAACTTGGCTTGGAGATTCTCAGATGCGTTGTGAATAGACATTGCCATCTCATAACTGCTTTGCCATGTTTCTGGATCCATAGTTGGCTCGTAATTCACTACTTTCCCTGGCTCTTTGAATTTTTCCGGGTAAGGTTCAGCTCTGATACTGTCCGAGAGACACTTAGGCCCCGCAAGAATGGTTGAGGCCGGCCTTGCTCTAGAAACGTGTGATACAGCGGGGGGCGCGACTGGGCGCGGCGCTGCGGGAAGTCCATGTGCGGCTGACCCGGCCGCGGCCCGCCGAGCCCTGGAACTGTCCACAACAGCCTGAGCTGCTGATGCTGCCTAAACGCGGGGAGGAGGCGGCATTTGCTACTGCTCTTCCCTCCGTCGTGCTGAACTTGTTTGGATATTCCCTTGTTGTTGACTGACGTATGGCGTCCCGTGCATCCCGCTTCTATGATCCGGATAATTGGCTTGCTGTGCCACCGCAGTGTGCAACAGATCGATGGCTTGCCGGGTCTTCTCTGCATGGGGTGACTCTCCCACAGGGATTTGATTTAACGCGAGTGTCGCCGCATACACATTGTCCATGGGATTATTGTAGTGACCGGCTGGTGTGCGAAATCGTGATGGTGGCGGTGGTGGTAGATCGTTGCCGGTTGTGACTCTAGTCTGTGGTGGGGGTAACCCGGCCCGCTCATTTGCCGGATGTGTCCCTGCTGTCGCCGGTTGGGGTGCGGTTCCCTGGTTCACCACTGGTATCGGCTGATCCTGAGCTGTGACAAATAAAGTAGCCGGATTAATAACCCCGCCTGTTGCTGGTAACGTAGTTTGATGCCTTTGATGTACTCTAGATGTTTCCTCCCGGAGCCGAGTTTCCAGCGCATCCAGCTCACGCTGCCGCGTGGCCATCCCTTGCCTTTCTGCCTCTACTTGCCTTCTTTGCTGTTCCAGCGCACGACGAGCCACATCCAGATCCCTGACACGTTCCGCTGCGTTTTCTGGAGTGATAACCGTTGCAAGAACCGTAGGGTCTAGAATCAAATTATTATCGAATAAGGCCGGGTGGCGCCGGTTTGAAGGACCCGCCCCTGGTGTCCGGTTTCCCAGGAATCCGAACGTATTTGCGTGCAACTCCTCGTCTGCTGCGCGGCTGGTCACTGATGCCGACTCTCCATCAACCCGGGCCAGAACCGGGCCTCCGTTAGCCGCGTCCTGTTGCTGGGCCAATGCCTGAGCCGCCCCGACTGCTGCTGCGGTTGCGTTCTCTTGGTTGAGATTGGCCGCGGGAGCCGTGTAGACCGCAACTCGGCGTATGATACTCGGTGTAAATTCATGCTGTTCTTCTCTGGCGTTATTCTCCTCGTACCGGTTCTCCAGCAGATCCAGGATAGACTCGGTATCCTCCTCTCTCTCGACCCGGTCGCGCGGGGTCCAAGCCGGCTCCTCCGGCTGTTCCCACTTCGCGATGGGTTCTTCCGCCGGATATGTCGTTCCGATCGATTCTTCATCATCTGATCGGATAGAAGTGGCTTCCCCTGACACAGAATCAGATCCAAAATTGTCAGGGACCGAACCGGAAGTACATACCATACCATTGAAGACGACAGATCCGGCCTCGAGGTAGTCCGATTCTGGCCCCCAGCCGGAATCGTCCACCGTCTTTTCTCCTTTGTGGTCGATGTAGATCTCACCGACGACGAGATTCTCCATGTTCTTCCGAGCTTCTCCCGTGATGTAAACACCTTTGGACGCAGGCCCCACGGTGGGCGCCAACTGTCGTGGGATAATCACGGCAGACGTTACCGGGGGTAACTGATCTTGGGGCAAGACGACACAGGCGTTTGGGAGAGCGTTTAGCTCAGAGGAAAACATGATGCAACTCGATCTGGTAGCCGGCAATCAAAGTCGCCGAGTCTCCGATCTTGATAAAATAACTCAACTCTGGGGTTACACTAGATGCTCGATATCAAGCGATATTGCTAGGGTTCTTAGATCTCTGTCTAAACTAGACCTAGGGGTCGGTTTATAAAGCGCCCGTACCCCCTTGGCCCTATTCTCCAAGGCGCAGCTTGAATCCTATCCGGACACCGCTTACAAACCCTAACTTTCCTTACCGTAACCCACAATCCGGGTTACGAGGCCTACAAACTTTGGGCCTTCCAGAAGCTTCATTATCCTTAACCAGATTGCGCACCGTGTTCCTTGGGCCGGGTTACGCCTTGGAGTTGGCCTACCGGGTCATTATCCCCCCATCAACTGGGAGCATTGTACGGCTTCTTGATGCCTTGGCCCTGATTCTGGTTTTGCCCATACTGGGCTCCAGCAGTTTTTTGCCTTTGGCTACTCCCAGCAGCCGTAGTCACAGCATTCACCTCCTCAGGGTCATACCGAGTATCAATCCGGTCGCCTCTGCGCTTGTTGCGGAAATCATTGCGCTTGTTGTTGTTGTAGTTCCTTCTTGGCTCGGAGGAGTCCATCAGAGGCTGTGTTGGGTCGCCAAGTGCATACATGTCAGCAATCTTGATGGTCTCAGCAAGAGTACTCGGCATCTCGCGCTGCAGCTTCTGCCACAACATGCTGCCATGCCTGCAACCCTGCGCAAACCAAGTGATTGCCTGGGCCTCATTCACACCCTCGCAGGTGTTCCTCAAGGTGCTCCACCGAGTAAGATACTCGCGGTCGGAATCGTCTTCCCGCTGCTTGCAAGCGGACAACTGTTGTGGCCTATTTGGCCCCTTGTAGGTGCTGGTGAAGTTGCTGATGAAGGCCTCCGAGAAGTCCAGCCAACAATTGATACTGTCCTTGGGCAGGTTGTTGAGCCACGTCCGAGCTGGACCCTCAAGCATCTGCGGAACATAGCGCACAACCCATCTCCGGTTCCCGCCTGCAATGTGCACGGCTGTGACATAGTCACTCAACCAATCTTCGGGCTTGGTGCTGCCATTGTAGCACTTGGTCCCCCTGGCCAGCTGGAAATGGTTCACGGATGGCTCGTTGATGATACGAGCACCAAAGCACTCTGGGCCAGGCGGCCCCTTGCTCTCGAGTTGCGCGGACAGATTGATCCTGTCCATCTTGAACCTTGCATCACTGGGCTCCAGCATGCGCTCACCAAGGCGATCAGCAACATTTCTGGGGTCAGCGTAGCCGGCCAGCCCCATCGCCGAGTAGCCATCATCATACCTGTTCTCCTGCACGATAGCGGGTTGCACCACAGGGTTGGCTGCTGGCGCAGCCGCACGCGGCTGTGGTGCAGCAGGCTGCTGCGTCCTCTGCCGAGTAGGCTGGGCAGCAGGACGCCGAGAAGGCCCTGCGTTGTCACCGCTTTGCCCCTTACTCTGAGCTTTATGGGCTTGATAGCCTGCTCCTGCAGTGTTGTGTTTCTGACCGGATTCTCGCGGCACAGCGCGCTGTTTCGCGGCGAGAACCGGGTCGTACACCTGCATTTCTCTACCCTTCCCAGAGTGCACACTCTGGTCCCTCTCGCGACTGGGATGCGGAGATGACGCCTGGTCATGGGATCTCGCAGCACGCGAGTGCACAACCTGAGAAGCATCAGGATCCGGATTGGCTTTCCGGAACTCCTCATTTTGCCTAGCAGCCTCTAACACCAGCTCGTTGAGTCTCTCCTGCTGCCTAGCGCGCGCGTCGCCAGCAAGGTTTGGCAACTCAGCAGCTACAGCCTCTGCGGCTCTAAGTGTTTTGGCGGGGGTGCTGTATCTGGGCCTGGTAGTAGTGTTTTGGCTAGCGGTATGACTAGGAGCCACATCCACTACTGCCAGATCGGCGCCTAGGTTGCGACGAGTAGCGCTTACCTTGCTATGCTTCCTAACGACAGGAATAAAGCCATGGGCCTTGTTGTACTCATTCTGATCTAGGCTAAGCTCGAGCCTAACCTTTTCCAGCTCCAGCTGCTCGGAGAGCAACTCCTGACGCTGCCGGTCGAGCTGCGCCCTCATGTTCAAGAGCTCGAGCTCGGTGGGAGGCGGCATGCCCATCCGCACTGCGGATGCTGGTATTGTTGGTGTGGTGGAGAGAGGGATGTTGGAATCCTTCTCGTAGGGCTTGTGGGTCCTCCCGCCAGCGCTCGGGCCAGCAAGATCTTCGATGACGCCCGCGTCAGCAGCCGCGCGCTTCCCGGCATCGGTAGCCAGGCCAGCCACCATCACCTCCACGCCGTCCGCAGAACAGCCAATCGGCCTTCCGCGGGCAACGATCACAGCAGGAGGATCCTCCGCGACCAACACCTCCTCTGGGAACTTGCGGACGATGTCGGTGGCGATGTAGACGAGGTGCGAGCCGAAGGAGAGCACCGAGCCGCCTGCCGGCATGGGCCTCCCGCCGAAATCTCCGGCGTTGTCGGTGACGAAGTCGAAGGAGCCGAATCTATGGACAAGGCCACAGACCACGCGCTCCCCAGTAGCAGAAACGGGTCCCGTCCGAACATGGACTCCAACCAGCGCCTCTGACTGCCCCACGGTGGACGCCAACTGTCGTGGTGGTGTCACGGCAGATGCCATGGGATGGCTAAAGTTGGGGCCGATGGACGCTGGAGGTGCTCGGGGAGGGATAACGCAGCGAGTAGCCGCGTGTGGTAGATCACAAACACTACGAACACCAAGATCTTACCCAGGTTCAGGGCCCTCGTGTGGAGGTAACACCCCTACTCTTGCCTCTCTCTTTATGTGTATTACCGAGTAGCCACAGTACAAATAGGCATTCAGCCGAGTAGCCACTCTACTCTCTAGTTCCTTCTACGTGAAGCCAATGCTCAATGTCTTAGCCAACGTAGCCACTATGTCCGACCTAATGTTCCGAACTTCTCACAGGAGGGGGCAGGGCACCTTATATACTGGTGCCCAGCCGAATCGAAAACAACTATAAAGTACAACGAGATGTGACAGGAGCCCTGCAGAACCGCGCACGCCTCCGGGTTCCCGCTGACGCCATCCCCGTAAGTCGTTGCGCCGTTCGGAGATGGGACCTGTCCACCCTTGTCAGTGAGACAGGGTAGGCCCCTAGCCCTGTCCTGTCCCCTCCGTCAGTGAAAGGACTTGACAGGCGCCTACCGCACTGTAGCCACGCCGTCGTGCGGATATTCACGTACTCCGTAAGTTGAACCGCACGTCGTACGGATGCCGGATACGCGAGATCCTGTGTCAGAACGGCTCCATTGACTTCTGGCCCGAGTAGGAACCCACTCCCTCTACTCGGACCACTTCCTCTACTCAGAAGAACACAACTTCCTTGATTCTTCCTCCTGGTCATAAGTGTGTATGACCGGATAGCAGTCAACCGGGTAGCAGCCACTCTGCCTAAATATTCCTTCTGACGTTGCCTTTAGCACTTGCCTTACCCCTACTCGGGGGTAACCCCCCGACAAGGTGTGTGAGCAAATCTCTGGTATCAAAAGAAGTTCTTCTGAGACGAGGGTCCCGCACGACTTCTGTTAGTGGTGTCCCCTTGTCCTCGTCTTTTTTCACGTCTTGTTCACCATCTTCTCTATGATCATGCGTGGGCTCTTCGTCCTATTGTTGTTGCCCATCGTGGTTATTATCCTGCTGCACAAAATTTCCTTTCGCCGCCCCATGGACTTCATCATCACATATCCACCGAGCATTGTGCCTATCCATGAAACCGTACTTGAGGAGGTGTGTGAGCGAATCTCCGGTAAAGGGGTTGAGCAATCCCCCTAGTTTGCACTTTCGACACGGACATCGTATCTCTTTGCGTCCATTTTGTAACATGCCTTCTGTCGCGTGTCTCAAGTAACTATTCGCGACACGGTTCACTCATAATGACCACCATTATTTTTCGCCTGCACGGGCGGTGTAGAACCAAGATAATTATTAGAACCATACATACACATATATATATATATATATATAGAGAGAGAGAGAGAGAGAGATTCCCTAAAAAATCCGTCATGATGATACGTCTCAGACGTATCTATAATTTATGATGTTTTCATGCCAATTGCTACATGTTTTCTATAAACTATACATCATTTTTATGAATTTCTGGGACTAACCTATTTTGTGCTATTTTTGGTTTCAGAAAAGTTGTTCTAGAAATATTTTCGGGATTGGACGAAACAAAATCCCAGGACCTTAAAATTCTGTCACGTACATGGAGTCCAGAGGAGACCTGAAGGGGGGCCGTGGAGCCACCACACCATAGGGCGGCGCGGCCCCCCTTGGCCGCACCACCATGTGGTATGGGCCCCTGGCCACCCACCGACATCGCCCTTTCGCCTATATATACTCCTTCTTGGGTTAACCCTAATTACGAGAGCCTTCATGCACGAAAAGTTGCATAGCCTCCGTCATTGTCAACCCTAGTTTGAGAGGGTTTTGAAGCTCTCCTCAACACCCTGCCGGGTGGTGAAATCATCACCGGAGGGCTCTACATCACCATGCCTTCCTTCGGAGTGATGCATGAGTAGTTCATCCTTGGACTACGGGTCCATAGCAGTAGCTAGATGGTTGTCTTTTCCTCTTTATGCCACCATGTTTAGATCTTGTGAGCTGCCTAACATGATCAAGATCATCTGTTTGTAATGATACATGTTGTGTTTGCTGGGATCCGATGAATATTGAATGCTATGGCAAATTGATTATCAATCTATCATGTTTATGTTATTTATGATCTTGCATGCTCTCTGTTACTAGTAGATGCTCTTGCCAAGTTGATGCTTGTAACTCCAAGAGGGAGTATTTATGCTCGATAGTGGGTTCATTCCTCCTTTTCATCTGTGCTCGAGTGACAGAAACTTGACGCATGGGGCTGTGCTGTTGAAATTAGGGAGAAAACAATAATGTTTTCATTGTTTATATTACGCACTTTACTGAAGGCAATAATCTGTTGATTGCAACTTAATACCCAAAGTTTGATTGGATTACGTTCTCATGGTGGATTATTAGTCATAGATGTAGCTGGATAATGGTCTACGAACTATGTTGTAATGCTCGCATGAATCAGATAGTAATCAACATGTCTTCCATATGCACTACGATGCAGTATTTATATCTGTCAATTGCCCAGTTGTAATTTGTTTACCCCGCATGTTATCTATCTGTTATGGAGAGACAGAACTAGTGAACTGTGGACCCCCGTTCATTCTTTTAAACTGATAATACAACCACTGCTAGCACTATTGTTTTTATTGCAAACACTGTTTTCCTTTCATTCACTGCAATCATACATTATTTTTCACATTATACATCTCATCCTTTGTGTTAGCAAAACCGGTGAGATTGACAACCTCACTGTTTCGGTGGGGCAAAGTATCTTGGTCGTGTTGTGTCCAGATTCCACGTTGTTGCTGAGCCTAGTAGTGCGCCTTGCCAACATCAGCTGTCAACAACCTTCAGAAGTGATCTCTTTCTCCTACTAGTCGATTAAACCTTGGTTTCTTTCTGAGGAAAAACTTGCCGCTGCACTCTTCATACCTTCCTCTTGGGGTCTCCCAACGAACGTGTGTCTACATGCAACAGTCAAGCTTTTTCTGGCGCCGTTGCCGGGGAGGAAGAGGATTTTTGCAAGGGGAGTATCTCACCTCCAATCTCTTTACTTTGTTTTAGTTTTTCTTAGTTTATTTTATTTTGTCTTGTTTGCTTCTTTATATAAAAAACACACAGAAAAAATCTTATTATAGTTGTAATTTTTGTTACCCTGCTTTTTATTGTTCATCATGTTACTCCCTAAGTTCACCCTAAATGACTTATCAATAGGTAGTGGTTCTGTTGGGGGAATAGGTGAGGGGAGCCTCACCAACCGCTCATATAAACCGGAATCCACTTGATCCGGCTCAGAGTGGCGGGTCCGGTTTATAGCAAGGAGAAACGGATCGTGATGATCACTCGGCAGAAAGAAGGCCCGGGTTACCATGTGCGTGACCCGGAGAAGACAAAGGACCGGCCCATGGTCTCAGCTGGGAGGCGTACGGGCCCAAGGCCCGCAGATCAACCCAAGACCGAACGGAGACGACCACGTCATAGGGATAACCGACACGGGACTACCCAGAAGCCAGATATGACTAGGACTTCGACAATCCTTTGTAACTCGGGGGAACTCGGCCACTATATAAGGCGAGGCCCCGGGACGTAGACAGACAAGTTCTAAGTCAATAGCAAGGTAGCTCGAGACATCGAGAGCCGGAATCGCCCTTTGTAATCGAGACCTGGTTACTCTGATAATAAGAAGGCAGGAGTAGGTTTTACCCCCAATCGAGGGGCCGAACCTGGATAAACTCGCGTCTCTCGTTTCCGCCTTAACCCTTTCAAAGTTTTGCTTAGAAGAAATGGCCTCGCAATCTAGTTCTCGCTCGAGGACACTTGCCGTGACAATACCACGACAGTTGGTGCCCACCGTGGGGCCTTCTCACGGAAGCGTCGTCTTTTCGGAAGGAGCCTTACCTGGGATCGAGAAGCTCGCGATAGGCCGGCTCGGGAGGAGTTGGCGTGGGAACTATTACAACCATGACACATGGGGCCCCAAGTTTGCCTCCGAGGAGTCAGGATTTCACGTCCTCTATGGAATGATCCACATCTTCATTGGATACGTAGGAACAGCGATCTCAGAACCGGACCAACTATCAGATTCGGTATCTGAGGAAACTATGGTGATGCATTCCGATGAAGAGTCCTCAGTTGGAAACAATGACGATCGTGACGAAACATGCTCTATCCACCAGCTCTTTGGAGACCGGTTAGGAGGAGACCTTGAATTGGATCCGGAGAGTTTCACAGAAGCAACTTATCATGCAACTGTTTACATGGCTGGGTCAACAAGACCTACGGAGCCCATGTATGACGCTAGTGGAAATTTAGTCACAAATGACGTTTCAGCTTCAAATCTGGTTCTAGGAGCACCTAGCATCTTAGGGACAACACCTACTGGGTCAACGGTAGTCCCAGTCTGGCCAGTGGCAGCACCTCTGACACGACCTGGGCCGACGAGCTCTGGGCCAACGGAAGCAGTAATCGACTTAACATGACCTGCATCATATAACCCTAGGCCTGAGCTGATGGCCGTGATGGATTCACTGAATGAGGTCTTGGCAACTCCGATCACCCCGGAAAACCTGGTGCAGCGTAATGCAGAGGTAGAGAGGCTTCGATAGGAAATAAGTCGTGTCCGTCGGGAGATCGAGAAGGAGGTAACATGCATAAACAAAGCTCGGTCAGAGGTTTTGGAGGAAGCAACACGTCTGGAAAGAGAAGGAATTCATCTGAGTTTTAGACAGAGGGAGTTAGCTTCGATACAGAACACACGAACAACGAGTTCGAGGCAGGACTAGGACCAACCAACCTTCATAATTTATTTGCCTCCCCAGTTGGGACCCCCGGGGTACCTAACCCGGCTGGCCTGGTTCACCCTATGAACCCGCCGGTTGCTCCCGTTCCAGTTCACCCAACACGTTTCTAGCCGCCTATCCAGCTACATGGTAACCCGAATCCTGCTCCAGTTCCAGAACGGGCCACTACAAGAAAGGTTCCATACGCCACCAGGTGACTTCAGCAATCCAATGGATAACATTTGGGCAGCAACAAATAGTCTGGCACGGATTCTAGTCAATCCCAATGTAGCTGTTGGAATTGAAGCTCGGAGGGCCATCGAGATGTTACAAACAACAGTGGTTCAGCAGATGAATTACAGTAACCAGGACATCATACATTCAACTCCCTATAATAGCAGGAGCGCTTTGCCAAGTCACCATGGAAATTCACCACCTCCGGCGGGCTCTAGCAACGCAAACCGGTAGCAACCTATTCCACCCAGGCAGACCATGTCCCATGCACCTGGAGTTAGAAATACAGGACATAGAGTTGCGGGACCAGAAAGCAGAAATCCAGGTCACATTCAAACCCCGGTTCAAAATGCAGTCTCAAACCCAGTCCCAACTGGATCTCGTAGAATTGGGATTCAATGCCTTGGTCCGGCAATCAGGAGCGAGAGAATACCAGCTGATTTTAAAGGACCTCGCAAAGTTGTGAACTATACGCCAGACATGGAACCTGAAGATTGGATAGAGGGATATGAGATGGCAATGGAGATATTGGTAGTAAGCGACACAGTATGCGCGTGGTACTTAAGCGTGATGCTAGAAGGGCCTGCGAAGTCTTGGTTAAAAACCTACCCGCGAATTCAATTAATAGCTGGCAGGAGTTGAAGGACCAGTTCATCAAAAAAATTCAAGGAACATGCAAGCGGCCAACGACTATTACAGACCTGGAAAATTTCAAGGAAGGGGAGTCTGCCCAGCACTGGTCTCGGCGCGTCGCGGAAATTATACATTCATCTGTCGGACTCACCGCTCAGCAGGAAGTGATAGCATTGGAAAGGAATTGCGGATTTGACCCGTTGAAGCAAAAGCTGGGACGTTGATGTCTACGCACGCTTCTATTCTTGTAGACATTGTTGGGCCTCTAAGTGCAGAGGTTTTTAGAACAGCAGCAAGTTTCCCTTAAGTGGATCACCCAAGGTTTATCGAAATCAGAGAGGTACAAGTCAAAGATATCCCTCTCAAGCAACCCTACAATCAAGATACAAGAAGTCTCTTGTGTCCCCAACACACCCAATACAATTGTCAGTTGTATAGGTGCACTAGTTTGGCGAAGAGAGAGTAAAATGCAAGTAATATGGATGATAACAAGTGATAATAGCAATCTGAAACAAAAATGGCAGCAAGAAAACATGTAGCAGAACAGGCGGAAAATGGTGTTTCAATGCTTGGAAATAAGGCCTAGGGCTCCTACTTTCAGTAGAGGACACTCTCAACAACGCTCACATAAGTGAATAACTAGATAACTTATCTCACTATGCTACTCTTAACCCTTGCCGGTTGGATAACAAACACTAATCATTGCGTAGGGATGCAAAAAAGCATTCCTTAAAGTAAGCATTCCCATGTCTAGTTAACCCCGCGTTGTCACTATGAGCGCTCCAGAAGGTACTAGACAAACACCACAATTCATAGAGGAGACACACACGATGTGCACACTGTCACCTTCACATCGCGATACAAGGTGACTCCATAGTTCATATTAATAAAGCACTTGAGTAGCAAAAGATGAAGAGTAACATCTACGAATTCAAATAGATTACAAAGCTCACGATCACATATAGATCACACCATGGGAGAGAGAGATGAACCACATAGCTACTGGTAGAGCCCTCAGCCTCGTGGGAGAACTACTCCCTCCTTATCATAGGAGGCATCAATGTCGATGGAGATGGCGGTGGAGTCGATGGAGATGACTTCCGGGGGCACTTCCCTGTCCCGGCAGAGTGCCACAACAGAGATATGTCCCCCGAAACTTGTCGATGGCGGCGGCGGAGCTACGTATGTATTTTGCGGAAAAGGCGAATTCCCCTAGGGTTTATGCATCCGGGAGTATATATATATGGGCGAAAGGGCGATGCCGGGAGGTGGCCAGGGGGCCCACACCACCAGGTGGCGCGGCCAGGGGGACCCGCGCCACCCCAAGGTGTGGACACCTTGTGACCCCCCCTTCCGGGGCAATTCGAAACTTCTGGAAGCTTCCGGGACTTTTAGGGCTTCTGGCCTTCGAATTTTCCAATTCCGAGAATATTTCCAGAACAACTTTTCTAAAACTAAAAAACAGCAGAAAACACGAAACTGGCTTTCTAGCATCTTGTTAATAGATTAGTCCCGGAAAACGTGTAAAAATGACATAAAGTGTAAGGAAAACATGTGGGAAACACCATGAAAACAACATGGAACATCAAAAATTAGGGATACGTTTATGACGTATCAGACGTATCAAGCGATATGTGAGTGATATGAGCGAGTTGATGGATGCCATGACCAAGTATGCGGAATCTGACAAAACAAAGGACGCAGACTCAGATGATGAGAAGTCTGCAAAGGGAAAGAAAACTGGGACCAAGGGTAGCCAGAACCCGAATCAGAGCAACAACAACCCCTAGAACCAGAATAATAACAAGCGCAAAAACTGGGAAGGGACATCAGATCTAGTGGCAAATACAAATACAGGATACAGAAACCAGCGTCAAGGCAACAATTTCAGAGGAAATCAAAATTTTCGACCAAACAGCTTTGCACAAGCTCAGCAGGCTCTGAAAAGACCATGTCCCCGACACAGCAAAAACGGAAAGTTAGCAAATCATTCCTGGGAAAATTGTTTCATTATGCAGGGTTTCAGGCCTAGTGCAAATAATAATTATGGACCAGGAAACAATGGAGGAGGTAACCCAGGAAACATGGGAGGTGGACATCCATGACCTGGCAATTCTGGACCTGGAAATCATAATCCGGGTCACCCTGGTCAGGGTAACCAGGGAAGTAACCAAGGTGGCGGTCACCAAGGAGGAAATTCTGGTTTTCAAACAAATCCGAAGCAGTTAAGTTCAGGCCAATATCATGTGTTTACTACAAGTTCATGCAGGAGATAACGAAAGGTGCAAAAGCGTGCATTCAATACGGTAGCTCCTGCTGTCCCTAGGTGGCTCAATTGGTCAGAACAACCCATAACCTGGAGTCGGGCAGATCATCCTCCCCAAGTTGATAATCCAGGAAGCATGGCTCTGGTTGTGGCTCCACAAGTTGGAGGTTATAAGCTAGACAAAGTATTGATGGATGGAGGAAGTAGCATAAACATACTTTATTATGACTGTTCAAACGGATGAACCTGCAAGAGAAACAACTTCAGCCATCATCAACTGTGTTTCATGGGATTGTACCAGGTAATTCTGCACAACCTATCGGAAAAATATACCTTGAAGTTGATTTTGGAGTTTTTGAAAATTACATGACATAGATGTTAACATTTGAAGTGGTCAAGTTCAAAAGCCCATACCATGCTTTGTTCGGACGGCTAGCTTATGCTAAATTTATGGCCAAACCCTGCTACGTTTACCTCAAGCTGAAGATTCCAGGTCCCCATGGAAATATCACTGACAATGGTGACAGAGACATAGCTTTGGAGTGTGAGGAAGGTGATAACACATACGCAGAGACCACTTGTGCGGAAGAGGAGTTGAAATTGTATAAACTGCAAGTTGATCCAGAATACATGACCTCACTCAAAAAGCCATCAGCTGAGTCCAAGTTAAAATTTAAGTTTGCTCATGACACCAAGCTAGTGGACTTTACCCTCGGTTACTCATCTAAGCAGTTCAGCGTGGGGGCTCACATGACAGAAAAATAGGAAACCGCGCTCATCATGTTCCTCCATGAGAATTGGGACATCTTTGCATGGAAACCTTCTGACATGCCAGGTGTCCCAAGGGAACTTGTTGAGCATAGTCTAAGTGTGGATCCTAACCTGAAACCTATTCGTTAGTTCCTCCGTCGGTTCAATAATGAGAGAAGGAAAGCAATTGGAGAAGAGATAGCCAGGTTACTCGCGGCAGGGTTCATAGTAGAAGTATTACACCCAAAGCGGTTAGCCAATCTAGTTCTCGTCCACAAGAAAAGCGGAACCTGGAGAATGTTCATAGATTACATAGATTTGAGCAAAGCATGTCCTAAAGACCCGTTCTCTTTACCCCGTATTGATCAGATTATAGACTCTACGGCTGGTTGCGAATTGCTATGTTTCCTGGATGCATACTCAGGTTATCATCAAATCAAAATGAAGGAAGAGGATCAAGAGAAGACCTCGTTCATTACTCCCTTTGGAGCATTTTGTTATACGTCAATGTGTAACATCCCAAGTATGAAAACCATCCCTAGAATGTTTGTTTCTTGTTTTATTAAAGTTTTGCATCATGTCATCATACTCATTTCTTGCTTGCATTTGTTTTCCTTTTGTTTGCATCTGTTTTTCTTTGTTTTCACAACTGAAATTCAAACAACCTTCAAATGCTTTGTTTCATACTTGTTATGTTACAATTTTTCCAAATAAAAGTTTCAATTAAAACAACTAGTTGTTTCTATTTAAATAGAACTATTAACTTGTTATTTTATTTAATAACTCATTTAACTCAATTCTCATTCAAAATTCAAATCACATTTCACAAACAGCACCCAAGTTGAACTTATGAAAATTACCAAAACAATTCTAATCATTTGTTTCCATTTTTTAACTAAAGGTTCAAACTAATTAAATCTTGTTTCCAATAAATCACTTAATAATCAAATCCATCCAAATTTGAATTAAATTACAAACAACATTTTTGTTTTGAACTTTTTGTAAAACAAAAACTTGCAATTTGTTACTATTACAGAAATAAGTAATATAAAATTTTCCCCTAACTTTTTCTACCCCAAAACCTTATCTATTTCTTACATTTCCATTTCTGCAAAAAAAAAAAATAGAAGAAGAAAAAAATAAAAATAAAACGCACCAGCAGAGGGGCAGTGGGCTGCGCCCACCAGCCCACCTTTTCCCCCAGCCCGATACCCCTTCGGTCTTCTCCTACCTCCTGTACGGCTCGAAATCCGCGCTTCCACGTTGCATCAGAAGGGAGCAGACGGCCATCATCCTCCCCCTCCCCCTATAACCTAGCTCGAACCCTAGCCCTAGGGTTTCCCTCCTTCTCCCTCTTCCCCGCCTCCACTCTCTCTTTTCTCCCTCTGTTTCCTTCTCTCTGCGCTGCTCCCCTCTCTGCATCTGAAACCGACCACCGCCACCCTCTCCCTCCGGCGATCGCCGCCGTTCCTCTGCGCCACCGTGCTGGGAAGGGGCGGGAATGGAATCCCCTCCCCTCCAGCTCCCTCCTCCACCCCTCATCTTGGACCGGGAGTGCTCGAGTCGCCGCCGTCGTGCAGTTTTCGCCGGCGACCACTTCTGCAACCAAGCGCCTGCTTCTCTCTCGGGCCCGAGGTGAGCTCCCCCTCATCTCTCCTTCACTCCCTCTCGCTGTCCTCGCAGCTGCACGCAGCACACGCACCCGCGACACACCCGTGCACGGCGAGCCACGGCGAGCACGTCGCAGCAGCAGCGGGTTGCTGTCCGCCGGCGGCCACCGCGCGCTGACAGCCAATGTTCAGAAGCTGGGCACTCGACAGTTTCAGTTTCAGAGAAAACCACAGCCCAACTAAAACATATCCCCCCGAGTGCCCCGTTCCTATCACCAACGCACAACTACCGCACTGGTACTGCCTCTCTGCTCGCACCCGCGAGGTGGGGGGTTCGATCCCCCCCTGCGCACCAAAACCCACCTTTTCCATCTTTTTTCCCAAGCCTGCACAAATCTGTTATCACACACAGGCCCCTGCAATTAACTTCTAGGCCCTGTAAACTATTTTTCTAAGTCCCTGTATATTAATTTAATGGCAGATTACCACCTAAACCATAAAAATGCATAAATAAATCATTTTAACTCCAAATCCAACATTTTTAATATGTATCTTGTACCAAATTGAATGCTCTATCCAAATATAAAATTTGTCTACTGTTTTGAATATTTTAAATTGGTGCAATATTTGAATTCTTGTTTAATTCATTTAATTTTGCAAAATTCATAACTTGGGCATAAAAATTCCAAATTCCACAAACTAAATTTGTTTTCCAATCAACTTTTCATGTACTTTCCAAATATCAACTTTGTTTGCTGTTTTGAATAATTTAAATTGCTGAAAACAACTGTTTCTCAATTAATGCATTTAAAATTGCCAAAATAATAACTTGCTCATTTTAAATCCAATTTCAACAAATAAAATATGTTTTCCATGCAAAATTAAACCACCTTTCCAAATATAAAATGTGTTCCCTGTTTTGAATAACTAAAATTGGTTAAATGATTTAAACCTTGTTTAAATCATTTAATATTGTTAAGTTCATAACTTGATCAAATTAAACTATTTTTGAACCTATAAAATATGTTTTCAAACCATCAAAGTATAAACTTTTCAAATATGAATTTGGTTTAATGTTTTGAACAAATAAAACTTCAAATAAGTTCATGTTTGGATTAAATTCAATTAAAACTTGTTCAAACTTGTTTAATTCATAAGTAATTCATCCTAAATCCTTTTTCAACAAGTGAAACATGTAATCCAACTAAACTTTTATGTTCTTTTCAAATATGAACCTTGTAATCTGTTTTGGACAATTTAACTTGAGGAAAACAACAAATGCTTGTGTAACACCTTTAAGGAACCCAAAATTCCTTAACTTAAATAACTAAATTTTCAAATGGGTAAACCTTATTTCCAATTGTTTCTATTGTTGTTATTTTGCTGTTTTCCTCATCCATGCATCATATTAAACCACTTTCACCTGTTGGTTAGTTGTAAAACAATTGTTTCAACCATAATTCATGGACCTTTTCCATATGCAATCCAAATTGCATATGGGTCCATTTAAATTGTGTTACCATGTCAACTAGTTTATTTCTATGCATCAATTAAATGGACATGCATCATCCCATGATTGTGCACTATGCCATGATATTGATTGTTTATCTTTCTGCATTGTTTGTTTGCTTCTTCTCGGATAGACGACGACGTTGAGACAGACGATACTTACAGCACCCCTTCTGAGGATCTAGCTCAGTACCAGGCTGCTGAGTTTGCAGGCAAGTTATCACTCACATGAACCACTGTGTTCCTTTCAACATTGGTTACCGATACTTTCCGTTGTCTATTTCTGCTAGCCATATGTATCGTTGCTTCTGTTACAAACCTATCACATGTAATCCCTAACCCTGATATTGCCTCACCTCCACTCCTATCACCCCATTGTTTGAGCCCGTGTCTTACTAGCATGCTTAGGGTTGTTTCTGCTCGAGTCTGTTACCCGTTACTTTCTTTTACTATTTCTATTATGTTCTGGGGCTCGATGTTAAACAACAACCTGCTAAGTTTGGGGTAATAACAATTTGCTGATAAGGCACCGGCAGGAGGCCCGGCGTGGTTTTGAGGCCTGCTAGTGTCGACCCTAATAGGAAAAGGGTCTTGTCTACTGATCCATGATGAGCGCACTAACCGCATGTGGGAAGCGTGTATGGGCGCCCCCCTCAATTTGATTCGATTCGCATCTCGTCCAAATCGCCTCATTTAGTTCGGGTTTTCCATTTGCCGCATGCATATGCAGGTGCGAACCCTTGGTACCAGGGTGGAACTTTTGTAGTCGGCATTTAGGGAGACACGTTCTTAGAGTGCTATGAGGGTCCCCTTTTCTTCGTGGGGCTTGATTAGCCGTGCGCTCACTGCACGGGGTTCTTTGGGCTTGATGCGAAGAAGAGTTGAGTTGTGTTGAGTGCCCCGCTTGGTGGGAGGCATTCCATCTGGCGGGGTATTCTTACGTGTACGGCCAAATTGGTGCACCCCTGCAGGGATAAATCTTCTCGAGAAGCCGTGTTTTCCGCGGTTATGGTTAACTTGGTGAAAGTACTGGCTAACAAGTACTCAGAACAACTTACACCTAACTAATGATAACTTGAATAGTAATAGTCTTATTGCCAGAATAACTTGATCCATCATTAATCCAACTGTGTGAGTTTATCCTCGGATTGCTTCTTTGGATAAGGGGCGAGATCCAGGCGGGGTTTGTTTGGTGGTTAGTTATAGTTGGTTACGATACGCTATCTTATCTTCTTTCTGTTAGCCGGAAGTTGTAGTATGTTCTGTAGTTGGTTAGAGCAGCTAGTTGCAGCATCTTTTATATCCCCTTTCTTCCGTTGAACCCAAGGCATCTGTGCTTGGTGTTGACGGGTTACACTTTGGCGAACTGTGAGTCTTGCTTGCCAGTACGTTGTTGTACTGACCCCTTTGGGGCTGTGGTTTCCGCAGACTACACTTACGAGGATCCCCGCGACGGCTACTACGTGAAGTTTGACGAGGCTGCTGACGAGTAGATAGCGGACCCGGGCAGGATCCGATACTACGTGGATGGGCTCCGTCTTACTTTTATTCCCGGCTTCTTAAGCCTATTTGGATTTGTCTATACTCAGACCTTTTGAATGCTTCCGCTGAGATGTAATGATGTTATGTTGGGACATGTGTCCTCTGGATGATTGTATTTGCTATCTCTGCTCTAGTGAGAGCCATTTGCAACTTATTTCCATCTTTTGTGTCTTAGAGATCTGTTGTGTTATCATTTTGTTCAACGCCGTTGACGTACCATGTGTGTATGGTATGAAGTACGTCAATGGTAGTATCCTGATTTCTATGGGATAGTTTACATCGACGGTGGATAGTAGAGATTGGTTGTCACACATAAGTGTTGGCCTACTCGTAAGAGATGCGGGTGCCGGTAAGCCCCGTAATCCAATCAACTACTGTTCAGTTCGTACGGTGAGTATCCTCTAGAAGTCCGGGTGCGACAAATGGTATCAGAGCCTGTCTGCCTGTAGGATCCCTTTTACTGGTCGCAGTTGAGTCTAGAAACTATTTTGTAGCTATATAGGAAAAATGAAACGTGAGAGTAGGAATTCTGCCATTTTTCTTCTTTCCCCACCCACCCTCCCTTTTTCATGTAAGGAAGTGCAACGTTGTTTTCTCTTCTCACCTAAACTTCAAGTTAGGTTTTCACGTATCCTAGTTTCTCTAGGATAGTTATATCTACTAGACCATAGGAATGGAGGTAGTTGTGACATGATTTATCATGTTGCCTACTCACGATTGAGAACGGAGGCGTGTAAGCCCCGGAAGCAGATCCTCTATTCCTTAAAAAGTAGACATTGATCCTTTAGAAGCCCGGATGGGTTCTCCGTAGTACCTCAGGAGTTTTGGTCTCGTGTTTCCCGTTGTTGCTTCGATATCCTGTTCTTCTCAACATCCCTTTCGTCCGTTCAAACCTTGTTGTTGCTTTCCACTTCAGTTCTTCTACCGGCGTCTAATCAAAAATTCCCCGATCATCTGCAGATGGATCTCAGGTTCTTCCCGCAGGTGGTTCGGATGACTCGTTGTGAGAGCACCGCCGGTTATCCGGAGATGCTGAGAGACATGGTCACTTATCTAGGGGTTCCGTTGGGCACCAGAGTACCAGGTCTACGAGCAGCAGCGAGAGTTTGACCAGACCTACTACCAGGCTATCGTCTACATTCTGTCAGATGATGGCATGAGCGTCGTCCACCGCTACGAGGCAGTAGGTTCCACAGTGGATATGGCTGTGCAGCAGGCAGCTTATGTGAGTCTCACCGTCCTTCGTGCTGACTACTGGGGGTTTGACGATTCTATCTATCGCCACATCCCCCGTGGTTACATCACTTCGGAGGGAGCTCACTTCACTCTCTACGACAACTTGGATGTTTATGAGCATGATAGCTCCAGGCTGCACACCACCGCTCAGTTTGTGAGGTACAGTGACGCAGTTTCCACCACACTTTCTCAGGAGTTGGCTTCAGTCAAAGAGCAGCTCTACCTCGCTTTGACTCGTCTGGCGATGTACACCACAGACTTTGTTGGAGACGAGTGCTTCGCATGTTTCGAGCAGCCAGTTGGTCGTCCTCTGCCAGATGCTGGAGGTTACGAGCCGATCAGAGGTCCACTCCTCAACCTCGGTGCTGGATACACTGGGATTCCCCGCTTTGGAGCACAGGGAGCCGATGCTATGTACTTCATCACACCGAGAGTCGGGCTCAGACCACGTCAGATCTATGTGGATCGTCGTTCTACCTACTTTCGTGGGCGTCCTCCTCACCGTACTTCTCGCCGTACTACTCACCGCCGTCCTGCGTAATGAGCATGGGAGTACCGATGTATCCGTTCTTAACTATGTTTAGTTATCCTTTGGCATTCGAACCATTTATGGTGTGTTGGATATTCTGATGTATTTGAACATGTGCTGATGTACCTGTTGGTTATCTATCCATGCGTCGGAATAATCTATCTTTCGGTTACAAATCTATCCTTTTTCTGTTGTTGTGCTAAAATGCATTTCCATTCAGGATGCCGCCAACAAGGAACACCCCGCCTGAGCCACCGCCGATCACGGAGCTGTTGACTCAGATGACTCAGGTCGTGACGCAGATGGCCCAGTTCCAGGCTAATCAGCACATCAACCAGAACGCTCCACGAGTCAGTATCAAGGAGTTTCTGAGTCTGGGGCCGAGAGCTTTCGTGGCAACACGCGAGCCTCTGGATGCTGATGACTGGATCTGTGAGATGGCCAAGGCTCTGGACATTGCTCACGTTGATGAGGAAGACAAGGTCAAGTACGCCTCCTATCTGCTGAAGGGTCAGGCAGCTACTTGGTGGGAGAACTACCAGACCATGAGAGCTGGTTACCCAATCACCTGGGGCTGTTTCAAGGAAGCTTTCCTGAAGCACCACATTCCAAATGGTCTCATGGAGAGGATGCGTGAAGAGTTTTGCTCTCTCAAGCAAGGCAAGCTGGACGTCATCGGCTATCAGAATGAGTTCAATCGCCTCGCTCGATACGCTGGTGATGAGGTGTCCACTGAGGCTAAGAAGATGGCAAGGTTCCGCAGAGGTTTTAACCCGGAACTCAAGTACGCCCTCACCAACATCAAGACCAAAGACTTCGAGGAGCTCGTGAACACCGCGCTCAATGAGGAAAATGGGCGCAAGGCGTTCGAAGAGTCTCGCAAGCACTCACGTGAGGGTGGTTCCTCCTCCAACATGACCACCCCTCCGCAGAAGCGCCGCATCTGGGTGCCAAATGGTGCTGTCACTAGGGCTCCATATGCCCAAGCTTCTCCAGGCTTTGCTCCCCGCCCACCCAACCCATCTCAGATGCATGGTCAGAGGTTTGCAATGGGGCAGCCAAGGCCAGATCCTCCTCGTGTCGTCACTTGCTTCAAGTGCAAGCAGACGGGGCACTACGCTGACAAGTGCACGCAGAGGCAGCTACCTTCACCACCACCTCGTCCCAACAGCAACCAGGCAATGGTGCGTGCTCCCCCGGCTAAAGCCTTCAACTCCAACAACAGGCCTGTCGGGAGGACCGCGAGGGTGAATCATATCAAGGACGACAAAGCTGAGGAAGCTACTGACGTCGTTCTCGGTACATTCCCCGTAAACTCTAACCCAGCTAAAGTGTTGTTTGATACCGGAGCATCGCATTCTTTCGTGTCAAAGATCTTTGCGACAGCAGTTAAGCTCCCCTTTGTTGGTTTGGGTTCCCCGCTAGTAGTAAACTCCCCTGGAGCAACTATGCAAACTTCCAAGATCAGTCACGAGAATCAGATCCTAATTGGAGGTCACATATTCCTTGCTTCTCTCTTTCTGCTTGGCAATTCTGACATTGATGTCATTCTTGGCATGGATTGGTTGAAGGCCAATAAAGCTACGATTGACCGTGCTCGGAAGTCAATAACTCTGTTCCACCCTTCTGGCCAGATAGTCTATTCTCCAAGTGAATCAAGTTCTGTTCAGCTGTACAACCTGGATGCAAAACCTCTACCTCTGCTCGAAAATGTTCCGGTGGTTTGTGAATTCCCTGACGTCTTTCCAGAAGAGTTGCCAGGGATGCCTCCGGACAGAGAAGTTGAGTTCGTGATCGAGCTTGAACCAGGTACTGCTCCAATCTCTAAGCATCCATACAAGATAGCTCCTCCTGAACTGAAACTGTTAAAGGAGCAAATTGATATGTACATGGAAAAAGGTTACATTCAGCCTAGTTCCTCCGCTTGGGGTTGCCTAACTATGTTCGTTGCGAAGAAGGATCAAACAAAAAGACTCGTGGTTGACTATCGTCCTCTCAACGAGAAAACCATCAAAAACAAGTATCCAATTCCTCGTATCGATGATCTTTTTGATCAACTTGCTGGAGCCTCAATATTCTCAAAGTTGGGCTTGAGGATGGGTTACCATCAAATAAAGATCAGAAAGGAAGATATTCCAAAAACAGCTTTCACCACTCGGTACGGTCTATATGAATACACCGTCATGTCCTTTGGTCTCACCAATGCACCGGCGACATTCTCTCGACTCATGAATTATGTCTTCCATGAATACCTCGACAAGTTCGTTGTGGTATATCTTGATGACATTCTAGTCTACTCAAAATCCGAGGAAGAGCATGAAGAACATCTTCGTCTCACTCTCATGAAACTTCACGAGCATCGTCTGTATGCCAAGTTCTCCAAATGTGAGTTCTGGATTCCAGAAGTTGCTTATCTTGGTCATACCATCTCTGCCAAGGGCATAGCCATTGATCCAGAAAAGGTTAAAGCAATTGTTGATTGGAAACCTCCTAAGACGGTAAAGCAAGTAAGAAGTTTTCTTGGCTTGGCTAGCGATTGCCGCCGTTTCGTCCAAAACTTCTCCAAGATTGCCAAACCTCTCACTGATCTCACAAAGAAGGACAAGAAGTTCGTTTGGTCTCCACAATGTGATGAAAGTTTCAATCTCCTGAAGACTAAACTGACCTCTACTCCAGTTTTGGTTGGCCCAGATACTACCAAACCTTTCCAGATATTCTGCGATGCATCTCTCCAAGGTCTAGGAGCAGTTCTTATGCAAGAACGTCAAGTTGTGGCTTATGCATCACGTCAGTTGAATGCACATGAGCAAAATTATCCCACTCATGACCTAGAACTTGCAGCAGTTGTGGTTGCCCTCAAGAAATGGAGGCAATACTTGTTGGGTAATCGCACTGAAATCTTCTCCGATCATAAAAGTCTGAAATACATCTTCACTCAACCAGATCTAAACCTCAGGCAAAGGAGATGGATTGAAAAGATTAGAGACTTTGATCTCACCATTTCTTACACCCCAGGCAAGGCTAATGTTATGGCCGATGCTCTCAGTCGCAAGTCATATTGCAATAATCTCATGATCATGGAAAGCCAACCTCCACTTCATGAAGAATTCCAGAAGCTGAACCTTGGTCTTGTTCCTCAAGGTTATCTTGCAAGCTTGACGGCCAGTCCAACTCTCGAGGATAAGATTCGTTCTGAACAACTTCGTGATGCTGAAATCAAGAAGATGGTAGAGCACATCAAAGAAGGCAAGGAGAAATTCAATTCCTTCTCAATTGATGACAAAGGAACTGTGTTCTTCGAAGGACGCATTGCAGTTCCTAAGATTCAAAGTCTCAAAGATGTCATTCTCAAGGAGGCTCATGAAACTCCTCTCTCCATCCACCCTGGAAGTACAAAGATGTACCAGGATCTTAAGACACTGTATTGGTGGCCTGGCATGAAACGTGAAATTGCTCAATACGTTTCTGAATGCGACGTTTGTCAACGTGTTAAGGCAGTCCATCAGAAAACAGCCGGTCATCTTCAACCTCTAAAAATTCCCGAGTGGAAGTGGGACATGATTGAAATGGACTTCGTCACTGGTTTTCCAAAGTCCAAGAAGGGCAACGATGCAATCTTCGTTGTTATTGATCGTCTCACTAAAGTAGCTCACTTCTTTGCTGTCAAAGAAACAATCTCAGCTAGCCAGTTAGCATAGCTCTACACAGCAAAGATTGTTCCCCTTCATGGTGTTCCATTGGAAATAAGCTCAGACCGTGGAAGCATATTCACTTCTCATTTCTGGAAAAGCTTTCAAGAAGCATTGGGCACCAAACTTCCGTTCAGCACAGCTTATGACCCTCAGTCTCAAGGGCAAGTCGAAATAGTCAATCAGATTCTCGAGGATATGCTCAGAGCATGTGGTCTCTCCTTTGGCATGAAATGGGAGGATTGCCTTCCATATGCTGAATTCTCCTACAACAACAGCTTCCAGGCAAGCCTAGGCATGGCACCATTTGAAGCACTCTATGGCCGCAGATGCAGGAGTCCAATCAATTGGTCTGGAGCTGGTGAACGTTCACTCTTAGGCCCTGACATTGTTAAGGAAGCCGAGGAGAAAGTTCGCATCATTCCTGACAATCTCAAGATTGCTCAGTCTCGTCAGAAAAGCTACTATGACAGCAAGCACAGGGATATGATCTATGCACCTGGTGACAAGGCATATCTCCGTGTAACTCCCCTCAGAGGCACTCATCGTTTCGGTGTGAAAGGAAAGCTTGCACCAAGATACATTGGTCCTTTCAACATTCTCTCAAGGCGTGCGGAAAATTCCTATCGTCTTGAACTTCCAGAAAAACTATCCAAGGTGCACGATGTGTTTCACGTGTCACAGCTCAAGAAGTGTTTCAAAGATCCAAATCGTGCAGTTGATCATGATTCCATTGAACTGCAAGATGATCTCTCTTATGAGGAGCACCCTGTTCGAATTCTCGATGAGACCGAGCGTAAGACTCGCAACAAGAGCACCAAGTTCTTGAAAGTGCAGTGGTCGCATCATTTCCGATAAAGAGGCAACGTGGGAGACCGAAGAGGATCTTCGCAAGAAGTATCCGGACCTTTTCTCTTCTCCGTAAGGAATCTCGGGGCGCGATTCCTTCAAGGGGGGGCGTTTTCTAACATCCCAAGTATGAAAACCATCCCTAGAATGTTTGTTTCTTGTTTTATTAAAGTTTTGCATCATGTCATCATACTCATTTCTTGCTTGCATTTGTTTTCCTTTTGTTTGCATCTGTTTTTCTTTGTTTTCACAAATGAAATTCAAAAAACCTTCAAATGCTTTGTTTCATACTTGTTATGTTACAAATTTTTCCAAATAAAAGTTTCAATTAAAACAACTAGTTGTTTCTATTTAAATAGAACTATTAACTTGTTATTTTATTCAATAACTCATTTAACTCAATTCTCATTCAAAATTCAAATCACATTTCACAAACAGCACCCAAGTTGAACTTATGAAAATTACCAAAACAATTCTAATCATTTTTTTCCATTTTTTAACTAAAGGTTCAAACTAATTAAATCTTGTTTCCAATAAATCACTTAATAATCAAATCCATCCAAATTTGAATTAAATTACAAACAACATTTTTGTTTTGAACTTTTTGTAAAACAAAAACTTGCAATTTGTTACTATTACAGAAATAAGTAATATAAAATTTTCCCCTAACTTTTTCTACCCCAAAACCTTATCTATTTCTTCCATTTCCATTTCTGCAAAAAAAAAACAGAAGAAGAAAAAAATAAAAAAAACGCACCAGCAGAGGGGCAGTGGGTTGCGCCCACCAGCCCACCTTTTCCCCCAGCCCGATACCCCTTCGGTCTTCTCCTACCTCCTGTACGGCTCGAAATCCGCGCTTCCATGTTGCATCAGAAGGGAGCAGACGGCCATCATCCTCCCCCTCCCCCTATAACCAAGCTCGAACCCTAGCCCTAGGGTTTCCCTCCTTCTCCCTCTTCCCCGCCTCCACTCTCTCTTTTCTCCCTCTGTTTCCTTCTCTCTGCGCTGCTCTCCTCTCTGCATCTGAAACCGACCACCGCCACCCTCTCCCTCCGGCGATCGCCGCCGTTCCTCTGCGCCACCGTGCTGGGAAGGGGCGGGAATGGAATCCCCTCCCCTCCAGCTCCCTCCTCCACCCCTTAGCTTGGACTGGGAGTGCTCGAGTCGCCGCCGCCGTGCAGTTTTCGCCGGCGACCACTTCTGCAACCGAGCGCCTGCTTCTCTCTCGGGCCCGAGGTGAGCTCCCCCTCGTCTCTCCTTCCCTCCCTCTCGCTGTCCTCGCAGCTGCACGCAGCACACGCACCCGCGACGCACCCGTGCACGGCGAGCCACGGCGAGCACGTCGCAGCAGCAGCGGGTTGCTGTCCGCCGGCGGCCACCGCGCGCTGACAGCCAATGTTCAGAAGCTGGGCACTCGACGGTTTCAGTTTCATAGAAAACCACAGCCCAACTGAAAGATATCCCCCCGAGTGCCCCATTCCTATCACCAACGCACAGCTACCGCACTGGTACTGCCTCTCTGCGCGCACCCGCGAGGTGGGGGGTTCGATCCCCCCCCCTGCGCACCAAAACCCACCTTTTCCATCTTTTTTCCCAAGCCTGCACAAATCTGTTATCACACACAGGTCCCTGCAATTAACTTCTAGGCCCTGTAAACTATTTTTCTAAGTCCATGTATATTAATTTAATGGCAGATTACCACCTAAACCATAAAAATGCATAAATAAATCATTTTAACTCCAAATCCAACATTTTTAATATGTATCTTGTACCAAATTGAATGCTCTATCCAAATATAAAATTTGTCTACTATTTTGAATATTTTAAATTGGTGCAATATTTGAATTCTTGTTTAATTCATTTAATTTTGCAAAAATTCATAACTTGGGCATAAAAATTCCAAATTCCACAAACTAAATATGTTTTCCAATCAACTTTTCATGTACTTTCCAAATATCAACTTTGTTTACTGTTTTGAATAATTTAAATTGCTGAAAACAACTGTTTCTCAATTAATGCATTTAAAATTGCCAAAATAATAACTTGCTCATTTTAAATCCAATTTCAACAAATAAAATATGTTTTCCATGCAAAATTAAACCACCTTTCCAAATATAAAATTTGTTCCCTGTTTTGAATAACTAAAATTGGTTAAATGATTTAAACCTTGTTTAAATCATTTAATATTGTTAAGTTCATAACTTGATCAAATTAAACTATTTTTGAACCTATAAAATATGTTTTCAAACCATCAAAGTATAAAATTTTCAAATATGAATTTGTTTAATGTTTTGAACAAATAAAACTTCAAATAAGTTCATGTTTGGATTAAATTCAATTAAAACTTGTTCAAACTTGTTTAATTCATAAGTAATTCATCCTAAATCCTTTTTCAACAAGTGAAACATGTAATCCAACTAAAATTTTATGTTCTTTTCAAATATGAACCTTGTAATCTGTTTTGGACAATTTAACTTGAGGAAAACAACAAATGCTTGTGTAACACCTTTAAGGAACCCAAAATTCCTTAACTTAAATAACTAAAATTTCAAATGGGTAAACCTTATTTCCAATTGTTTCTATTGTTGTTATTTTGCTGTTTTCCTCATCCATGCATCATACTAAACCACTTTCACCTGTTGGTTAGTTGTAAAACAATTGTTTCAACCATAATTCATGGACCTTTTCCATATGCAATCCAAATTGCATATGGGTCCATTTAAATTGTGTTACCATGTCAACTAGTTTATTTCTATGCATCAATTAAATGGACATGCATCATCCCATGATTGTGCACTATGCCATGATATTGATTGTTTATCTTTCTGCATTGTTTGTTTGCTTCTTCTCGGATAGACGACGACGTTGAGACAGACGATACTTACAGCACCCCTTCTGAGGATCTAGCTCAGTACCAGGCTGCTGAGTTTGCAGGCAAGTTATCACTCACATGAACCACTGTGTTCCTTTCAACATTGGTTACCGATACTTTCCGTTGTCTATTTCTGCTAGCCATATGTATCGTTGCTTCTGTTACGAACCTATCACAAGTAATCCCTAACCCTGATATTGCCTCACCTCCACTCCTATCACCCCATTGTTTGAGCCCGTGTCTTACTAGCATGCTTAGGGTTGTTTCTGCTCGAGTATGTTACCCGTTACTTTCTGTTACTATTTCTATTATGTTCTGGGGCTCGATGTTAAACAACAACCTGCTAAGTTTGGGGTAATAAAAATTTGCTGATAAGGCACCGGCAGGAGGCCCGGCATGGTTTTGAGGCCTGCTAGTGTCGACCCTAATAGGAAAAGGGTCTTGTCTACTGATCCATGATGAGCGCACTAACCGCATGTGGGAAGCGTGTATGGGCGCCCCCCTCAATTTGATTCGATTCGCATCTCGTCCAAATCGCCTCATTTAGTTCGGGTTTTCCATTTGCCGCATGCATATGCAGGTGCGAACCCTTGGTACCAGGGTGGAACTTTTGTAGTCGGCATTTAGGGAGACACGTTGTTAGAGTGCTATGAGGGTCCCCTTTTCTTTGTGGGGCTTGATTAGCCGTGCGCTCACTGCACGGGGTTCTTTGGGCTTGATGCGAAGAAGAGTTGAGTTGTGTTGAGTGCCCCGCTTGGTGGGAGGCATTCCATCTGGCGGGATATTCTTACGTGTACGGCCAAATTGGTGCACCCCTGCAGGGATAAATCTTCTCGAGAAGCCGTGTTTTCCGCGGTTATGGTTAACTTGGTGAAAGTACTGGCTAACAAGTACTCAGAACAACTTACACCTAACTAATGATAACTTGAATAGTAATAGTCTTATTGCCACAATAACTTGATCCATCATTAATCCAACTGTGTGAGTTTATCCTCGGATTGCTTCTTTGGATAAGGGGCGAGATCCAGGCGGGGTTTATTTGGTGGTTAGTTATAGTTGGTTACGATACGCTATCTTATCTTCTTTCTGTTAGCCGGAAGTTGTAGTATGTTCTGTAGTTGGTTAGAGCAGCCAGTTGCAGCATCTTTTATATCCCCTTTCTTCCGTTGAACCCAAGGCATCTGTGCTTGGTGTTGACGGGTTACACTTTGGCGAACTGTGAGTCTTGCTTGCCAGTACGTTGTTGTACTGACCCCTTTGGGGCTGTGGTTTCCGCAGACTACGCTTACGAGGATCCCCGCGACGGCTACTACGTGGAGTTTGACGAGGCTGCTGACGAGTAGATAGCGGACCCGGGCAGGATCCGAGACTACGTGGATGGGCTCCGTCTTACTTTTATTCCCGGCTTCTTAAGCCTATTTGGATTTGTCTGTACTCAGACCTTTTGAATGATGCCGTTGAGATGTAATGATGTTATGTTGGGACATGTGTCCTCTGGATGATTGTATTTGCTATCTCTGCTCTAGTGAGAGCCATTTGCAACTTATTTCCATCTTTTGTGTCTTAGAGATCTGTTGTGTTATCATTTTGTTCAACGCCGTTGACGTACCATGTGTGTATGGTATGAAGTACGTCAATGGTAGTATCCTGATTTCTATGGGATAGTTTACATCAACGTTGGATAGTAGAGATTGGTTGTCACACATAAGTGTTGGCCTACTCGTAAGAGATGCGGGTGCCGGCAAGCCCCGTAATCCAATCAACTACTGTTCAGTTCGTACGGTGAGTATCCTCTAGAAGTCCGGGTGCGACACAATGCCTTTAGGGTTAAAAAATGCAGGGCCAACTTATCAAAGATGTATCCAGAATTGCTTAGAAAGTCAGATTGGGCGAAACGTGCATGCTTATGTGGATGACATAGTAGTCAAATCCCAAAAAGGTGACACTTTGATCTCAGACCTAGAAGAGACGTTTGCCAGTTTACGCAAGTACCAGATGAAGCTCAATCCAACAAAATGCGTTTTTGGAGTACCAGCTGGGAAGTTACTGGGTTTCATCATTTCGGAGAGAGGCATTAAAGCAAACCCGGAAAAAATTTAGGCCATACATAACCTGAAAACGCCGGTTTTCCTGAAGGATGTTCATAAGCTCATAGGTTGCGTGGCTGCCTTGAGCCGGTTTATAAGAAAACTAGGCGAAAAGGCTATACCTTTATACCGATTTTTGAAGAAAACTAACACCTTTGTGTGGAATCAAGAAGCTGATGAGGCGTTGGAGGCCATGAAGAAACAACTTTGCAACACACCTATATTGGCTGCACCTGAGAAGAAAGAGCCCATGTTACTATACATAGCGGCAAATATCAGGGCGGTCAGTGCGGTGGTGGTTGTGGAACGTAAGATGGAAGGAAAAGAAGGCCTTTTCCAGCGGCCGGATTACTATGTCAGCGAGGTCTTGACAGAGTCTAAACAACTTTACCCACATTGGCAGAAGCTCCTTTTTGGGGTGTTCATGGCTAGTCGTAAGTTGAAACACTATTTTCAGGAACATCCTATTATTGTGGTTAGTTCAGCACCTTTGTCCGATATTATTCAGAACAGAGAAGCGACAGGGAGAGTTGCAAAGTGGGCTATTGAGATGGGGCCATATCACATCAAATATGAGCCAAGTACTGCAATAAAGTCCCAAGCACTGATCGAGTTCATAAATGACTGGACACAACTACATGTTCCACCGGATAAATCAGATACTAAATACTGGACTATGCATTTCGATGGATCTCGACAACTGGAAGGTTTAGGAACTGGTGTGGTGTTACCATCCCCAAGAGGAGATAAGTTTCGCTATGTCTTGCAAATTTCATTCAAATGCACTAATAATGCAGCAGAGTATGAAGCTTTGCTCCATGGGCTTCGAATTGCGAAAGAGATGAGCATCACCCGGATTCGATGTTTGGCTGATTCAGACCTTGTTTCTGAACAGGTTACAGGAACCTGGGATTCTAAAGACCCAGTCATGGCAGCCTATAGGCGAGCGGTTACCCAGCTGGTTGGACATTTTCAAGGATATCAGGTTGATAATATTGATCGACGTCTCAACGAAGCAGCTGATGCACTGGCTTGTCTAGGTTCCCAGAAGAAGCAGGTTCCATCCAACGTTTTTCTGGACGAAATCCATAGCCCGTTAGTTAAAATTCCAACAGAAGAATACCTAGCAAACCCAGATCCAGAGTCAGAGTTGGTAGCAGCACTGCATACAATCTCGGAGTGGACTGAACCATACCTGGTGTACCTTACAAGGGGTGAGCTCCCGCAGAATGAGGTTACTGCTCGACAGGTTATCAGAAGGTCAAAGTCATATACAATTATCAATGGTGAGTTATATAAGAGAAGTGCAACTGAAATCTTTCAGAGATGTGTTTCTCCAGAAAAGGGATGTCAGATCTTAAGGGAAATTCACTCAGGAGATTGCGGCCATCATGCAAATTCCAGGTCTTTGGTCAATAAGGCTTTCAGACATGGATTTTTCTAGCTTACTGCAAATGCTGATGCAGAACAAATAGTGAGAACTTGCGAAGGATGTCAAAGATATGCAAGGCAGGATCACATGCCAGCTCCGGATCTACGTATGATCCACATAACTTGGCCTTTTGCAGTCTAGGAACTTGACATGGTAGGACCTTTCAAAAGGTCGTCTGATAAAAAGACTCATCTTTTGATGGCAGTTGATAAGTTTACAAAGTGGGTAGAAGCAGAACCAATCAGTAAATGTGACGCAGTTACAGCAGTCAAGTTCTTAAAAAAAGCTGATTTTCAGATTTGGTTACCCACATAGCATTATAAAAAATAATGGGACAAATTTGTCAGAAGGAGAGATGCAAAAGTTCTGTGAACAGAACCATATACGTCTTGACCTTGCTTCAGTAGAACATACACGGTCAAACGGACAAGCAGAGCGAGCTAATCAGGAATTAATCAAAGGTATCAAACCTAGGCTCCAGGTTCCACTAGAAAAAACTGCTAGGTGTTGGGTTGAAGAGTTATCTGCTGTCTTATGGAGCATAAGAACTACCCTGAACAGATCAACAGGTTACACACCATTTTTTCTGGTTTATGGGGCTGAGACAGTTTTGCCAAGTGATATTTTCACGATTCACCACGAGTGGTTGCTTATGTGGAAACCCAGAATGAGATAGCTCGCCAAGACTCGCTTGATGCTTTAGAAGAAGCACGCGACCTCGCAACATCCAGGTCAACCATTGTAGCGCCCTCACATTTAATAATGTAAGAACTACTGTGTTAAGTGCTAGTCCCTGGATCAATGCTAGCACCACAGAACAAAATGTAATTGTATCTTTGCAGAAGTATCAAAAATTATTACAAAGGATCCAGAATAGCCAAGTATGGCTTTATTACAAAGTGCATAGTCTTGAAAGACTAGCAAAACTCAGAGTTCTAAACAGCAGAAATAAAGGTAGCAATGAGCCTCCATCTTCAATCATGCGCCACAGGCATTACATGTTGGGTGTAGACTCGAATCCAAACACTTGATCAAACTTCATCCTCAGAATTTCCTGCACGTTGGAATATGCAGCCCCCGAAGGAGATTCAGTACAAACGATGTACTGGCAAATGACACTATGGTGGATATAAAATGGCAAGTCTAAACTACATGCATATCTGGCTTGGTGGAGTTTAGGCTATTTTGCAGAAAGCAAGTTTTTCCCTAACACTTTTGAAAAAGAGTTTTCTTTCAAAGATTGGCACCATGGGACACACCCATGAGCACCACAACTAATATTTCCTTAGCCAAATTTTACTTCTTCAAAACGGTGTTGAGATTCTTCTGTCCATCCTTGTCCGGCTGCTTGAAGTTTTCCTTACCGGGAACACGGCTATGATCATAGTTTCTAACTCTGCAGAGGTTGTGCACTTTCACCCTTTGTCTTCAATTAGCCCAAACATCCTATACACCCGGAGTGCATCGTGGAAAGGAGAGAATTGAGACGAGATCTTTCAGAAGCAAGAATTCAACCCAACCAGCAAGACCCGTTCCACCTATAATTCTGCTACATCTTCATGTCAAGCATGGGTTGAACTCTCACAACTTAGTTGATCAAGACAGAGCCCATATGTCAAAGGGCTGCACGGGAAGCTACTAAACTTAGAGGGACTTAGGAATCTCTTTGTTCCTGGGTGGCCATCCACAAGTGTACTCCTTCGGTGATAAACACCATTGATATGGCCCTAGGGAGCCACTCAACATAATCCAATCACATCCAAAATCCACCCAGGTGTTTCATTGGGAGTTTATACTTAGAATTTTTCCACAACATTGAGTAAAAAATATTTGTAGCAAGGCTAAGCATCTACTAAGTATAAGTCTCCAAAATAACAAGTCTAAAGGATGGCTACACACTACTTGGGATTTTGCATAGCATAATAATAACTTAGTAAAATTTCCTATCATGCATGCTACTCAAAAACACTAATAATGCATAGTAAAATATGGGAGATTTGATGGTGTGTCACTTGCCTTGGCAATGGGATGAACAATCACAACAAGAATAACAGCAACAAGAGTAGACTTGCTCCTCTTCACAATCTAATACAAGCAAAACATGCCACACATAAACATACAACACAAACATAACATAGAAAACAATACAAAAATATGTATGCATGTTATGCCATGATCAAATTAATGCACCAAATTCACAACTAGCAATAATTACTAACAATGATGTTCTCTGGTGTTAATAACATGGTTATGATGCATGAAAAAGTTTGTAATGCAACAAGAGGCAAAGCAGCAGCTTAACCAAATTAAATAGGGTTAATTAACTATCTACAAGATCTTATCGAAATAAGGTTCATAAAAAGGTAGATCTAAACGTAACACATTAATAAGATCTAAAAAGCAAGTAAAACAATCAACGACAACTTCATGGATGACTAAGAACGAAGTATAGATTTGAAATTTCGAGTTACTCCGGTGGTAAAAGTAGATCGGAATTATAGAAACAGATCTGTAACTCAAATCGAAAAACTCAAAGAACGAAAGTTGTAGATAATGATGAGATGCAGCTACAGTAGAAATTTGAGCGAAAACGGACAAACGGTTGAAGAGTAATTGAGTAATTACCGCTTCAGATCTGAAAGGGTAGATCGCGAAATTCTCCGGCTGTGGTGGATGAAAAGAGGTGAGGTTTCTTGGAATGGATTGGTATCGACGAGATCTAAAACTCTCGTGAAGGCTTGAACGTCAACCGAGGAACTCACGGACCGTGGTGAGTAAAATACCACAAAACAGATCTGAAATTGGAGTTTCGAGTTTGGGACGACCTCACGGCCGGGGCTGGGGTGTTTATAGGTGGGGAGGTCGGTGGAAAGTTGCTCCTTGGAGTAGGGAACAAGTAGAAAGAAGCGGAATCGAATTTGGACTCTCCAATGAAGAGATATGCGAGTTTGAATGAGCATAGGTCAAGAAAAACGGGATTTGTACCGGATTCGTACGATCGTACGAGGCTGCGTATGTGGGCTGTGCATTCCTGGGCCGGCCCATGCGAGCTCGCAGTTTTTTTTTTTTTTTTTTTTTTACCAAAACTAAAATGCTAATAACTTTTGAAATATAACTCGGAATCGAGTCAAACAAATTTCCAAAATCTTGAAATTTAAAACTCTATCATATTTAACTATTATTAAGCAATTTTAGGCAAAAAAAAATATTCAATTATCCTTTAGCTTATAAACGCCTTATAGCAGGATTTTGAGCTTTTTAAAACACGATTTTGTTTTGAGGTTTAAAATGCAACACTCAAATGCAAGTTTTGAAATGATGTCATGCTATGCAGATGCTCTAAATGCAAAACATTCCAAATGTAAAATTTGGGATGTTACAACCATATATCAACAGGACTTGCATCGCTATCATAGCCGTAGGGTTAAAACTTAAAGCTTTCAGGAAGGGGACTTAGTATTACGCCTTATCCAGAAAAAGGATGGGATGCACAAGCTAAGCCAACCTTGGGAAGGACCATTTGTAGGAAGTAAGAAAGTACATAATGGCTCATATTACCTCATTGATATGCGTGATGCAGATAAGTCATGAACATCTGAGGAAGAAACTGAAAGATCGTGGAACATAGGCCAGCTGAGGACATATTATACATAGGATCGTTGTAATCACTATGTTATATTATCAATAAAAGGTGGACTAGACAAAATATGAGTTATTGAGGTTTCTTTCAGAAAATTATCACGGTAACAGAGTTCAAACTTTTCATATATGATTACATGGGGGCTGATACTAGAGCACGGTCTATATCTCAAGAATCTGGCATAAGCCAAAATATATTGGTTATACTTGCCTGCCAGTTAGTGGTTACACGCAATTCTAGGACCTAGATGTGTAAACCTGGTTGAGTCAATCATGTTATAACCCGGCAAAACCGGGTTACTATGACCCTGAACTCAACAGAGTTGTGCACACTAGAACATGTCATGCGAAGAACTGGCTGAGCTAGAAAGCAAAGAAAAACCAAGTCAAGGAAAAACTTTACGTGCAAATAAAATATGTTGCACAAGTATATAACCCGGAAATACTTTGCATAACCTTGCAGAGAAACTGAGTTGTTACATACCAAATTGTAGCATAAGTGAACATGCGCACCTTCAATAGAGCTAGAAATAAAGCAGTTCATCTAGCCTATTACAAACCCATCAGGGTCGAATTATTGTTTTTTACAGGAATCAAATGTTTACTCCCAAGTAGATTTTCCTTTCTGCTGGGAAGCATCTTGAGTCGCCGGGTCTTGAGCTTTCGGGTTATCCTCAGCTATCACTTGGACGTCCTCTATTCCTTCAACTTCATTAGCAGAAACGTACTTGCACTCCAGCTAAGCCAGAGCATCATTGATGTTCTCCGGTTCATATAAAGGGAGAGGTGGAGCAGAAACAGAAGGAATAATGGATTGAGGCGCACCAGATGAAGAGGCTACAGAAAGCCGGCTCTTCTGCGGAACATGGCGGACTGCAGTTACAACTTGAGGGGAAAATGGCATCTTACCTTCACCCAGAGAAACATAACCCGGACATAGATCCTTCAGTTTAACCTTCTCGGAAATGCTGGAAGCCTAGAACCGGCACTCCTTCTCGATTTTGGCGAAGTCTTTCCGGTCGTACTTGGACATATCCGCCTTATACTCTGGGAAGCCCTTCATAAGAAGATCCGGATCCAATTTCGGATGATAATCTTTAGCCAGGGACATAACCTTGATGGCTCCGCGGCGGAAGGATGACACTTTGTTCTCTTCTATCCAATGGGGGACTTGGGTCAGCTCTACAAGCATGTCACTAATCCTCTTGGGAGGATTGTCCCAGTTCCTGGCGGCCTTAATACATGCTCCACCTCCAACATACAGCGGCCGGATCAAGGTGAACCAAGCCTTCAGTTTTAGGTCAGGAAGTTGGAGGTTATTGCCATGCATTCTGCCTACAAGTTACAAGAACATTTTTTGATCAGAACCAAGCTATTGGTAACAACGCAAAGGAGATACTGAACCGGAAAGCTATCCAAGCTATTGGTAACAAGGCCAAGGAGATACATGTCTTGTTTAAAAGAATGATATAACCGAATGCGTGAACACTTTGAATATGTCCCAATAAATTCTGAAGCTTTAAATATGATTCCTACAGTAAAGCTTGAATAGATGGTGGAACTGTTAATGCTCATTGCGATATTATGTCGGAATTTTGTCTTATGCCTAAAGAAATTTATGAATCTTTGAGTACGTGGACACTATCTGAGGGAGGAGAAGAAATACATATCACTAATAACACCATTATAATGCCCATTGGGATAGCTGAGAGGATATTTACAAAAATCCTAGGAAGAATGGTATCCATTGATTATCTTGTTATTGAATGTGTAGGAGAAGGACAAATTACCCTTGGAAGATCTCTACTAAATCTCTTGAGGGCAACTATTGATGTAGGGAAAGGTACCATGAATTTCACTTCCAAACCATGCTCCAACTATCAATTCCCCAACTACTTGAAAACACGTGAATCTACTTTTCTAGGCCTAGCTAAAAGGCGTTAAAAAAGCAATTCTTGGGACATAACCCATGGTTTTATTTTTTGCTTTGTTTTTCTATGTTTTCTTTGAGTCAAGGGGTTTTATACTTCTATAGAAACTCCTTTGTATCTTTATTTTCATGTATTAGTTGTGCCAAGTAAAGTTTCTAACAAAAGATGGAGTTGGTATTGGTTTTCTACACAGAAATAGATTTCTGCTGTCCACCGTACAAAATTGTATAAGATTCGGAAAGATCAGAATGACCTGAAATTAGTTTTGCTTATTCCTCGGCTAATTCCGCAACTTTTTCGTCATTTAAGTTTATCGATTTGAGCAACGCAAGTGCCCCAAAAAAAATCGTCTTTGCTGTTTGTTCTGGTTTTGGCAGATTCTGCCATTTTTCTTGCATTTGCTCTTTTACGATGTCAAGTGATTTCTTTACTTCACGAAACATGAGTGTCTTTATCTAATGTTTAAAATTATCAATAGCACTTGTTCCCATACAGAACCCATGATTTTTTCTATTGTTTCACTAACTCTCTAATCCGAACTACTCTTTGTGTGTGGTGTGAAGGAAGTTTTCAAGGGTCGAGAGAAGAGGGTGGTATAATGTGATCAAGAAAACTGCAAGGTCAAAGCTTGGGGATGCCCCCGTGGTTCATCCCAGCAAATTCTAAGAATACTCAAGCATCTAAGCTTGGGGATACCCAAGGCATCCCCTTCTTCATCAACAATTTATCAGGTCACTTCTAGTGAAACCATATTTTTATTCGGTCACATCATATGAAATTTACTTGGAGCGTCTGTTATTTTTCGTTTTGTTTTGTTTTTTTTACTTTCTGCAATAAACATCATTGGAACCTAGCATTCTTGTTTGCGAGAGAGACACACTCCACTTTGTCATTTGAATACTCGGTATGCTAGTATTCTTAGTTTTTCTTCTAGCTGCTACAAAATTCCTGTTTAGCTCCTATTTTCATGCATCTCTATTTCATAGATGTTAGTTTTAGTAGAGTTATGTGAGTAATCTCATGCTTTCTTGATCTATCATTTAGAGAGTTTTTGTTAAAACATACTTTGTATGGTGCTTGTTGGGAAAAGAAAATGCTGCATGTAGTAGAATTTATAACAATGCAAATAGAAGCTTGTATAGACTGTGGCTAGACTTTTTCATGTCATGCTAGATGTTATTTTAATTCTAAATCCTAGTGGTTATTTTTGTAGCATGATTTGTCTCAAATAGTTGATAGTGTTTAATGTGCCAATGAAAGAATCATGAGTTGTTCTTGTCATATTGAAGCATAAATTTGTGGTGTTCTCCTTTGAATGTTTTATTTGGTTGACTTGGCGCATGCTTACACCATGTTTATGAATACAAACCATTAACTTATAGCCTCTATGATAATTTAGTTTTTGAACTTGTAGTACCACTTATGCTTTGATTAATGATGTTTTTCTCGCTATGCATGATTATGGCCATTATGCTCTCTTGATTTTTTTGCTCCCAGTCTTTTGCTAGCCTCCCCTGTACTTAGTATGAGCTCTACTCGTGCATCCAACTTCCAAAAACTAAAGTATGCCAAATGAGTCCACCATACCTACTTGCATGTGGTACTTAACCTCTACTCAAAATTAAATTGCTCGTGTGTTACCTCTAAAACTTTCAAAATTACTCCTCTTTTGTGTTCTTGTTTTAGCTCATGAGGACGTAAATAGAGAATCTTCATCTCACTTGTTGATTGGATTTCAGACCCTCGACTAGTGGCTTCATCCGCTTATCTAATTGATAAAAGAGCTGGCAGCGGGGTGCCCAGCCCAAATTAATACAAACAAATTATCTTCACTATTTTGCCCCTGATTTATCAGTCAAAGCATAATTGTGTAATCAAAAGAGAAAGATGGATGACCTTCTACACCAGTTGCGTCCTTCAATGGGAGCCTCTCTTGCGAAGTCTAGTTGGCTTGTGACGTACTGTATTTTATGTTTACCATTCATTTACATAAGCATACACTTCTCTAAATACTACACACTCCTCCATTGTATGTGATTGTTGGCCGACACCCAAGGAATCGGTTAGCCATGGTTTGTGTAAGAAAGGCTAGGAGGAGTGTCAAACATTTTATACCTCTGTTTAATAAAATAAAAAGCTCTAGCACATGGTGGTCCATGCTTCCCTCTGCGAAGGGCCTTTCTTTTACTTTTATGTTGAGTCTCCATATTCTAACTTTATCCACATCTCAGAGAGCATAGTTGCCATTCTGAGTTTAATGTGCATTTGTCCCAGAAAAATTATTAATTGCTTCATGATGTGTTATTACTTGCTCTCAAATTATTTGTTCTAGTCTTCCTTTTAAACTCTGAAGGTGTCCTAGCATTTATGTTTTGCCCCACTCTTAAGGACAAGCACAATATCACTTTATTATGTTTTCTCTATACTTGAAACAAACGTATAACTTTCAATGCATTGTTGTTCATAATCTTTTATTTGTGTTACTTCTCATGATGCGACGTGATTGCTATGTTTTATTGCTAGAATTATATCTATCATGCTTGTGTTTAAAGTACTATGATCTCAGCTTACATATGCTTTTACAATATTGATGATCAAGTTTATGTTGGTAGCATGTCACCTCTCAAATTATGTGTTTTTATCGTTTACCTACTCTAGGACGAGTAGGAACTAAGCTTTGGAATATTGATACGTTATAAACGTATCCTTAATTTCTTATGTTCCATATTGGTTTCATGTTATTTGCTACATGTTTGCTAGACACTTTATGTCATTTTTATCGATTTCCGGGACTAACCTATTTGTCGTGGGATAATCACGGCAGATGTTACCTGGGGTAACTGATCTTGGGGCAAGACGACACAGGCGTTTGGGAGAGGGTTTAGCTCAGAGGAAAACATGGTGCAATTCGATCTGGTAGCCGGCAATCAAAGTCGCCGAGTCTCCGATCTTGATATAATAACTTGACTCTGGAATTACACTCGATGCTCGATATCACACGATATTGCTAGGGTTTTTAGACCTCTGTCTAAAACTAGACCTGGGGGTCGGTTTATAAAGCACCCGTACCCCCTGGCTTATTCCCCAAGGCGCACCCTGGATCCTACCCGGACACGACGCACAAACCCTAGCTTTCCTTTACAATAACCCACAACCCGGGTTGCTGGGCCTACAAACTTGGGCCTTCCACAAGCTTCCTTATCCTTAGCCGGATCCTGCGTACCGTCCTTTGGGCCGGGTTACTCCTTGGAGTTTGGACTACCGGGTTATCGTCCCCCCATCAGTAGTCCCCAGAATAGCCTGGGCTTCACGGATCCTCCTTGAAGCGCTCGCTATTCCCTGCAAAGATATCAAACATACAGGCATATAGAGGCCGGGTTAAGATGCTCTGATACTCAGCTAGGCCTTACTCCGCGGTGGCCATGTAGTAACCCGGGTTTTTTCCTCCAACTCCTTTAATTTTCCAGGTCTAAACCCTAACTCCATACTCGATAATCGATCCTGATATCACGGGATGGATTCCCTTTTCTCTTTTATCCAGATGCCTTGCTCAATATTTGGCGCATATCTCGCAGAAACTTAAATAAATAGTCGTTTACCTCCGCAACTCCCGCCCCCCACTTACCGAACCGGGCTTACCCATTTATACTATAATTAAGCTCCTTGGGGGTAACCCGAACCCTAACGGCTCATTTCCCCCCACTCCGCTTCCTTTCTCCTTCTAAGCTCACTCTCACTGAGCACCACCACGGAAATCCCGCGCGCATCACCGGAGCCCACCGGTCGGAGGCTGCGCTCCGCCACGACTCGCCCCGCGCCGCCGCCAAGATCCGCCGGCAAATCCCCATCCGGCCCGTCAAGGACCACGAAGGGACACCATGCTTGCGCCATCTGCCTTCGCAAAGCCTCGCTCAGATCTCCTCCGGTAAGCCACTTGTGTCCATTAATTCGCGCTTGCACTTTTTGGTTTCATCTTAGATTAGATCCGAATCGACCCGCCCATGATTCCTCGGCCACGCCGAATTAGGTTGCTAGCATTCTTTCCAGCTCGTCTAATAGATAAATTGCGGATTCCAATCCACTCTCCTACCGCCCGCAAGCATTAATTTTGCCAGGAATCTGAAGATAAGACTCCCAATCGGGGCCCGATCCACTCAAAATTTCCGCCCTGGCCTCAATCACCCGGCCGGACTTCCCCTTTTTTAGTTCCTTTCATTCGCGCTAAATGCCTGCACAGTCACCCATCGCCCTCAAAAGCTTCTTCAACATTTAGATCCCATAACTTTCGCCATAATGCTTGATACCCGGATAATTTCGAACTTCATTCTGCAAGCTATCACCCGGACTATTCACAGTCTTTCATGTCTCAATATTACCCGGCCCATGCTTGGCCGGCTCGCAACTTCCGTGTCTTAATCCCCTTATTCTTTTATCTTGTACTTTGCAGGTCAACCACATGGCTCCCAAGAAGCAGGGGAAAACTCCAACCAAGGCTAAAGCCACCAACTCCATATCCGCCAACTGGGCGCGGTCTACGGTCACAAAGGCCAAGTTAGAGGAGCTGGTGGAGCTGGGAGTTCTTCCTCCTCAAGAAGGTATCCAATGGAGGGTGCCGGGTAAGGAGACCCGGCCTACCCCAACAAAAGATGAGGTAATCTGTTTCGTGGAACACGTGACCCGGGGTTTTCGACCGCTGGGTCACCCTTTTTTCCGTGATATCCTTAGTCACTACGGCCTTCGTGTCTTTGACATCGGACCCAATTCCGTACTAAACATTTCCCACTTTATTGTCCTTTCAGAATCCTACTTGTGCACTCCGCCAAGTCTAGCTCTTTTTATTGAGCTTTTTCAATGCAAACCGTGCCGCGAAAGCGGTGACGGGGCGCTTCTCGCTTGCGGCGGGGTTTCTATCCAGCGCCGCAAGAACTCTCTGATGCCACCCCTCACCCTTAACTCCCATGTCAAGCATTGGCAGCTCTCATATTTCTACTGCCAAGACACTTCCCCACCCGGCCAAAAGAAACTGTCGGGTTATTCGGAGGGTCTTCTTGACATTTCTGATAAGTTCAGTGCCTTCGCCCCTGACTCGGACAGGGAGGCAATTCAACCTTTACTAGCCAAAATCACCACTCTCACAGCCCAAGGCCTCATCGGGCTCAACCTGGTGAAGACTTGGGTCGACTTCAGGATTCAGCCCAATTCCATCCACACAAAGTTGATGTGCGAGTATTCAGGGGAACCTTCAGACCCGCTCCGGTACTCCGACAACATCTTCGCAGCTGGCGACACTCATAAAACCATCAAGGGTTTTTTGACAGAAAAGCTCGAGGTAATCCGGAACATATCCGGGTTAGAGCCCTTCACACTTGAGAACCCAGCCCCCAAGGTGAAAACCCGACTTTGATGCCTTTACCTTCGTTCTTTCCACTTGATACAGTTGATAACCCTTGCACTAACACCTTTCAGGCTGATGATGACTTTTGGAAAACCAACGCCTCCCCTAGCTCCGAAAGTCCAGAGAAGCAAGAGACTGCTAACTCGGACGAAGGTACTCTCCGAATTTTATTTGATTCCCTTGGACTCACCTTAACCCCTTCATTTCCAACCATAACTTTGATGATATCCAGAACAAGAAGATGACGAGGAAGAAAACTCTGATGGCAAAGTAGAATCCGCCAGCGACGAGGAGGAACTGGAGCCGACAATCAAAGTCGGATCCAAAAGAAAAGTTCAAGAGGCCACCTCCAAGGTTTCATATCCCCTCCTCGCATTTAATTCGCATTACCTTAATGATATACCTGAGCTATCTTGACGTTATTCCGCTGGCCATTCTTGAAGGAGTCGCCCATGACCAAGCGTAGGTCAACTCGAAATCACCCGGGTGACGGTGCCCTTAACCCGGGTATTTCATCGACCCCCATTCGGCGGGCCGGTAATTACTCTATCTTTTCTCGGTCAGCACATTCTCCTTGAACCATTCCTACATGACATCTAACTTGACAATTTCCAGCCTCTCCCGAGTCTGATGACGGGTTTCCTTGTGACTTTGCGGTGAACACCGGGTAAGATCCCCTTCCAGATGCTCTCCCACACTTCATCACCCTTTCCTGAATGCGTATTTAACTGCTTCCTGATAACATCTACAGGGCCACGGTCGTTGTTAGCGACCAAGAGGATACGGAAGACGAGGGCCAGGGTAAAGGGAGTCCGGCTGATAAGACTACAGCCGTGTCTAGCGGTGAGAAACAAACATCGCCGATAAAACCGGACACACAAGAAGCCGAGTATCCGATTGCCTCCCATGCAAGCAAGAAGAAAAAAGCCACAACCTTGGGTGCAGAAGGAGTGTCGGATTCCAACGCACAAATGACCCGGGTTCCGCCTCCCTCTAAGAAGAAAACTTCTTCTCGGAATTTCCAAGGCCCCGGGTCTTCTGATACGGATAAAGATACTTTTGATCAATTGATGAACACGCTCCTCACTATGAAGGCTTCGGAGAGCGAGATTTTAGAGCGCGTGGCTGCAGAGCACCAGGTAAGAGCACTTGTCATCTCATATTGCATATCTAGTCCCCAAGTTCCGAGTATGACTTGCAAAAGTTATGCTTGGTACTTCACGCCATATTTAACTTATCATAACATCCAACTGGTGCTTGCATTCCTTTCTACTTACAGGCCCAGATAACCCGGTCTGATGAAACTTTACTGAAGACCGAACAACTTCTTCTTGCCGAGATAAAACGACGGGAAATCCTTGAGGATGACATGAAAACTCTGAAGAAGGATGTTTCCAAATACAAGAAGAAGTGCCATACCGCTCAGGCCGATCTGAAGAAACTATCGGACCAAGTCACCGATACTTATCAGATCTTGCTTAGTAAGTTTTTGCTGCCGATTGGCTTCATGTCTTTGCTTTATTGTATCATACTCGGTGTTACTGATACGTTCTTTCCTTTGTTACAACTGTAGGTGCTAATCTTGCGGCCCCAGAGGAGAATGCCATTGTCAAGGCAAAAACCCTAAAGACCGTGCTCCGGACTTTCTTTGCCGGCACGAAATTTATACTGGATGTCGTGAAGTGGCCTACGGAAGTATATCCGGGTGAAGAAAACCTCATTCAAGCCTGCTCCACTATGCCTGGCTGGATTGAAATCTGGAAGCGCTCATCATGCCGGATTGGGATGACCCGGGCTTTCACCCTGGCCAAGGCTTTCTTCCCAAAGCTTGACCCGGCAAAGGTAATATCCGGGTTTCCCGAATTCAAGGCGGATGGTTCCAAATTTACACCCAAAGATTTCAAGGCCATACAAGCCGCAGTGCGCCCCTCGGCTACTACTTTGGCTGATAGTTTGGATCTAAACACTATCATGAGTGCATACGACGCTGATGGCAAAGTTGTTACAGAGGAAGCACCCCCACCCTTTGATATCTTGGAGAAGTGGGTTTCTAACTCGGCCAGGAAGAGGGAGGCGACTGCGAAGAGAGAGGCCGAGCTAGGATCAGGCCCGTCTGCCTCTACACCAGCCGTCCCACCACCAGTCCGCCCTGATGCAATGAGTCCGGGTAAGGATACCGGGAAGGCTAAGCAGCAAACCCAGGACTCAGACCCGGAAGGCCGTACTCAGGAGGCCGAATAGGGCCCTAATATCATTTACCTTGTAGTGCTTTGTATTCACACTGTTATGCTTGTGATGGTGTGCCTGTGCACCCCTGATACTGACGTCGTACCTTGTAACGTACTTTTTTAGTCCGTGATATACTTTGCGGCTTTCCTGGCCTTTTGATAACCGTATTGCTTGCCTATTATTTGAACTTTTTCTCGATACCCGATTCTCTATTTTGGCTCCCTTCGTAAGACTCGGTTTTCCGGGTACCAGGGGCTTTGATATGTGGACTTTTTCTTTAAGTCCCCAAGACTCGGATGGTGAGGTTTTTCGAACTGCGATAGTCAAGTAGTTTGTTTCTGTTTCGAAGTCCCCAGTCCCCATGACCCAAAGTCCGAGTCATGGGGGTGTGGCCTTTCTCAGAGAACAAATTATTTTTTACCGAGTCGTAAGCCTAAAGCCATTCCGTGTGAATACTGAAGTTATGCTTGATAGTTGTTGAGTTTCCGGCTTTTAGCCTTGTACTCTGCATAAACTTGTGGTTTAGATGACCCTTTTGACTATCTTGTACTGTAAGCCGGCTTTCGCGTGGATACCATGTTGTTACATCCATACGAGAACAGTGTCAGGCAAGTCCCATTGGGCTTCATGGCTGATTGTAATCGTAAGCGAACGAATCATGCCACTTTAGTGCGAGTCGCATCGAGCTTAAGTAAGAAAAGTCAAGAAAATTTGGCTCCTTTGTCCAGTTATAAGATTGCAGCCGTACTCGTTTGCGAATAATCGGCCCTTATAACTTATAGGCATCAAGGCCGGGTCTTTTGGGTTTGTAACTGGGCTACTTGAGCAACCAGCCCCCGAGACCTATATATACTCAATTTTCTTAATGATACTGAATTATTGGTGTCATATGGATACTGCTTACTTGTAATCAGGCTGTAATGATATAGGACTTGATAACCATCTCTTTATTGATGCTAGAAATTTTGGATCAGCAGGCCGCCTCATTAAAAACCTTCCAGTCCCCTTAGGTACCCTGGGTAGGAAAAGAGCGCGTCTGAAACCTGCCGCCCGTTACATTGCTTAGTTCTTCATGGGCACCGGTCCCAGGTTGGCTTGACCGACGCACATTCTCCACGTGTTGGATTTTTTCATGATGAGTACCGGGTTTGCTAGCCAACCCGGGTAGGGTGTTTCCATGACATGGCTGGTTGTGAGCGGTCGTGCAGCTTCTTCTTCTATGGCAGATTGTTTGGAGGAGTCATCCTTGATAAAAGCCACCATTTTAGCGTCTTGTGCTACCTTGGATTTTGTTCTTTCACCTTCAGTACTCGGCCTTTTTGATGTGGCTCTATCCTCCGGGTCTGCTTGAGACCGGTAATGCTTGAGTTCTTCTTTTCTACAGGCCTGCTCGGCCATTGCTGCATCTCCTTCGTCGCATTCAGCTGCTATGTCTCGATTTCCATGTATGGTAATGGTCTTCTTGGGACCCGGGATTTTTAGCTGTAGATATACGTAACACGGCCTAGCCATGAATTTGGCGTAAGCCGGCCTTCCAAATAGCGCGTGATAAGGGCTGCGCAATTTGACTACCTCAAAGGTAAGCCACTCAATTCGATAGTTATCCTTTGACTCTCCAAAGGCTACCTCCAATGCGATTTTTCCCTCGGGGCATGCTGAATGACCCGGCACTATCCCATGAAAAACTGTTGAGCTTTTTTGCAACTGAGATTCCTTGAGACCCATGCGTAGGAAGGTTTCCCAATACAGTATATTGATGCTGCTTCCACCATCCATTAAAACCTTTTTCAGTTCGTACCCATTGACTTGCGGTGCGACTACTAGTGCCAAGACTCCTGGGTGCTCCACTCTTTCTGGGTGATCCCTTCTGCTCCATGTTACCTCCTGTTCTGACCATCTCAAGTATCTCGGGACGGCTAACGAAACTGAGTTGACCGCTTGCTTCAGTATCTTTTTGTCCTTGTTAGAGCCTCCTGTGGTATGCACATGATATTGACCCAATTGTTTGGGGTTAGCCTGGAAACCTCCTGCCCCCCTTGGTTATTACCTTGATTTCCAGCCGCCGGATTACCAGCTGGGGGTGGGCCGTTGCCCGGGTTTGCCCCTGGACCCGGTCCTCCTCCCCGTCCTGCACCTCGCATAGCTCTGTGCACTTCCTCATTTTTCCATCTTTGTAAATCGGCGCATTGTTCTAGGGAGTGATTAGCTGGCCTGCCATTCCTGCTGTGCTTCGGGCATGCCATCCTGAATATGTCCCAATTGTTACCCGGCCTTGGTGGACCTTGATAGTTTCCTCCATTGTGGTTACCTCCGTTGAAATTTCCTTCTGCTCTGGGCCTCGAAGACCCGGCTTCTGTGTTGGCGATAAACTCGGAGCCTCCTTCGAACGGGCGCTTGTTCTGGCTATTTCCGTTATTGCCTGATGCTGATCCATTGCCGGTTCTTCCGTTATTGCTTGTGTTTGCTTTTACCTTCTTGTCATCAGCTTCCTCTTCTGTAGTGTCTGTCGCAGCGTGTTTGTTACACGCATCCATCAGTTCTCCCATTGTAACTTCCGACGCATTTCGACTAGACTTCATGCGAGTTAACTTCTGCACTAAAGGTATATACTTGCATGTTTTTGCCATGGCCTGTAGTGCATCCTTGGGCTGGATATCCGTGGATGAATGAAGTATCTCCATAACCCGGCGCACCCAACTACGCGCCGATTCTCCTTTCTTCTGGACGCATCGCTCTAGATCATCAATGGTGAATAATTTCCTGCAGGTCCCGTGAAAGTGTTTGACAAACGCGGTCTTCAATTCCTCCCAGGACTTGATCGATCCTTCCGGCAAATTGGTGAACCACAACTTTGCTGCTCCTTCTGACATCATCAAATACATAAATTTGGCTTGGAGATTCTCGGACGCGTTGCGAATCGACATTGCCATCTCATAACTACTTAGCCATGTTTCTGGATCCATGGTTGGCTCATAATTTACTACTTTCCCTGGCTCTTTGAATTTTTCCGGGTAAGGTTCAGCTCTGATACTGTCCGAGAGACACTTAGGCCCCGCAAGAATGGTTGAGGCCGGCCTCGCTCTAGAAACGTGTGATGCCGCAGGGGGCGCGACTGGGCGCGATGCTGCGGGAAGCCCACGCGCTGCAGACCCGGCCGCGGCCCTCCGAGCCCTAGAACTGTCCACGACGGCCTGTGCTGCTGATGCTGCCTGAGCGCGGGGAGGAGGCGGCATTTGCTGCTGCTCTTCCCTCTGTCGCGCCGAACTTGTTTGGATATTCCCTTGCTGTTGACTGGCGTATGGCGTCCCGTGCATACCGCTTCTGTGATCCGGATAATTGGCTTGCTGTGCCACCGCAGTATGCAACAGATCGATGGCTTGCCGAGTCTTCTCTGCATGGGGCGACTCTCCCACAGGGATTTGATTCAACGCGAGTGTCGCTGCATATACATTGTCCATGGGGTTATTGTAGTGGCCGGCTGGTGTGCGGAATCGTGATGGTGGCGGTGGTGGTAGATCGTTGCCGGTCGTGACTCTAGTTCGTGGCGGGGGTAACCCGGTCCGCTCATTCGCCGGATGTGTCGCTGCTGTCATCTGTTGGGGCGCGGTTCCCTGGTTCACCACTGGTATCGGCTGGTCCTGAGGTGTAACAAATAAATTAGCCGGATTAATAACCCCGCCCATTGCTGGTAACCTGGTGTGGTGCCTTTGATGTATTCTGGACGTTTCCTCTCGGAGCCGGGTTTCCAACGCATCTAGCTCACGCTGCCGCGTGGCCATCCCTTGCTTTTCTGCCTCTACCTGCCTTCTTTGCTGTTCCAGCGCACGACGAGCCACATCCAGATCCCTAACGCGTTCCGCTGCGTTTTCCGGAGTGATAACCGTTGCGAGAACTGTGGGGTCTAGAATCAGATTATTATCGAATAAGGCCGGGTGGCGCGGGTTCGAAGGACCCGCCCCTGGTGTCTGGTTTTCTAAGAATCCGAACGTATTTGCATGAAGCTCCTCATCCGCTGCTCTGCTGGTCACTGACGCCGACTCTCCATCAACCCGGGCCAAGACCGGGTCTCCGTTAGCCGCGCCCTGTCGCTGGGCCACTGCCTGAGCCGCCCCGACTGATGCCGCGGTTGCGTTTCCTTGGTTGGCCGCGGGGGCCGCATAGACTGCAACTCGGCGTACGATATCCGGTGTGAGTTCATGCTGTTCTTCCTCACCGTTCTCCTCATACCGGTTTTCCAGTAGATCCAGGATAGACCCGGTATCATCTTCTCTTTCGGACCGGTCGCGTGGGGTCCATGCCGGCTCCTCCGGCTGTTCCCACTCCGCGATGGGTTCTTCTGCCGGATGTGTCGTTCCAGTCGATTCTTCATCATCTGATCGGATAGACGTGGCTTTTCCTGGCATAGAATCAGATCCAACGTTGTCAGGGATCGAATTGGAAGCACATACCATACCGATGAAGACGCTGATCCGGCCGATTGTCACGACGGATCCGGTTTCGAGGTGATCCGACTCCGGCCCCCAGCCGGAATCGTCCACCATCTTTTCTCCTTCGTGGTCGATGTAGATTTCGCCGATGACAAGATTCTCCATGCCCTTCCGAGCTTCTCCCGTGATGTAAACACCTTTGGACGCAGGCCCCACGGTGGGCGCCAACTGTCGTGGGATAATCACGGCAGATGTTACCTGGGGTAACTGATCTTGGGGCAAGACGACACAGGCGTTTGGGAGAGGGTTTAGCTCAGAGGAAAACATGGTGCAATTCGATCTGGTAGCGGGCAATCAAAGTCGCCGAGTCTCCGATCTTGATATAATAACTTGACTCTGGAATTACACTCGATGCTCGATATCACACGATATTGCTAGGGTTCTTAGACCTCTGTCTAAAACTAGACCTGGGGGTCGGTTTATAAAGCACCCGTACCCCCTGGCTTATTCCCCAAGGCGCACCCTGGATCCTACCCGGACACGACGCACAAACCCTAGCTTTCCTTTACAATAACCCACAACCCGGGTTGCTGGGCCTACAAACTTGGGCCTTCCACAAGCTTCCTTATCCTTAGCCGGATCCTGCGCACCGTCCTTTGGGCCGGGTTACTCCTTGGAGTTTGGACTACCGGGTTATCGTCCCCCCATCACTATTGACAAGATGCCACACAGCCAGTTCCCTGTTTTCTGCTGTTTTTAGTTTCAAAAAAGTTGTTCTAGAAATATTCTCGGAATTGGAAAATTTGAAGCCCGAAAGTCTTAGAATTCCCGAAGGTTCCACAGAGTCCCGAAGTGGCCCGGAGGGGTTCACACCATAGGGCGGCACGCCCCGACCGCGCCATGGTGTGGTGTGGGCTCCTCGGGCGTCCACTAACATCGCCCTTTCGCCTATTTACTCCCCCCGATACGTCAACCCTAAAAATATACCACTTTTTTTCGAGAAACACCCGAGGCCACCTTCATCGTCAACCTGAGATCGGGAGGGTTCTTGAGCTCTCCCTGACACCCTGCCGGGAGGGAAATTCATCACCGGAGGGGTCTACACCACCATGCCCGCCTCGGGAGTGATGCGTGAGTAGTTCATCCCTGGACTACGGGTCCATAGCGGTATCTAGAGGGTTGTCTCCTCCACTTTATGCCTCACGTTTAGATCTCGTGGGCTTCCCTACATGATCGATATCATATTTATGTAATGCTACATATTGTGTTTGCTGGGATCCGATGAATGTTGAATGTTATGTCTTCTGATTATCAATCTATGATATTATCTTCATGCATATGTTATTTATGATATTGCATGCTCTCCGTTATTAGTAGATGCTTTGGCCAAGTAGATGCTAGTAACTCCAAGAGGGATTATTTATGGTCGATAGTGGGTTCATGCCTCCTTTGCATCTGTGCTCGAGTGACAGAAACGTGACGGGTGGAGGATGTGTTGTTGTCATTAGGGAGAAAACAACGACGTTTACTTCGTTTACATTGTTTACATTACACACTTTGCTTACTACAATTATTTGTTGCTTGCAACTTAATACCCAATGTTTGTTCAGATGATATTTGGAGGGTGGATTATTAGTCATAGACGTAGTTGGATGACGGTCTACGTATCTTGTTGTACTGCCCGCATGAATCACATAGTAATCTTTATGTCTTGCATATGCACTATGGTGCAGCCTTCTTTTCTGTCAATTGCCCAGTTGTAATTTGTTCACCACACATGTTATTTATCTTCTATGGAGAGACACCACTAGGGAACTGTGGACCCCGGTCCATTTTCTCATACTGATAATACACACACTGCTTCCACTGTTTTCACACTGCTTCTACTGCTTTCATATTGTTCTCATATTGTTTTACACATCATACGTTTAACCTCTTTGTGTTCAGTAAAACCGGTGAGATTTACAACCTCACTGCTTCGTTGGGGCAAAGTGATTTTATTGTGTTGTGTAGGTTCCACGTTCCTGTTGAACCGGTAGTGCGCCCTTCCACCTCAGCTGCATAAACCTTCAAAGATTGCTTGTCCTCCTACTGGTCGATTCAACCTTGGTTTCTTTTCCGAGGGAAAACTTTCCGCTGCACTCTTCACAACCTTTCTCTTGGGGTTTACCAACATCAGCCATCAACGTATTAGTCGTGAGTCTGAAATATTTTAGTAAGACACATATTAATGTAATGACCCAGAATGATCGTTTGGGACCTGTGGAGTGGAGGTTCACATGGTTTTATGGTGACCCTGTCAGAAACCGTAGAAAGAGGAGCTGGGAATTGCTGGAATTCCTAAGGGGGGTATGATGGCTTTGTGCTCGAGACTTTAATGAGATTTTGACTTCAAATGAACAATTTGGAGAAAATCTGACAGAGGACTGGATGGAGCGATTTCTAGATATAGTTGATGTTTGTCGATTTACGCACTTGGGTTTTAGGGGACTCCCTTTAACCTGGGATAATCGGCAATACAGACAGAGAAATATTAAAGTTAGATTGGATCGAGGTTTTGGTGATGACCAATTCTCGGAGGCTTTTGGTAATTCAGGAGTTGCCCATATTCAAACGACAAAATCCAATCACTCTGCACTTCTTATCTATGTTGAACCACTGTCAAACAATGAGAAAAAGGGTGCTAGACCCTTTCAATTTGAAAATGCATGGGTGAGACATGACAATTACATTAATGTTGTCGAATCTTCTTGGATATCGACCAATTGTGATTTGGCAGATGTCTCTGGAGCATTGGGGGTGTTAGAAAGAGACTGCAATCGTGGATTAGTAACGACTTTGGTAATGTTCGAAGGAAGTTAAAGCATATGAGAGCTAGGCTGGAAAACTTAAGATGCAAATCATTGGGCTCGGGTCCTTACAAGGACGAGAATTTTTTTTATGAAGAGAATATCAAAACTATTATCTCGCGAGGAGATTATTGCTAAACAACATTTCCGGATTCAGTGCCTAAAGGAAGGGGATCGGAACACCTCTTTCTTCCATGCTAAAACCAGAGAAAGAGCTAGACCAAACAGTATTATAGCACTTACTTTGGATGATGGTTCTATGGTAACTACTCAGAGTGCCCTAGAGGATGCAGTTGCAGGTTTCTATCAATCCCTTTTCTCCAAGGAAGAGGGAGTGGACCCAGGTCTTATTACTTGATTGGTAAACTATAAAATTGATGATATCATGAATGAACAACTCTGCAGACCAATCTCGAAGATGGAGATTGAACATACACTATTTATGATGCACGCAAACAAATCTCCGGGACCCGATGGTTTCACTGCCGGTTTTTACGTGAAGCACTGGAATATTCTGAAACAACCCGTCAGTGATGCTATTAAGAAGTTCTTTGTTACCGGTTTAATGCCTGAGGAGGTAAATAAGACAATCCTAATTCTTATTCCGAAAGTTAAAAACCCGAAGAGGCTATCCCAATTTTGGCTTATTTTGTTATGCAATGTTCTTTATAAAATAGCCTCGAAGGTGATGGATGTGCGGTTGAGACCGATTCTGGAGGTGATTATTTCGGAAGAGGAAAGTGCGTTCGTACCCAGAAGATTAATTACTGACAATGTGCTTACGACGTATGAATGCATCCATTACCTTAAGAAGAAAAAAAAGTTAAAGTTGGTGCACGTGCAATCAAATTAGATATGCCAAAGCCTACGAATGTGTTGAATGTGGATATTTGAGGAAAATTATGCATAAGCTGGGATTTTCATTGTGGTGGATCGAAAGGATTATGACATATGTGGAATCGGCTTCGTTTTCTATCCATGTCAATTGTTCCCTCTCGGGAATCTCCACTCCGACACGAGGCATCAAACAGGGAGACCACATTATCCCATATTTGTTTCTTTGTTGCTCTAAGGGTTTAACATGTCTCTTGAAATATTTTGGTGAGGATACTTGTCTAAGGGCATCAGAGTGGGAATCCATGCTCCATGGATCTCTCACCTTTTCTTTGCGGATGATTGTCTAATTTTACTCAAGCAAACTCTACTGGAGCTCATCAGATAAATGAAATTCTCGAGAAATACTACTCTGGTTCGGGCCAACTAGTCAACAAGGCAAAATATGCTATGTTCATTAGTCACAATTGCACTGACGGGATGAAGCAGGAGGTTCATACTTTAACTATTATTACGAGGGAGGCTTTAGTGGAAAAATATTTGGGTTTACCTAGAGTTGTAGGGCATTCTTCTGATGATCAGTTCAAAGGAATTTTAACAAAGATTAAGAGACTTATCAATGGATGGGTTCCACAACATCTTCATAGCGCAGGTAGAGAGGTTTTAATTAAATCAATTTTCCAGACTATTCCAACTTACTAGATTAGTTGTTTCAAATTGTCTAAGAAACTTTTGAAGAAGATCATCGGGATAACTTCTCGATTTTGGTGGGGTGGTGATGAGAAGATGCGTCGAATGCATTTGTGCAAGTGGAAGGAGGTGGTTGTCCCTAAAAGTGATGGAGGTTTGGGTTTTAGGGATCTTGAATTTTTTAACCAAGCCATGCTCGCAAAACAAGGATGGATGATTCTCACAAAACCCTCCTCTCTGTGTGCGGAGGTCCTTAAGGGAAATATTACCACTCCTCAGATTTTATGTCAGCTAGAAGGAAGTAGGGATCCTCTCATACTTTGAGAGCAATCCTTCACGGACGAGAGGCTTGGAAACTAGGCCTTATTAGAAGAGTGGGCGATGGTTCTTCATCAATGCCTGGGAGGATCCATGGATACTGAGATTTATAGTAAGAAACTAGTAAGGAGAGAGGAGGATAGTAACATCAGATTGGTACAAGAGCTCGTCGGCCCTGACAGTAATGGCTGGATTGAGGAGAAAGTACAACACAACTTTATGCATGCGGATAATAAAGTTGTTCTCCGCGTTCCAGTGGGACTATTTATGGAAGACACCTGGTCTTGGCAACCATAGAAGCTCAATTTCTTCTCTGTTCGATCAGCCAATCGATCCTTGTTGCAGAATGAAGTATGAAGGGATGCTGGATCTTCGTCGGATGGGAACTAACCTATATGGAAGAAACTTTGGAAATTTCCCATTCCTCCCAAAGTTAGGAATTTATGGTGGAGAGTTATAAAGATTTTTATTCCATCGAAAGATATTCTACTCAAACACCATATTGAGAAGCAAGGGAATTGTGATGCGTGTGGACATACAGAGACCATCTATCATGGTATATTCAAATACACCTGGGAAAAATTATTTTGGACGGAGATAAAATACAGTACAGATATAAAAGTTCCCAATCTCCACCCTAATACCTGGCCTTTGATTTAATTGATGAGACAAAAGTTCCGATAAAGAGTAGTGCTACCATTATTTGTGGAGCATGGGCAGTGTGGAAACGCTAGGAAGCATGGAAACTCATCAAGATCATTAAGTCAATCTATCAAGTGGTCTTGTGACACTGCATCTAATTTGGTCATCTCGGGCTCCCGATCTTCAGGTCAGAATAAGAACGAGAGAAGGAAGTGGGCTCCACCTAGCAGTGGTACCATTAAGATCAATGTGGACACAACGTTTGTTCAAGACCTCCATCATGGTGCCACGGGTGTTGCGGTTAGGGATAATTTAGGTAAGCTCCTTGTTGCTCAATCGCTTTGGTATAACAAGCAAGCATCGACTATAATTATGGAGGCATATGCAGTACGTGATGGGATCAAACTGGCTATTGATAGTGGGTTTCACAAAGTTGATGTGGAGACTGAATCACATAAGATTGTTGAAATGATGAGGGCATCTAGTTTTGAAAGATCAATAATCACACCAATATTGATGGAAGTGAGCGAACTGTCAGGAAAACTTAATTGGGCCAGATTGTTGGGCTCGACCCATGTATTGGAGCAGTATGGACCGGGCTGAATCTATTGTATGAATTTTTTACTTAGTCATATTGTTTGCCACGTAGGATTTCCACGTATGATTAGTCCAGAAGGCGCATGACCAAACAAATTGTTCATAGAATTATGACCATCAGATTTATCATGGAAGGGCATGAATTTTCCACAAAGAAAGTCATAATTTATCATTTAAAGCGGTCCGTGTGATTATCAATTTTGGGTCAAATAGTAAAAAATGAATAAAAATGACCTTCCAGTGACCAATATGGAAGGTCAAAAGTTAACATATTTCTAGTAGTGTCAGGATTAGGGGCAATGAGATTATTCAAATCAAACTGCATAGATGGATTATCAGACTGCCCAATCCTTTCCTTGAAAGTATGCCAAATATGGGCTGCCTTGGGCTCATTATCCATAATGATCCTATCTCTGCAACTATAATACTAGGAATATAATTAGACCCAGAACTTTTGGTGGCATATATGAAAACAACTAGTGTTTTCATTGCCTAGTTTAGCCCATATGATTTTGGCTCTATTTCTCCAGTATATTCTCTTAGCTTCCAATAATTTAGTTAGATGTAACTTGAGAACAATTCTGAAATTTGTCTCTATTAGAGATAGGGGCCTCTGATCCTCTAATCCATCAAGCAGAGAAAGTACAAAGTTGCAAGAATCAATGAGTTTGTTTAACTATGAAATATTTTTACTCCATTTCTTAAGACCATGTCTAAGAGATTTAAATCTAGCAGTAATATCCTGTGTAGCATTTTGGCATGTACCATTCTTCCCCCAATTAGCTGACACAATATAAAAAAAACCAAGAAAAATCCATCCATAAATCCTTAAATATGAAAATTTGAGCCTTGGGTATGTGAGTCCCAATTTGAATCTTGATAGGAACATGATATGATGAGAGCTTGGACAAAGGAATTGCTAAAGTATTAGGGAATGATTTAGTCCAATTTGGGAGGGCACAAGATTTCCATATCCATTTGAAAGGCTTGTAAGCAAGGGGTTCTGGGCTGAGAAAATTGTATACTCTCATACATAAATAAATTTTCTTGGATATTTTGAGTTGCCAAGAATAGGCACTCTCACTAGAAACCATCCAACACAAGATTATTACACTGTTGGGCTGCAATATTAGAGAGGCAACTGAAAAAATATCCTGTTTAGTCGAGGTAACATAAAACTTATGAAGTGAAATATTTTCATATTTGACAAATGAAAATAATTGCAGGTATTTGGATCATATGGGCTGATCATTCCATATATCATGCCATAGTCTGATAGTGGATGCGTTCCTAGGATAGCATGATGCAATTTCCATAAACTTGGGTAATAACCTTAATAAATCTTTCCACCAAAATGATCCACAAACAGCAGTGCATTGAGGTAGTTTTACATTTGAATAATAACCCTGCCATAATAAGGTTAACCCAGGAAATATTTGACTTGTTCATGAACTTTAATCCGGGAAATATTTTGCTTTCTCAAATTAATAACTCCTAGAACACCTGCTTTTTTGGATTTACATACTTGTTCCCATTTAATTAGGCATTTCCTTATTTTTTTAATATCTTTCCCTCTCCAAAAAACCTCTTGTTGCACCTTCTATATAGTCCAAAAATCAAAAGGAAGCTTTAGACTGCACATATAAAAATTGGGATTGGATGATATGATAGATTTGACCACAATCAGCCTTCCATCGTAGGACAATGTATCAACAATGCCTACCAGTCTTCTATCAATTCTATGGATAATACCGACCAGATCCTGCATTCTAGGCCTAGTAATACCCATAGGCAGTCCTAGATATGTAAATGGAAGTGATTCCAATTTACACTTCATTAGATTAGCAAGTTCGTTACTTTTATTGGGAGGGACATTAATTGGGACAATAGAAGATTTTGCATAATTGACTTTAAGTCTAGTTGAAGCAGACTTTTTTTGTAGAAGTGATCTGATCCCTAATAATTGAGAAGAGCATGCAGTTAAAATTAAGAGTGTGTCATCTGCATAGTGAATAATAGGGTAGCCCATCCCAAATGAATTAGGCAATGGGAGTTCCAACTGGCCCGCTCTCCAAACAAAATTATAAATTTATTGTAGAAACTCTAGTGGATAGAAAAAGCATGGGAGCGAGTGGGTCTCCTTGCCTGACTCCCCTTTTGCAAGTAATTTTCATTTCAGGAACTCCATTGAGTAGAGAAGATGTAGATGTTGAGAAAATAATAGACTTAATCCAGTTTACTAACTTGCCACCAAAAACCATGTGCTTAAGCATAAGAAAAATTGCATTGTATTCAACATTGTCAAAGGCCTTCTCAAAGTATAGCTTAAAGATAATAATCTCCCTCTTTGATTTGTGGCAGAGGTGGATGTACTCAAATGACCAGGCAAGACAGCCATGTATTGTTCTGATCTTAATAAAACCATATTGATTCCTATGAATGGCAGGTATAATCATGCTCTGCATTCTATTGTCTAGGAGCTTGGCGAGGATTTCAATGTGAGGCTCACTAGAGATATTGGTTTGTAATCACTAATAAATTCAAGAGAGATTATTTTAGGAATTAGGGTGATAAAGGCTCTATTAATGTTATGGATATCCAAATTTCCCTCATAGAACTTAAAACAGAGATTGTAAAATTGTTCATTGACGGTGTCCCAACATTTCTTCAAGAAGGTCCCATTAAACCCATCATGTCCTGGATATTTATCAGATGGCATCTCTTTGATAATACTAACAATGTGCTCCTTTGTGAATGTTCTCCCCAAGTCCATAAAATTAATATTAGGATTAGGAGTATGAGATTATTCAAATAGAACTACATAGATGGATTATCAGACTGCCCAATCCTTTCCTTGAAAGTATGCTAACTATGGGCTGTCTAGGGCTCATGATCTGTAATGATCCTGTCATCTACAACTAGCTATATAATTATACCTAGAACTTTTGGTGGCATATGTATGAAAAGACTAGTATTCTCATTGCCTTGTTTAGCCCATTTGATTTTGGCTCTATTTCTCCAATATATTCTCTTTGCTTCCAATAATTTAGTAAGATGCAACTTTAGAACAATTCTGAAATTTGTCTCTAACAGAAATAGGGGCCTCTAATACTTTAATCCATCAAGCAGAGTAAGTACAAAGGTGCAAGAATCAATGACTTTGTTTAACTGTGAAATATTTTTATTCCATTTCTTAAGAACATGTCTAAGAGATTTAAATCTAGCAGTAATATCCTATGCAACATTCTGGCATGTACCATTCTGCCCACAGTTAGCTGACAAAATGTAAAAAAACGGAAAATCCATCGAGAAATCCTCAAATCCGAGCCTTGGGTATATCAGTCCCAGTTTGATTTTGGATAGGAACATGATGTGAGGAAAGCTTGGCCAAAGGAATAGCTAAAGTATTAGGAAATGATGTAGTCCAATTGGGAGAAGTGAAATCCAATCTAGTTTTTCCAATAGAGGGCTAGACACAATAGCTAAAGTACTCGGCCTTGGTTGCAAGATAGTCTCGCGGACCTCCCTCCGACCTCGGCGGTGGTCCTAATGCTCTGTTTTCTGAATATTTGATTTTGAGGAGTTGTAATAATTTGTAATGTTAAGCTGCATCATGTGTCTGTAGTTAAACATGTAGCCGGCTGGCGAGTTAGTCGGTTTTACTCGAATTTTGTTCAGTATTTGTGCTTGTTAGTATTCATTATACTTGCCAAATGTTCAAAAGATATGGCAGGTTCATACCCAAAATTTTAGCTTTAATTTCAAGGCCTGGGTTCAGTCTAGAAGGATGATTTGTTTGTCTTAATTAGCCAAAGTGCACAATTCCTCTTTTTTTTGAGTTAGTTTTGTGGAGAGAGAGAGGGAGTTTTTTCTATCTTAGGGAATAAATCTAATTTCACTCGATCCATGAATTTTTCTATAAACAAGCTAGCAAATTTATAGAGCACGGAGGTTCAAGCGATTCATGAATTTGTAGATGAAGATAAACAAGCTTATTTGGAGTTGGGCCAGAAGCGAAAAAAGAAGAAAACGAGGTTCAAGTGATAGGACCTCCTATGTAGCGCCTATTGCGAGTCCTAATAGGACTTGCTCACACTCGAGCCGGCCAGCGAGAAGGGTTGCTCTCATGCTCTCGTTACATGGGCCTTGCCCATTTGCACGACCAGAGACACCTTGTACGCTAGCTTGCTCAGACATCGGTCTGGTACACTAGCTCACGCTATAAAAAAGAAGTGAGTTTTTTCTTGGAAAATGAATACTTTTAGAAATTGTGAACAAATTTCGGAAATAAACAAATTTAAAAAATTGTGATTTTTTTCACAATGAACAATTTTTTAAGAAAAAGAAAACAATGTTCATTTTAGAAAAGTGTTCATTTCTAAAATTAGTTCATTTTTTAAATTGTTTATTTTAGAAATTTGTTCATTTTCAAAAAAAAAAAATTTAGAAAAAAATTATTTTCAAAATTTGTTAATATTATATTTGATTATTCAAAATTTTAAATTATTAATTTTTTTAAACAAATTTTATTTTGAACAATTTTCGAAATGAACAATTTTTGAAATTATTCAGATTTAAAAATCTTTATTCAGCCTTGAAGAAAAGAAACTAAGAAAAAAAAACAGGAAAAAACGAAGACAGAAAAACGAGCAAGGAACGTACCTTAGATGGGCCGGCCCATGAGGGGTGTGCTGGCGCAAGCGATCGATACTGAACCGTTGCTCAAAAAAAAGTATCTAAGCTCGGAATTGGTAATTTGTTGTCGGACTCGCCGGCGGTATGCTCATAAAAGGGGAGTTTAGCCCTACATACGCACTATTCGCTGACTTGCCGGTCTAACCCTAGACCTCTCGCCAAGATCCAGCCAGCGCGATCAAGCTCGATGACGACGTCCATGGCGCCTCACCGTCTGCCGCGAGGGTGCACGTTCTACCCGGAGCAGAACCAGCTCACGGACGTGTACCTCCGCCGCAAGATCATCGGCGAAGCCCTCCCCGGCGACACCGTCCATTTCATCCACGTCGCCGACGTCTACTCCGCCGAGCCGGAGAAGCTGGCGGAGATGTTCGACAGGGCGCCAGGAACCGGTGAAGGAGACATCCACAAGCTGCCCGTATGGTACTTCTTTTCTACCGTGCGCGCCGGGGAACGCAAGACGAGCGCACGCGGTCCAGGGAGGAAGGCGCGCAGGATTGACGGCGAAGCCGGCAAGCACTGGCACTCGGAGGGCGGCGAGAAGCCGGTGAAGGGCGGAAGTGAATTCGGCGGCTACCGACACGCCTTCTCCTACATGGTCAGGAACGCGTCGACGGGCAAGGATGAGAGGGCCGGGTGGATCATGACGGAGTACGGCATCTCGCCGGAGCACGGAGGCGGCGAGCTCGTGCTATGTGAGATCCACCGATCCCCACGCACGCGAGCGTCTGACGGCCCCAAGAAGAGGAAGGTGGCGCCCGACGAGCATGTCGAGAGCTCCAAGAAGAGGAAGGTTGTTCAAGATGAGCAAGATTCATGGAGCAAGATTTACGAATCTTTGCCAGTCTGCGATCAGGAGCCAGAAGCACAGCCTGCTCGTGGGTGGGTTTTCGAGGTGGCCGATGACGTGCTCATCGATAAGTTCCTCCGCCCAAAGCTGGCCGGGCTGCCCATCCACAGCCGCTACAACATCCACGACGCCGACGCATACTCTGTCTCACCGGACCAACTCATCGACAAGCGCGAGCACGCGCCGGGAACCGATAAGCACGACGGGAAAAGGGGCGAGTGGTACTTCTTCACGCCGGCGCGTCGTCACGGCGGCGGGAGGCGTCAGCGCGCCGTGGGTGATGGTTACAGATGGCACGAGGACTCTAGCGTGGCCGTTCTTGACAAGGATGGTAAGCGGATTGGCTACAAGACGAAGCTCTCCTACTGTTTCAAGGAGTCGCCGGCAGCCACGAAGATTAGGCCGGGATGGTGCATGACGGAGTTCGGCCTGGACGACGCCGGCGCCGGTCTGGTGCTGTGCAAGGTGTGCGTGTCGCCCCACAAGACGGATACAACATACGAGTCGGTAATGAAGGCCATGGAGGATATCAAGAGGAGGATGGCTGGCGACGATCAACACCCGCAGCTTCAGACGATCGAAGACGACATGATGATGCCCGCCGGAGTAGTCGAAGATCCGGCAGCGTTCCAAGACGAGCGCACGTGGGAGGATCTCCTCTTTGGCGACGAAATGGACATGCCGGAGCCTATCCCCCGTGATAGTCAGCTGGAGAACGAGGCCGCCTGGCCAACTGACGAACGGCTACTTCCTATGGAGCCCGGCTTGACGCCGGCGCACTTCTCCGAGCAGCATTTGCACGCCGGAGATGAAACCACAATCGGAGGCGAAGACGATATGATGATGCCCGCCGGAGTAGTGGAGAACGGCAGCGTGACCAACATAGTCCAAGATCCGGCCGCGTTCCAAGACGCGAGCACGTGGGAGAAGGTGACCGCCTGGCGAACTGAAGAACAGCTACTTCCTATGGAGAGCCAGGAGCCCGGCTTGACGTCGGCGCACTTCTCCGAGCACGCCAGGCTACTTCCTATGGAGAGCCAGGAGCCCGGCTTGACGTCGGCGCACTTCTCCGAGCACGCCGGAGATGAAACCACAATCGGGGGCGAAGCGGTGGGTGGAGGGCCGGAGTGGTACGGTTTCGCCAACCATGAGCCAACAGGTGAAGCTGCCCAACCAAGCATGTTGGAAGACCTCGGAGACGATGAAGAATTGAGATGCATGTTGGAGGAGCTCTTGGGCTACGACCAAATGGACGTTGGAAGATAGTTTCTGGGGTATGTAGGATAGCTTAGCAGCATGTAAACGAGTTCTGGGGTATGTAGGCTAGCTTACCAGTATGTAAAAGAGACGTGGGATATTTATTCTGTATAACACTTTGTAAAAGATACTTTGATCTGTTCTTGTATCATACTTCTACTTGTAACCAAATTCTCTCAAAGATTATACAGTATGTTCTTAATTGCATCATATGTTTATAGCCCGTTATTGCACTCAGACATTTTCCATACACACAGAGTATTTTCTGACAAGAGCATAGAAGGTTTTGCACAGAAAAAGAGAGGAGAGTAGTTGCTCTTCAACTGGGGGCAACAGTGTGATTGTCCTATTTATCAGACATACAAACATTTCTCAAAATGAACCATCAAGTATTTGCACTTAAAAATATTTTTACATTGGCAGATCCACGTGAGATGCTGTGCAGGCAGCACTGTACTCTCTGTAATCAGCAAAGGATCTTTTTTGCATGTGATCTCAACAAATTCCCTGTAACAAATTCCTTTCTCAGATTTTACATAGTCACAGGAACCATCAAGTTCTCAGGTAATCCATCGCGTTCTTTTACTTTAATGCCCAATACTCATATTGTTGATTTCGCATCTAAGTTAGGTGTGTCCTTGGGTTCAAACGATGCTGATGTTAATAACTCTATTAATTCTATTAAAAAATTAGAAACTGCTAGACAATTGGTATTTCTTGAAAATAATCTTAATTCTGAATGCAATGAGGTGGAAGAGCCTATGTCCTCATCGCTGGATGAGGAGGCTAATGGAGTAGAGGATGATGGGATAGGGGATTTGGAAACCTTGGCACATTATGTGAAGAGCACACGATCCCGTAAAAAGAAATGCATCATGCCCTCTATTCCTAAAAGAAGGAGTTCTCGGATAAAAGCTATTAGTCATATTAATAATTAAAATCAATGAAAGGGGTTTTTTGGAATACTGATGGGTTTGGGGATACGGCTAAACATTTAACTGTCAATGAAATGGTTAGAGAGCTACAGCTAGATTTTGTTGCTATATTGGAAACTGGTAGGTCTAGTTTCGAGCAAAGATTGTTATCTCATTTAGCAGGGGGTCGTGATTTTCGTTGGTATTGCCTACCACCACAGGGGAGATCAGGAGGGATTCTGGTTGGTTTTAACAATGCCATTCTGACTGTTCAGAAAGTGGTTGCGGGTGATTTTTCTGTTAAATTTCACCTACGAACTAAGGATGATGGATTCCTTTGGGCATTGGTAGTAGTGTATGGGGCTGCTCAAGATGATAAAAAACCAGTTTTCCTATCTGAATTGGTAAGGATTTGCGATAGTGAGACTCGTCCTATGGTGGTAGGGGGAGATTTCAACATAATGAGGAGACCCAATGAAAAAAGTAGTAATAATTTTAATACACGATGGCCTTCGATTTTTAATGCTATTATTGAGAGTTTAGATCTAAAAGAGCTGGAGTTATCTGGTAGACAATACACTTGGGTTAGTAGGCGAGAGGTAACTACTTTTGAGAAGTTAGATCGTGTGCTAGCAAGTGTGGAATGGGAACAGAAATTCCCTCTTGTTTCGGTTCAGGCTTTGGCCAGGACTGGTTCTGATCATGTGCCTTTGTTATTGGACTCAGGGGATTCAGTCCATAGAGGAAATAGATCAAATTTTTCCTTTGAATTATCTTGGCTCAGACAGGATGGTTTTTGTGATATGGTTAAAAAAGAATGGGTGTCCCAGCGGATGGGAGATTCACCTGTCGAAATTTGGCAAAACAAAATTAGACATTTACGAAGTTTTTTACGGGGTTGGGCTAAAAATATGAGTGGGCAATACAAAATTTTGAGAGATAAACTGATTCTCTTGATTAATGAGCTAGATATTAAATCTGAGACTATGATTCTTTCTGATGATGAGAGAAAGTCTAAGAGGGAGGCTGATTCATATCTAGCAAAACTCCAAAGGGATGAAGAGTCTAAGTGGGCTCAGAGGGCAAAAATGAGACATATTAAAGAAGGAGGAGATAATACAAAATATTTTCACTTAATGGCCAATGGGAAAAATAGGAAAAAGAGGATATTTCAGCTAGAACAAGATGAAGGGACCATTGTTGGTCAACAGAATCTGCAAGTTTTCATTACTGAGTATTATAAAAAATTATTTGGCCCACCACTTAAAACATCTATCACGCTTGATGAGGGTAGAATTACTGATCTGCCTCAAGTATCTCTCGAAGAAAACAATGTTTTAACTGCTCCTTTTACTGAAAAGGAGGTTTTAGAAGCTATAGACCAAATGGAACTTAATAAAGCACCAGGACCAGATGGGTTTCCGGCAGAGTTCTATAAGAAATTTTGGGATATGCTTAAAGTGGACATGATGCCCATGTTTGCTCAATTACATGCTGCTGAGCTACAACTGTTTAAGTTGAATTTCGGGGTGATCACCCTTTTACCTAAAAAGGATGATGCATCTAGGATTGAGCAATACAGACCAATTTGCCTACTGAATGTAAGCTTCAAAATCTTTACAAAGGTTGGTACTAATAGAGTCACTGCGATTGCGCAGCGTGTTATTAAACCAACTCAATCTGCTTTTCTACCTGGTAGAAATATTTTAGAAGGAGTAGTGGTTTTACATGAGACTATTCATGAGCTTCACACTAAAAAACTCAATGGAGTATTGTTTAAAATTGATTTTGAAAAAGCATATGACAAGGTAAATTGGTCATTTTTGCAACAAACACTTAGGATGAAAGGTTTTTCTCCTCTATGGTGTGACTGGGTGGCGAGTTTTGTTCAGGGAGGGAGTGTGGGAATAAGGGTAAATGACGATATTGGTCATTATTTCCAAACTCTTAAAGGATTAAGACAGGGAGATCCGTTATCTCCAATATTATTTAATCTTGTGGCTGATATGTTAGCAGTCCTCATTGCTAGGGCAAAGGCAGTTGATAGTGTTGGGAGTCTAGTGCCTCATTTGGTGGATGGGGGGGTCTCAATTCTACAATATGCTGATGATACAATCTTGTTCATGGAGCATGACCTTGATAAGGCCGTTAATATGAAATTAATACTTGCATTATTTGAACAACTCTCAGGCCTTAAAATCAACTTCCATAAGAGTGAAATATTTTGTTTTGGGGATGCAGTCCAATCTGTGGATGAGTACCGTCATATTTTTGGATGTGATGTGGGTATGCTACCATTTAAGTACTTGGGTATCCCAATTCATTATAGAAAATTATTGAACAAAGAATGGGGTCCAATTGAGAACCGATTTGAAACCAAGTTGAGCTCTTGGATAGGAAAGTTGCTCTCCTATGGAGATAGATTGGTGCTTATCAATTCGGTTCTATCGAGTTTACCTATGTTCTTCTTATCCTTTTTTGAAATACCCATTGGGGTACGGAAAAAATTGGATTTCTTTAGATCGCGTTTCTTTTGGCAAAGCGATCAAAAGAAGAAAAAATATAGATTAACAAGGTGGAATATAATATGCCGACCCAAAGATCAGGGTGGTTTGGGCATTGAGGTTTTGGAGATCAAGAATAAGTGCCTCCTAAGCAAATGGTTATATAAGCTCCTTACAGAAGAGGGTGTGTGGAGTGAGCTTTTACATAATAAATATATTAAAGATATACCGTTGCAACAGGTAGAAGTGAAACATACTGACTCACCCTTCTGGAAAGGGTTAATGAGAGTCAAATCTGATTTTTTTGCACGGGTCCAACATGTAGTGGGTGATGGTCAAACCATACGCTTCTGGGAGGACATTTGGTTAGGAGACACTACTTTGGCTGCACAGTATCCTACCCTTTATAACGTGGTTAGAAATAAAAATGTTTATGTCTCATATGTTCTATGGAATGATCATCCAAATATTGTGTTCAGAAGAGCGCTCACAGGGGATAAATGGGACGCATGGTTGCATTTAGTTGAACGCTTAATGAATATTTCTAATTCCAATAGACCTGATGATTTTAAGTGGAAGCTAAATACGTCAGGTATTTTTACGGTCAGGTCTTACTATGAGGACTTAATGAATGAGGGGACAAAATGTTTACGAAGATACATTTGGAAAATAAAAGTACCACTTAAGATAAAAATATTTATGTGGTTCCTTTATCGTAAGGAACTGTTGACAAAAGATAATTTGGCTAAACGGAATTGGGTAGGATGCTCAAAGTGTGTTTTTTGTGGTGCTCAAGAAACTATTGAGCATTTATTTATCTCTTGTGAATTTGCAAAACGTATTTGGCGTTTGATTCACTTTACTTTCAGTATTAAAGCTCCGATATCGATTAACAATTTGTTTGGAGAATGGTTAGATGGGATAGATAGAAAACTAAAAGCTAGAATACGTATTGGTATCTGTGCTTTTCTTTGGGCAATTTGGAATTGCAGAAACGATGTGATTTTTAACAGGATGGAAGCTGGGCACTTTTTGCAGGTTATACACAGGGCCACCAACTGGATTCACCAGTGGTCCCTCCTCTCCCCGGAAGGGCAACGTGGAGGCTTGGATACAGGATGTGCACGATTGATGGCGGTCGTGCGGGCTATCTTCAGCCAGGGTTGGTGGCATCATACTAGGAGGTTGCATTATGTCTAGTCTCCGTTTGTTTAGGTGGCTAATCTTAGTTGCCAGTTTGGAATTTACCTGAGTTGTAATAAGTACGTTTCAACAATTGCTACTGGATTCTTGTTTAATAAAGAAGCCGTGTGCATCCACTGGATGCAGAGGCTGGGTATTTCCGTTTCAAAAAAAAAAAAAACAGGAACCATCAAGGTCGCAGTTATAAAGAACTCTGCCTCAAACATGGAAATGTTTCTCAAATGATTACTGACTTATTACAACAGATCCACATGAACCATCTGAGCTGCAGTTGCACATATTTTCTGTTTTCAGATCAAATACCGATTGACAGCAACTTTCATGTACAATCCAACAGACAAGTATTCACCAGAGTGAACATGAACATGAACATGGAGTAGAAAAATATCTTTACAATGCTCCAAGCATATCATGGTGATTTCAGAAATTTTATCTAGCTGGTCTCACATTTCACGGAAGGTCAATCATCTGCCTCATGTTTCTTCAGAGAAGGTTGGGCAAATGGCTGCTCCAGTTCTTCAAGCTGAATCAAAACAATTAAGAGATGTCAATGTTCTTCCTTTATAGAGCACCAGATTCATGAACAAACCAAACAGGAAACATGAGTGAAACCCATTTTGTTCACCTTTTAATCGAATCGAGCGAATATTCTATTGAGGAAAGATATCTCACCTTCCAAATTAAACTTTCTTGACTGTTCTTTTGCAACACTCCCAATAACATCTACATCAGCCAACAAAGCCTCCTTGCCAGTTTTTAGATTCTGTTTAAGTGACTGGCATACTGAAATAGCCTTTGCACAATATGGGATCGCATCGCCAACATTGGATGCTAACTCAGAGACCAAACATATGCAGAAGTTTGTAGAATTGAATTAGGTAATTACCATTGACAGCAAATACCGATTGACAGCAACTTTCATGTGCAACCCAACAGGTATGTATTTACCATTGTGTGAACATGAACATGGAGTAGGAAAGTCTCATTACAATGCTCCAAGCATATCTTGGTGAATTCAGAAATTTTACCTGGCTGCTCATATTTCAAGGATGGTCAATCATCTGCCGCAAGTCTCTTCAGAGAAGGTTCGGCAGAAATCAGCTCGTCATTAGCTTGTTTGATGCCTCTGCTAACACTACTTATTGCTGCTGCTGTAGGCATAGTTTGGAAATGGACGCTGCTGTTTGACCCAGCCACCTGCGAATCTAAAGATGCAGCTCTTGCCATACTATTGCTAACATTCTGCTCATCAACCCTCTTCACAATCTTATCTATGCCACAGCTTTGGATAGACATTGCTTGCTCCAGTTTTTCAAGCTGAACCAAAACAATCAAGAGATGGCACTGTTCATTACAAGCAAGGAAAATCGTCTTCTTCGTTTATATATAGATTTCATGAGCAAAACCAAGCTGGTAACATCAATATAAAATCTAGCTTCTTCACCTTTTTCTGGAATTGGGCCAACATTCTGGTAACAGAAGATATCTTATCTTCTTGACTGAATTTTCCTGAGGGTCCTCCAGCAGCAGATGCATTAATATCTTTATCAGCCAACAAACCTTCCTTGGCATTTTTCAGATTCTGTATATGTAACTGGCATAGTGAAATAGCCTTTGCACAATATGTGATCGCATCCCCAGCCTTGGATGCTAACTCTAAGACCAAACATATTTGGAAGTTTCTAGACATGAATTAAGGAATTTTGCAAAGGAATAAAGAACAAAAAGACCAAACAATAGAGCAGCCTTTTCCTCTAGTGATCACAGTTCATACCCGTGTAAGATTTGGATCAACTCAGCTTATGTGGGCTAACAAACAGAGAGACCTTTAGCAAGAAAAAACCTTCAGCTACACTGAGGAAATGTGTTCCCTAACCCCAAAGATACAACCCCAGATACTATTACTACTGTTATGAATAGGCAACTTGTCTATATTGATAGCCCATGGGGCATATATATATTACACATGACTTGGGGAATAAGGAAATAACATCTAGACTAATACGGACTCCTAGACCAATACTAATACTCCTTAACACCCCCCCTCAAATGCAAAGCGTATGCAATAGCATTGCATTTGAAGAAGTGTACACTAGAAAACAAAATGATAATCCAGAATCCACGTCTTGAAAGTGCCTTGTAGCATGAAGAGTCTTCAAAACCTGTAGAGTCAAGCCAGAACGAAGAGCGAATAGAGTCGATCGAACAATGAGACCGATATTCGATCAAGAGAAGAGCATGTCAGAAACGATCATAGCACAAGAAGCCCATGACATAAGAAGTCCAACGGCGAAAGAATGTGCGTAAATCAATAACAATGCAAAATGAGGCCACAAAAATCCCATAGAAGGATCAGGACCGAGAAAAGGAGGCCACAAAAGGACCAAGAATAGGAGGCCACAAAAGGACCGGAATAGGAGGCCACAAACGGAGCTAGAATAGGAGGCCACAAACGGACCGAGAATAGGAGGCCACAAAAGGACCGAGGCCACAAAAGGACCGGAATAGGAGGCCACAAACGGACCGATAAAAGAGGCTGACAAGTAAAAGTATGGTGGACTCTCATGACATAAAAAACACAAAAAGAAACAACGGATCTTGGTGGACGCAGCGGAAATATAGAAAACTAGAAAAAACGGAGAGACTAATGGTGGTGCGGAAACGGAAGTGAATCGCCTCGCAGCTGAACAGCCCCAGTTCGGTTAACCGAACACGACGCAGACCTGGCTGGACAACACACACGCGCAAGCCGCAAGACGGGCATAGCAGTACGGGACGCAGATGGACGGCAAGCCACAGGACGACACAGCATCACAGTAACCAACCGGCCTGAGGACGGGCGGAGGGCGGTAGTTGAAGACGGCGGCGACCAAATCCTCGTCGTACTCGAGGCGTGGCCAACAAATGAGATTGCAGCCAGCGGGGAAGATAGCGCGCCGGCGGACGGCGGCACGAAAATCGGCAGAAGGCGGCGGCGCGAGAGCAGACGACGGCTGCTGCTGAAGATGAAGAACGGCAAGCAGGAGCGCACAGGGGCGGCTGCCTGGGCATATCCTTGACGGCGGTGGCGGCCCTCAACGTGGACGCCGGCCCTGGAGACAGGCGACGACTGCAACGGCCTTGGAGACGGGCGAGGACGGGAGACGAGCAGAGCCGCGCGTAGAGATTGGAGGAAGGACGTGGGCAGCAGCAGCTCAAAAGCACGCAAGGAGCAGAACCAGCAAGCAATCGATCGTGAGGTGCTGTACGTGACCAGCCAAGGAGAGATCAAGATTGAGATTGATCTGTACATAACCAGCAAGGAGAGATCAAGATTGATCCGTATACGGAAGAGACAACTCCACGAGCGTTCCCAAGCGCACACAACCGAACAACACCTCGCAGCGACCCGATGTGCAGAGGCGGCTCCGGAGTCCGGACTAAGCAGGGTCGACGGCGGCCGGGCAGAACGGGCGGCGGCCAGGCAGAGATGGCGGCCGGAGATGCAGCGGCAGCGGCCAGAGATGCGGCGGCGGCCCTGGCAGAGTTGGCTAGCAGCCTGACTGCAGCAGCGGCTTGGAATTGGAGGCGGCCGGGACGAGTCGCACAGGGAGGATAAAATCTTGGCAGCGGCCAGAGATGCTTCGACCTGTAGAGGCAGCGGCCAGAAATCCTTCTAGGAGGCAGTCCAATGGAGGCTGTACGGGAGGAATTGGAGGCTGGGTCAACGGCAGCAGAGGACGTGCGGTCCTGTACGAGGCGGCCAGATCCGATCGGAGGAAAAGAATCACACGAGTTGCTGCGTGCGGTATACCGGACTAAGGAAACAGTGCCGCGCCCCCGGAGAAAGGAGAATAATTTTCTCCGAGGGCGGCTCTTTGTGGAAGCGGCGAAAAAAAACCTAGGTGAAGGAGCAAAACCGCTCTGATACCATGTTATGAATAGGCAACTTGTCTATATTGATAGCCCATGGGGCATATATATATTACACATGACTTGGGGAATAAGGAAATAACATCTAGACTAATACGGACTCCTAGACCAATACTAATACTCCCTCCGTTCCATAATATAAGATGTTTTAGACTTTTTCCACATTCATATACATACACATGTATCTAGACACATTTTAGTGTATATGTACACTCACTTTAGTGTGTATCTAGACAACATGTGAAATAACTAAAACATCTTATATTATGGAACGGAGGGAGTACTCCTTAACAACTACTACTCGGCGGAGTTATTGGCATTTTTCAGATTGTATATGTTACTGGCATAGTGAAATAGCCTTTGCAAAATATGGGATCGCATCCCCAACCCTGGATGCTAACTCAAAGACTAAACATATGCGGAAGTTTCTAGAATTGAATTAAGGAAATCAACATTGGAAGAATCTAACTCAAAGACCAAAGTATTCCAATAGACCAGCATTTTCTACCTGACATCTCCCTCTGGTGATCACAGTTCACACCAACATATACACCAACATATGGATTTAAGCAAGTGAAGGCACCCATGCAAGTTTTGGGTCAAATCAGCTTATTTGAAACCATACAGGGATAACAAAATGAGAAACCCTTAGCCACCAAAACCTTCAGCTAAATTGAGCAAATATATCCCCAAAAACCCTAGAGATACACCCCAAATGTTACTACTGTACGGCAGAGTAATTGGCAAAAAGGATACAGCTGAGCAACTTGAAGGTCATCAGGTCTGACCAAATGTTCCAAGATGGCTAGAGCTTCCAAGTAGTAACCAATTGCACTATCTCTGTCCTCTGCAAAAGTGAAAATCAAACATGAGGCCATGGGGGACCATTCATCTGGGTAATTTACTGGTAACTAAGATAACTGAACTACCTCTTTTCATGGAGACTTCAGCGAGAGCATAACATATATTAGCTTTCACCATCACTTTTTCTGGGATCTTTACAACTATCGCTCTTGCAATATCTAACATTTTCCAGGCCAGATGCAAATCGTAATTAGCTTCATTGCGTGTCATGTTCACATCCTCCTGATCTTTGGTGTTCAATTTTTCTCCTATAAAACGACTATATCAGCACTTAAAACAGAAAGAAGAAAAATATTCTTTATTCATAAAAACGGAATGGATTTATTGTTCCTAGCGCCTGAATCAAGCATGTATCCAGCCTAAGGAGAAAAGCAATTTTTATACTATGGGACTACTCGTATTAGCTAGGAATAACAACGAGATGGATACAAACACGCAAATTATCGACCTTAATCAGCACACTGTGATCACATGATATATTATCACATTTAAAACAAATAGTTGGAACTTTGATGGAAATTTAATCAATTATTCACATCATTGCTTAGCTGTCGTAACACATGGTTGCTAAAAAGAGGAACTCTAACAACTATGCTTGCTAAACAAAATAAGTAGAATGAAGCTGGTGATTCATAGACCCATACATATTTAATCTGGCATTGCTATTCCATGCGTACAACTAAGAAATAAATTAACATTCACATATAAAACTAGAAGGAAATAGCTGAAATTTGGTCAACCATAACAAGCTTTCCTGTGAGCAATAAGAGTAATTCTCTGTTTTCTGGAACAAACGGAATTACACCTTCAGAACTATTAGCAAAACAACATTTGATCTCATGTGGAATGATGATGAGGACTCGTAGATTCGTCCAGGCGGAAAGCAGTTCAAGTCCAAAACTACTAGGCAGGAAAAAAAGTCCAAAACTACTAGGCAGGAAAGAAGGCTACATGATCAGCCTTCCTTTGCACTCCTACCTAGTACCTAGCATGGAGCATATCAGCTGTAAAAAAACAATGTAAACTGCCCATCAACGCCACAAAACCACACCAGCTTGCCACGGGGAAAGAATGAGTGGCGACAGTGGAGGCGACCGTCGCGCTGACGGCGGAGCTCCTCCCGGAGGGAGGTTCTGGGCGCTTGGCGCTGATTCCGACGAGGAATCTCCGGAGTGCTGCCCTACTTCGCCGGCGTCGATCTACTTCTGCCGGACTCCATCTCTCTCGCCCTCGAGGGATATGGTCGACAGCAGACAAGGTAAAAGACAGATAAGAAGGCTACAGCAGAGGGCGGCGGCGATGGCGCTAGCCGTCTCTCCGTCATCTGCGAGTTCGCAAGAGAGTGGACGGACATCCACGGCGGCGGAGGTAAGCATCTCGTCTAGGGATCAACGGCATCGGCTGAAGATTCCGGCGATGCCGCCGTCGATTTTTCCTTTGGTAGCTTCGGACCAACCGTGGTTCCGCGTCCAGAAGGTTGGCCGGAGGCTGAAACTGGTCCTCGCCGGCGAACCGTCGCCGGAGGGGGTGAAGATCACCGACGGCACTAGTTTTCGATTTTCAAATTTCGATCCGAGTATCACGGTGGGTCATACGGGCCGCTCGCACCGGATGAGTTTGGGCTGTTCTCGGGCGGCTACTGCGGATCACGGCCACACGGGCCCACATCGGATTACGTGGCCGTATCGAGTTACGAGACGGGGGCTAGGTTTCGGTTCACGCAGAGGCTCTGCTCCAATCGTACCTTCCATGGCGAATCAAGGAGGCGGCCGGGGTTACTACGGAGATGGCCGTGGCGAGGCGCGCGGCAACGGAGCGCCGCCGTTTAGAGGTGGCCCGCCGGCGAGAGGGGGATACGGCCCCAACTTCTACCAAGGCGGGCGGGGTGGCACCGCGGATCAACAGCGGCAGGGCGAGTTCGGCAACGCCAATGGAGCTCCTTTCGGGGACTTCAATGCCGGCGCCGGCTTCTACGGTGGCCAGAACGGCAACGGGGGAGGAGGCGGTGATCGTCATCGCTTCCAAAACCGAAACTATGGCGCGGGGCGGGGCTTCTACCGAGGCAACGGCAACGCGGCCTACCGAGGTCGTGGTCGTGGCCGCAACCCTGTGCCGCCGCGTGAGACGGCAGTGCCGACGATCGGCGGGGTTTCCGTCGAGGCAGTTGTCAGGCGGGTGACCGAAGCGCTGTGTGCGCAGGGCGTCGCGGGCGCCCAAGGAGCTTCGACGTCTTCTTCGGCAGCGGCAGCACCGGTTGCTGCTGCCCCAAGACTGCCGGCAGTCTCCTTACCTGCCGCGGGGTTACAGCCGGCTTCCTCTGCCGCGGTGGTGCCGCCAACCGTGCCGGTTGTCGCGGCAACGACGGCTGCGCGTCCTCCTGCCGTGATGATGCCGGGAACAGCGGCAACGGCTGCTGTACCTGTACCACTACCGGTCACGGGGCGTGATCACATGCTTGTGGCGCAGCGCAAGGCTGCTGCTTCAACAGGAGGGGGTGTGCTTGCTGTTACAGTGACTGAGGAGAGTGATGATTCGATTGCAAAAAAGGCTAAGAAAGACAAGGCGAAGTGCTTCCAATGCGGCGTCCAGGGTCACTTGAGCGTAGAGTGCACGGAGATAGTATGTGAATATTGCGAGTGCACGGGTCATATTCCTGATGATTGCCCTTTGCTCACGGTGGCGAAGCAACAAGTAATCACTCACGGTTTTCTCAACGAGGGGTTAATGTTCTTTGAGGCGGTACCTACGGCATCCTATAGGCCGAAGATTGATTCTGCGCGGCTGGGTAGGCTCTCTATCACGGGTGGATCGCTGTCCGTGGAGGAGGTTATTGTGCAGCTGCAACGTTTGGTACCATCAGATCAGTTTAAATGGGAAGTGGTGCAAGTTGATGATGGGGTTTTCAAGGTGTCTTTTCCGACTAGAGCTGAGTTGGATCGCATGGTTGTTTTCGGTGCTTGTCATATTCCGAACAGTACATGTGTGATTACAGTTGAATCTTGGGTTACTGAGATGAAGCCGCTTTATCTCTTACCTGAGATCTGGATCAGGGTGTCAGATATACCGCCTAAGCATCGTGGTGATTTTCTGCTTCTTTGGAGTCTTGGTTCTTTGTTTGGAAAGACTCTTAAAGTTGATATGAAGTATACTCGGAAGCATGGGGTGTTGCGGGTTCTCGTTGGGTGTATGGACTACGCACAGATTCCTGATGGTTGGCCCGTTTTTATTCGTGATGGGTTTTATGAGCTGAAGTTCTTTGTGGAGAAGCCGGATTCTGATGATGAGGACGTCATGGCAGTTGATTCTACGGATGATTCACCTGACGATAGGGGGCGTGATGGCGGGAGCTCGAAGCAAAAGGGGCCTATGAGTGGTAACATGGACCTCGATAATAATAAGGAGAAGGATAATGCACCTAGTGAGGAGAGTAGTGGGGCGGATAAGAGCACGGAGGTGAATGGCGTGAAGAATGTTTTTGCTACCGGGGTGGTCCTTTCTCCTTTAGTGGCCAAATCGGTAAGGGAAGCTCGGTTACATCTCATTTCGTTGAGTAAGGGGGCACAATACGTTGACACTCCTATTACGGCGGCGGGTGCTGATGGTTTTTCCGATCATATGAGTGAGTTTGTTGCGCATGAGGTGATTCCTACACATGGGGTAGCGGCAGTCGAGAAGGATGTCGGTGGTGTTGCTTCGGCCCCTGCATCGGCAGGGGATTCGCTTGGTCGGGTGGCCAGGGTATCAGACGGATACCCGCGGTCCCCCTCTTCACCGACGGTGGCTTCTTCTGGACGGGTGGCCCGGGTGTCAGACGGACGCCCGCGGCCACCTATTTCTTCTTCGACTGGGATTACACCCACCGAGTGTGCCAGGGAGTTGGCACCACGGCGTCTGGTTGATGCGTTCCATGGTGTGGCTGTTCTCACCACTCAACCAGGCGGGTTGGGTGGGGAGACGGGGTCGACGGACTCACCTCTCACCGCGCACTGCTCACCTCAACCAGGCGGGTTGGGGTTGGAAGCGGTGGCGGTAACGCCTTCACGACCTTCGAGGGCGGCGGTTTTGGCTTATGGGGGCATGGCCGAGACTGAGGTGGAGATCCGCTCTAGTGCTCGCCTTCGGGCTAAGCCAGACGCGGACCTTCCGCAGGAGCTGCGTGCTATGGCCCTTGCGCAACGGAAGGATTCGAGTTTTGCTAAAGGTAATTTACATTCTGTTGATTTGTCTTTGCTTTCATTTACCGATTCTGAAATTAAGGCGAGAGCAGATAAGTTAGGAGTTTCGCTGGGAAAGAATAAGCAACAAGTTGATTCTTCTATTTCGGGTATGCTAGAGCAAGAACGTGCTAGATCCATTATATTCTTGAAAAATAATTTAAATGATAAGCTGCAAGGTTATTTAGTTGACTCCCACTCCAGCTTTGCTTTAACGAAAGCTACTAACTTGAGTGAGGATCTTTCTGATAGTGGGGTAGAGCAAGAGGATGATCATACGGATCATCTTCCATTCTCCAAGACGGTTAAACGTAACCGGACGAAGAATGTTTGCAATTTGTCTAAGCCCAGGAGGAGTTCTAGAATTAAAAAATTTAAAAAGTAAGATGAGAGGTTTAATTTGGAATAGCAATGGGTTTGGGGATCATGCGAAACACCTAGCTGTTAATGAGTTTATCAAAGATCATAATCTCGATTTTATTGCGTTGATTGAGACAGGCAGATCTTCTTTTACTACTCATTTCTTGGACTTTCTTGCGGGGGGGAGAGATTTTACGTGGTTCTGTCTACCTCCTCATGGACGTTCTGGAGGGATGTTAATTGGATTCAATAACACTACTCTCGCAGCACAAACCGTTGTGTCTGGGGATTATTGTCTAAAATTTCATGTAAACACCAAAGCGGATGGTTTCTTATGGGCTTTTGTTGTAGTTTACGGAGCTGCACAAGACTCTAAGAAACCTGAATTCTTATCGGAGTTAGTTCGTATTTGTGATAATGAAACTCTTCCGATGTTGATCGGGGGGGATTTTAATATCATTCGGAGACAGGAGGAAAAGAATAATGACAATTTCAATGCTAGGTGGCCTTTTATTTTTAATGCCATTATTGAGAGTTTAGACCTCAAAGAGATTACATTGTCTGGTAGACAATTCACTTGGGCGAGCTGGGGAGATAATCCTACTTACGAGAAATTAGATCGTTTTCTTAATATCATTGAATGGGAGCAGAAATATCCGCTGGTTTCGGTACATGCTTTGACCCGCACGGGGTCTGATCATACACCGCTACTTTTGGACTCTGGGCTCCAGGCACATGTCGGAAATAAAAGTCACTTCTCATTTGAATTATCCTGGATACGCCAGGATGGTTTCTATGAGTTAGTGCGTAGAGAATGGATGAATATTAATGGGGGGAATGATCCGGTAGAGAGGTGGCAAAACAAAATTAGGCATCTGAGGCAATTTCTTCGTGGATGGGCTAAAAATCAAAGTGGTGAATATAGGAAGCTGAAAGACAAATTAACGACTCTTATTGATATGCTTGATATAAAGGCAGAATCGATTCCTTTAAATGCAGCCGAACGGGCGGCAAAAAAGGAGGCCGATGATTATTTACGAAAGTTGAAACGGGACGAGGAATCTAAATGGGCACAACGAGCTAAAGTAAGACATATACAAGAAGGGGGAAGTAATACGAAATACTTCCACCTGATTGCTAATGGAAAACATAGGAAGAAAAAAATATTTCAGCTAGAACAAGATGAGGGCACCATTATTGGAGATTTAAACCTGCGGGTTTTTATTTCCGAATATTATAAGAAACTATTTGGGGCACCGGCGCCGAATTATGTTTCTTTAGTCGAGGATATGACGGAGGATATGCCCCAGATCTCCCCTGAAGAGAATCAAATTCTTACATCTCCTTTTACCGAAAAGGAGGTGTTTGAAGCTGTATCTCAGATGGAACACAATAAAGCCCCAGGACCTGATGGGTTTCCCGCAGAGTTTTATCAGAGATTTTGGGAAGTAATTAAGTCAGACTTGATGGCCATGTTTGCCCAGCTATATAATGGAGACTTACCATTATATAAGCTTAACTTTGGGGTCATAACGCTGCTACCTAAGAAAGAGGACGCTAGCCGTATTGAGCAATATAGACCAATTTGTTTACTTAATGTTAGTTTCAAAGTGTTCACAAAAGTAGGGACTAATAGGGTTACATCTATTGCGAGTAGAGTGATCCGACCAACTCAATCAGCGTTTCTACCCGGTAGAAACATTCTGGAAGGGGTGGTAGTCCTACATGAAACTATACATGAATTAAAAAGGAAGAATTTAGATGGGGTTTTGTTTAAAATTGACTTCGAAAAAGCTTATGACAAAGTGAATTGGTCTTTCTTGCAACAAGTGTTAAGAATGAAGGGGTTCTCACCAGTTTGGTGTGAATGGATAGCTCGTTTTGTCCAAGGAGGGAGTGTCGGTATTAAAGTTAATGACGATATCGGACATTATTTTCAAACATTAAAAGGGCTGAGACAAGGCGACCCGTTATCACCTATCCTGTTCAATCTCGTAGCGGATATGTTGGCAATTCTCATAGAGCGAGCTAAGGAGGATGGCCAAGTAGGAGGGTTAATACCACACCTTGTCGAAGGAGGGGTATCAATTCTTCAGTATGCCGACGATACGATCATCTTCATGGAACATGATATCGAAAAGGCCCTGAATATGAAGCTTATACTTGCGATGTTTGAGCTCATGTCGGGTCTTAAAATTAATTTCCACAAGAGTGAGATTTTTTGTTTTGGTAAGGCCAAGGATTCCCAAGATCATTACCGTAATATCTTTGGCTGTGAGGTAGGCAGTCTACCTTTCAAATACCTAGGCATACCAATTCATCATAGAAAACTTCTTAACAAAGAGTGGAAGCCCATTGAGGACAGGTTTGATAAGAAACTAAGTTCTTGGATAGGTAAATTGTTATCTTACGGGGATCGCCTCGTGTTGATCAACTCGGTCCTATCTAGTTTACCTATGTTTCTACTGTCCTTTTTCGAAATTCCCGTGGGGGTGAGGAAACGGTTGGATTTTTATCGATCGAGGTTTTTCTGGCAAAGTGATGTCAAGAAGAGGAAATATAGACTAACTAAATGGAATATTGTTTGCCGTCCAAAGGATCAAGGAGGATTAGGGATTGAAGTACTACAAATTAAAAATATGTGTCTGTTGAGTAAATGGTTATACAAGTTATTAACGGAAGAGGGGGTGTGGCATGAGTTACTCTCTAACAAGTATTTGGGGGATAAAACGTTATCTCAAGTAGAGAGCAAACCATCGGACTCACCATTCTGGAAAGGTTTAATGCGAGTGAAAAGTGAATTTTTTTCACGGGGCAAGTTTTCTTTAGGGAACGGGCAGCAGGTGCGATTCTGGGAAGATACATGGCTAGGGGATGAACCGTTATCCCAAGCCTACCCGTCATTATATAGTATCGTTTCCCATAAGAATGTTACCGTCGCGAATGTGTTAGCGCATAATCCTTTGGACATTCGGTTTCGAAGGAATATAGTTGGACACAGAAGAGATCGCTGGTTACATTTGGTGGAGAAGCTTATGGGAGTTTCTCTAACAGATGATAGGGATGAGTTTCGTTGGAAACTAACATTGAATGGAATGTTTTCTGTTAAATCGTACTATGCTGATTTGATGCATGGATCCACAATATTTTTACGAAAATACTTGTGGAAATTGAAGGTGCCACTGAAGATTAAGATCTTCTTATGGTTCCTTAATAGAAGGGTTATTTTAACTAAGGACAATTTGATTAAGAGAAATTGGCATGGTTGTAAAAAATGTGTTTTTTGCGATGCAGATGAGTCTGTAGAACACTTGTTTATAACATGTCCTTTTGCCCGTGATATTTGGCGTTTGATTCACTTTACTTATAGCATTTATCCACCTACTAGCATTGCGAATATGTTTGGTACTTGGTTAAATGGTATTGATAGGAAAACAAAAGCACGAATACGAGTTGGTGCGGCTGCTTTCCTATGGGCAATTTGGAATTGCCGTAATGATGTGGTTTTTAACAGACAAACGAATATTCACTTTTTGCAGGTTGTAAACAAGGCGGTCTATTCTATCCAGATGTGGGCTTTTCTTCTCCCTCTGGATCAACGAGGACTTATGGATTCCGGCTGTGCTCGACTGATGGCGGTCGTTCGGGCTATTTACAGCCAGGCTGGGTGGCTTAATGCTAGGCGAATTAATGCGTAGTTCGTCCTTGTTTCGGTGGCTAGTCTTTGTGGCCACGCTTTCGGACCCATGATTGTAATAAGCTACTTGCTACATGCTTTGGTTGTTTTTCGAATTTGATTAATAAAAAACCGGCAGAGGCCGGGGCCTAGGCTCCCATTTCTAAAAAAAAAACTAGGCAGGAAAAAAAGTCCAAAACTACTAGTTTGCATTGGCATGAGTACAGTATTGATTAACAGTTTATTAGGTACACTCTTCGATAGGCACGAACATGCGATCAGAAATGAATGTAACTGCAGAGTTTATCAACCATATAGATTAAAGAAAAAAGATAGCACTGTACTCCAGTGCATAAGCAGGTCTGGTACCGCAGTTTCATGTTATCATTGTTAGGTAAACTAATCCCACACCTTTCTCTAAAAAACCTATTCCCACAGGTGCAAGTGAAATACAGTATACCTTTTCCAGAATCACCTCTATGTGAAGGCGGAACATGCTCAACTTTGCTACCAGAGGTTGATGAGCTCCCAGCATCATCTTTGCTGGCTGTAGCTGTAATTATGACTGATTCTTTATTTGGTGCACTCTTGGAAACACTACCCGAAGGATTGGTCGCCGATAGAGCTTTGCATAGCAAGGCTTGTCCGTATCTGTAAAATGTGCAGGCACACTGCGGAGCAAATTTTCCATAATGTAGAACCCTACGTGACAACAAAGGCGTAACTTTGTCAACCCAGCATTTTTAGATTATAACATAAACATATGGCATAATGTAATCTGAGGTAGAACATCATAACCATTATTCTGAAATAATGAGCTAACCATGTTATGTTGACCATCTTTTATAACTACTGACCGGTGCTTGACAAGAATAGGAATGACAACTCTGACGCACCATACAAACAAACTGCACATGGATGAAATATTTGCAACTTAACAGTAGTGGAGAGGAATAATAGGGTTTCTCAAATATGGTAACACCTATCCCTCAAGCAATTGGGTTTTGATAATTGATTTGATGCTCATCGCATGCTAGGACCAAACTCCCAAGTATTGTTATCAGTTCACATTGGATAACAGGACTCACTAATCCCTCAAACACCAACACATATACCGTCACGCCAATTGTTAAACATATAAAACGAAAAAAAAAACACTTGGCAACCACCTCATCATAGATCATTTTAATTTCTCTACTAATGAGTTAACTAGAAGTGTCAAACGCGTTAAAGTACGCCAGTCACATGAAAAGAACGCTGAACTAATTGGAAGTCTTTTTTCCGTCACAATCCATCGGAACATATGCTACAGCCTATGTGGGAGAAGAAGGCATTATGACCCTGACCTGATCTCGAGGACACGGCTGAAGCAGATACTTGCATTGGTGAAGTTCCTCCCCTGCATTGCCTTGTGGCCCTCATGGAACAGCTCATGTGCAAACCTTAGTGGTTCCTCCTTTGTAGGGTTCCGCAGCGGCGGCAGGTCGTCGTGTTTGCCCCCGAGTGCTTTGAGCCTAGAGTGTGGAGTGTAGAAGCCCACGACTGGAATCAAATTACAGTAGCGACGAACATCACACACCTTTCTCGCCCTCTCCGATTGTAGGTCGATCATGAAGAGGCCAACACCGGTTGTCACGAAAATAGCATTTGCACCCTCGGCAAAGCCTAACACATACACTGAATTCACAAGAGCAGCATTTGGGAGCATATTTCCAAAGTAGATGACACGGGTCAGCACCCATCGTGCACCAGTGCGGCCACTCGACTTCCTTGACAACAAATTGAGACAGCGGTCCAGGTATTCACTAACTAGCAGTTCACCGTTGTCTGCCAGCAGGAGACAGAATTTATGGTCGAAGCTGTTGTCAGGCGGGTCGAGCTCAGTAAGGATGTGCCTGGCCAAGTCATACTCCATGATCGATTCACCGTTGGACAGGAAATAGAGCAGCGAATTCCCCACTAGTACGCTGGAATATTCTGTAAAGTTGGCGATCTGGCGGACCGGCGAGGTGGGCTCGCCCCATGTGCCGGTCTCCGACGAGTACACGCACGCATATGTGACATGCTGCTCGTCGTCGGTGTCTAAGTCAACGCAGAAGACGAAGACCACACGGAAAGGACCCCCCAGGCAGTCACGATGGTCGCATCCTTCCGCTGCGCAGAGCACGGCCGCTGTCGGGGACTCGCTCTCGACCCCTGCGGGCACCGGTACGCGTTGCTGGGCGCCCGTGATTGGCTCCCACAGGAGCAGTTCCCAAGCACCCTCGCCATTGGAGAGGAAGAGGGCGCGGCCGTGGCGGAAGTCGATGGCCCGCCATGATCGCCAGTCCGGAGCGGTGAGGGAGAAGGACGAGGCGGTGGTGGGGATGAAGTTCGAGAGGCGCTCGTCGTCCCAGTCGTGGAGGAAGCCGAGCACGGGGGGTGTGCGGTGGCGGTGGTGCTCGAGGAAGCGGCGTCGGAATCCGGGGTGCGAGATGGTGCTGCTCCAGGCCTTGCAGACGACGGAGGCGCGGAGGATGCAGGCAGGTTCGTTGGGAGGGAGGCGGAGGAGAATCTCCTCGACGAGCTCCTCCGGGAGCGCCGGCGGCGAGGCGCGGAGGTGAGGCGGCGCTGCCATGTTGTGGGTCTGGAATGGATTTGGGGGGAGTGGTTGGGCCCAAACAGGTTGAGGAGGTTGGAGCCGAGTTAGACTAAAACATTTTTTTTTTCTTCAGATCATCAATTGCAGTGGCACTTTACGCTGGTGTGGAAACGTTCAAAACCGTAACAATATTTTTTTTTGACATGATATTCGTAACATGTTAACTTGGTGACCAAGCAGAGAAACTAATTGTCTAAAAATTGAACCCAGCAAAAAACCAAACACCAAGCAGAGAAACTAAAGTTGCGGCAGTTCATGCTGGAGCTCCAGAAGCAACTAAAACCAGTTGTGTTTTTCCTGTCCAAGACACATCTGACAAAAGTTAGAGCGGAAAAGATGAGACGTAAATTGGGGTATGATCATATGATTCAATCGGCGAGCGATGAAAGGAGTGGAGGCCTTCTCCTCCCGTGGAAGAAGGAGCTGAATGTTACTTCTTCGGTGGAACATACTAATTACTTGGACATCAGGATTGATGAAAATACGGGGAACCCATGGAGGATCACATGGATATATGGGGAACCAAGTGGAGAACGTAAACATCTGACTTGGGACTACATTAGAACTTTACATGGCATGTTGAACCTACCGTGGCTACTACTTGGAGATTTCAATGAGATCCTGGCAACACATGAGAAGGAAGGGGGAAATATTAGACAACAGAGGTGCATGTAGCAGTTTCGTAATTGTCTGTGACTTGGAAGATTTGGGTTTCGTGGGGAACATCTTCTCATGGAGAAGGGGTCGGATACGAGAGAGGCTAGATAGAGCAGTTTCAAATCAGAGTTGGAGGGACCTCTTCCCTCTCACTAAAGTAATCCATGAGGATTTTTATAGGTCCGATCATAGACATATCTCAGTTGTTTGCAATTGTGACGAGGAGGTACAAAGAAGAGAAAAGGGGGGTAGGAAAATGTTCGAAGCCAAGTGGCTCGTTGAGGGTTCCGGTTCCTTCAATGAAACAGTGAAGGATGCATGGGTACAAGCGAATAGTATTGGGTCGCGGCCCTTCGCTGCTAAGTTGGAGTCGGTCCATAGAGCCCTCCATGCATGGGACAGATCGGTCCTAGGGGAAACGAAGCATCGTCTGCAGGAGTTACAAGGTGACTTAACCTAATCATGGAAGGGCCACTTTCGAAAGACGCAACAGCCAGGCAGCAGGAGATACAATTGGAGATGGAAAAATTGCACGAGATGGAGGAAGTAAAGTGGATACGGTGGAGTAAAGTTAACTGGATGAAATCAGGAGACCGCAATACTTCTTTTTTTTTCACAATTTGGCCTCAGCTAGGAAAAAGAGGAATATGATCAATTCCCTTGTGGATGATAATGGAAGTACGGTAGAGGGATGGGATAATTTAGCTGCTCACATCAAAGGTTATTTTTCTAACCTGTTTGCATCGGAGGTATCGATACCAGATGAGGAGGTTCTTAACAGAGTTAAGCCGCGTGTCAACATACATATGAATGAGGCACTCTCTGCCCCATATTCTAGAGAGGAGGTTCGAAAGGAGATGTTTAATATTGGCGATCTCAAAGCGCCGGGACCAGATGGATTACATGCAATTCTCTACAAACGATATTGGGACTTAATTGGAGAGGATCTCACAGATGAAGTGCTCAAAGCTATCAACACGGGATCTATTCCAGATGATTGGAACAACACTACTATTGTTACGATCCCCAAATCGATAATCATGTCAAGGTAACTCAGTTTCGTCCCATAAGTCTTTGCAATGTCATTTACAAGGTTATTTCTAAAGTTTTAGCAGCGAGACCGAAGATTCTGCTACCGGAAATTATTTCTCCAACTCAAAGCGCGTTTGTCCCGGGGCGTTTGATTACCGACCATTTCCTTATTGCATATGAATATTCTAACGCTATCAAGAATAAAAAAGAAGGTAAATACGGAAATTGTGCGATAAAACTTGACATGCACAAGGCATACAACAAGGTGGAGTGGTGTTTTCTGGAGAGCATCCTCACACGTCTGGGCTTTGATCACTCATGGGTCGCCTTGATAATGGGATGTGTGCGATCGGTCAAATCCCAGGTCCGGTTTAATGGGAGTGAAACTGAGCAATTTAACCCTTCTCGTGGCTTACGACAAGGGGACCCCCTTTCTCCTTATTTGTTTTTTATGTGCATAAGGTCTTACCAGCCTATTGAGGCATGAAGAAGAACTGGGTAATTTAATTGGAGTCAAGGTGTGCAGAAATGCTCGTGCGATATCACATCCTCTATTCGCAGACGATTCACTAATCCTTATGAGAGCAGATTTGGGAAATGCAAGTTCTCTTCAAGGAGCTCTTCAAACATATTGTGCGGTATCTGGTCAACTTGTGAGTGATAGTAAATCGAGCATATTTTTTTAGCCCGTGCACTACACTTGAGGCTCTAGCGGCAGTGACGAAGGCATGGATCCTGGACCCTGCGGGTAAGAACACCCCGTCGCAGGCCCAAGGTTAAGGCCCAAGAAGAGGAGCCCTTGGAGTGTTCCAGAAGGCCCACGTGAAGCCCACCCGAACTACCTTGCGGGTTAAGTTAGGAAACCTGTAACCGACCTAGGGTTAGAGTTCGAGTCCTCTCCGGGTAGGGTTTGAGACCTGGCCACCTATATAAGGCCAGGAGAGCCACCGGAAGTGGACCAAGCAATACCGCAACACCAAAGCCTTGAGCTCGAGATCATACTCTCGACTTGAGCCACCATCATTGTAACCGATCTACTCGATTAATACAGATCGACAGAGGCAGGAGTAAGGGTTTTACCTCTACGAGGGCCCCGAACCTGGGTAAATCTTGCCCCCTGTTTAGCCGACGATCGCCACCAGCGCTCATGGGTTCTCCTATTCGAAACCCTATGGGTTCACCCGAGGGATTTGTAGAGTCTGAGATTCGACAATTGGCGCCGTCTGTGGGAGCGGCGGGCGCTGGATCACCGGCATCTTCGGCTTCATCGACAACCAATTCTCGTTGGAAACCCTCGACTACGGCTCCGAACAATCCTATACGGATCGGATCTGTCGTGGTCACCCCTCACTCGCCGGAGTCACGCCCGGTATTCAACGATCTGGAGAGGAGTGTCACCTTGACATTCGGGAGCTTGAAGTTCGTGACCAACAGAGATGGAATCCTCCACTTCCCGGAAGAGTCAGAATCTGAATCAGGAGCCGTCGACTCGCGCTTTCATCTGGAGAAAAGCGGCGAGTCCGTCCGCTTCAATACCAACGACTACCATACCCTCTCGACAGAGGAACCTTCTCGAGTCCAAAGAGCTTTCCGATCTACGCCTAGGACGCACGAGCCACGACTGGCTCAAGTCTGCATGGCAGGATCGGAGCAACCCAGGAAACAGAACATAGCGCGGCAGAACGCGCCATAATCGGCGTCTCGCGGGAAGATTGGGACCGAGCCAAGGAGGCTATGCGAACGAGCAAGCCACCCGCAGCAGAATCGCCACACGAAGATATGGTTGCCTACCACTATCATCTGGTGAGAGCAGCCGCAACCATCAAGGATGCTTGGATAGATCTGGCCCGTCGAAGAAGAGTGGTGGATGAATCAAGTCAATGAAGAGCTGAGCTGTCCCTAGCACCCTCGGTAGGTACCCGACCAGCGAGGAAGGGATACGCATCAACATCCAGGGACATCGAGTCCTTAGGCGGGACCAGCAGGTCGGTCACACCTTCCCTTATGAGAGTTGATGATGACGGGAACGTCTATCCGCAAACTCCCGCCGCCACGGTCCTGGCCGCATCAACTTACATGCAGATGAACCAGCCAACGGAAAGTGATCCTCGGGCAGAACAATATAAACAAGTGCGCAAGGGGCTAGGACTGGCAGCCACAAGGCTCGCCTCCTACGACCGCAGGAAGGCCGCGGAGCAGCTGGAGAAAGAGAAGGAGAAGGAGAAAGAAAAAGAGGCGTCCCGTAAGCGTAGGAGCACTTCGCCAAGAAGGGACAAGACGCCACGTCGTGGTCGAGGAAAAGAAGCTCGGCGCCGCGGCGACAGTCGAAGCAGCAGCGAAGGCAGCCCGAGAGACAAAAGCTCGCGATATCACAGCAGCCGCTCGCGAAAACGAAGCAAGGAGCCAAGGAAGGATACTGACCGCGACCAGCCAGGATACGACGCGCGATCGGACATCGCACAAAATAGGGTGGACAAGGCAAGAGCATCACGATATCGCGAACGCTCTTCGTCCGGCTCTTCGGATGACGAAACATGCGGTGCACTCTGCTTCGCCCGCAGCATCCGCGAAGCACCCCTACCCAAAGGATTCAAGCTCAGCACAGAAGTGACAAAGTACGACGGCTCACTCGAGCCCTCTTCATGGCTAAACTATTACCTCACGGCAGTAAAATGCCAACGTGGGAACAAGAACACGGCTATGCAGTACCTCAATCTACATCTCGTCGGCGCGGCCCGTAGCTGGCTGGAAGCGAGACCAAGATCCTGTTACGCATCGTGGGACGACCTGCACCGCGACTTCTGCAAAAACTTCCAGTCGACCTACAAGAGACCAGCCACCATTGAAGAACTGCGAGCCTGCAAGCAGAAAAGCGGCGAGTCCACCCGCGAGTATATCCAGCGATGGACCACGCTCAGGAACACCGCAGGAAACATCTCAGAAGAAGTAGTGGTTGAAGCCTTCGCAAAAGGTGCCCAACGAACTTCTTTCAGAGAGGAGCTAGGCAGAGCCGCACCCAAAACTATTGGGGAGTTGATGATCATAGCCGACAAATGGGCTAACGGAGAAGACGCAGTGTGCAATGAGAGAGCATCATCGCCTGCACCCGAAGAAGATCGCCATGGTCGAAGAAAGAGAAGGAAATACTACGATCACGAGGATCGAGAGGAGATGGTAGCGGCGGAATTCACGCGAAGTCGCGATACCGGCCGCCGTGGAAGTCGCGAGTGGAGACCAAAGGCTGAAGACAAAACTCCCGAGGAGGACCTCGATGCATACTGCTCGCTACATCTATTTACAGATAAGCGCACGGGCAAAACTAAGGCAACCCACCTTCTTAAGGATTGCCGAAAGTTTATCGAAATCTTAGAGGCCTTCTCGAAGAAAAGCAGTCTGGCAGCCAGTCAAAATTACCCAACGCTTCCAGGAGCAGGACACTAGGGATTCCAGCCACCACAACCCCTACCTCCACCAGCAAATCCAAACATGGCGTTAGCCGCACTACCTGCGCCACCTGCACAAAACGCCGGAGCCAACGCGTACCCGAATCCGGCAGGACAATTAACAATGATCCAGAAGGTATGTCCATCCCGCAGAGCTCAAAAGACTAACACGAGGCAGTTATGCATGGCTGTGCAGACCCCGCCAACAAGGCCCGAATACTTAAGATGGCGGACCAACCGATCACATTCTCGATGAAAGACCACCCACCACGAGTCTATCGACCAGGACACGCCGCCCTCGTCATCCAAGCGCAGATTGTTAACTACGACTTGGACCGCGTATTCATGGACGGTGGCAGCAGGCATCAACATTATCTATGCGGACACACTCCGTCGGATGAACAGGAACCTGGATGGCCTTGCGGAATCAGAAACATCCTTCCACGGGATAGTTCCGGGAAAGGCTATCCGTCCACTCGGAACAATTAACTTAGAAGTTGTGCTGGGCACTCAAAGCAACTACAGAAGAGAATTCCTTGACTTCGAAGTCGTCGACTGGCCCTCACAGTACCACGCCATTCTTGGTCGAACAGCGTTCGCCAGATTCATGGCAGTACTGCACTACGCGTACCTGAAGCTCAAACTACCTGGAGAATATGGTGTTATCACCATCGACGGAGATTTTCAGAAATCCAACAAGTGCGACATTGAGTTCAACGAGATCGCAAAATCTTTCGGGATGCAAGAAGAATTGCAAGAGTTGGCAAAAACCACGGATCACTCCGTGATGCCCCTCACGAAGAATAACGCGCCTGAATTGGAATTCAGCGCCAACAGTGACACCCGAAAACATCAGGTGCACCCGACAGATTCTGCAAAAAGAGAGATGGTCTTAACTACCCTCTCGCAAGCATAGGAAAGCGCGATCGTCGAACTCCTCCGTAAGTACTGGGAAATTTTCGCCTGACAGCCCTCAGATATGCCAGGAATACCCAGGGAGTTCGCCGAGCACTAACTCGAAGTCTTCCAGGATGCAAAACCTATCAAGCAGACTACTCGACGATTCTAAGAACCTATCGTGCAACAGACAATGAAGGAATGCGACGCAATCGCTGAAAACATGGTCGCATATCGTGACATGTACAACCTACTCGAAGGAAGTTTCAAAGGATGCGAGCTAAAGCATATTGGGAGATCCAGCAACGAAGAAGCAGATAGGCTGGCAAACATGGGTTCCACAAACACACCCATACCGCCAGGGATATATTTCGAGCGGATGACTAAACGATCAGTCAAAATCAAAAAAGCTGCAGGAGCACCCGCAGCACCAGAAATAGAGGTCAGCCCGCAAGTTGCCATCATCGAGCTTATTCATAATATTTCGCGGCAAGTTTTTCTGGTCGAGCCAGTCTGGACGCAGAAATATCTTGACTACTTGTCCGCCAAACAGCTCCCGGCAGATCCTCGCGAGGCTCGACAGATAATCAGACGCAGTAAGTCCTTTCGGGTGGTCAACGGAGAATTATACAAACAGAGCATGTCGGGTATACTCCAGCGCTGCATCGCACCCGAAGATGGCAAAGAATTACTCCAAGACATCCACCAGGGAGATTGTGGACATCACGCTAGCTGGAAAGCAATCATGGGAAAAGCCTTCCGAGCAGGATTCTACTGACTCACAGCAGCCAGCAATGCAAAGGAACTAGTCGACAGGTGCGACGCCTGCCAGCGATTCGCACCAAAACCACATGCACCCGCTACGGAATTGCATATGATACCCATCGCCTGGCCCTTTGCACAATGGGGGCTGGACATGGTAGGACCACTACGCAAGTCCACGCCGGGTGGATACACACACTTGCTGGTTGCAGTTCACAAATTTACCAAGTGGATTGAGGCCATGCCAGTTTTATCAAGCAGAAGTAAGGACACAAGCTCGAGACACCATAGGAAGGACCCTTCATTATACACGAAGTTATCCCTGGTGGAGCCTAAAGACTGAAGAACCCGTCGACTGGAGGAATCTATTCCAATCCTTGGAATATCGCACACCTCCGCAAATTTTATCCCTAGATTTATTTTACTCGCAATAATAAGGCTATATTAGCCACTCTTGTAGCTCGAATACATGACTTCTCAGTCATCGCAATAAAATACATGGTTTCTCAACCATACATACTCGAAGATTATTCATCCTTACACTCTAAAAGTTACAGGTATACACCCCATAAACACACGGGGGCTACGCCTAAACTCAGCATCACAGGAAAATTTATATATACAAGGTTACACACCTTACAAACAGTTTTTACAAACTATACAGCACGACAGGATATATACATCCTACAATCAAACATGGCGCTGAGCATTCTCAGCTGCCAACACTCTATCTATTTCATCAGAGGTCAATCGAATGATTTCTTCCGCTGCAGGACGAACAGCCTCATAATGCGGCGAAATATCATCGATTGGACCATCAGGGAGTCTAGCTATGGAGTTGAAGTTCACCTCAGGATGCCATAGCCGGACGAAGGAGAGAGCCACCACCGAGCCGCAAGTCATCTGATTGCGAACACACTCGCGAATCTCTCCCTCTTTCCCGAACACCCTGAGGAGATGGCTCCAATCTTCAGGACCCCTTTGCAGTGGATAGAAAGTGGCGTTCATCGCAATCAAGACCTCGTGAAAGGAACTCACGAGAATCTTCGCCTGGATGACTCGGAACTACAAAGTAGCCAACACAAAGCCTCGACTGCGATCAGACCAAAAATTATTCGCATGAGGCTTTGAGCTGCCAGCTTCTTGAAGAATGTGGTTTTCTACCCACTGTTTCTCCTCCATATCATCCGGCTTAACAACTGAAGACCAAAGATACGCGATCAAAAAAGGAAACAAGACAAAGAAGACTTGGGGGCTGTATTACCTACACAGCAAATCTCTAGCGACAGAAGCCAACTCATCCATCAAAAACTGTTCACGCTCAATCGTCAGTTTTTGCTTGGATTTAGCCACATCGGCTACCCCGCGCAAAGCTTTCAGCTTGCGCTCACCCTCCTGAACCCGATCACGGAGACCTGCAAAGGTCCCAACAACGGCAACAAAAGGATTTGCTGGAGTAGCACGTCCACCTGAAGGCTCCGCCGCAACCCCAACAACCTGGAATAATACAAGAAAAGATAATAAGATGCTCTATTCGAGATATATCAAACCGCCTATTCGACAGGTGCTCGGGGGCTACTCCCATCGGGAGGAAACACACAATCGCAGGAGGCATTTCAGAAGGACATCTTGATTAAAAAAGTGAAAATACGGGAGCACATCCCAAGGTTCATTACAATCGGTGCAACTAAGTACAAGAAAATATTCTAAGGAGCTACACTAGTGCTGCCACTCGCGGCGGTGGTCGATCCCTTAGCACGAGCAAATAACTCGGACAACTTCCGAGCAAGGACTCCAGCTGGCTCGCCAAAACAACGAAGCCCTACCTTTTTGCCCGTGGAAGGATCGAACGACAGATCCGAGTAGGCCTCCTCCAAGCCAGTGACTCCATGCACCAGCGCGAACTGGATAGCGGTCTTCGCCCCAGATTCTGACTGAGCAACCGCGTAAGCATCAACGAGATTGCTCTCCGAGAAAATCTTCAGCAGATCGCTCAACGCGGGTGGAGACACGGCGTTGACGAGAAGGCGGACGTGCAGCTGCGTCAACACTCGAATGGCGTCGCCAATCAAAGTGCAAACCCCTGCAGCATGCCTCCTGAGCTGGGCGCAAGAATCTGTCAATGCGTCCACTCGAGGAATCCCAGGAAGCTCCAGTGGGACACCCAGAAGATCTACGAAAGGAAAAGTGTTAAGGTCCAAAGGATTCACCAAGACAAAAAACAGATAATAGACAAGAATAACCTACCCGCAAATTGCTCCGCAAGGGGACGAAGAAAGTTGACGAGATCGGCGTCCGCCTTGGTACCGGCATCCTCTAGGCTCTTCAGAGCATCCTGGGCAACCGCGAGTTTTCCTTCAAGATCGGCCGATAGCATGCGGGAAGACTCGAGCTCCCGTCGGGCTGCCGCTAACTCAGCCTCTTGAGTTGTTGCCTGAGTAGAGACGCTCTCCTTCTCAGTCTTCAAAAACTCAAGTTGAGCTGCACAGCGACATTTATCAGAGCCAAAAAATTGATGGAAGAACGAAAACAGGAAAGGATGGTAAACTTACTTCGAAGAAGCTCGTTTTCTGAGGCGAGTCGATTACGGTCCGCTCGAAGGATCCCGCATTCCGACTCAGCGAAAACAACACGGCGACCAATCGCCGCAAGGGAGTCAACAAGCGACTACAAAGAACATGAAGATGGAAGAATCAGAAGAGTGAAATTTGAGCCTATACCTGATTGCAAACATTCGAGTATAGCCTCGGGGGCTACTCCCATCGGGAGCACTGCCGTGCACCCGATAAAACTAGGAAGAAAGAAAAGACAATCTCTGAGCCTGTAGCCGATCGCATGCGATCGACTACAGCCTCGGGGGCTACTCCCATCGGGAGCACTGTCGTGCACCCGATAACAAATCAAAGGATGTTAAAGCATTAAAAGGCGAGTAGCGGAATTTACCTGGCCCTTAGCAAGGGAGAGGGGATCCGCCGAGCTGCCTGACACCTCTTTTGAAGCCGAAGCTCCAGCAGCAGAACTAGGAATTCTGTATTCCGTAGTCGCCGCGTTGGGAGCTACACTTGGTGAATTTTGATTGGTGCCGGCAGTAGGAGTCTCACCTGCAGCTCCCGCTTTATTCCTCCTCTCGGGAGGAAGGGAAGAGGCGTACCTGCGAGGACTGATAGCTTACAGGCTGCAATAAAGACAAAGTGTCAACAAAATGCGAAAGGAAACGTTCGACTAAAGAACAAGGAGAGAAACTTACTCGCCATCATTGTCCTCCTCATCTAGCATATCCGCATTCCAGGCGGTTTGGATTACTGGGAACGCAGGGGAAGGGGCGAGTGAGCGCAGCGGAGTTACAGAGATGGGCCCCTTCCCGGGCGATTCCTCCAAGGAGTTGTCCTTGGAAGTAGCCTCGTCATCCTCCACTCGACGGCGTTTGCGATGGAGGAGACCGCCATTCGAGTCCTCTGCGTCATCCGAAGAATCATGCTCGGAACTCGAAGAAGTGTTGGCAACAATAGTATCGGCCGGGCCGTCCAGGTTACTCGCCAACAAATCCGAGGCCTCCTCCCCAGAAATCGGGGGGTAGAAGGTGGCCACGGATAAGCTCTACGAAAGAAAATAGAAGAAAAGAAAGGGAAAATTCAGTCGACCAAAATTCAGAACAAGGAATAAAATAAAAGAGAAAAAGAAGGACGAACTCACCTCGGTTGGCGGAGGCCTTGATGCATCGAAGGCTGCGACTGTGCAGTCGGGGAATTTTTCTCCCACCTTCAAGCTGGTGATAGCCGCGATCTTTTTCTCGAACTCAACGTTCGAGAGATCTTCACGGCTCATGCGGCTAGGATCCTCAGAGCCCTGGTACTCCCACATCATGGAAGGTCTGTGCTGCAGGGGCTGAATTCTGCGCTTGAGGAAGATGCTCGCCAAGTGCAGCCCGTTTAGCACAACTCCAGCGGTTTGGTCACGGAGGGCAGCCACCCTGGCGAGTAGCGGTGTGACGACCTAGGTCTCTTCAGCCGACAATTTGTGCGCCCAGGACTTCCTTTTCTTCAAGACAGCGAACGGATGGAATTCTGGATCCCATCCAAACTGTCGTCGATGACGTAAAACCACTTTTTCCTCCATCCCTGGGTGGAGTCGATGAAGTACATGCTGAAGTAGCCATTCTCCGACTTCGCTTGGATCCCAAAGCCACCCGTGCGTAGTGGCTCGCCAGGCTCAGATTCTACCCGCGACTTCTCGCGGAAGATTCGAACATTGAAAAGGGCATTCAAGAGTGTAGCGTTCCCATATTTAAATAATGTAAGGACACCTGTGTTGTTGTGCTAGTCCCTGGATCAATTGCTAGCACCACAGTACAAAATGAAATATCGTGCAAATGTATCAAATTTTATTATATCGCATGATCCAGTCTTTACAAAATAGTATTACAACTTGCATAGTCTTAGAAGACTAGCAGGAAACAAAGATATACAGCGGAAAACATAGTACAACATTGAGCCCATCTTCTTCATGTGCCATAGGCAAAACATGTTGGCGATAGTCTCGAGATCCTAAACGAAATCCTCACTCGTCTTCAGAAATATCTGCAATATGGAATATGCAGCCACAAGGGAGTCAATACAATTTAATGTATTGGCAAGTAACACTATGGTGGATATAAATGGCAAGACTAATACTACATGCTTATTTGGCTGAGTGGAGTTTTGGCTAAGTTTTGCATAACGCTAGTTTTCTCCTATCACTTTTGTAAAACCAACTTTTCTTTTCAAAAGGGTGGCAACATTGGATTAAGATCCAAGCACCACAATACTGTTCACTTGGTCAAAATTTTACTTATTAAAATTGATGATGAGATTCTTCCGTCAATCCTTGTCCAGCTGCTCATAGTTGTCCATAACCGGGGACACGGCTAAGATCTTAGTTTGTTGACTCTGCAGAGTTTGTGCACTTTCACCTTCAGACTCAGATCAGCCCAAACATCCTATACACCCTGAGTGCATTAAGGAAAGGAGAAGATTGAGACGAGATCTTTCAGAAGAAATTCCACCACCGTTTGGCTTACCCGTTCTACCTATAATTATGCTACATCTGCTGGTAAGCCTAGTGAGTTCATTCAACTTAGTTGATCAAGACAGAGCCCATATGACTAAAGGTTGCACGGGAAGCTACTAAACTTAGAAGGACATAGTAATCTCTTTGTTCCTGGGTGGCCATCCTCAAGTGACAAACTCAAGTGGAATAACCCTGAGACAAGGGCCCTGAGGCAACACTCAACATAAACCAGTCTTACCACTTCCACCCAGGTGGTTCATTCATTAGTTATACTTAGAATTTTCCCTCAACATCTAGTAAAACAAATTTTGTAGCATGGCTAAGCATCTAATAAGTACCAAGGCATCAAAATAACAAGGTATAAGGATGGCTACACACTAATAGGATATAGCTTAGCATAATATAACTTAGTAAAATTTCCTATCATGCATACTACTCAAAATCAACTAATGCGTATAGAAAATAATGGGTAGTTGATGGTGTGTTACTTGCCTTGTTGAGTTTGGTGAAGATATCACTCTCTTCACAAAAGATCGTTGCTCTCCGTACAATCTATTCATTGAAAACACAATAACAAAATAAACAAGCATCTTAGAAACCAAACATACAAGTGTAGAAAACATACAGAGCAACTAACATAACTAAAGGGGTTTAACCAAGTTGGCTAGGACAAGGTCAAGGTTTGAGTTCAATACTTGTTAAGGAAAATTCCAATGGTTTACTTGGGAAGGACTAGGTTGAGTTGATGTGATATAACTTTATTATAACCATACTTGTCGAGGAAGTTCCAAAAGTTCACTAAGAATAAACATATTACTTCTTCAACTAAAGTAATACATGCAAACACTTGGTCATATTCACCTTCAAAAATATTTGAGTGACTATGTTAGTATTTTCCATTGTGGTTAGGGTAGGTCTACTAACTTCATCATCAAAGGGAAAATATTACTAAGTCTTTGGTTTTCCATTTGGGTCAATGGTTGTACAAAAATAACTTGTTATTCTTCAACTTGTATGGATTGCTTCTAGACCTCATGTGATTGCCTTCTTGAAGATCATCTTCATGCTTCTATTGTAGTCTTGTTCCTTGGATGGATTCTTCTCTTGGTCTTGATAAATTCTTCATAGCCTTCACTTCACTAATTGGTTTGGGTATGGGATGGACACAAATACCACTAAGTCATTTTGAAAGAAAAAATAAGAAGAAGGATAGAAAGAGAGAGGGAGATGTTTTCTTCTGGATTTCTTCACAGTTGTACTTTATGGAGTTTCTTCTAGTTTTTTTGTGGACTCTAAGCCCTTCCTTCAATTTATTCAATGATATTCCTCATATCTCTTCATGTTGCCACCAAGTTGAAAATGAAGTCCCTCCTTCTTGTGCTTGAGTCTTGATCTCCATTTTGCTGACTTGGTGAATTCTTGAAGCAAGAATGGGGGAGTGGAGAAGATAGAAAACTAAAGTTCACTACTTGGTACTATATGTGATTGACACATTCTAAGGACTTGGATTGGCTCCAAAAAGACATAACATCAAGGAATAACAGTTGAAAACAATTCCTAAGGCATGGTGAAAAATGGATGTATCACTGTGTTAGGTTTTTGGTCAAATACTCATGGCCATGGTCCAAGGATGTCCAAAATGGTTGGGAAGGGTTGTTTCTGGTTCAAGGTTATCAAATGGAGCAATTTTGCAAAAGGAACTATATTGAAAATATTTATAGAAATTAATCTATGTCAAAAATACTCAAATAGACAACATAATTCTAAATTCAATTTTAATTTGTTCAAATATTATTTTGGGACAGAGAATATGAAATTACACATCCTAAGGTTTCCAAATATATTTTATTTACAATTTTTGGATTTGTAGAATTTGAATTATGCCAAATTTCATGAAACAAGCATATTTGAAATTGAACAACTTTAAGTTTGTCAAATTTAAATTTGGCCAGTGCCAAAAGTTTCTAGATGTCAGGGGCTTTTCAAAAAGTCCAAGATTGCTAAATTTGGCTAAGTGGTTGAAAAGATATGAGGATTTGAAGTTGCAGGGGCTTTTCTGCAAAACTTACATTCTAATTTTATTCGGAAAATAAAATCCAGAGGCGGATGGGCTCAGATCTGTTATTTGCCGCGCGACGCGATGGATAGGGAATGGGCCTGGGCCGGCTACGCGCTGCGTGGGCGACAAATAACCAAATCGGCGCAGCTCACTGGCGCACACGTGGCGCTACGCTATTCGCCGAAAACGATTCAGTAAGTGATCTAATCCTGACCATCCGTTGTAGATATAATGGACAGAGACAAAAGGGAGCTCACCGGGCGGCTCGGGTCGCCGGGAAATGGCGGGGACGGTGGCCGGAGTTGCTGTCGTTGACGACGGCGGCGCTGGAGAAGGTTCTCGAGCACGGGGATGTGTCCAGGGGGCGGAGCGCGATATGGCGAACTCGATGAGGCCCTCGGGGACGTTTGTAGGGGCCTCCCGTGGTGGCGCGGTGTGGATCCGAGGCGGAGCTACTCCGGCGAGCACGGCGTGGCTCTCTCGCTGCGCAAAAGAGACAAATAAAGGCATCACGAGCTGCACAAGCACAAGGGGGAGGGATTAGGAGTAGTCTTTGGTGCAGAGGGTGGCTCACCTCGCCGGGGACTTGCAAACACGGCGGCGGCAGTGCGAAACTCCGGTGACGGATTGCGGCGTCCTCAGGGCACGAAATGGAGGGGGAGGAGAGGGGAAATGGAGAGGAGGGGGAGGGCTTTAAGGGGCTGGAAACGGGGTAGCGTTTGATGATCGGAAACGGTCGCAATCAAGCAATTGATTTCTCTTCAATTCGGTTAGAAACGGCAGGAGGGAGGTTGATGATGATGACGTCATCGCTGACCTCATTTTCCTTTTTCTTTTCTTTTTATTTCCTGTTTAAATGTTTTAATTATATCTTCTGTTTTATAAATCCAATTAACATGAAACAAATTTCTAAATTCATATTATTTCAAATACTTCCCAACAGTACCACTTTTGTGGGGTTTTCATCATTTTTGAATTTTTCAAAATACAAATTCAAATGAATTCATAATTGCCTTAATATTCCAATTAAATGAGAAATAATAATAAAATAGGGAAATGGGTTTGGGAAATTTTCAGAGACTATAATATGGTTAATTATTATTTTCCAAAACCATTTCAACTTTTTTCCATGATTTTATAATTTTTAAATAAGATGAAAACATCATAGTCACTTAATAGAAAATTTTCCTTATTTATTTGACTTGGGTTTAATAAAAATAATGTGGTTTTCTCAAATTAAGATGTTGTTTTCCAAATTGAAAACATTATTTTTCAAAGTTACTTTACTTGTTTTCATAATTTATGTGACACTTTATAGATATAGATTGATAAAATCTTTGAATGGCAAAAAGAAACATTTTATTCATATGGAATAATTTTGGAGACAAGGAGAAATTTTTAGAGACGATAATTTTATGGTTTTTATTTATCATATACATTTTCATAGTTATAAATGGGTTGAAAACGTATTTGTTAGGAGGTTTGCTCAGAATAAATATTTTTCTTTAAGGTAGAAAAATTTATTTAGTAAGGGGCTTTAGGGTTTATGGGATAGATGTATAATGGATTCTTAATTTCAATTTTTATTGAGTTATGTATTGTTTCCTTTTATTTCTTGCATCTCATTTGGTTCTTGGTGACTTGTATAACATGAAAACATAATGTTTTCAATTTTTTGTGATTTTTGAGTTTTTCCAAAAATCAGGGATGTTACAAAGAGGCCCCAGTGTGGGCGAATGCCCAAAACGCATTCGCAGAACACAATGAAGCACGATATGTGCTGCACTGCATTCGGAGAAAGATCGTGGAGCTGTATGCCATAGACATACAGCAATGCCACGTGGAATGGATGGAGGGGAAGAGAAAGTCCGCGCGACACGTGGTCCGCGAAGACCACGCGTTCGTTCGCGTGCGGGTTGGGTACCTCCTCCTTCTTGCCGAGGCGCACCCGCTTCTCGGACTCCGCGGGCAGCAGCACCCCCCCCCCCCCCCGCTGCATCTCCTTGATACTTTTTGCCGTGGTGTTGGGCGAACGCCAGTCGCCCGAGCGCGGTGCAGGTTGTGCCGAAACTTCTCCTGACGTCGAAACGGCAGCGCCACGTTTCTTGCCTCCCGCCATCTCTGCTAAGCACGAGCTCGAGGGGAGAAGGAAGACAAGCGCGAGGAAGAAGATGAACTGGAAGACGAAGGCTGGGAAAGTTTCACCGCTTCACCAAGACCCATACTTATACACGGGGCTACTCGATCCTGGCCACTTGATGCGCCACGTGGCGTCCATCGCAGCCACCGCGTGCGAAGGCAAAACAAGGAGGCGGTGGATGTTGTTTCCTGCCACGATCTTAACAGTAGACCGTGCGCATTTACTGCGCGGTTCGCGTAAAAACCGGGAACGACGTCTCGTTTCCGGTCAAAAAGCTGACTAGGTGGGCCAGCACTTCTGCTCTCGCTCCGTCACGTCCCATCGGGAAGATAAAGTGCTCCATGACGTCATAGCGTGCATCATCAAACTCGGAATATTTCGAATGGAACGCTCAAACACGAAAACAACTTCGTATGAACAAACTCCTTCGGTAAGAAAATCCAAACGCAGAAGCAACTTTTCATAGACTCTCTTTAACAGGGAAAAATACCCTACAAACGAAAAACTCTTTCGTATGGGCACAACATCCCAAACATGAAAACTCTTTCATATGGGCATAGAATTCCTAACACGAAAACTCTTTCATATGGATAAGGAACTACAAGCTTAAAAATTACGCGAGTAGGCAGAACCTGCCTTTTCATTCACATGATATTTACACATCATAAACCTGGATTGTTCAGCCGACTAGGCACATCCGGATGCCATATTCTTTCGAATATGAAGGTAAGACCCGAAAGATCTCTCTTAAGGGCCTGGAATCGCACTCAAGCTGCGTCCTCCGGTATGATTCCGTGTCAACAACACGAAGAAAAATCCCAGCGGACGCGCCGGGTACCCCCATAGGTTAAGTTCGACTCTGTAAGACCACAACGGCCTAGTCGCAACAATCACCTCATCGGGTTCGAGTCGGAGGTCTCGAATCTGTGTATGCCAGAATTGTTTTTGCCCTAGTTGCAATTAATTAGCCCTGATCTTTCAGGAGAGCCAAGCTACTGTGCCATATCCTTCTGCGATAAAAAGCCATAAAGACAGGCACTTGCATTACTCGATACTCGGGTATAAAGACTCATTACACAGGGTATGCGCCCTTCAAACAAGAAAACAACCATACTGTTTATCCGGTAGAAAGAAATAAGAAAAAAGGTTTGACCGTCTACTCGACTGGAAAAATCCCACTCGGGCAAACGCTCGGGGGCTACTGACGAAGGCATGGATCCTGGACCCTGCGGGTAAGAACACCCCATCGCAGGCCCAAGGTTAAGGCCCAAGAAGAGGAGCCCTTGGAGTGTTCCAGAAGGCCCACGTGAAGCCCACCCGAACTACCTTGCGGGTTAAGTTAGGAAACCTGTAACCGACCTAGGGTTAGAGTTTGAGTCCTCTCCGGGTAGGGTTTGAGACCTAGCCACCTATATAAGGCCAGGAGAGCCACCGGAAGAGGACCAAGCAATACCGCAACACCAAAGCCTTGAGCTCGAGATCATACTCTCGACTTGAGCCACCATCATTGTAACCGATCTACTCGATTAAAACAGATCGACAGAGGCAGGAGTAAGGGTTTTACCTCTACGAGGGCCCCGAACCTGGGTAAATCTTGCCCCCTGTTTAGCCGACGATCGCCACCAGCGCTCATGGGTTCTCCTATTCGAAACCCTATGGGTTCACCCGAGGGATTTGTAGAGTCTGAGATTCGACAGGCAGGTACTGCCTAAGCGATCGTGTCCATATCACTAAACTATAACATGGCACTAGCAAAGAATTCTAGGCAGCGTGTCGAACGATGGGCGCTCCCGAGGGACGGTTACACAAAACTTAATGTTGACGCTGCCTTTTCACATGTCTCTTTTGCAGGGGGCGGCTCGGGCTCGGTTATACGGGATGACAAAGATAAATTTATCGCAGCTAGTAGCTCTGGCTTCGAGCATGTTAGTAATGCCACGGTTGCGGAAGCTAGAGCCTTAAGGGATGGTCTTCTCCTAACCGGACAGATTGGATGCAATAGGATTGAGGTAAACAATGATTGCATGGAGGTGATTGAGACAATGCAACATGGTGGTAATTCTGTAGGCCCGACGGCAGCAATCTACGAGGAGTGTGCTTTTCTCTCTAGAAATTTTACTCATGTTACTTCCTCATATAGCCCTACGGAGAGAAACCATGTGGCACATTGTATAGCTAGTCTTGCCCCGGATTCCAATTATGTACTTTGGCATGAAGACCCACCTGATTGCATCCTGGGCTTGCTTCAAATGAAATTGAGCAAAGAAATTGCTTGCATCCTGGTGCGGGTGTGAAGACATGAACAAACAAGATTTCCTAATCTTGTCTCTAAGACTAGCTTATAATTTGTGAGATTATCATATTTTCCTGATCATGAACTTGATTGAAAGTCTAGCAAAGCATAAGTGTCGAATGTTCGTAGTATGGTCCATAGCAGGGGATGCCATAAGCCGGAAGTATAAGGTGGGGAATAGAACGTGTGGAAGTTTTCGGTAACAGAAATCTCGTTTTACCTAGGTTCGGTATGTCGCGGCGGTGGCGACGTCCTACTACTGCAATCTCACTAAATCAGAATTAAAGACTGAAGTATACAAAGTACAACGTGAGTATGATATGTCTCCTTTCTTCTAGCCATGAGGCTTTATAGAGATAGTCATACTAGGGTTTACAGAAGAGGAAACTATTTGTATTAGTAATCTATCTCTAATTTTGAAAGTTTAAACATCTGACTTCTTCCTTAAGCCAGACGGTAGATTGGACTGCCTTCTGGGTCTTCTAGGATTTTTCTCTTCTGCGCATCGGTCTGCTGGGCCACCACTACAAGAGATATGTCAACTAGTGACCTTCTGCCGATGACACTGAAAAAATGGTCACATATCTCGAGCCAATTGTTTGAGAGAGTCTAAGCTTAAACTTGTACATGATTTGGTCATAATGCAAACATCAGGTGTTTGCTTCCCTATTATTGCCCAATTGAGACCAATTAAAATGGTCATGGTGCCTGATTTGTGATACGTTCGCTTATGTCTCAAATCTGTTCGCCTATGTGTCAAATCTTCTCCAATGTGTCATAGTTAGACTCACCATAAATCTGACATGCTGGATCCACAAATACCCACAAATGTCGCCTACATGTCATGTACAAACGGGTCCCGAGCTGACTAGGAGGCAAACTCAGCAATTTCGCCTACATGTCATGTACAAACGGGTACACCACAGAGCTGGCATGTGGCCATGATCTGACAAGGAGGCCATCTCAGAAACTCAGCAAGTTCACCTACATGTCATGTTAGGGGTGGGCATTCGGTTCCTTCGGTTTTTTCGGTTCAGTTTTTATGGTTTTTTAATAATTCGGTTTTTAGAAAGTGACACCCGAATTAACCTATCATTTTTCAGGAACCGATAATTCGGTTCTTCAAAAATTCGGTTCGGTTTTCGGTTTAAACCGAATTAACCAAGATTGTAACATGCAGAAAATCCAAATCAAGAATTAGACAACAAAAATGAGTGGATAGGGTGTGGTTGCCAAGGGCCGTTGTGAAAATCCTTGGCAGAGGATGGAGCATTGAAGCTCAGCCCGTGAGAATGGAGTTCCGGAGCCTCGCCGTGACGACATGGACGTGTGAACCTATTGTCGTGGCTGTTTTTTATGTGAAATATTTGATTCCATGATGAATCGGTCCTTTCGGTCAGTTCGGTTAACATGGACTAAAAACCGAACTAACCGATATAATTTCGGTTTCTAAAGTTGGGAACCGATATATGGACCTAAAACCGAATTAACCTTATATTTCGGTTTGCTCGGTTCGGTCTCAGTTCGGGTTTGGTTTCTCGGTTTTTGATGCCCACCCCTATGTCATGTACATACGGGTTCACCACAGAGCTAGCATGTGTCCATGAGCTCACTAGGAGACCATCTCGGAAATTTTGGGTCCACCACGGGGCCGCGAGGGTCAAACCTAGCCACCACACAGCACATGTTAGTATGCACAACGAAATAATTTTTACCTTTGAATTTGCTCATGGGCCTTGGCCTGCCCTAGGGAATGACGAGACAGACTCATGTCATGGGCCTTAGCATGGCCCCAGGGAATAGAGAGGCGGGCTTGGTCGGCCTAGTTCGGCCTGCTTCAGGGCTGGGCCGATTGGGTGTGCGTTTTTTTCTTCTTTGTATTCCTTTTTTGTTTTCTTTTATAGCTTTTGATTTCAAACTCCAATTTCAACCAAATAAATTTTAACTTTCTTTGTAAAAATATTCTATGCCATTATAGAGTATTAGAGAATTTTTTTAGCCAATAAAATACTAAATTAATTGGTTTATTTTTTAAACCTTTTATGTCGATTTTGAAACCCGGTCAAAATGGGGGATGTGGTGACCCGGCACACCACTGCATGTCTAGTGCGCAAGTCGGTGACATAATACTCACAGAAGGACTTATCCGTGAATATTTACATCTCTCAGAGTGGTACAACAGAAACACAACAGGTCCAAGCAAAGCTATAGGATATAAACTTCATTACGAAAATATGGAGGATCTCTTTGAGGAATCAAAGAAGATCTCACACAAATGAAACATCAGAAGAAGAAATTCGAAGATCCAAGCTGGAGAATTACTCTAGCTGACAACTTAATCTACTACGGCTGATGTCAGGCCTAATCTATGGCTTGCAACAGCTAAGTCCACGAATGTTCTCCACCTACACCTTGATAGCATCTACTCCTCCAACCTTGTTGGTGACGACGCTTTACTGGCTACGTAAGAGATGACTCCACCTAGCTTCATGAAGTAACGATGGCTTCACGATGACGACTTTCATAGGGCTTCAACTCTGAGCAGGGGATCAAACGGGAACGAATGAGTAACGAGCGTTACTCAACAAGTTCATGATATATAGTGGGTAGTTTGATGCACTAACTACAGCTTTAGACTCGAAAGAGTCATAAGCTAATGCAAGGTTTTGTAAATCTTTCTTCAAGAGGTTGCTTTTAATTCCGAAAACTATGCCCGCCAGACCATCACAGGAGCTAGAACTTCATGGAGTTGCCTTTCCAGTAGCGTTCGCAGTTCCTTCCCGGAACAGGGGGTAACACGCCACATCCTTTTACACTCTACAGAGGTGCGTTACTTTACCCATGGACGACCAAGACCATGTTGCACAACCAGGCGTATGTTCCTGTCCACTCCCACTTAGGTGTGGGGCCTGGTTGTTGGTCCAAGCCAAACCGTGCTTCTCCGCACAACGCATGCCCACCCATTTCCGCCAGCAGGTTGAACGCCTGATTTCACCCCTCACGATGGAGATCTACGCGCCCCTGGCAGACACTCATAGACCCCAGAGTACGTGGGACGTAAGGGCTCCCACCCATGTGCATGTAGTCCCGCAGAACCTACAACGTACGTATCTGGCAGTCCATTGACATGTGTCACAGCTGACTTACTTCCCCATAGAAGACTCATGGTTAACGCGGTATTTACAGCGCACCGAGTTCTGACGGCAGTTGTGGTTAATTCCTAGGTAATACTTTCCTTGCAGATGGAACCTTCTTTTGACATATTCATCTTACCATGGTCCCATCTGCCCACCAAACAGAACACTACCACTCGGGTAGTCATTCAATTCGTCATGTTATTATAAAAATAGGATCATGCATTCTTTTCAGACTAGGTGGTAACACGATAGAGTTTTTGCAATTAGTTTGTTATGAATTACTGCAAAGGATATGAGCAAGTGATGAACTTGCCTGAGATTGAAATAACAATAATAATCCATGTCTTCGGGGTTCGAGGGTTGCATAGAAAATTCCGACATCTGAAAGATAGCAAAGTAGTCCCGGTAAGGACTACAGAAAACAATCGCAAGACGATACATGCATAGTAATGAGATGCATTGTGAATTACCCTGGAAATACCCCAGCTTACAAGTGTAAGCTAAGTTTGATACGATACTACATCAAGTAAGTTTTTAGGTGAGTTGTTTCATTACTTGTGGTGATATTGTTATTATTTCTTTTAGTCTTATTAAAACACTTATTATCAAGTTTAAGTAATAGTGTTATAACATGGTTAGTCAATAAAGCATTAGTACATGGAAAACACTATTGAAAAGACAATAAACACATTTGATTTTATGTTTAAAAGTGTAGAGCTTATGACAGGGAGTTGAATTGAAAATGGTGAACTAGTACAGCTAACCATATCATCACAATACTTGCTAATGACTTGTGATGTTAGGTTTATTAGGTGTGAAAACATGAGGGTTTTATTAGTAAATAATGTTTGTCGTAGTTGTTTATTGTTATAATGGAATATTAGAGGATTCCATTATACCTTAAAACCAATTTTATAAGTTGAAAAAAATGTTTAATGTTTGACATATTTGAATTGGAAATTCTTTTCTCTATAATTTGATATATCATTCAATGCTTTTTAAAAATACTAGTCATCAACCCGTGCAACTGCACGGGCTAGCTATTTTACTTTACAATGGTGTAATTCAAAAGTATGTTGACAATGTATCTGTTACTTCAAGAAATAAGCTCAGATGGATCAATGTATTCAAATAGTTTGTATAAATATGGTGGCAGTCTCCTTGCATAAAACAGTTGTGAGATGTATCATATAATTCGGTAAAACACTGCTTGCAAATATAGCCATTGTGTGTCAATATATGAATCAATATTAAAGGAAATAACCAACATAGACATTACAGATAAATTTAAGCTTGGACTGTGGCATAAAGTAAATTTACATGTACATTCTATTAAGTTTCTAGTGCAAATAAAATATACATTGGGTTTAATTGGTGTGAAAAATTAGGTCGGGTTATATTTCAGATAAATAATGTAGGATGGAAATTCTATCATGTAGAAAAGAAATCCGCATTATTTGATATCGAGCATCTATCTAGCAGAAGTTTTGTCTCTACCATTAATCACTTCTGCCAAACTATGATTTAGCAAACAAAACTAAAAGATCGAACCGTGCATAGATGATCATAAATACTAATGATGAAAGCTCCTATTTTCATTAGTATACATCGTGTTTCTTTGCAAGTAGAATTTCGGAGAAGAATATGTACAAATAATTGCCACATCATAATACTTACTGTGGTATCACTGTATAATGTATCTATGGCACGAACTCAAGTAATCTGTCATTACACGAACACGAAGGAAAAAATAGCCGATGTCAACTATTGTGTTAGATCATAGAGCTAAAGTGTAGCAGCCACGGCATGCAAATCTACACATGTTGGACAACAATAGAAAAATACAAAGCTTTAGCATCCACCTAATGCAAACTCTACATATTGGATAACAAAGAAAAAATCAATCGAAAAAATAAAGACCTACAATTAATATAATGGACAAAAGAGGACATTTAATTAATATGTATAAAAAAATTGATGAAAATATTCTCCTTGATTATTGAGATATGTATAGCTATATTATGTGTGCCAGTGCAACTGTAACAACAGAAAAAAAAACACATGATAAAACTACAAAATATATCTCTATTTATTGGCCACCAAAGTTCATAGTGGTGCATTGCATGTATCTACAAACAATTAGTTATATTATTTTCTAATATTAGGGTATTTAATAATTATTGACATAAATGATAATTTAATAATCTTAGTAAAACTTTCCGTGTGCTAGAAGTGAAGCATCGTCAAGCAACCATAAATAAGGAGGAGCTAGCTGAAGGGAAACAATAATCTGAGTAGGGTGGCCAAAAAAAAATTGTTGTGATTTTGTTTGGCTAGCTAGATAGACAGTCAGATTAGCCTAGCTAGTTAATATTCTGTATGCTAGAACTGAATCATAGCCGAGCAACTATAGGTACGGAGGAGCTAGCTAATAGAAAATAATTGGAACAGGGTGGAGAAAAAATATATTATATGTGATATTGTTTTTGCTTGATAGACAAACTGAATAATTACCGGCCTTGTCCAAGTTGGTTACGGGGAGGTCATGCCTCACATGCTCCCAGGCTAAATTGATGTTCAAGCTAATCCTTCCGCTAAAGTTTATGATTAATCATCATATGTCGGAAGTACCATGGATCCAGCTTCATTGGCATCAGAATGCATGGTAGTGATGTTGATACGTCTTACCATGATCACCGTCCTCCGGCGACAGCTGACATGGGTGTTGGCGAGACCGTCTCACGATTCTCAATGCCATTGATCTGCCTTCATAGGCATCGGCCATGCATCTGTGAAGACGAAGTATGGCAGGTTCTACGTTGTCGGCCGGCCACCCGAAGCATCCTAGACATGCTTCATTGATAGCCTCTGCGTGCAGATCTCATAATCTGTTTTCATATCAGCCGCGCTACTCGCTATGGACAACAAACGTGTTTCAGATCAGTTTGCAGATCAGCTCCCAAAGCCACGTCCTCGCTCACTCGCCGTCACCAGCTGACTCGTCGTCAAGAATAATCAGTGGTGCATGCGACTCACCGGTGCAGCTACCTCGCCTTCGCGGCCGACTACGTGGACCACAGCCACTCGCCGGCGGATTGTCCCAGCTGATACGTCATCGCTTTGGTGTTGATTTGGTGGCTGGTCTGGAGGCATAGCTAGGCAGGAAAAATAGTGCTAGGACTCCCACGACATCAGATTTTGAGCATCATTTTCTTCTATACAGACGGACAACACTACCTCTGGAATCTGCAACAGATCGGCCGCCGGTGGTGCTTCCTCTGGCATCGCATCGGCTGCATGGTTCTAGCTATGGAAAAGTCACATATACCCGAAATCGCTTTTCCCCGCGCGCGCGAGCGCTCGCTCGGTCGGGATGAGGGCGTGTCCGTTGGTGGGCTCCTGCTATTCCCCTTTTTTCCCTCTCCGTCCTTGTTTTTCACCTGCAGCCATGCATGCATGTGCCGCTCCTGGACGTTCGATCTCAACCAAAAAAAAAAGAGCGATCGGTCCTAGTTGCGCGATCGCTCGCTCGCTTTAGATACGCACTGTGGTCCGTGGTCCGCGCGCGGACGTATTCGCTATTCCCTTTTTTTTGAACACGGGATCCCTGCACCACCGCTCATAACAGCGTGCACAATATCGTCTACCTCCGGCCTTTCGTCTCGTTGTTGCTGGAGGCCCAATAGAATTTTCTCTATTCCCTTTGTTCCACGCGAATGCACAGTTTGCCAAAAAAAAAGTATTATACTTTAGTGCAGAAAAATACTGTACAAATATACGCTACACAAATATTTTATTTTTGAAAAATCATATTCCCTTTTGTCTAAACCAGCTAAGTGCTCTCCCGTTCCTTTTAATTTTTTCTTATTAAGAAAAAAATTATCGGGCTGGGTCTATGTTGCGCGCGTGATCCGAAGGTTCTGCTCATTAGTTTCCGACATGTTTCGCTTATCGAAAAAATATACGGATTGTTGGCGTACCTGCTATTCCCTTTTTTGACAGTCTTCTTCATGTGGGCGCGTTTTAAGAAAACGGTTGGTTTTATTTTTTTACTTGCATAAAAATAACCCGCCGGTCAAAAAATAATTCCTTTTTTGGGCTAGTGATATTTTTAGGGTAAAAGATAATCGGGTGGGAGATGGAAAAAATTCCACTTCCAACTAGAACAAAAAATTACCAGTTACATAAACATGGAAATTACTAGACATGACCCCCTAGTTTACATTCTCAACTATTTTTCGCCAGTTTGTAATTTTTCATCCATCACACCTTGGTAACATTTCTTGGAAAAAAATAGGCTTCTAATCAGCACCCTTGGTAACATTATTAGGGAGAAAAAACATATAGGTTTTTTAAAAAAGTTGTATAATTTCCATTCATCGCACTCGATAACATTCTTGGGAAAACTATATATAGGATTCTAAAAACGGGTTGGTAATTTCCATTCATCACCCTTGATAAGATTCAAGGGAGAAAGTATAGATATAATTTATTTGTTGGAAATTACCAACCTTTTATAAACCTATATTTTTTCAATAATGTTATCAAGGTTTATGAATCAAAATTACCAACCTTTTAAAACCCTATATATTTTCAAGAATGTTATCAAGATCGATAAATGATAATCAACAACCTAAAAACTTTATTGTACAAGGTTTATCAAGTGCGATGAATGAAAATTACCAACCTAAAAACTTTTTAACAATCTTATCAAGTTTGATGAATGAAAATTATTAATCTAAAAACCTTCCAAGAAGGTTTTATCAAGCGTGATTTATGAAAATAAACTACCTGAAAACTATTATTAAGAATGTTATAAAGTCATATGTATTAAAATTACGAACCCTAAAAACATTTCAAGAAGGTTACCAAGTGTGATGAATGAAAATTACCAACATAAAACCCTTTTTTGTATCAAGTGTGACTTATGAAAATCACCAACGTAAAAACCTTTTAAGAATTTTTATCGAGTGTGATGAATTAAAATTACCAACTTAAATTCTTTTTTAAGAACTTTTATCAAGCGTGATGAATGAAAATTACCAACATACTTAAAAAAAATGTTTTATCAAGTGTGATGGATGGAAATTACAAACTAAAAATCTTACTAGAAAGTTTATCAAGTGCGATGAATGGAAATCACCAACCTAACAAGTTTTAAGAATGTTACGATGAATGGAAATCACCAACCTAACAAGTTTTAAGAATGTTATCAACATGGGATGTATGCAAATTTCCAACATGAAAACATTTTTTAAGAATGTTATGAAGGCGGATTAATAAAAATACCAACCTAAAAACATTCTTCAAAAGGTTATCAAGTGTGATGAATGGAAATAACCAACCTAAAAACTATTTAAGAATGTTATCAACTGGGATGTACGCAAATTTCCAACCTGAAAACATTTTAAGAATGTTATCAAGTTCGATGAATTAAAATTACCAACCTGAAAACATCTTAAGAATGTTATCAAGTGCGATGAATAGAAATCACCAACCTAAAACCTTTTTGTAAGAATGTTATCAAGTGTGATGAATGGAAAATCAGCAAGATAAAAACCATTTTAATAATGTTATGAAGAGGGATTAATAGAAATTACCAACCTAAAAACATTCTTCAAAAGGTTATCAAGTGCGATGAATTAAAATTACCAACCAAAAACTTTTAAAGAATGTTATCAAGTGTGATGAAGTAAAATTACCAACCAAAAACTTTTTAAGAATGTTATGAAGTGTGAATGAGTGAAAAATACCAAAGTAAAAAACTTTCAAGATTTTTTTCATCAAGTGTGATGTATGAAAATTACCAACCTAAAAACTTATATTTTTTAGAATGCTACCAAGTGTGATGATTGGAAATCACCAACCTAAAAACATTTCAAGAATATTATGAAGTGTCATGAATGGAAATCACCAACCTACAAACGTATCAAGGATGTTATCAAGTGCGATGAATGGCAACTACTAACCTAAAAATCTTTTTGAGAATGTTATGAGGTGTGATGAATGACAATTACCAACCTAAACATTCTTGAAATATATATATAGGTTTCTAAAAACGGTTGATAATTTCCATTCATCGCCCCTTGGTAACATTCTTGAAATATATATATATATATATATATATATATATATATATATATATATAGGTTTCAAAAAAAAAATGGTTGGTAATTTCCATTCATCATCCTTGATAACATACTTGATTATACATATGTTTTTAAAAGGTTGGTAATTTTCATACATCACCCTTGATACACTCTTGGTGGAAAAATATTGGTTTTGGATTCATAATATTCTTGGAAGAACTATATATAGGTTTTCAAATATTTTGGTAATTTCCATTGATCGCCCTTCATAACATTCTTGGGAAATATAAAATATTGGTTTCTAAAAAGGTTGGTAATTTCCATTCATTACCCTTGATACACTCTTGGAGAAAAAATATGGATTTTTTAAAAGGGTTGGTAATTTCCATTATTTTCCCTTCATAACTTTGTTTGGAAACAAAAAATATATATTGGTTCTTAAAAGTTGGTAATTTCCATTCATCTCCATTGATAACATTCTTGGGGGAGTTATAAAAAATATGTTTTCAAAGGGTTGGTAGTTTCCACTCATCTCCCTTGATTACTTTGTTTGGAAAGAGAGATATATATTTTTTTTTAAAGGGTTGGTAATTTCCATTCATCTCCGTTGATAACATTCTTGGGAAATTATATATAGGTTTTTTAAAGGGTTGGTAATTTTCATTCATCACCCTTGATAACATTCTTGGGAATAGACTATACATTGGTTTCTAAAAAAAAGGTTGGTAATTTCCATTCATTGCCCTTCATAACTTTGTTTGGAAATAAAAATATATATTGCTTTCTAAAAAATGTTGGTAATTTCCATTCATCTCCATTGATAACATTCTTGGGGGAGTTATAAAAAATATGTTTTCAAAGGGTTGGTAGTTTCCACTCATCTCCCTTGATTACTTTGTTTGGAAAGAAATATATATAGGTTTTCAAAGGGTTGGTAATTTCCATTCATCTCCGTTGATAACATTCTTTGGAAATTATATATAGGTTTTTAAAAGGGTTGGTAATTTTCATTCACCACCCTTGATAACATTCTTGGGAATAGACTATACATAGGTTCCTAAAAAAAAGGGTTGGTAATTTCCATTCAATTTCCTTGATAACTTTCTTTGGATATATTAATATATATTGGTTCTTAAAGGTTGGTAATTTCCATTCATCTCCATTGATAACATTCATGGGAAAAATTATATATAAGTTTTTGAAGGGTTGGTAATTTTCATTCAACACCCTTGATAACATTCTTGGGAATAGACTAAACATTGGTTTCTAAAAAAAAGGTTGGTAATTTGCATTCATGACCCTTGATAACTTTCTTTGGAAATAAAAATTTATAATGGTTCTTAAAAAAGGTTGGTAGTTTCCATTCATCTCTCTTGATAACATTCTTGAGAAAATTATATATATGTTTTCAAATGGTTGGTAATTTGCATTCATCGCCCTTGATAACATTCTTGGGAATAGACTATATACTGGTTTTTGAAAAAGGTTGTTAATTTTAATTCATTGTCCCTTATGAAATTCTTGGGAAATAAATATATATAGTGGTTTCTAAATAAGGTTGGTAATTTCCATTATCTCACTTGATAACATTCTTGGGGAAGTTATAAAATATGTTTTCAAAGGGTTGGTAGTTTCCATTCATCTCCCCTGATTACTTTGTTTGGAAAAAGAAAATATATATAGGTTTTCAAAGGGTTGGTAATTTTCATTCACCACCCTTGATAACATTCTTGGGAATGTAGGTTTCCCATAAATTTTCATTCACCACCCTTGATAACATTCTTGGGAATAGACTATGCATTGGTTTCAAAAAAAAATGTTGGTAATTTCCATTCATATCCCTTGATAATTTCTTTGGAAATAAAAATATATACTGGTTCTTAAAAGTTGTAAATTTCGATTCATCTCCATTTATAACATTCTTGGGGAAAATTATATATACGTTTTTGAAAGGTTGGTAATTTTCATTCATATCCCTTGATAACATTGTTGGGAATAGACTATATACTGGTTTTTGAAAAAGGTTGTTAATTTTAATTCATTGCCACTTATAAATTTCTTGGGAAATAAAAATATATATTGGTTTGTAAAAAAGGTTGGTAATTTGCATTAACTCCCTTGATAACATTCTTGGGGGAAGTTATAAAAATATATGTTTTCAAAGGGTTGGTATTTTCCATTCGTCTCCATTGATTACTTTGTTTTCGAAAGAAAAATATATATGTTTTCAAAGGGTTGGTAATTTCCATTCATCTCAGTTGATAACATTCTTGGGAAATTATATATAGGTTTTTAGAGGGTTGGTAATTTTCATTCACCACCCTTGATAACATTCGTGGGAATAGACTATACATTGGTTTCTAAAAAAAAGTTGGTAATTTCCATTCATCTCGCTTGATAATTTCTTTTGGAAATAAAAATATATATTGGTTCTTAAAAGTAGGTAATTTCCCTTGATACACTCTTGGAGAAAAAATATGGATTTTTTTAAAAGGGTTGGTAATTTCCATTCATTAACCTTCATAACATTCTTGACTGTTTTTCACATGTTGATACTTTCGATTAAACATCCATCGTAACCTTTTTGTATTTTTTTTGTGCATCTCTGTCATTTTGCTCTAATTTGTGCCAATTGAATGAATATTTCTCACTGTTTTTTCTGGCACGTGTAAAACTTAGCACATGCGTATAAGTTTGTTACCCCAGGTGCACAAGGCTTGCTCCCTAGCGTCGCGTGCAGGCGAATGGTTAACGAAGCGCCAGTGCTACGTGGAGATACCGCAGGCGAATTCCATTGTGCGCCAGCGGTAAATGCAGTATCGCCGGCGTAATGGTCGCATGCGAACGGAAACGCGCCCGTGGTAAGACCATTTTTATTCGCCCGCGGTATGGTTTTCCCTAGCGGTGGCTGTTATTTTTAAAAATTCACGTATATTTAAAAGTTTCGAAAAGCACCAGGCTAGGCGTCTAGCTCCATGCAACTGAAATAAATCAAACTCAAATTCGCAGATCCATGAATAATTGACTAATAAAAACTAAAACTAGAAAATTAAATGTTGAATTGCATATGGAGTTGGCGGAGATTTGGGAGCTGCACCGAAAAACACACACGTAATGAAGAATTGAGGACGGCTTGAACAGATAGACTTGTGGGAGAATTCGGTACCAGCTTTAGAGCATCTCCAGTGGCTTCTCTAAATTTGGTCCTCTATATCTTCATATAGAGGATCATCTAAAAATATTTCTTTTTAGAGGTTCCTAGTTTTTCAGTGGATCCTCTATATTCAGGACGATTATATTCTCTCTCGTATTTTTTAATAATATCTTATAACTACCGTTCACCAGTTTTGTTAACGGCAGTATCAGTGCAAACAACGTATAAAAAAATTCAGCTAGCTACTACATCTAACACATTCAGTGCAAATTCAGCTATCTACTGCATGTAGCACATTCAGTATATACACGTTCACCTACCTAGACGGTGATCTGACCAAATAAATCAGATTCATCTAGTAGTTTCAGCTATCTACTGCATTGTGGCCAAAATAAACAAAGCACAGGCTCTATCTACTGCATTGTGGCCAAAATAAACAAAGCACGAGTAGAGCCCGAGCTCCCCATGAGCACACAGCCGAACTCCACACGAGCACAGGAGCCATCGAGCAGGGGCAGGGGCGGCACAGGGCCATGTCCGCTGCGCGCGGGAGCAACCTCGAGCAGGGGGCACGGGCAGCTGCGCGCGCGGGAACCACCTCGAGCAGGGGGCAGGGCGGCTGCGTACGACGAGCTCCCACACCGAGTCAACCGCCGCCGGCCGCCTCCTAACCCCGAGATCCACCTCCCGCCGGCTGCCTTCGAGCCAGAGATCGACCACCGCTGGCCGCCTCCCAACCCAGCGTTCCACCCCTGCCTGCCGCCTACCAACCCGATCTCCCACCCCGAGCTCCACCCGCCCTTGGCCGCCTCCCAGCCAGAGCTCGACCCCTGCCGTCCGTCTCACAGCCCGAGCTCCACCGGCCGGCACCCCTACCAGCACGAATCCGGCCTAAATCAAGCGGCAGCGGCGGCCGGATTCGGCCAGGGCGCTCACGACCCACTCCCCTCCGTCTCTCACAAAATTTCTCGATTTGGTGCACACATATCAGGCTGGCTCGGGGAGGAGGTGCAACTGTTTTTTACCGATCCGATCCTATTCCCGTGCGTGCGTGCCGCCCGCGTCGCACCGACCGGCGTTCCACCGAGCCGAGCCGCTAGCTGGGCGAGTTTGTCGCTAGCACACGTCGATGTCGGAAACCGTTCGACAGAAACGTAACTCTCGCGCGCGCGCAAGCTACCATTGTACTTTAGGAAAATAAGGCGCTTATTTTTTTTCTTCACATGCAAACGAATTAACATACAATCAATCTCTTATGCTTGGATAAGATCGATACGTTTAAAGGTAAAGATATTTTTATTTTCTTTTGAGGTAACGTATCAGGGCCACACTAGTGGAAACAGGGCCTTTTGTCCCGGGTCGTAAGTGCCATTTGTCCCGGTTGCGCAACCGGGATGGGCTAGCCGGGACAAATGGCCCTCCCCATTGGTCCCGGTTGTGCCAGCACCCGGGATGGTAAGGCTGGTCCACGTGGCGACTCTGGGCCAGGGACCGCGAGGGAGTTCGTCCCGGTTCGTTTTAGGGACCGGGATGGATGCCTTCTTAAAAAAAGAATAAAGTCCGCCCATTTTCCCTGCCGCGGCAGGTTTTTTTTTGTTCGTTTTTTTTTCTCCTGCCTCGCAATCGCCAACCGGCCTCCCCTTCCCCAACCGCTCCAGGCCCACGTCTTTAATTAAGCCCACTGACACATTTTTTAGTCAAAAAGGCCCACTGGCCCGCGTCTTTTATTTATGGACAGTCAACGGTTCGAAGGGCCCACTGGCCCGCGTCTGTTATTATGGCCAGTCAACAGGGGCCACTGGCCAGCGGCCTGGTGGCTGGTTCGCCTGGTCCATTAAACTAAGACCGAAGGACGGTCAAAGGGCCGCTGTCCGCCTCGTCTTCCCGCCCCGCCTCGTCTTCCCGCCCCGCCTCGGCTTCCCACGCCCCACTCCCCACGCGCCACGCCTCGGCTGCCCGCATTCATGGCCGCCTGCAACCGCCGCCACGTCCAGGCCGCCGGTTGGCATGCCAGCCCACCCCGGGTCCTTTTTAAAGGACCCCCGCCGCCCGTACAACCCACCCACCCCGGCCGCGCCCAAGGCAGAGCAACCCTAGCCGCCACCATGTCCCGCTGGTTCTCGAACTCCGGCAAGCGCCCAAGGAACGACGACGGAGGCTCGTCGAGCGGCGCCGGCCGCATCCCGCCCCCACCGGCGGAGGCCTTCGGCTACGGCCCTGGAGGTGTCCGCCTCGGCGGGGTGCCGCGCGTCCCCGCGCCACCACCGGCTGCACGCCCGCCGCCCCGCGCCGCGCCCCCGGGCAAGCGGTTCCGCAGGTACGTCCGGGTGGACGAGGCGGAGTGGCACTGGAACAATGCCACTCCGGTCTTCTACAACGACGTGCACCTCCCGGACGGTTGGCACCTGAATCCCCAGCGGATCCCAGTGCCGCCGGCCCCGACCGGCGCGGCGCTGCTCGAGGAGATCGAGCGCCGCCGCGAGCTCCTGCCGGCCCCCGTCCGCAGGGAGCGGATCTACGCGCGCAGCTCCCCCTACTGGGCCGCCTGGCTCGAGCAGGAGCACGAGCAGCGCCGCCGCTCCTTCATCCCCGCCCCCCTCGAGGCCAACGTGGACGACTACCCCCCGCCAGCGCCCGGCCGGGAGAGGGAGCTATGGCTCCTCGTCGACGAGCCGGAGGACTTCTCCGGGGAGCCGGACCCCGAGCTCCGGGCCCAACTGGAGGAGGCCTGCGAGCGCTCCCGCCGCTCCCTCGTCGACGACGAGATCAAGAGGTGGCACCGTGTCGTGGCCGCCGCCGCCGCCGACGCCGCTGCCATGCCACCGCCGCCGCCACCCCCTAACGAGCCTGCCATCCCCTGGTGGCAGGCCATGAACGCCGAGCTGGAGGCGTCCGAGGACATGCCGGAGCCGCAGCCGCTCCCACCAGGCCTGGAGTATGGCATGACCTGGGCCTGGACCGGCGGCGTTTGGGCGCCGGGGTCGCCGGAGCAGGAGGAGGAGCTGCCCCCGCCGCCGCCGCTGCCACAGGAGGTACTGCCCCCGCCGCCACCGTACGCGCCCCCGATGGCCCCCCCGGCGAGCCCGGCCCAGCCGCCTGCCCACCTGTGGAAGGCACCCGAGTATGTGCACCTCTCCGACGACGAGGACGACTAGGTCGCCGCCGCCCCCCTATTATCTATAGACAACGCCCCTAGCTAGCTACCCCCCAAGAAACGGCCGGCCCGCCTGTGGCCGCGCCGCCGCCCCTAATGCAAGTACGGCCGGCCGCCTGTGGCCGCGCCGCCCCTATGTAAGCAAGGCCCCTGGCCCTATTTTAATATAAGTTGTGTTCCCCTAACCTACTGTGCCCCTAGTCCATCCCCGCCGGCGTTCCGCCGGCGAATCTGTCCACTCGTTCCCGCCGCCGGCAGGGCTTCGCCCAGCCATATCCACTCGTGCCCGCCCCTGGGGTAGTGTCCGCTCGGCCTGGAGAGAGGGCCGCGCTTTTTTATACACTTGGGCCTTTAGTCCCGGCCCGTGCCACCAACCGGGACTAGAGCCCTTTGGTCCCGGTTGGTACCACGGCCCGGGACCAAAAACAAATTTCGAATTTCGGTGGCACCACTGCGCGCCCAAAATTTTTTAGCGCCAAAATTTGAAAAGTGTTAAGTTTGCACATTAACAACTTTTATATACTTCCAAATTTGACAAAAATTCCAACATGAAAAATGCTAGAATTTGCAAAACTAATTTAAATCCATTTTTCGTTTAACTAAATAATTATTCTAACTATTGAAACTATTAATTATTTTTTCATTTGTATATAATTTGAATATAAATTATGGAAATTTATATTCAAATTATAAAGCGGCTCTGTGTCATACAAATTTCTGGAAATTTCCACCCATACACTTTTTTGAGCTAGGGCCTCATTTTCATAGTAGAAGTAGGGTGGCTTGTTCATCCTCTAGAGTCGATGTCAGTCCTGACTGCTTGTCCATCCTCTACAGTCTGCTCTGCTCTGCTCTACTGCTCCTTGCGGCTCAGGTTGGTAACGGTCCATGCTTGCGTATGCTTTGTGAACTTATGGTTTGATTTGAGAATTTCAAAACTTTGATTTGATAATCTTTTGGCCGGAAGCACCTAGCAATATCTTTTAAACCTTGTTTCTCTCCCTATGCTATTTGTACTTCTCATCGGCCCTAATGTTTCTCTACCTGATTCTACTTCTCCTCTGCCTAGTTTACAGATGTTTGCTCTTTTCTGTAGATGTTTCTACACTGTAAAATGGGCATGTCCCAGTAGTGGTGATCAGCGCCTTGTCTGCACGTTTCGCAGGACATGTCCATTTTACAGTGTAGAAACATCTACAGAAAAGAGCAAACATCTGTAAACTAGGCAGAGGAGAAGTAGAATCAGGTAGAGAAACATTACAGCCGATGAGAAGTACAAATAGCATATGGAGAGAAACAAGGTTTAAAAGATATTGCTAGGTGCTTCCGGCCAAAAGATTATCAAATCAAAGTTTTGAAATTCTCAAATCAAACCATAAGTTCACAAAGCATACGCAAACATGGACCGTTACCAACCTGAGCCGCAACGAGCAGTAGAGCAGAGCAGAGCAGACTCTAGAGGATGAACAAGCAGCCAGGACTGACGTTGACAGATATATATCCGAGCGGTGGACAGTCCCTGGCCAAGCAGAAGCAACTGCATCCCCTATCGATGTAAAGCAGTCAGTCAAAACTTTTTTGGGTTGTTTATGGTGATTAACTCCAATGAATAACAATAGAGGCCTGCCAGAATCACTTGTTCTATACCGTGTGTCAACACATACTACATCTCGAAAGTAGTTATAATCCTGCAATATCTGTCTCGGCAATCTCAATTAAAGTGCCAGTTTGTGTCTGATCCCACCAACCCCTCAAAATCCTCCTATTAACTTCACCTATCTCAACTGAAATCACTGTCTTCATGTGGATGCCAAGCCTGTGCAAAGCTATCTCTCCTCCTCCAATACCGGAGAATAAGGACACCACATTAACACCATTGGGAAACATGTTCTTCAACACCGATCAATACAAATTATTGGTCAAACTTGCACCTACTCCATTCATAATCACATAATATGTATAAATATCATTTTGGTTAACAAAATCTCGTTCATACTACGTTATAAGAACTATGATCATGTATTCCACGTTTATTATTACACATCACCAACAACATCCCTATCTAGTCTTCTGAATTTTCTTCGTGTCCCTTGCTTATGATCGCTTCGGCCGTAACCATGGAGCATCTTCATTATTTAACGGGATGGTAGGGTCAGATTTCACTGTGAAGGGTGGAATTTCAACAAACTTATTATAATCTTCTGACATGTCTGTCGTGTCCTCGATTCCCACAATGTTTCTTTTCCCTGAGAGAACTATGTGACGCTTCGGCTCATCGTATGATGAAATTGTTCCCTTATTTTTTCTTTTCTTCGGTCTGGAAGACATGTCCTTCACATAGAAGACCTGAGCCACATCATTGGCTAGAACGAATGGTTCGTCATTGTAACCAATACAGTTGAGATCCACTGTTGTCATTCCATAAAGCGGGTCTACCTTTACCCCTTCTCCATTCAGGTTGACCCATTTGCACTTGAACAAAGGGACCTTAAAAGAAGGTCCATAGTCAAGTTCCCATATCTCCTCTATGTAACCATAGTATGTGTCAGTTTTTCCATTCTCGTTTGTTGTATCAAAGCGGACACCACTGTTTTGGTTGGTGCTCTTCTTATCTTGGGAGCTCGTGTAAAATGTATTTCCATTTATCTCGTACCCTTGAAAACTCCCAATAGTCGAAGATGGTGATCCTGCCAACATGTATAGCTGATCTTCAACAGTGGTGTCATTTATAAGACGTGTTTGCAACCAACTTCCGAAAGTCTCCATGTGTTCGCGTTTAATCCATGAGTCATCCTTCCCCGGGTTTGCAGACCGTACAATATTCTTGTGTTCCTCGACATACGTAGCCATGAACATAGAATTTTGTAGAACTGTGTAGTGTGCTTTGGTCAAAGAATGCCCGTCCCTAGGTATCATTGTTTTCTTTCCCAGCGTTCCTTTTCCCCTCAGTCTCCCCTCATGCCGCGATTCAGGAACACCAATTGTCTTAAGGTCAGGAATAAAGTCAACACAGAACCCAATGACCTCCTCTGTTCCATAGCCCTTCGAGATGCTTCCTTCTGGCCTAGCACGGTTATGAACATATTTCTTCAAGACTCCCATGAACTGAAGGGGAACGTAGCATAGAAAACAAAAATTTTCCTACGCGAGAGATACCCGAAAGGCCAAGATCTAATCTAGGAGACGAAGTGCAACGGGCAACAAGAGGGTTAAGGAGAACACATACCCTCGAAGACTCAAAGTGGTACGAGATCAAATCTCGTTGTTGGCGTAGTCGTACTCACACCGATCCCGATAGCGAGAAGATGGCACCGCAATCCGGCGGTGCATCCGTGATCGGTCACACGTACGGTTGATGACGACCTCCGTTCCCTCGTTCCAGCGGGGCGCGGAAGTAGAGGATCCCTCGGAACTCCAGCAGCACGACGACGTGGTGGTGGTGAAGAATCCCACGGTCAGGGCTTCGCCAAGCCGGAGACCATGAAATGGAGCAGCGGGTGGAGGGAAAAAGGAAGTGGCAAGTGTGTGGAGGAGGGGGAGCTCTCACCCTCCTTTTATAGGAGAGGGGGGAGGCAGCCCAAGGGGGGTGCGGCCAGCCCATGGGGGTGCCCCACCTCTTCCCTCATCATGTGAGTGGACACTCCACTCACACCCACTCATTTCCCCATTATTTCCCACTTGGAAAATCCAAAGGTTTTCTTTTAATAAATAAATAAAACATTTTTATTTCTTTATTTCAGCATTTGTTAATTCTATTAACAAACTTTTGCATATAGCACCTCGAATCATTTGTTAATTCTATTAACAACCATTCGACGAAAAACCCCTTGAACTATTTCAATTTTCCCCAAAACAATTTCGGTGCTGTCCAAAATATTCTTCGATATTCCGTATCCTCTCAAATGCGTCATCGAACCTTAAGTGTGTCACCCTACGGTTCGCGAATAAGATAGACATGATCGAGACTCCTCTCCGATCAATAATCAACAGCGGGATCTGGAGATCCGTGATGACTCCTATATATTCAACGATGACTCTCGTGATCGTGTGAACCAACAACGCCGTGAACTATTCCCTTTGTCTCGCGATATTTTACTTGTCCGAGATTCGATCATTGGTATCAACCATACCTTGTTCAATCTCGTTACCGACAAGTACTCTTTTCTCGTTCCCATGATATAACATCCTTGTGATCATATCACGTGCTTGCAAGCGGTTTCGATGTGATATCACCGAGAGGGCCCAGAGTATATCTCTCCGTCATTTGGATGGACAAATCCCACTCTTGATCCATGATCCTCAACTAATACTTTCCGAATACTCAATGACACCTTTATAGTCACCCTGTTACGGTGTGATGTTTGATGCCATCAAAGCACTCTTCCGGTATCAGTGATTAACATGATCTCATGGTCTAAGGAATAAGTTACTTCGTGTGTTTGATATAACAATGTAAACTAAATGACTTGATCGCATTGCTATATTCTCTTTGGGTATATGTTCATCACATCATTCTTCTAATGACATGACCCCGTTATTAATAACATCCAATGTTCATGATCAGGAAACCTTGATCATCTATTAATCAACGAGCTAGTTAAAAGAGAGGCTTTACTAGGAACCATTGTTTGTTTATTAAGCACACATGTATCAACGTTTCCGGTTAATACAATTCTAGCATGAGAAATAAACATTCATCATAAACAAGGAATAAGATAATAACCATTTTATTATTGCCTCTCGGGCATATTCCCTTCAGTCTCCCACTTGCACTAGAGTCAATAATCTAGTCTGTAAGCACTTAACACATATGACGTTCCAGTGTTATTACCATGCTTCGCATGTGGTAAACATCATCAAAAAGATCTGAACTGTTCAGGTCCTTATTGTATTTGCATGTTCTTTGCGTCTACACGCATCACTCATTCTCTAATGAGATGGCTTTGTATATATATGGTCAATCGGTGAAAACTTAATTCCTCAGCTTAAACTGATGTCACTAACATTGTGAAAATGTAGCTTCATAGTGTTAGCATTCTTGGAAATTCACCAAGTTCCGGTGATACCTTAATTCCTCAGCTTAAACTGATGTTACTAACATTGTGAAAATGTAGCTTCAAAGTTTTAGCATTCTTGGAAATTCACCAAGTTCAATAAAGAACTCCTTGACACAAAATACGCTTATTATCAGTTGTTAACACAACGATATACTTTAGCCTTTGTTGTAGTATTTGTCACAATATTTTAATTTTGAAACTCTTTCAAATCCAGCATGGAACTTTCTTCCATCCTATTGTGCTACCCTTCATCACATATTTTAATTGAGATAAAATTACTTGAATAAATGACAAGACTATTAGTGTAACATATTACAACTAATATTTTGTCATTACTATATAGGAAAACATATCCTTAGCATTTCTAAAATGACACAAGGATCTCTCCCACTGTTGTCTAATCATCATATGAATTATCCTACTATAACATTTTATAGCATAGGACTCATCTGGTTGTGTACATAGCATGGAAACATGACTTAGAAATCTCAATTTCAATGATGCTCATCATGTGTCAAAACACATGAATCTTGCTCAATTATTTTCCATGTGACAAGAACTCCTTCTTATCAATTGTATATTGACTTACTTCAATATTTCATCTATGTAATTTGGCTTCAATCATATCAGGCGCTTCAATCCATCTTTTATAGATATCGATGCCCAATATCTTCTAAGCCTTTCATCAATATGAAATATTAACCGTGTTAATTTAAAATACATATTTTCCAATCAACCATATGTCATCTACATAAAGTATTGGAAATATGTCATAACGCTCCCACTTAATTTCTTGTAACTTTACAAGCATCTTTATCGTTCATGATGGAATCAAACTCTTTTGATAACTTCATTAAGGTAAAGATTTCAACTTCGTTATGCTCACTTCAACCATTGAAGTGTGCATACCTTTCTAGCAACCTTTTTGAATTTTACAAAACTCTCAGACTGTGTCAAGTACACATCCTTGATAAAACTTCCTTGAGAGGAGAGTTGGTTTTGTTATTCAACTACCATATCATAATATGTAACTTTGCTAGAACTATCTGCAAAGACTAAGCATCACTACGGAAGATCAAAATCTTGTAGTAGTGAACTCTTTGAACTTCGTCGAAAACAACTTTTCGATAAGTACAACTTTCAAAGGATGTAAAATCCATGTCTTTGTCGCTATATAGACCCTTTTGCTATCGTTAGGCATCATGCCTATCGAAAGGACTACCAGGTCACATACTTGATATTCATACAAGGATACTATGGCGGATATAATGACTCATAGTCAATTTTACGAAGCCAGGGCCCATCATTTGCTTCCTTTATAAGGTTCAGGTCCTTTTGTTGTCAAAACAACACTTTACACTTAAACCACAAGTTGTTCTAAGTACAAAGTTTTTGGACTTTACTGGTACAGTTCGCAAACTCATTTGAAGTATCTACAACATTTGTAGTGTCTTCTACTTAGTCAAAATAGTAAACCCCGGAACAACTTCCAGTGCTGCGCTACTCTTGACATGATAACGAAGATTCTCTAACCTCGTTGAGTTTGTACTGTGCTCCCACTCACTTGTTTCGCAAGAACTACTTTCTCGAGAAATCAACCCTTTCTGACAAACAACATTTGTCTTTTGGTTCGGTGATAGGAGAAATACCCAATGTTTTATTTGGGATAACCTTATAAACATATATTTATCCTATTTTGGTTGTAAACATTTTACACATGCTATGCATACCAAAACTTAAGAAAGTGACAATTCGGGTCACTACCCAAACCATATCTTATATGTTGTCAATTTCAGCGGATCATGATGGTGCTCTTTTCAGTGGGAAAAACGGTTGTCACTAATGTATAAACTACAAAATTATAATGGCATTTTTATTAATCTTACCATGTCAAACAGGGTTTGATTTTGTCTTTTGAATACTCCAATCTAATGTGGGGTATTCGAGAAGTATAAGTTGTAGAACAATTCTGCAACTTCTCAGATGTTTTGCTAAACTTGTAACTCAAACTTTATCCTTTATGATCCAATCATAAATACTTGATTATCTTGTTACATTGATTTTAACTTCATATTAACAACCTTTTGAACCAATTCAAAATGTCAAACTCTGTTCCCTTTAAATAGATATACTCACATATCTACTTAAATCATCGACAGAATTTTATGAAGGAAAAATTAATCCACCATACATGACTACACATAATGGACTATATACATCAATATGTATAATCTCCACTAAATTAGTCGTCCATTCTACTTTGGCCTAAGAACGGAATTCTAGTCATCTTTTGAAAAAGGTCTCACAAGCGTCAATAAAATGACTCCGGAAGTCCATCAATATGGAGTTCCTTCATGTTTTCCTTTCCGATATGAACTAAAATGGTGGTGTTACAATTTAAGTGAAACTCTTTCACGTCTTGCAACGTTTAGCATTTAGTCTTATAGATGTTTACTTTACCAACATGATTTATATTAACATATCCATCAATTATGGAATATGGTCATAGTTTGAACAATCTCATTTGTTCTCACAAAAGACTAGAACAAAATAACAACTTATTAAGTTCTTAAAATAAATCTTGAATGTTTGGTTTGATACTACAATGAACACAATAACACTTTATTTATGTTCTTGTCATAATCGATTCCACATCTATTACTAGTTCCTTTTAGGCCCTTGTATTTCTTTCATTGCGTTGCTTTGTATGACAACTCATACCAACCAATGTGGTATCAAAATACCCAAAAATACTTTGTTAACTAGTAATACATCTATAACTTGTATATCAAGTATATACTCCTGAGCTGGACTTTTCCAGTTATCTTCTTTTCTGCCATATATCTATTTGTAATTCTATTTTCAATATTCCCTTTCCTTTATAGAAGAATCATTCAACATCAAACAATGCTAGTCTTACTAGCTCATTTTCTTTGGCGTGTTAGTCATATACTATCACCCATTGAGTCATACTTTGAGTTTGATTGTTCTACTAATATCACCATATTAATAGCATTCTTCTAGATTCCACTCTTAGCAATTTCCAAGTAAGGTAAACTACTTTACCCATACTTCTAATCCATTCCATCATAACAATTTTATGATTAAGCTACTATAGCTCGAAGGAAGGAATTTAGAGCATAATTTTTAGCATCCAATTTCTTGGAATATTCAAACGCCTAGCGTCTTCAATCATTGCATATATTCAGATAATATAAGCAAACATTGTCACGCTAAATTATACTCAGTCATGTTGCCACAAATAAGTTTCTAGATATCAATATATCTTTCACTTGATTGTTTCTGAAAACAATTCTTTTCGGTTCCTAAATCACCTTGATCAACAAAACATTCTTTTGAAGATAAAGTAATACGGAAGCAACCATGACTTTGGATTCTAAGTAGGAATTATTTGCTCTCTAGATTAATCAATCATTAACCACATGGAGCTAGGTAGGAAATACCAAAAATCTACAATAGGACTCAATTTTAAATTTCACTAATATAGTACCAATCTTAAATGGTATTTACCAGATCATAACAGTTATATCTCAATTAACAATCTAAGTGTAAGGTAGTTATGTGGATGCCAATGAATACTACAATTTGTGCAAATTCACTTTGATTTGTTGTTCATGATAAATAAGTTCAAGTTAATTCAAAAATTAAACCATGAACTCCCACTCAAAAACAACATCCCTCTTAGTCGTCTTTAGTGATTACACGAACCAAATTCACTACACCAAAACCGATCATCACGTGAGATGATGTAGCTTCAAAGGCGAACATCGACATGTTCATCATATCAGCCATATGACTCATGCTTTACCTTTCGGTTACGTGTTCCGAGGCCATGTCTGTACATGCTAGGCTCGCCAAGTAGAACCGTAGTATTGCGTGTGTTTCAAGGCCATGTCTGTACATGCTAGGCTTGAAAACACCCGTTGTATGCGAACGTTGAGTCTGTCACACCCGATCATCACGTGGTGTCTCGAAACGACGAACTTTCTTAACGGTGCATACTTTAAGGAAGAACACATTATTATCTTGATATTAAGTGAGAGGGATCATCTTATAATGCTACCAACGTTATCTAAGCAAAACAAGATGCATAAAAAGGATTAACATCACAGACATCACATGAAAGGATAACGTGATATGATATGGTCCTTCTTGCACTTGATCTCCATCATGTGTATCACGGTATGATCTCCATCATTCCACCGTCGTGGTACCAAGTACCATGGCACCCCAATCTTGATTGTCCATCAATAAGAAGACAATCATATGGATACCTTCCGGTATATCAATAATTTACAAAATAGATCATCTCATAATCAAATTTGTAATATTGACCATATCACATCACATGCCCAGCAAAAACTAGTTAGACGCCTCTAAATTATTTTTGCATATTTTACGTGGCTTAGGGCTTTCGAGGATAGAACCGTTCATACCTACGAACATCAACCACAACGTTGATAAACACATTTTTAACAACCCTTCATAGATTAGATCTTAACTATAGTAGGAGAAACAGACACCCGCAAGCCACTTATGCAATACAAGTTGCATGTCAGTTGTGGAACAAGTCTCATGTACGTGGACATGTAAGGTTAGTCCGGGCCGCTTCATCCCACTATGCCACTAAGATCATAAAATAATCAAGGAGGTAATAACATGATCATCAACGCCCACATACACCTATGTGTTCTACCCGTACAAAACATCTACGCATAGATCCGGCTCTGATACCACTGAAGGGGAACGTAGCATAGAAAACAAAAAATTTCCTACGCGAGAGATACCCGAAAGGCCAAGATCTAATCTAGGAGACGAAGTGCAACGGGCAACAAGAGGGTTAAGGAGAACACATACCCTCGAAGACTCAAAGTGGTACGAGATCAAATCTCGTTGTTGGCGTAGTCGTACTCACACCGATCCCGATAGCGAGAAGATGGCACCGCAATCCGGCGGTGCATCCGTGATCGGTCACACGTACGGTTGATGACGACCTCCGTTCCCTCGTTCCAGCGGGGCGCGGAAGTAGAGGATCCCTCGGAACTCCAGCAGCACGACGACGTGGTGGTGGTGAAGAATCCCACGGTCAGGGCTTCGCCAAGCCGGAGACCATGAAATGGAGCAGCGGGTGGAGGGAAAAAGGAAGTGGCAAGTGTGTGGAGGAGGGGGAGCTCTCACCCTCCTTTTATAGGAGAGGGGGGAGGCAGCCCAAGGGGGGTGCGGCCAGCCCATGGGGGTGCCCCACCTCTTCCCTCATCATGTGAGTGGACACTCCACTCACACCCACTCATTTCCCCATTATTTCCCACTTGGAAAATCCAAAGGTTTTCTTTTAATAAATAAATAAAACATTTTTATTTCTTTATTTCAGCATTTGTTAATTCTATTAACAAACTTTTGCATATAGCACCTCGAATCATTTGTTAATTCTATTAACAACCATTCGACGAAAAACCCCTTGAACTATTTCAATTTTCCCCAAAACAATTTCGGTGCTGTCCAAAATATTCTTCGATATTCCGTATCCTCTCAAATGCGTCATCGAACCTTAAGTGTGTCACCCTACGGTTCGCGAATAAGATAGACATGATCGAGACTCCTCTCCGATCAATAATCAACAGCGGGATCTGGAGATCCGTGATGACTCCTATATATTCAACGATGACTCTCGTGATCGTGTGAACCAACAACGCCGTGAACTATTCCCTTTGTCTCGCGATATTTTACTTGTCCGAGATTCGATCATTGGTATCAACCATACCTTGTTCAATCTCGTTACCGACAAGTACTCTTTTCTCGTTCCCGTGATATAACATCCTTGTGATCATATCACGTGCTTGCAAGCGGTTTCGATGTGATATCACCGAGAGGGCCCAGAGTATATCTCTCCGTCATTTGGATGGACAAATCCCACTCTTGATCCATGATCCTCAACTAATACTTTCCGAATACTCAATGACACCTTTATAGTCACCCTGTTACGGTGTGATGTTTGATGCCATCAAAGCACTCTTCCGGTATCAGTGATTAACATGATCTCATGGTCTAAGGAATAAGTTACTTCGTGTGTTTGATATAACAATGTAAACTAAATGACTTGATCGCATTGCTATATTCTCTTTGGGTATATGTTCATCACATCATTCTTCTAATGACATGACCCCGTTATTAATAACATCCAATGTTCATGATCAGGAAACCTTGATCATCTATTAATCAACGAGCTAGTTAAAAGAGAGGCTTTACTAGGAACCATTGTTTGTTTATTAAGCACACATGTATCAACGTTTCCGGTTAATACAATTCTAGCATGAGAAATAAACATTCATCATAAACAAGGAATAAGATAATAACCATTTTATTATTGCCTCTCGGGCATATTCCCTTCATGAACCTCTCAAAGGGGAACATATTGTGTAGAAATACCGGACCAAGAATATGAATCTCTTCACATAGGTGAACCAGGAGATGAGTCATAATGTTGAAGAAGGATGGTGGGAACACCAACTCAAAACTAACAAGACACTGGACCACATCCCTCTGTAATCTTGTCAGACTTTCTGGATCGATTACCTTCTGAGATATTGCGTTCATGAATGCACATAGCTTCACAATGGGTACTCGAACATTTTCCGGTAGAAGCCCCCTCAATGCAATCGGAAGCAATTGCGTCATAATCACGTGGCAGTCATGAGACTTCAGGTTTTGGAATTTTTTCTCTGCCATGTTTATTATCCCCTTTATATTCGACGAGAAGCCAGACGGAACCTTGATACTGTAAAGGACTTCAAAGAATATTTCCTTCTCTGCTTTAGTAAGAGCGTAGCTGCTTAAGGAATGGCGCCCTGTATCTGTGTGCTTGTTGCTTGGGTCTTTCATACGTTGCTGGTCCTCCCGTGCTTCAGGCGTATCTTTTGACTTCCCAGACACGCCCAGGAAGCATAGCAGATTGACACATAGATTCTTTGTCACGTGCATCACGTCGATCGAAGACCGGACATCTAAAACTTTCCAATAGGGTAGCTCCCAAAATATAGATTTCTTCTTCCACATGGGTGCCCTCTTATCAGGGCCGTACGGAACTGGTTGGCTGCCAGCAGCCTTACCAAAGATTACTTGTAGGTCCTTGACCATATCGAATATATCATTACCACTACGGAGCTCAGGCTTCTTTCGGTTATCTGCCTCACCTCTGAAATGCTTTCCTCCTTTTTTCCTTAAGGGATGCTTGATCGGAAGAAATCTACGATGCCCCAGGTATACAACCTTTTTACATTTATCCAAAAAAACACTGTCAGTCTTATCTAAACAGTGTGTGCATGCATTGTATCCCTTGTTTGTATGACCGGAAATGTTACTAAGAGCTGGCCAATCATTGATGGTCACGAAAAGCAACGCCCGTAGGTCAAATGGCTTTTGTTCGTTCTCATCCCACACACGTATACCTGGTTTGCCCCACAGTTCTAAGAGTTCTTCCACTAATGGCCTTAGATACACATCAATGTCGTTGCCAGGTTGCCTCGGGCCTTGGATGAGAACTGGCATCATAATGAACTTGCGCTTCATGCACAACCAAGGAGGAAGGTTGTACATACATAGAGTTACAGGCCAAGTGCTATGACTGGAGCTCTGCTCCCCAAAAGGATTAAAGCCATCTGTACTTAGACCAAACCATAAGTTTCTCGCCTCTCCTGCAAAGTCTGGAAAGTCTCTCTCGATCTTTCTCCACTGCGATCCATCGGCGGGGTGCCTCAACTTTCCATCTTTCTTACGGTCTTCTTTGTGCCATCGCAACAACCTAGCATGCTCTTTGTTTCTAAACAGACGTTTCAGCCGTGGTATTATAGGAGCATACCACATCACCTTAGCAGGAACCCTCTTACGGGGAGGCTCGCCGTCAACATCACCAGGATCATCTGCTCTGATCTTATACCGCAGTGCAGTGCATATCGGACATTCATCCAAATTCTCGTACTTCTCACCGCGGAAGAGAATGCAGTCATTAATGCATGCATGTATCTTCTGCACATCTAATCCTAGAGGGCAGAGAGCTTTCTTTGCTTCGTACGTACTCTCAGGCAATTCGTTATCCTTTGGAAGTTTTGGCTTCATTAGTTGAAGTAAAGTCTCAAATGCCTTGTCAGTCACACCGTTTTGTGCCTTCCATTTCAGCAACTCCAGTGTGGTACCGAGCTTTGTGCTACCATCTTCGCAATTTGGGTATAACAATTTTTTGTGATCCTGTAACATGTTGTCCAGTTTCAACCTCTCCAATCTATTTTCACAGTCTTCCCTTGCATCAGCAATAACTCGGCCAAGATCATCATCGGGCTCTTCTGATGCCTGTTCTTGATCACCTCCTTCTTCTGCATTCTCTTCCATTGCAGTATCGTCGTATTCAGGGAACAAAGGATCTTCTTCTTCTTCTTCATCGTCTTCCATCACAACCCCTCTTTCTCCATGCTTGGTCCAGCAATTATAGCTGGGCATGAAACCTCTCCGAAGTAGATGGCCGTGAAGGATTCTTTCGGAAGAATGTTCTCTGACGTTCCGACAATCAACACATGGGCAACACATGAAGCCATTATCTTTGTTCGCCTGAGCTACAGCAAGAAATGCATTCAGGCCTGCCATATACTCGGAGGTGCGTCGGTCACCGTACATCCATCGCTGCCGTGCATCCATCTGCATCATATAATTAAGTTTATCAAAATACATATTAATACAGAGATAACCACAGTACATCGACAAATAATACTTTTTTATGTATCAGTTACAGATGAAAAAGATAATTTGTTAACCTCGGTCGAAGAAACCATTTTCAGTGAGCTTGTGTGCGTCTCGGGAATTTCGTCGAACACCTCGTGTGCATAGTAAAAAAAAAACAGCAACACCACACTCTCTCACACCTCCAAGCAAAAAAAAAGATGGAAGGAGGGGGGGCTGGGGCAGTATATATAGGGGAAGGGGGCATTGGTCCCGGTTCGTGGACTGAACCGGGACAACAGGTCATGCGCGTGCCACGTGGCATGTGGCTAGGCATTGGTCCCGGTCCGTGGCACGAGCCGGGACGGATATGCCCCCACGAACCGGGACCAATGCGCCCAGGCGATTCCTGTTGCCCCGGGCGCACGAACCGGGACCAATGCATGGCATTTGTCCCGGATTTGGTTGCAACCGGGACAGCTGCCCCCCGGCCCCCTGGACGAGAGGGGTTGTTTCCACTAGTGGCAATAGTAAGGGCGGATAAAGGTAGGACTCCAATCGTGCATAAAAAGAACTCCATCCCACCTTTTCAATCTGAACCGTTGAGTTAAAATCTTACGGTAATTTTTTGGTTGGTTTTTTTCAGGATTAACGTGGTTGCTCGTAGGGAGTCTCCAATTATTAAATATATATTTGAATAAATTATTAATTTATTAATTTTAAATGAATTAAATGACTAGGCAAATATTGCACACATGAAAACTTGGTCAAATGACTTTGAAAACATCATAGGTGAGTTGCATTTGTCATTTGGAGCATTTTGGTATATAACTTGTATTTTTCTGATTTTATGAATTATTTCATATTTTTCTCAATTTTAAATGATTTAATTTAATTAAAGAAAATATTAAATTTTAAACTTTATAAAATATATTTTAAAAGTTGATAATCATTTAGATTATATTTTTCTAATCAATTTGGTATATTATTTATATTTTTTTTCTGATTGATAGAATTAAAGTTATTGGTTTATCAATTTTATTTGATTTTCTGCCAATTTTAAATTGACAGGTGGGTCCCACCTGTCATATTCAGTTTTACTTCTAAAAAATAAAATAAAAGGCCTTATGACGTCACTGTGATGTCATAATGACATCACAGTAACTCGATTTCTCACAGATGAACTCGATTCGGGCATTTGAGTGCAAATTGGTGTGTGTGATTTGTTCCATTGGCTAGAGGAGTTCCGGGCGAGTGCTTGGGTGGCGGGGCCTCGAAAAAATGGTCGCCGGAATAGCGCCTCGTCCATCGGCGCGGCGGATAAGGACGACATACGGCGGTACAACGAATTGATGCGTGAAAAAATTAATTGAGAGCACTGGTAGATGCAGAAGCTCACGAGGATTGCAGTGATGAGGTCGGAGCAATGAGAGAAGCTCGGGCTTGCCGGCAATGCCGCGGCGGCACCCACGGCCGGCGCAAAGGGAACGACCAAATTCGGGGGGCTCCGGTCTTCCCGGCATGCAAATTTCAGCGTGGAGGTAGAGGAGGACACGGTGCATCTGAGGGTGGTCCCGGTTTCTCCTGTAGTGGACGGAGTCGCCGGCAATGGCGGTGGTGGCCGACGGTTAGGGTTAGGGTTTTCTTTTCGTAGAGGAAACGAGAGAGAGGGAGACTGCGAGAGAGAGAGGAGCATATGCAGACGCCTCCTTCTACTTATCCTTACACAAAAGCGGTGAGCAGGAGGTGGCCGTGACGGCAGCGACGTCGCGATCTTCTCCTCTGCCTTCTGGCAGAGGAAGAAGAAAGAGGAAATAAAATGAAATTTTCGATACCCCCCTCAAGTTTTGGTTATTCACAGCGAAGTCCTTCTGTTAATGAAAACTGAAAAGAAACCCCTGTTTTCATGGCCTAATTGCAAACATAAAAATTAATAAAAATCATATTTGGAAACTTTATCAAATTTACAATCTCACCACATTTTTATTTTTGAGTTTTGAGCAAGATTTAATTTTTATACTCAGGGTGCTCCATTGAGGGGTTTTTGTTATTTTCAACTCCATTTCAACTTCAAATGGGTTTTAAATTTCTTTCATACATCCTAACATGTGAATATGGTACAACCATCATGTTATTGAAATAATGGTGAACAATTTTAGATATTCATCTTTCATAAAATCAATTGGTAACCCTAGTTAATAATATCTCTATGCACTGTCATGAAAATCACCCAGTATGGAATTTTATTCCATTTCAAACCAAATGATTTTAATGGGTGAAGAAACTTGTTTTTCTTTAATGTAACTTTGTTATTTTCACCAATGAAACTCTTATTACTTTTGGTTGTCATTTTACTTGGGTGTATGTAAACCATGTTTGTTAATTTTCAGCACTTGATCAAGTGGAAAACATGTGTGGCTTTGGAATCTCATCTATTTGATTTTTCCACTTAGGTTCCACTATGGATTCTATTCCAAGTTTGTTTTGGGAAACATGTAATTATTTACATGGTTATGTGTAGATGGATTTATGTTGTTATCTATTAGTCTTATGTATGAAAAGGATATGGAAAACAAGGTATTATGCTTGTTACCATTAAACTCCACACATCACAAGACATGTGGATGATATGGCTGCTTATTATTTCATATTTGATATTTATTTCCATTAGAGATATTATTATGAGTTCCACAATACTGATGGGCTAGACAAGGTATATAAGTTATAGATCTTCTACTATTACCTAATGCTTCACTGAATAATTTGTTATACTCCCTTACTGAGGCAGTGTGGTTTCCTGTGGACTTCTGTTGTTTGATGTTCTTCTCTCTGGTTGCCACTAGTCTTCTGTTATCCGCTTTGTCCATTGCAGGTAGTTTCCAAACTCAACTGTCTCACCATTGTGGTGAAAACATCCAATTACTCCAAGCAAAGATTTTTCTTAGATAGCTGTAAAAGAATATGAGTTTATTTTATGACATCAAGTTGCCATGTGCATATAAGAAGAATTTGTTAACAAGTGGGCCAGACTTGCCTCCAAATTTCTAATCATATACAATAGGCCGAGATGTACTAGGTTATTCCACCTTTTGTTTGTTTTTGTATGACACTCAATTGTTTGAGTATACAGAAGTGGTCTGTTAACAAGGTAGCTAGTCTTGTTATCAAATTACTTCTATATAACACTAACATTGGAGTATCACACTGTTTCAAGAGTGTTAATAAGATCATATCAAGATATAAGAGTTTCCAATTACTCTTATAATAGATTGGAATGGCACTTCTAGAACAATCTGAAGAATCCTTCTATAGATCTTCTTGTGATAGTTCCTCCTTTCTTATGGATTACTTCTCTTGCAGATTGTCTTAGAGAGGATTAGAGAATAACAAGATAAAATGATCTAGACAAAATAATAAGATCTAGATTAAGATTTGGCTCATTCTTTTATTATCCTTCCATATACTTCTTTATTTTGTTTCCCAAAAGATAGATACTTGTTTCATATATGATTGGTTTTACTTAACTATCAATCCAATTCCTCTAATAGAGGTTATAACTTGTTGTTACTCTATACTTGTATCTAGAGATACTTGATTTGTTGAATATTGATGTGGATGGAAATATAGAGTGTTTGTGGAATGATGACTTTATAGTAAGTTGATCAAAGGGTTTATCGATGTGTTGAGATTTCAGATACTCACTTGTATAAGAGGATTGAAACAATGATCATGTGAAAGTTATTGAGGTTTAATGATTTAAGTCAGAGTTGGTAGTTGTTTTCTCAAGGTTTCATGTTGCTATTTTATAATCTCCCCTTGTAATCTTTGTCAGGCATAATGTAGACATAGAGATTTGGAAATATCATATGTGGTGATCAAGGTTTAAGAGTAGTTTAAGAAGATTTATTTCTTCTTTAAGATACTTCTTTTATGGTTGATGAGATATGTACATATTCGATAAATATGGTAATACAATTAATATATCATTTCCCACTTGTGGTTTTTGAGTTAAGACTTGTGGGTATCATTTGTTTTCTATTGAACCTTTTTATTTACTTGTAATGGATTACTTAATAGTCACTAAATAATTTGTAAAGATGTTGTGTGAATGGTTGATAACTTAAGGGTTGTTGTTTTATAGATGATCACATCTCTGTTAATGAGATGGTTCAATTATACATTACTCATTGGTGGAAGTATGATTATCACTTATGTGATTTGGATACTCACCCCTGTTTGGTTGTAGTTACCTAGTGAATTATCCCAAGTCACTTATAGGCTTGTGGTTAAGGTTGTTAAGAGTTTGTGTTTGATCATAACCAATTATGGTTTGTGTAGCCAGATGATTTGGTTTCTTAAGATACTTGTTATTAAGATCATTCCAAATGTACTCTTGACTAGATGAACTAGACCTATTTCATCATGTCAAGTGAAACTTTGGTCACTTTGATTTGTTTAAACTTTCGCGCCAAAATTTCCCGTACTTTTAGATGCATGCTTTGCAAATGCACATATTATATTTAGATCCTTATAACCTCCCAAACACTGGGATGTTACAGTATCTCCCCCTTAACAAGAACTTCGTTCCGAAGTTCAACCTCTCTATGTAAAGATAGTTAGAGAGAACTTGTGTAGACCGTTGAATCTTCACAGTGTTTTCTTGTTTTGACCTTGTCATGTGTAGCCTCTTATCGTGATTGTTTACCTTCAACTGTCTTGCATGTGGATCTAGGACTATACCTGTTATTATGACAACCCTGTTTGCTATTACACCTTCCTAATGGTCTCACGAAGAACACATGGTATTTCCACCACCTAGTGGATACCAAGTTTCGTTCTCCGATGAATCGGTATGGTTTTCTATCTCTCACAACGTTCTGAAGAACATTTGGTACATTCACCAGGTGATGAATAACCAATAAGATTCTTCTGGTACACTGGATATTGTCTATGTTTAGGAATCCATTTGGTTCCATCTAATGGTCTCAAGAGGAATACTGCTCAAAGAAACTTGTACAACATAGTGTACATTAATTTAGACTCACCTATTTGGTGAAAATATCTTTGAGTTTCCTCGAGTTTTAACTCTTTCCTATAGGTGACTATAACCTATTCCACTGGTTACTTCCTATGGTCCTTCTATGTCATTGGGTTTCAACTTCTACGGGGTGAGTCTATGAGTTTATTTATCGAACTTCTACATGTTTCCTTCTAAGATATAACTACTCATGTGTTTTCCTTCTCATCACTTGTTGTATATCTCCATGTGTTAATGAAGTATCTCACCAACTCTAAGCAAATTGTGGAATGTGGTCCATTCCCATAAGTGCTTCCTTGATTTCTACCTTCTTTACTTCAAGGACTTCCAGAATTTTGGTGGCTGTATCAATCTGCTGATAACTCGGACCGCTCTCATACTAATCCTATACCCTCTATACCAGTAACATCAAGATAGAAATCAGTGTTTGCACATGCATTTGCACATCAAGTTCAATCTTTATGTACAGATCTAGTCAATCAAAGATCCCAATAAGATCCAATAAATCCCAGATGCATTTATGACTCATGCATCAAAACCTGTGAAATAAAAGTACTTAGAGTAAAACATCTCAAGTACCAAGGCTCTTAAATGCTATACACTACAAGTAGGTATATAGTACCTTATAATCCTATTCTACACAACCACTCTTTTCCTAGGTAATTACTCCAATAGAATGCCTTACTGCAATGGAATAAACCAAGACAAAATGATCCTATAGTAGTTGTTGTCTAACTTGGTTCCATATAGGACTATGTACCACGTAAATTGAATTACTTCATCTTGGTTATAATAAGCTTCTCATAACATTTGTTGATCCTTCATGGTGTTGATCACATCGTAGGAGTAGTAATGTAGCTTCCATCAATGCTTATGCCTTCTCCTATCTACACTATACTATATCGATTCAACTCTAAAGTTGATAACTAAGGATATGGTATGTACCCCATAGTTACCATGGTCTAATGATTCTTCATGATTCCCAAACATTCCTTCTTAATGACTCCTATACTTAATCTATACCATGTTCTACTCCATCCTATTCACTCATAGAATGGGGTAATCATCACTTTGACTTAATCATCTCTGACTATGTCAGAACTCTGTTTTTCTCAATGACACTGATACATGATAAACTTCTAACTATTCATACCTAGGTATACAGAAAATAGATAAGTATATTTACTCAAGTTGAGTAAGAACATTCTATACAAGTATGATCGTATCATTCTCAAGTGGATGATCATCATAGTTGTAGGAAATGTGGTTTAGATAAGGTGGCTTCCTATAGTTCTTTACCAACCTACAGATCTCCTAAAAGGTTTTAACCTAAGGTCGCTTCGCTCTGATACCATCTGTGGTGATCCAGCACACCACTTCATGTGTAGTGCGCAAGTCGGTGACATAATACTCACAGAAGGACTTATCTATGAATATTACATCTCTCAGAGTGGTACAACAGAAACACAGCGGGTCCAAGCAAAGCTATAGGATACAAACTTGATTACAAAAGTCTGGAGAATCTCTTTGAGGAATCAAAGAAGATCTCACACAAATGAAACATCAGAAGATGCAATTCAAAGATCCAAGATGGAGAATTACTTTAGCTCAAAACTTAATCTACTACGGCTGATGTCATCCCTAATCTATGGCTTGCAACAGCTAAGTCCACGAATGTTCTCCACCTACACCTTGATAACATCTCCTCCTCCAGCCTTGTTGGTGACGACGCTTTACTGGCTAAGTAAGAGATGACTCCACCTAGCTTCATGAGGTAGCGATGGCTTCACGATGACGACTTTCATAGGGCTTCAACTCTAAGCAGGGGATCAAACGAGAACGAATGAGTAACGAGCGTTACTCAACAAGTTCATGATATATAGTGGGTAGTTTGATGCACTAACTACAACTTTAGACTCGAAAGAGTCATAAGCTAATGCAAGGTTTTGTAAATCTTTCTTCAAGAGGTTGCTTTTAATTCCGAAAACCATGCCCTCCAGGCCATCACAGGAGTTAGAACTTCATGGAGTTGCCTTTCCTGTAGAGTTCACAGTTCCTATCCGGAACAGGGGGTAATATGCCAGATCCTTTTACACTCTGCAGAGGTGCGTTACTTTACCCATGGACGGCCAAGACCATGTTGCACAACCAGGCGTATGTGGTGACCCCAGACTAGCAGTCCGAGACCTCCAGTATGCATACATTCACGATCCCATGATCAGTTAGTCGTGAACAACATACTCGAGTTGGCATTGCAGATTACAACATCCACTACACGGATACACGGCTTACACAACTGGTCACATGACCCAGTTGAAAAACAACTGCCACACAGGGCAGGAACACACACTAAAAACAACGGAAGACTACAAAACACACTCGTGGTAAACCCAAGTCATGCCTTGACTACCTACATGCTACTGACTCGGAGACGTTCCTAGTTCGCATAGCCGTCAGGGACACCATCTTCAGGTTCTCCGGTTCTATGCTCAAAGTCTGGCTAAGACAATAGCCAGGGACGAAACCAATATGAGTACGTTTGAATGTACTCTGCAAGACACCCCAAATGAAAGCTAAAAATGCAAGTATGCATATATATATAGGTGGTAGGAAGGCTTTAATTAGGGTTCAACTAGCTATGATTAATTTAAGACTCATCATATTTGCACAAGTTTTATTTTTCTTTGTTGAAGAAGATACTTCAAAAGATATTTCATTTCTCTTGTAGATATAGCATGTCCACAAGGTTTTGATAAAGCATTCTAAATAAAGAAAACATTTCTCTTTGCAAAACTTCTTCGAAAAACACATCTTTAAGATCATCATTTATCCGGTACCTCAAAGGTACAATCATTCCCTTTCAACGTACCTCCCAGGTACAATTCCAAAACACTTTCCAGCTTTTTGAAAACATTGACACAATGCTAGCTACATGGCCATTCAACTGTCCATATCCGAGGACGCGGCTATTCTGAATAGTTTTACTCTGCAGAGGTGTACACAATCCACAAGATCCAGTACATCCGCCATGAACAACCACTGACTGTCCGAGACAGTATGCAAACATCGGATAACTGGTCCTAACCATCCACTATGTCAGTGCTAGTAAATGACTACCTCTTCAACTGGGTTTGTTCTCCCCGGCACCGAGTGAGTCAGCCGTATCGATCCGGTTTCCCCTGACAACACACCTCCATGGTAGGAGACCCAGTAGCTGCAACCGGTAGTGAACTTAATCCTACACTGTGAATGTCTCGTTTCTCCCTCCTGGCGACAATTCGGTTCGGGGGACTCTAACCCCTATAGCACTTTGAGGTAGACACGGACTAACACCGACAAGCAATTAGCTAGACCCCGTTCCCATATTGGGGTAATGTGGCAGCACGGCTTGGTTGTCCGGCGAAGACTAGGTTATGTGTCATTTTTGGAAAACAAGTCGAAAACATTTCCTTCTTCACAATCCTCCCTCGGACAAGGTCCCACCTTTCCTCGGGTTTTTTTCCAAGCTTTTGCTTTCCAAAAACATCAATTTAAAATGTACACTAGGGGACTTAAGTTGATTAAGTGATTATACTAAAATATCTAAAGGTCTTGGTAACGACAAGATTATATAGTGGATATTGCATATTAGATACATAAAATAGATAGTGGTATAGTCCACTTAAAAGAATAGTTTTTGAATCAAACTTTTGTAAAACTTCAGAAGTAAAACATGCATGATAGATAATGATAAGTAAAAAAACAGCAAGCATTTATAATGGATTGCCTTGGCACTGGTCTTGGCCTTGCTCTTGAAAAAAACAAGAGTTGCAATAAAAACCTCTCCGAAAAATAATACCGTCTTCGTTATCTAATGTCGTAAACACAAAAAGGAAAACACCCAATCAGAACCAAACAAAGGCAAGCACTTTATAAAAAGTAAACATACATCAAACATTTCATCAAACAAGTACACTCACAAACAATGGTACTAGGGTGCACACCATTAAGCAAGACAGGCACAGACAATACACACGAATAACACTAGAATTGATGTTATGGATCCTCAACCAAAATGGCATGAGTCCAGTGGGTGTGACACTCTCATATCATACTCAAATAAGGTTAAATTACTCTCTGGTCATTCATGAGGATGAGAAAAATAACAAGGAAACAACCTAGGAACACATACACATGCATAGGAAAATATTAACAAGCAATACTACAAGCCCATAGTAACACATGCTTTTCTAAACATTGAGAAACAATATAACCAGTACCTAAGAAACCTAATAACAGAGACAAATCAATACCAAACATATCATGGCATCACTCAATACATGAAAATAATCATGGGGCAAAAGACTACTAAAACTATAGATGCAAAAGGGCCATTTAGACATGCATACATGCATAACAATACTAGATCATCAAACATGATTTATTCTAACATGATGGATCTGTAAGATATGATCCAAATAACAGAGAAAACAACACCTAAACATGCTAGTAATCTCAAAATAACAATCTAATCAAGTCCTCAAAAATTAAGCATGCAAATAGCAACTATGGCAGAAAATCATCTAAAACTATCATGCAAGACTAATTGACCTAGAGCTCACTCAAGCATGAAATCAAGTATAATATGCTAGAATAACAGTAGCTATTATATGGAAAACAATACTAAAGCATTTATTTAGTTCATCGTACCAATATGAAGAATAACATAATTTAACCTATTATTACTAGGAAAAACACCCTATGAGAATAAAACCATAACAAACATGGTTTTTCACACCCAAACCCTATCATGCTAGTGAAACACTCAAAAAACATCTCAATAATGTATTAATACCTTACACATGCTAGGAATCAAATTTATAACAAGAACATGATAACACAACAATTTATCAAGTCATATCAATAATAGACAGAACAGGACTACTTACTGAATAATGCACCAATCCTATTCTATAACTCCTAAAATCATGAAAATCTAGTATAAGGTGCTCTTAGTCACTAGAAAACCAACACAAGTGGATTCACATAAAAAATCATCACCAAAAAAATTAAACAATTCACAGAAGTGCCCTCTGGCCTAAAACTAACATGCATGTCATTTTAAATCAACAACTCAAGTCAACACAAGATCAACTGCCACAGATAGATATTATCAAGGGATACTCATAACAGTTGAGTTTGCATGTTTTTGATACCTAAAACTCAAGTTATTAAATAAAAGGTGTTAATTAGTGTCTCTGTCATTTATTTTATTTCTCCTAAAATATAGCACAAAAACTAGATCTGCAAGTTGGAGATGGTTAAGATTTTGTAGATCTACAACTGTGATTTTTGGTTTGGAAAGTTTTACCCGTTTGCATTTTCATTTCGATTAAAACAAGAGCACCAGAAATAGACCTGCAGGGAAAAGAATAAACAACCTGCAGAGCGTTTAAAGGGCCGGATCTGGCCCGAGCCAGGCCACACAGGATCTGGGCCAGCCCAAGAACTTCTCCCGCGCGGGGGAGGGTTCAATCCTGACGGTGGGCCATGGCAGGGGCCCGGTGATTAGTGACTTGAAATGGATGAACCGACATCATGCCGTTGACTCGGAAAGGGAGGGCAGGGATGCAGCCACGCGGGCATCGGTCGGCGGTGACCAAATCCTGGAGGTGGAATGGAGCAAATCAGCGGCTCGGGCGGAGCTTCGCCGGAGGACTCGCCGCCGGAAGATGAGATGCCCTCCTGCACACGCGGTCGGGTCAAAGAGGACCAGGAGGACTATGCAGATCTGATGCCCTCCTCAGCGGCTGCAGGAACGGACCGACGCATGGTCTGCGCCCAATCGTGGCGGTCGGCGAATCTTGTCGCCGATGGCGGCTCCCCTGGAATGGATAGAACAACGAATTAGAGGGAGCACGAGACTCAAGGGAGATCAAGGAGGGTGGGGAGCGAAGTGGCACGATCGGAGATAGCTCGAATCCTCGGCTCGACGGGGTGCTCATTCGTGGCGAATGCACGCATGACGTCGGCTGTTTAGACGGCTGAGGAGGGGGATTTTGATGCAGTCATGCAATTAGGATGAATATGGGGTGGTGTGACAAGGCGGGGCGCAAGGGGGAGGCTCGGGGAGGTGTAGACGCAGAGGACGGCGCTCGACGACCATGGCGACCACGGCGGCTCTTCTTCAGACGAGAACCAGGGGGAAACTTGTGAGCAAGGGGAGGGAAACGACGAGACACACATGCCGCGCAAGAGAGTGGAGGACTTGGGAGCTCTACTGCGTGGATTTTGGATGTTCTCCCGGCGCACCCGCAGGTGTTCGACAGAGGAATGAGGACAAAGGAGGACGAGGGGAGGGAAATGGAGTGCACAGGTGTGATCCTGGATGTCCCGTGATGCTATTAGACAAGGTGAGGGGGCAATGCGTGGCGAGTGAGGCAGAGCTCGACGTCCACCTGTGATGTAGCTTGGCATTTAGCCCATGGAGGAAGTGTGGATAAGAAGGGAGGGGGTTTTGCGTGTGGAGATGTTGTCCATGGGGTTGAGGGATAAGTTTTTCACCTCATAGTGCAAGATATAGGTAGAGAGAGATCAATTATTGGCCAGGACATGCAACAACTCAACCATGTCCAGAATAACCAGAAGTGGGTTTTGATTGTTTTCACTAATAATTTTAATAGAAAATGTGTGAAAAATCATGTCCATTGGATAGATAATAAAAAATGGAGTCTAGGGATGGTGGTCTCAAGTTTTTCTGAAAACTTTTCTTTCACAAAATTTTGGGAATTCAAAAATGGCAGAAACTGTTTTTAAATGTTTTCTCCAAAATTTTCATCACAACTTGCAAATGTTTTTCTAGAAATAAGTTCCACATGACAATAGGCATGTTGGGTAATTTTTCCAAGATTTTAGGAAATAATTTTATTCACAAATTATTTTAAAGTCCATTTCTAGCCTTTTGGAAAATGGAAGATAATAAATAGTATAATGTTTTTAAAACAAATATTTTTGAGTTGGGAGGAGATAGTACATGATATAGGTATCAAAAGTGATTTTTAATAAACAACTCTTTTGAAAATATTTGAGACACCAAGTGGAAAAAGGGTGAAAACAGGAGTTTATTTAATAGGATAAAAACCATGAGAGAAGAATTATTAAATGTCCATTGGAAAAATAAATGGACCATATGGAGGTGATGTATAGGTCATGGAGATGACAAGGGTAGGTTCATTGGGCCTGAAAAAATAAGGAGTTATTTTGAGTAACACAGAAAAATTGCATCAAGATAACAGGGATATGATCAAAATTTAGGGATGCCTTCTAGAGGACTTTGAAAAGAGATACCGAAGTGTTTCAATATACAGAATAACAACTTGTATAGATAGCATAGATATAGACAAAGCGATTTATGATGATGCATTGGTGAATAGAACAAAATTATACATAAAGGCACGTCTCCAAAGTTGGAAGTTTTTAGGAAGCAGAGGATAAAATGGACATGTGATGGAATATGATATAGATGATTGATCTTGTTATTAATAGGTTTTATTTTATTAGAACAACACACATTAATCAACAAACAGAAATAAATACTTCAAGCAAACACAAGATAAGATCACACAACAAGCAGATAAAATAACAAGACACACAAGATCACTCAAACAACTGAGTTCTTCAAGTTAATTTCCAGGTGTTTTTCTCAAGTGTTAATTTTAGGTAGTAATAAAGACATACCATGACAAGAGGATTCTGTAAAGAGTTTTAGCTCAAAAGTTGTTATTTCCAAAAGAATATAATTGAGGTAAAACACAGGGGTAACATAGTCCCATCTTATTGTTTTTGCAAAAGAAGGAAGTGAGAAGGAGTTTTTGAAATACTTGTAAAAACATCTGGGTTGAAAACAGGTTGGAGATGCTTAGCTCCAAAATACTTTTCATATAGTTTTGGAAATTCTCTTTTGTTTTCTCAAAACTTGGCCTTTGGGTTTCTTCGAAAATCAAAACACTTTCGAAAAGGTTTTTGCCAAAAGAGGGTGATGGGTGAATATTATAAGATTTATTTTCATGACTTGATCACAAGGTTTGGGTTTTAAGAAAGTTATGATCATTGGTTTTAATGACAGGTGTTTGAAAAGTTTTTGTTGGCCCTGATTTTTGGGTTATTGAAAACAAGTTTTTCCGGTCTTCCAAAAATTGGGCTGTTACAGCGTACGTTCCTGTCCACTCCCACTTAGGTGTGGGGCCTGGTTGTTGGTCCAAGCCAAACCGTGCTTCTCCGCACAACGCATGCCCACCCATTTCCGCCAACAGGTTGAACGCCTGATTTCACCCCTCACGATGGAGATCTACGCGCCCCTGGCAGACACTCATAGACCCCAGAGTCCGTGGGACGTAAGGGCTCCCACCCATGTGCATGTAGTCCCGCAGAACCTATAGCGTACATCTCTGGCAGTTCGTTGACATGCGAACGAGAAAAGATCACAGCTGACTTACTCCCCCCATAGAAGACCCATGGTTAACGCGGTATTTACGGCACACCGAGTTCTGACGGCAGTTGTGGTTAATTCCTAGGTAATACTTTCCCATGCAGATGGAACCTTCCTTTGACCTATTCATCTTACCATGGTCCCATCCGCCCACTAAACAGAACACTACCACTCGGGTAGTCATTCAATTAGTCATATTATTATAAAAATAGGATCATGCATTCTTTTGAGACTAGGTGGTGATACTATAGAGTTTTTGCAATTAGTTTGTTATGAAGTACTGCAAAGGATATGAGCAAGTGATGAACTTTCCTGAGATTGAAATAACAATAATAATCCATGTCTTCGGGGTTCGAGGGTTGCGTAGAAAATTCCGACATCTGAAAGATAGCAAAGTAGTCCCGGTAAGGACTACAGAAAACAATGGCAAGATGATACATGCATAGTAATGATATGCATTGTGAATTACCCTGGAAATACCCCAGCTTACAAGTGTAAGCTAACTTTGATACGATACTACATCACATAAGTTTTTAGGTGAGTTGTTTCATTACTTGTGGTGATATTGTTATTATTTCTTTTAGTCTCATGAGTGTTTCACTTTTTTTATAACAAACACTTATTATCAAGTTTAAGTAATAGTGTTATAACATGGTTAGGCAATAAAGCATTAGTACATGGAAAACACTATTGAAAAGACAATAAACACAATTGATTTTATGTTTAAAAGTGTAAAGCTTATGACAAGAAGTTGCATTGATACTGGTGAACTAGTACAGCTAACCCTATCATCACAATACTCTCTAATGACTTGTGATGGTAGGTTTATTAGGTGTGAAAACATGAGGGTTTTATTAGTAAAGAAAATAATTTTTGTGCTAGTTGTTTATGGTTATAATGGAATATTAGAGAATTCGATTATACTTTAGAAACAATTTTATAAGTTTAAAAAATGTTTAATGTTTTACATATTTGAATCGGAAATGCTTTTCTCTTTAATTTGATATATCAATGGATGCTTTAATTTTTTTTTTGAAAAAATTATTAATTTATTAGTTTTAAATGAATTAAATGACTAGGAAAATATTGCACAGATGAAAACTTGGTCAAATGACTTTGAAAACATCATAGGTGAGTTTCATTTGTCATTTGGAGCATTTTGGTATATAACTTGTATTTTTCTGGTTTTATGAATTACTTCATATTTTCTCAATTTTAAATGATTTAATTTAATTAAAGAAAATATTAAATTTTAAACTTTATCAAATATTTTTGAAAAGTTGATAATCATTTATATTATATTTTTCTAATCAATTTGGTATATTATTAATATTTTTCTGATTATAGAATTAAAGTTATTGGTTTATTACTTTTATTTGATTTTCTGCTAATTTTAAATTAACAGGTGGGTCCCACCTGTCATTTTCAGTTTTGCTTCTAAAAAAATAAAATAAAAGGCCTTATGACGTCACTGTGACGTCATAATGACATCACAGGACCTCGATTTCTCACAGATGAACTCGATTCCGGAATTTGAGTGCAATGTGCGATTTGTTCCATTGGCTAGAGGAGTTCCGGGCGAGTGCTTGGATGGCGGGGCCTCGACCAAATGGTCGCCGGAATAGCGCCGGCGTCCATCGGTGCGGCGGAGAAGGACGGCATACGGAGGTACAACAAATTTATGCGTGAAAAAATTTATTGAGAGCACTGGTAGATGCAAGATCTCACGAGGATTGTAGTCATGAGGTCGGAGCGGTGAGAGAAGCTCGGGCTTGCCGGCAATGCCGCGGCGGTGCCCACGGCCGACGCAAAGGGAACGACCGAATTCGGGGGGCTCCGGTCTTCCCGACATGTGAATTTCAGCGTGGAGTTAGAGGAGGACACAACGCATCCGAGGGTGGTCCCGTCTTCTCCTGTAGTGGCCGGAATCGCCGGCAACAGCGTTGGTGGCCGACGATTAGGGTTAGGGTTTTCTTTTCGTAGAGGAAATGAGAGAGAGGGAAACTGCGAGAGAGAGAGGAGCAGATGCAGACGCCTCCTTCTACTTATCCTTGCACAAAGGCAGTGAGCAGGAGGTGGCCGTGACGGCAGCGACGTCGTGATCTTCTCCTCTACCTTCTGGCAGAGGAAAAAGGAAGAGGAAATAAAATGATATTTTCGATAACCCCCCTCAAGTTTTGGTTATTCACATCGAAGTCCTTCTGTTAATGAAAACTGAAAAGAAACCCCTGTTTTTAGGGCCTAATTGCAAACATAAAAATTAGTAAAAATCATATTTGGAAACTTTATCAAATTTACAATCTCACCACATTTTTATTTTTCAATTTTAAGCAAGATTTATTTTTTATACTTAGGGTGCTCCATTGAGGGTTTTTTTGTTATTTTCAACTCCATTTCAACTTCAAATGGATTTTAAATTTCTTTCATACATCCTAACATACGAATATGGCACAACCATCATGTTATTGAAATAATGGTTACCAATTTTAGATATTCATCTTTGCGAAAATCATTTGGTAACCCTAGTTAGTAATATCTCTATGCACTGTCATGAAAATCACCAAGTATGGAATTTTATTCCATTTCAAACCAAATGATTTTAATGGGTGAAGAAACTTGTTTTTCTTTAATGTAACTTTGTTACTTTCACCAATGAAACTCTTAGTACTTTTGGTTGTCATTTTACTTGGGTGTATGTAAACCATGTTTGTTAATTTTCAGAACTTGATCAAGTGGAAAACATGTGTGGCTTTGGAATCTCATTTATTTGATTTTTTTCACTTAGGTTCCACTATGGATTCTATTCCAAGTTTGTTTTGGGAAACATGTAATTATTTACATGGTTATGTGTAGATGGATTTATATTGTTATCTGTTAGTCTTATGTATGAAAAGGATATGGAAAACAAGGTATTATGCTTGTTACCATTAACCTCCACACATCACAAGACATGTGGATGCCATGGCTAGTTATTATTTCATATTTGATATTTATTTCCATTAGAGATATTATTATGAGTTTCTCATTTCTGATGGGCTTGACAAGGTATATAAGTTATAGATCTTCTACTATTACCTAATGCTTCGCTGAATAATTTCTTATACTCCCTTACTAATGCAGTGTGGTTTCTTGTGGACCTATGTTGTTTGATGTTCTTCTCTCTAGTTGCCACTAGTCTTCTGTTATCCCCTTTGTCCATTGCAGGTAGGTTCCTCTCCTGGTTTCCAACCTCAACTGTCTCACCATTGTGGTGAAAACATCCAATTAATCCAAGCAAGGATTTTTCTTAGATAACTGTAAAAGAATGTGAGTTTATTTTATGACATCAAGTTGCCATGTGCATATAAGAAGAATTTGTTAACAAGTGGGCCAGACTTGCCTCCAAATTGCTAATCATATACAATAGGTTGAGATGTACTAGGTTATTCCACCTTCTGTTTGTTTTTTTATGACACTCAATTGTTTGAGTATACAAAAGTGGTCTGTTAACAAGGTTGCTAGTCTTGTTATCAAATTACTTCTATATAACACTAACATTGGAGTATCACACTGTTTCAAGGGTGTTAATAAGATCATATCAATATATAAGAGTATCCAATTACTCTTATAATAGATCGGAATGGCACTTATAGAAAAATCTGAAGAATCCTTCTGTAGATCTTCTTGTGATAGTTCCTCCTTTCCTATGGATTGCTTCTCTTGCAGATTGTGTTAGAGAGGATTAGAGAATAACAAGATAAAATGATCTAGACAAAATAATAAGATCTACATTAAGAGTTAGCTCATTCTTTTATTATCCTTCCATATACATGATTGGTTTTTCTTAACTATAAATCCAATTCCTCTAATAGAGGTTATAACTTGTTGTTACTCTATACTTGTATCTAGAGATACTTGATTTGTTGAATATTGATGTGGATGGAAATATAGAGTGTTTGTGGAATGATGACTTAATAGTAAGTTGATCAAAGGGTTCATTGATGTGTTGAGATTTCAGATACTCACTTGTATAAGAGGATTGAAACAATGAGCATGTGAAAGTTATCGAGATTTAATGATTTAAGTCAGAGTTGGTAGTTGTTTTCTCAAGGTGTCATGTTGCTATTTTATATTCTCCCCTTGTAATCTTTGTCATGCATAATATAGACATAGGGATTTAGAAATATCATATGTGGTGATCAAGGTTTAAAAGTAGTTTAAGAAGATTTATTTCTTCTTTAAGATACTTCTTTTATTGTTGATGAGATATGTACATATTCGATAAATATGGTAATACAATCATTATATCATTTCCCACTGGTGGTTTTTGAGTTAAGACTTGTGGGTATCATTTGTTTTCTATTGAACCTTTGTATTTACTTGTAATGGAGTACTTAATAGTTATTAAATAATTTGGAAAGATGTTGTGTGAATGGTTGATAACTTAAGGGTTGTTGTTTTATAGATGATCACATGTCTGTTAATGAGATGGTTCAATTATACATTACTCATTGGTGGAAGTATGATTATCACTTATGTGATTTGGATACTCACCCCTCTTTGGTTGTAGTTACCTAGTGAATTATCCAAAGTAACTTATAGGCTTGTGGTTAAGGTTGTTAAGAGTTTGTGTTTGTTCATAACCAATTATGGTTTGTGTAACCAGATGATTTGGTTTCTTAAGATACTTGTTATAAAGATCATTCCAAATGTACTCTTGACTAGATGAACTAGACCTATTTCATCATGTCAAGTGAAACTTTGGTCACTTTGATTTGTTTAAACTTGCGCGCCAAAATTTCCCGTACTTTTAGATGCATGCTTTGACAATGCACATATTATATTTAGATCTTTATATCCTCCCAAACACTGGGATGTTACAGGGGACATGACCATTCGTAGCTAGGGGTGGAATATCGCGAAACAATTGGTTTATCTATGATGAAACATGTACTTTTGAATGTAAAAAATGCTTTTTTACAAAAAATCACGAGCAAACTACGAGGCACCTGTAGTACAAATTTGCTAGGAATTTGTCTTTTTCAAAAGAGTTGTATGTGAAGCTTTTTAGAGGAAGAAATTAGAGTTTCTGTAGATAAAATATGGTCTAATAACTTTATAAATTTGTGTGGTACAATTTTGCAACATATTTTGGTTATGTGATTCACAAAAACCACATTTTTGACACTGCAGAAATGGAAAATGATATTTTTATTCAAAGAAAAATAAAAATTCTTTGTCAACATTGTTAGTTGTTCTATTATGCATGTTTGTGTGCAATATGGTCACATTTCAACAAACTATGCCATGGATGTAGTCAAAACATCCGTCATTTGCCCTGAAAGCAATGAATCTTCGTATATGATAGCCAATTATTGTGAACGTTTTTTTTTGCGATAATTGCTGTATTGCAAGTTTATTATTTTCTATCGACATTAGGCCACATATAATGAAAAAACGCGAAGGTCTTCTGTTTTTTGAGTTTTTTTACCTTTTATGCCGATTTCAACATACGGTCAAAAGGGGGGACATGACCGTCTATAGATAGGGGGTGAATCTTGTGAAACAATCTGTATATCTCTGATGAAATAGGTACTTTTGTACCTAAAACCGAGTTTTACAAAATATCATGAGCAAACTACAAGACACCTATAGTTGAAATTTGGCCTAGTTTCAACTAAATCGGCAGGAATTTGTCTTTTTCAAAAGAGTTGTATGTAAAGATTTTTAGAGGAAGAAATTACAGCTCTTGTAGATAAAATGTGGTCTAATAACTCTATAATTTTGTGTGGTACAATTTTGCAACATATTTTTGGTATGTTCTTATAAAAACTATTTTTGGCGCTCCGGAAATGGAAAATGATATTATTATTCAAAGTGGAATAAAATTTAGCCTTACATGTAGGGTTGTTCAACAAGATGTCAAACATGTAGAAGGCGTCCATTATCGCAACTCCCGGGGTATTCTCTATGCATATTTGTTGTGCCAAACTGAGCGCAACAAGGCGGACAATGGATGGGTGGAGCGCGTGCATGTGGAACATCCGGAAGATGTAATCAAATCTCAGGGCTATCAAATCCGCGGTGGATATAGTAACAAAGCCCAACTGTGGCGTAGTTAGTATCTTTGCAAGAAAAAGAGGGTATGTTGGATTTTTTTTTGAGAAGCCTCTCCTCCGTATAGAGAACACCATCATGGAGGCTACGCATATCCCCGATCAACAAGGCGACCAACCGGGGATCCAATGCCACCCGGGGATGGGTACCTGATACGTCCATTTTGCATCACTATTTTATATCTTTATTTTCTGTTATTCATCGATATATTTCATATTATGATACATTACTTATGTTATTTCATCTTATTTTTTATGTTTAATAATTATGGGAGAAGAAACACCGGAAGCAGAAATCCGATGGAAAAAAATCACCGTCAGGACACCCTATTTAAGAAGATCAAAATAAGAGGGGGAACACCGGAGGAGTCTTACAAGTCCCGAGGAGGAAGCTATCCAGAAGGGCACCCGGAGGGGGGCCACCTAGAGCCCACACCACCAGGCGGCGCGCCCCCGGGCCGCGCCTGGGGGGGTCCGGCCTCCCTGGCCCACTCCTGGGCGCCCTCTTTCGTGTACTTGACCCCCATGGAACCCTAAACACAGATACATCGTCAAAGATTAATTCCGCCGCCGCTGCAGCGCGGAAAACACCAGAGAGAGAAAAGCTCTCCGGCAGGGAGAAATCTGCCGGGGAAATTCCTCCCCGGAGAGGGGAAATCATCGCCAACGTCACCGTCATCACTCCGGGCTTCATCGAGATCATCATCATCATCATCCTCATCACGAGCACCATCACCGCCACCGTCCACCTTCACCCCGCTGTAACAATTAGGGGTCTTTATCTTTGCTCTTCACTAGATCTCTATCCCGGTGTGGATTACTTGTTAGTAGTTGATGCTTGTGAGATTTATCGGTATTTACACTTTATAACCAGATTGTTATTATCCATTATATCACCTCTTATTATCATCCATATGATGTCTCGTGAGTAGTTTTTTTTAGTTCTTGAGGACATGGGAGAAGTCATGTGTTAGTAGTGAACTTATGTTGAAGTAATATCTCTCGGTTTGGTATTTAAGTTGTGGTGCTATTCTTATTCATCGACACCTCAGTCCATAAACATGTGGTCATGTTTACCGAGTTCAGTTTCGCTTGGGGACAAGCGAGTACTAAGATTGGGAGGAGTTGATACGTCCATTTTGCATCACTATTTATATCGTTATTTTCTGTTATTCATCGATATATTTCATATTGTTATACATTACTTATGTTATTTCATATTATTTTGCATGTTTAATAATTATGGGAGAAGAAACACTGGAACCAGAAATCTAATGGAAAAAAGCACCGCCAGGACATACTATTTCAGAAGATCAGAAGAAGACGGGGAGCACCGGAGGAGTCTTAGAAGTCCCGAGGAGGAAGCTAGACAGAAGGGCACCCAGAGGGGGCCACCTGGCACCCACACCACCAGGCGGCGCGCCCCCTGGCCGCGCCTGCGGGTGGTCTGGCCCCAATATCCCACTCCTGGCGCCCCCTTTCACGTACTTGCCCCCAGGAAAGCCTAAGCCCAGATACATCGTCGAAGAATTATTCCGCCGCTGCAGCATGCGGAAAACACCACAGAGATAAAAGATCTCAAGTAGGGAGAAATTTGCCGGGGAAATTCCTCCCCGGAGAGGGGAAATCGTCTGCAACGTCACCATCATCACTCCGGGCTTCATCGAGATCATCATCATCCTCATCACCAGAACCATCACCGCCACCGTCCACCTTCATCCCGCTGTAACAATTAGGATTATTTATAGTTGCTCTTCACTAGATCTCTCTCCCGGTGTGGATTACTTGCTAGTAGTTGATGCTTGTGAGATTTATCGGTGTTTACACTTTATGACCAGATTGTTATTATCCATTATATCACCTCTCATTATAATCCATATGATGTCTCATGAGTAGTTCGTTTAGTTCTTGAAGACATGGGATAAGTCATGATGTTAGTACTGAAGTTATGTTGAAGTAGTATCTCTTGGTTCGGTATTTAAGTTGTGGTGTTATTCTTCTAGTGGTGTCATGTGAATGTCGACTACATGACACTTCATCTTTATGGGCCTAGGAGGTTGCATTGTGTATTTTCCTACTAATTGTGGAATTGCCGGAGTGACAGAAACCTAAACCCCCGTTAGGAAACCAATGCACGAGGGAGTGTTGGGTCCCGGAGTTTTAAAGCTGTGGTTATATTTATCTTAATTACTTTCTTGTATTCATGGTTGCTTGCGAGGGGTATAATCACAAGTATGTATTAGTCCTAGTTGGGCGGTGCATTAGCATAGGTTTTCCCACACACCACTTAACGAACCAAAAAATATTAATCAACTATATGAAGCGAAAGCACTTGAGGAAATTCATATGTGTCCTCGAGAACGTTTGGTAATCATAAGTAGAACAACCGGCTTGTCCTTTGCTCTCAAATGTATTGGCCACTCGCTGCAATTATTACTACTGTTATTTATTTACTTGCACTTTATTTATCGCTATATCCAAAACAACTGAAAGCTCGTTTGCTAGTATTACAGTGAAATCTCTATCCAACCTGCTTGCCAACACCTTCTGCTCCTCGTTGGGTCTGACACTCTTATTTATCGAAAGTACTACGATACACCCCCTATACTTGTGGGTCATCATTACCCTGTCCATTACCCGTTGTGCCAGCTTCGACTTAGTCCCGGGCACCGGCTGGCTCATGGAGGCAGCACGGTCGCTCTTCTTATTTCTTTTGCGCTTCTTAGGTTCGTTCTGAAATGCATTTTGGACCTCGTTTTCAACACCGTCCTGGCTGAGTTTATCGGTGGCAGCAACTGTTGGTTCTTGAGAACAGAAAGACGCTTCGTGCATCGATATTTATCCACAAGATCCTTAGCTGGCGATAGAAGTGCATGAAAAGAATCTTGGCCGCCATCGTAAGGATCGACGAGGCAGTCACCAGGGTCTTCAACATCGTCGTCCCGTTGCATGGACTTTGCATGTGAGAAATCCTTTTCTTGCCTAGGGTGCCCTGACCTGTCGACCGGTATTATCTGTGGGGTGGTGACAAGAATAGTGTCCAAACGAATTAGAGCTTTTTGCCATGGCAGTGGCCAAACCAAGCACTACTCTAGGTTTAACTCGATTCAGCATTGGGGAGTTGATTCGGAGGATCCAAAGCACAGCAACACGGGAGCACCCGACTCAACGTCACCCTAAACTGTCGTCGAACATAGACACGCCGTGGGACACGTTGTTGGGTGGTGTGACGATCTTTCCTTTAGCCATGTCCTTTAACTCGCCGCTCATACGGCGTAACAATGTGTATCCCTTCTCGTTGGCCTGTGAAAACATGCAAGTTTGTTAGAGATTGAGTCCACCACGAATGCAGTAATATAAAATTAACTTGTGGAGTACGAATTATCTCGAGAGCATTGAGCTTGGCTAGTGGCGATGGACCTCTTATGGTCGCCGGCGTAGAAAAGGTATCGCGGGCCGACGACAGATCTTCGCTACTGCCATGCATCTTAGGGTCGGCGGCCGGCTTCTGCACAGCGGTCACCACACTGGGGCCTAACCTGACGGGGAAGCCATCGTTTTCCACCCTCAATCCAAAACCCAAAGGAGTCAAATACGAACTCACATATGCTAGGAAGGAGGGCGTTGACCCTCTCTGTCACTAGTTCATCGAGCGATTTTCTTACATCTTCTTTCGCTTCTTTCTCTTCTCCTTGGAGTCGTGGTAGTAATGTGCATGCCGATGACCCTTTCTGGAACCATGCACATGGCCATAATGCATCGTAGTGTCTATCTTCACCCCTTCGCCGCGTTAAGCGCGCTAATAAAAGGGGTGTCATACGGGTCCTTCGTCGCCGCTGACGACCCCACGTCAGAATGAGCAGGCCGTTATTTTTCCTGTTCTTCAAGATATTTCTTCTCAAGCTCCTTCACCTCCTCGTTGAAGAGAATATCACCATGGTTTTTGGGATCTTCCCTGTAATGGTCCATGACAAAATTTCTAACTTGCAGGTCTATGATCTTGTTATAGGGGTTTGGCCCTTTCCTGTTTGCGCCCTGCTTAGCCCAATTGTTTTCCTTCCTGGGGTAATGCCAGCTTCCTAGATTGTGGGGAGCTATGTTCTTCTTTTGGGGAATCTTTCCCCCACTTCCTTAGCGCCTTCCTTTCGGGCTTGAGTTCGTCCCCTTAGACTAGATCAAGTCTTCTTATGAAATAGAGGGCCAAATTTTGTTGATCTCGGCGTAACCGACACCCTCCTGAAGCATGTCCCTCAAATTCCCTCTCGAAGTTCCCAACGCTTTAGTGAACTTGCCGACGGCTAATGAGTTCACCAGATTGGTCTTCAGATTCTGGTTTTCATAGGGAGGCGACAACTGTACCGTGCGTGCAGCTTCTCAATCAGGAGGGCGGCCATACTTCATTTTATTTATCTCTGGGGTTTTCCATATTAAAGTTGGCAAAGTCTCGAGTCATACGTCCTATTTGGTTCGTACTGTCTAGCATATTCCTCTAGCTCTATAGGAAGACCTCGTTTGGGGTCCACTGCTGTGAAGGCTTGCCAGACGGTGCCGATCCGGTTTGATCGTCTTGCTTCACGCTGACACTTTTCCTCGCTATCGGGTGTGCTATCCCCGATGCCACTAGCGGTTTCATTTCCCCTTCTCCACCCGATGTGTCGGTGGGTGCCTCCTCATGATGGGGTTCCTCCATCACATCATCGGCATCGTTGTTGTGAGCCATCAGGGGTTCCTCCATCTCATCAAGGGGCCCTCCTATGGCAAGCATCGAGAAACACCGATTGTCCCCGCCTCTAGTCCCAGAACCACCAGCCTCATGTTGTTTGCCATCTAAGGAGAAAATTCGAAGTTAGTTCAACAAATTCCTAGAAATTTAACTAATATACTGTCGCACCCTGATTTCTAGGGGATACTCATCGGGCCGAACTGGATAGCAGATGCTTGGATTATGGGGCATAACTGCTCCCACGTCCCAGCTTCCTGGTAGGCCTGCGCTTATGCGCGACAACACAAGCCCTGCTATTCCATCGTCGATGTAAACTATCCACTAGAGATCAAAGGCACTACTGTCGACGTACTTCATACCAAACACACATGGTACGTCAACAACGTTAAACGAATGATAATCACAACATATCTCTACGACACAAAAGATTGAAAATAAAATTGCAAATAGCTCTCATTAGAGCAGAGATAGCAAATACAATCATTCAGAGGACACCTGTCCCAACAATACATCATTACAACACAGCGGAAGCATTCAACATGTCTGAGTACAGACAAGAACCAAATAGGCCTAAGAGGCCGGAAACAAACAGACGGAGCCCATCCACGAAGTCTCGGATCCTGCCCGGGTCCGCTATCTACTCGTCAGCAGTCTCGTCATACTCCACGTAGTTGCCACCATGTAGATCCTCGAAAACGTCGTCTGCGGAAACCACAGCCCCAAAGGGGTCAGTACTTAAACGTACTGGAAAGCAAGACTCATAGTTCACCAAAGTGTAACCCGTCAACACCAAGCACAGATGCCTTGGGTTCAACGGAGGAAAGGGGATATAAAAGATGCTGCAACTGGCTGCGCTAACCAACTACAGAGATTCTACCACTGCCGGCTATCAGAAAGGAGATAAGATCGAGTATAGTAACCAACTGGAAGTTAACTTCAAACAAACCCATCCTAGATCTCGCCCCTTATCCAAAGAAGCAATCCGAGGATAACTCACACAGTTGTATTAAAGGTGAATCAAGTTATTGTGTCATCAACCTATTACTAGTCAAGTTATTAATCATTTGGTGTAACATGTTTGATCATTATGTTTAAGTTGTCCTGAGTACTTGTTAGCCAGTACTTTCACCAAGTAATCCATAACCGCGGAAAACACGGCTTCTCGAGAAGATTTTCCCTGCAGCGTTGCACCAATTTGGCCGTACACGCATGAATAACCCGCCAGATGGAAAGGCCCTTCCACCAAGCGGGGCACTCAACACAACTCGACTCTTCTTCGCATCAAGCCCAAAGAACCTTGGGCGCACGGCTAATCGAGCCCAGAAGAAAATGGACCCTCATAGCACTCTAAGAACGTGTCCCCCTATATGCCGACTACGAAAGTTCCACCCGGGTACCAAGGGCTCGCAAGATCATGCATGCAGCAAATGGAAAACCCGAACTAAATGAGGCGATTTGGACGAGATGCGAATCGAGTCAAATTGAGGGGCGCGCCCATACTCGCTTCCCACATGCGGTTAGTGCGCTCATCATGGATCAGTAGACAAGACCCTTTTCCTATTAGGGTCGACACTAGCAGGCCTCAAAACCACAAAGGGCCTCCTGCCGGTGCCTTATCATCAAATTATTATTTAACAATAACATTAGCATGATTGATTGATTAAACATCGAGCTCCCAGAACATAATAACAATATAGTAACTGAAAGTAACGGGTAACAGACTCGAGCAAAACAACCTAAGCATGCTAGTAAGACACTGGCTCAACCAAAGGGGTGATAGGAGTGGAGGTGAGGCAATATCAAGGTTAAGGGATTCATGTGATGGGTTCGTAACAGAAACAACTACTACTAAGGCTAGCAGAAAAGATCAACGGAAAGTATCGGTAATCAATGTTGAAAGGAACACAGTGGTTCATGTGAGTGATAACTTGCCTGCAAAACCCAGTAGCCTGGTACTGAGCTAACTCCTTAGAAGGGGTGTCGTAAGGACCGTCGGTCTCAACGTCGTCGTGTATCCGAGAAGAAGCAAACAAGTAATGCAGAAAGATAAACAATCAATACCATGGCATAGTGCACAAACATGGGATGATGCATGACCATTTAATTGATGCATAGAAATAAACTAGTTGACAAGATAACAACATGATTAAATGGACCCACATGCAATTGGATTGCATATGGAAAGCCCATGAATTATGGTTGAATTAATTGTTTTACAACTAATCATCATGTGGAAGTGAATTAGCATGATGCATGGATGAGGAAAACAGCAAAATAACAACAATAGAATCAATTGGAAATAAGGTTTACCAAGTTTAGAAATTCATTTATTAAGTTTTGGAATTTTGGTTACTTAAAGATGTCACACAAGCATTTGTTGTTTTCATCAAGTTAAATTGTTTAAAATAGATAACAGAGTTCATATTTGAAAAGAAAACAAGATTTTAGTAGGAATACATGTGTCACTTGTTGAAAAAGGATTTCAAATAAAGTATTTAGGAAATAAACAAGTTAAACAAGAATTAAATTGGAATTAATTCAAGTGTGGATGTTAATTGAATTTTATTTGATCAAAACATTAAACCAAGTTCATATTTGAAAAGGTTATGCTTTGATGGTTTGAAAACATATTTTATATGTCCCAAAAGAATTTGTTTTGATCAAGTTATGAATTTAGCAATATTAAATGATTTAAAAACAAGGTTTAAATCATTTAACCAATTTTAATTATTCAAAACATCAAACAAATTTTATATTTGGAAAGGTGGTTTAATTTTGCATGGAAAACATATTTCATTTGTGGAAATTGGATTTAAAATGAGCAAGTTATTATTTTGGCAATTTTAAATGCAATAATTAGGAAACAGTTGTTTTCAGCAATTTAAATTATTCAAAACAGCAAAAAAAATTTATATTTGGAAAGTACTTGAAAAGTTGATTGGAAAACATATTTAGTTTGTGGAATTTGGAATTTTTATGCTCAAGTTATGATTTTTGCAAGTTTAAGTGAATTTGACAAGTTTTCAAATATTGCACCAATTTAAAATATTCAAAACAGTAAACAAATTTTATATTTGGATAGAACATTTAATTTGGGACAGAAAACATACTAAAAAATGTTGAAATTGGAGTTGGGATGAATTTATTATGCATTTTACAAATTTGGGGTGCAATCTGCCATTTTTAGTGCACTAGGGACTTAGGAATAATTGTTACAGGGGCTAGAATTAAAGATACAGGGGCTTGGTTGTGATTTCTATGAAGTGCTGTGACAAAACAATGGAAATAAAAAGGTTGGGTTTTTATTGAGGGAGGGGGGATTCGAACCCCTCACCTCCTGCTGTGAGGACAAGGAGCAGAACCAGTGGGCTAGTGTGCTGTGTGTTGACAGGAAGTGCAGCGGGGTGAGGTTATGGTTCAGAAACTGAACTGAACTTAATTCGGAATAAAAGGCAGAAAAGGTGGGGGCTGGGGATTCGAACCCACGAGCGCTTGGGAGCGCGCTGCGGTCACTGCCACTGCGGTGGGCTTGATTTGGTGATAGGGGAGGGGCAGACGGGAGGATATGGTTCAGAAACTGGGTGCGATTTTTCTGAAACTGAAACTGTCACCGATCGCTGGCTGACAGGGAACGGAAGCAGCGATTTCCGGTGGTCGCCTGCGCTGATGCGCTCGCGGGGCGCCGGGGTGCTGCGGCTCGTGCGTGTGCTTGGCGTGTGGGCTGCGAGAGGAGGAGGTCGATGGGGCGGGTACCTGAGCGGAACAGGAGGGCGGTCGGGGCAGCCGATCGTGGCGGACCGGGAAGGCCGGCGACGCAAAACCTCGATGGTGGCGGGGCTACGTCGCCTCCCCGGCCTGGCCGAGGGCATGGAGGCGCGGAGGACGTCCCCCCGGTTCCATTCCCGGGCACGGATGGTTCCGGAGGGGGCTAGGGCGACGGCGCCAAGCCCGCACCACCATGGCCATCTCTCCAGGTTCAGAAGCTTCAGGAAAAGGGCAGGCTTTTGGAAGGAAATCGAGGGAGGAGAGGGAGGATGGAGAAGGGGAAAAATGCGGCTAGGGTTAGGGCAGGGGAGAGCTCGAGGTACTGGAGTTATAGGAGGGGTGAAGGAGCATCAACCGTTGTCTCCCTGCTCTGCATACGTGTGCACCCTGGATGGTGCGCCGTACAGAGGAGGAAGACAACCCTCGAAGGGGTACTGGGCCTCTAGGGGGAGTTGGGCTGGGCCATGCCCCTCTCCCTGCTAGCTGTTCTATTTTTTTTTCTATTATTTTTTTTGCAGCAAAGAATTGGAAGGAAATAGATAGGTTTAGAGTTGCAAAAAATTTGGGAAAAATTACTGTGAGTTAATTAGGTCAAGGCCTACCAATTGTCAACTTTGGTTTTTTCAAAACATTTGAAATTTGATGTTGTTTGGAAATAAACCAAATTTGGGTGAATTTTTAATATTAATTGATCATTCATAAAACAAACCTTTAAATAGGGTAACCCCTATTGATTAAATAGAACAAATGTGATTATAAATTGTTTTGTATTTTTATAATTTTCAAATGAGGTGCTGTTTGAGGATGCTTTGAATTTGGAAACAATTGGGAATTAATTAATTGAAATAAAAGTACCATTTTATTAGTTGATCAAACATGGAATAAAATGGAACAATTTGGTTGATTTCATTTGTGATTTTTATTCCAAAAGTTGTAACAGAACAAGTATGAAAACAAAGCATTGGAAATTGTTTGATTTTCATTGTGAAAACAAAGAATAACAGATGCAAAACAAAAGAAACAAATGCAACAATATGATGACATGATGCAATACCTTAATAACAAGAAATCAAACATTCTAAATGGTAGGTTTTCATACTTGGGATGTTACATATACCCTATGATTCCTAACTTTCCGCACACTCTAATATGTGATATTCTTAGCAAAAAGTCATGCCAAAATTCACGGAAAATTTCGGCGACCTTTGCAAAATATGACATATGGAGTACCCAAATTTGCTAGAACAGAAATTAATCAACATTCCGGCAATCAAGGGCCTCACGTGGGGTACCTAAAAATAAAGATCCCACCCCATCCCCATACATCCCATGAAATCATCGACATCCACACGAAGGTGGGCACAGACAATCAACACATAAAATCACATATCCACCATCGCCGTTGACATCGACCACATATCCACCACCGCCATCGACATCAAGCACCACCATCGTTGTCAACATCGACCACATATCCACCACCGCCACATCCACCTCACCACCACCACATCCACTGCACCACCTCGACACATCCACCGCACGACCACCACCACTGCACGACTACACATCCACCCATCACAACATCCACACCACACATCCATCCATCACCACATCCACAAAACACCATCCACCACAGATCCACAAAACTAGCAAAAAACCAATATGTCGAGCACTTAGCGTGCAACTACCGAGAAGGGTCGCGAGAGGCAAAGGGGCCGAGCAGGGGCGGTGGCGGCACTCGAGGGGAACAGAGGAGAGGTGGTCAGAGCTTGAGCGAACGCGGGAGGGCAAGGTCACCGGAGCAGGGGGAACATGGGCGATGGTCGGTGGCGCTCGAGGAGAAGTTGGGAGGTGGACGAAGCAGCGCGGGCGCGGTAAGGAGAGGTGGTGGTGCCGAAGCAGTGCGCGGGCGCGGGAGGGCAAACTGGCGGTGTCGGAGCAAACCAGCCAGGGGAGGGCGAGGTGGCTGGCCGGAGCAGCACGCGTCGTCGTCGATGAGTGAAAAAGGCTGATTCTCTCGACCAGTGAAACGGTAGGGAGTGGCCGGGAAGGGCCCGCCTGTAAGTGTCATATCCAGGTGTTACCGCTGGCAAACAAACCTAGCTGGGTTGCCAACGTAACTTATCGCTCGCGAAATTGTTCGCCAGCGCTAAGTTACAACTGGCGAACTAGTCATGTTAGTTCGCCAGCGCTAGTTTTTCCTCCTTTTTTAAATTTCCTTGTTCAAATTTAAATTATTTTCTTTTGTTTTCAAACATGCATATATATTCTCTTTTGTTAAAATTTCAAATAATATAAAATTAATTTCTTTGTTCAATTTTTTTTTCAAGCATGCATATAAGTTTTCTTGGGTTAAAATTTCAAATAATATAAAATGAATTTCTTTGTTCAATTTTTTTTTCAAACATACATATATGTTATTTTGTTAAAATTTCAAATAATATAAAATTATTCTCTCTTGTTTTCTCTTATTTTCTTTATGTTTTAAAAAATGCATATATTTTTTCTATTATTATTTTCAAACATGCATATATGTTTTCTATTATCTTCTTTATGTTTTGTCTTGTTTTCTTTTTTTGTATTGTTTTATTTTGTTTCCAATTATTTCCTTTATGTTTTCTTTTTGTTTTATATTGTTTTCTTTTTTATTTTCAATTGTTTTCTTTTGTTTTCAAATAATATAAAATACTGCTTGTTTTCTCATTTATAATAACTCCACACATTTCAAATATAGAATAGAGAGGAACATTTATAATAAGTGCACATCACATCAGTTGATCCATATACATAGTTTTGTCGCATAGAATGCAGACAGATATACTCGCGCGTGATTCTCAACGTTTGATCTTCTTGCCTTTTTTGGTCGCAGTTGTATAATTTAGCTTCACATCGTGATTTCTTATTTTGAATGGAAGACCTTGCCTAGGTAGCATGGTTCTGCTTCTTCTTATGGTGTATGTTGCGTGACTATCATCATCATCTTCTTCGTCATCGTCAATATTTGGGTCGCCAGACTTGTCGAACTCTTCCTCGTCAACGACTCCATCCATTCAGATGATGTTTCTTTTCCCTCTTCTCATGAAAACATGAATAGGAAGAAGCATTGGGACACGTGATTAGCCAACACCCATGGATCATTTTGCGCTATGAAGTTCGTGCTTGATGAAATGGCGAATTCGGGAATAACCATAGTTGTGAAGTATTGGTCTTCTTTTCTGACGGTCGAAAGCCAATCCCATCTAACGCGGAACATCGGCATCTTATATCCAAAGTAGTTAAGCTCTCGGATCACCTCGATCCTTCTATGGTATCTTAACGTTTTGTCACCGGTGTAGGATTCCATCGTTACCCTTGAGTATTGATAATCGGAAGTTTTGTCTTTCTCCTCCGTGTAGAAACTGAACCCTTTTATATCATATGTTTTAAACTTCGCAAGGTTGGGTGCGAGTCCATGTGCCAAGGCGTGTAAGAGTTTATTTTTCGCACAATCCCTTAGCGGGGGGTTAACGATAATCTCATCTTTAAACTAACGCAAGAAATTGGAGTTGTGCTCTTTGATTATTTCATCGTCGGACCTCCACTTGCCTTAGTCAGTGTACTTATTCTTAATCGTTCTCTTGTTCTTTTCCACCCAAGTATCGACCATATAAATGTGTTGGAGAGCTACTGAGTTTGCCCTCTTAAATTCGGTGCGTCGACAAGCTCGATCCGCATGCACTTCTCTACGTACATTTTTGTGACCTTCTCCATCGAGCTTGCTAATGTGCCTTTTTCTGGGAAAACCAACATGATCGTCCACATCAATATGATTCGTGCAGAAAGAGATGCACTCTTCCGTGAGAAAGCCCTGTACGATGCTTCCATCCAGACGGGCCCTGTTGCGAACAAATCCTTTGATGACCTCATTCATCCTTTCAAACGGCATCATGTTGTGCAAGAACAACGGCCCCGAGATGGATGATATCATCCACGATATGTACCAATAGATGAACACATATGTCAAAGAATGAGGGTGGAACGTACATATCAAGCTCGCATAGTATCACGACAATCTCTTCCTGCAGCACTGAGATCTTCTACCTCGTGATTGACTTTCGACAGATCACATCGAAGAAGTTACAGAGGCCAAACATGGTTTCCCGGACGTGCTTTTCCATTATCCCATGGATCGCAACAGGAAGTATGTGCGTCATCATCACATAACAATCATGAGACTTCATCCCGCTGAACTATTGTTTCTGCGCGTCTAGGAATCTGCTTATTAGCCCCGAGTAACCGAAAGGGACTTTGACTGTGAGAAGGCACTTCATCAATTTTGTGATCTCGTTCGGACTTAGAGTGAAGCAGGAGGAGGGAAGCAATAGTCATTCCACTTAACCATTTTGGCCTTGCGACCTTTTGTCTCCTCATACGACAAGTGGTGGCTGTCGTCATCATCCAGGCGTCCCATCTGAAGATCTTCCCTGATACCAAAATATTTCAGGTCGTTTCTTGCTTTCACCCCGTCTTTGGTCCTCTCCGGCATGTTGATCAGCGTGCCAAAAAACTCTCAAACACATTCTTCGTGATATGCATAAGATCAAGGCAATGAGGCGTAGTGAGAATGGGCCAGTATGTCAAGTCCCAAAGCACCAACCTCATCTTCAATCCATCCAGGAGCGGTTTTGGCGCTTTTTGCTTCTTTCCCGACACTAGACATTCTTTCCAATCATTCAGAAACTTGTAGATTTCTTCGTCGGACCCTCTTACGTGGAGGTCCCCACAACTCATCTTCACCGTTAAAAAGGTCTCCCCGCCTTCTCCACGGATCTTTGTTGGGTAGCCACCTTCGATGGCCCACGAAGAGTGTTTTCGAAGACCCAGGATATTTTGGAAGTTGCATAAATGTGGGGTCATCCATGCACCTCACACAACCGTTATGTCTGTGGCACACCTGACCTGCGACATATCCATAGCCGAATAGGTCATGAACCGCACAGATCAAGACAACTCTCATTGGAAAATATTGTTCACCGAAGGCATCCCATGTGTTGACCTCTTCCTCGGCCCATAGTGTGTCCAGCTCGTCTTTAAGTAGCTGCAAGTATAGATTGATTTGCCTGTTTGTTTTGTCCCTTGAATTAGTATACTCATGTGAATGTACTTCCTCTTCACAACCATGGGTGTTGTATCTCCATACAAACACGGGCTAAGTGATATGCGTGCTTCTTTTGGTTGCCAAACAAATTGAGTCCGTCGGTGCTTGCACCCAACCTGGTATTCCTTGGCTCCGCCACGAATGTTGGATATTCACCGTCAATTTCTTTCCATTGGCTTGTATCCGAAGGATGTGTCAGATTTACCTTTTCATTCCACTTTGGATCTTTCAGGACTTTCTTCCTCCTTTCTGTGTGCCAGCGCACGAGCTCTGCTTCCTTGCGGTCCGCGAAATACCGTTGCAAACGTTGAATGAGCAGAAAGTACCACTCAAATTTTCGACGAGCTCTCTTCTTCCTTTTCTTGTATCGAGCGGTGTTGAAATCTGGACAAGTGGTCTTGTCCGTGTCCTCTTTCCGATAAATGTAGCAATTATTGATGCACACATGGTATTTTTCGTGCGGTAAATCAAAGGGGCACGCGACTTTATTAGCCTCGTCGCAACTTTTAGGACACGTGTTGCCCTCCGGAAGAATACCATGCCAGTATTGCAGGCTTGCATGGACGCTTATGTCTCTTCATCTGTATATCGCTTTCATCTGCCGAACATCGAGCGCGACTCTCAGGAGGGACTCTCCCGGATCGCATCCTGGATACAACGGGGTCTTCGAGTCTATTTCTAGTTGTGCCAACTTAGATTACTCTCTAGCAGTAGATCTGAATTAGTTGTCTTTCTCAAAAGAAGTTCTGTTGAGACGAGGGTCCCGCACGACTTCCGTTAGCGGTGTCCCCTTATCCTCGTCTTTTGTCACGTCTTGTTCACCATCTTATCCATGATCATGTGCGGGCTCTTCGTCCTATTGTTGTTTCACATCGTTGTTATTATCCTGGTGCACATAATTTCCTTTCGCCACCCCATGGACTTCATCATCACATATCCACTAAGCATTGTGCCTATCCATGAAACCATACTTGAGGAGGTGCGCGAGCAAATCTCTGATAAAGGGGTTGAGAAATCCCCCTAGTTTGCACTTTCGACACGAACATCGTATCTCTTTGCGTCCATTTTTAACATGCCTTCTGTCGCGTGTCCTAAGTAACTATTCGCGACACGGTTCACTCATAATGACCACCATTATTTGTCGCCTGCACGGACAGTGTAGAACCAAGATAATTATTAGAACCATACATATATATATATATATATATATATATATATATATATATATATATATATACATATATCGAAATTTGTCTCCTCTCAAGGAGGATAGCTACTCATGCCTCCTTTGATCACCACGTGTCTAACGCCGTTTGCTAGGATGCTATAGCGTGGGGATGCCGCAAGCTGTCATGTGGCATGCTAGATCCCTCTTTTGTCTCCATTTCCTCTCTCTACGAACTTGTTATTCCCCAACTCTCCTTCCCTTTTCTCCACGCAGAAGGGCCCTCTCCGTATCCCCTCGCTCCTTCCCTATCAATGGTGAGCCACCGCTGCCCCAACTCCACCCAGTCGGTTCTGGCAGCTGGATCCAGCTAGCCTTGCTGCGTCTTGTCCATCCACCCCCAGTTTCTTGGCGCTAGTTCCCTGGTTGTCTCCTGTGAACTAAGGCAATAGCTTATTTTTTGTTTTTTATGAAGAAGTAGCCACTGAGCTGGAACGGGGCAACTAGCTGTGATCGTGAATCATCTCCATCGGCAGCTCGACCACAAGGCTCTGCTGGTAGAGACTTAAGATTAGCAAAATGGATTCGAGGTTGGGTTTGCTTTGGTGCTTCAGTCAGATAACTTTTCTAGACCACTAGACACTGATGTTTTTTCTAGAGCCACAATGAAAGGCAGCTCACTAGTACCACATCTATAATTGTCTCAACTCTCCATACGTATCCATGCATGGATAAAGCAACTTGTATGATTCTCTGGATCTGAGACCTTTTTGGTGTTAAAAAATGGGGCAGCGATGGACCTGCTACTTTGGAAGCTATCTCAAATGTTGAGTTTTTTTTGTCTCGACCCGTTGTACGTCTCATTATATTTCCTCTAATCAAGCTAGGTTTTAGATCAGCTAGCTCAGCTGAAACGAGTCAATAGCTTCATTATCTCAGAACTTGAATGAAATCATTTTTATAATGCATTTGATGAAGGCACAACCCATTGGAGTGCAGGAGTGGCAAGTCTACTCACGTGAAATAATTATCATGGATTTTATTTGGACTGACCGAACAGCAGGTTAAATTCCAATTTAGAGCAGCATAGGTCCCACCACTACGGGAGAGCCAATAGACGCCGACGGCCGGCCAATACGCCGACGGCCAACTATCGGCCCCCTCGGCGTAGGGTGGCCGGTAGGATCGGCCCTCCGCCTGCCCGTCGGCGTCTCCTCCCCCTCGGCGTCTGGAGGCTACCCCGAGGGGGCACCGTCGGCGTATCTATCCCCCTCGGCGTAGGGATGCCCCGTTACGCCCTTTGAACGCACCGTTACGTGATAGGCTACGCCGACGGCACCCCCTCGGCGTAGGTAAATGATTTTTTTTTTCCGCGTTAGACCGTACCGTGTGAGCGCGTGTGAGGTTTAAAAAAAAAAACTAACCCTACGCCGAGGGGGTGCCGTCGGCGTAGGTGGAGGAAATTTTTTTTTCTTCCCGTTCGATCGTAACTAACCCTACGCCGAGGGGGTGCCGTCGGCGTAGGTATTGTTTTTTTTTCCTTTGCTCGATCGCGATGCGCAGGCCGTTTGCGTGTGTGTTTAAAAAAAAATCTTTATTTTGCCAAACTCTTGGTATATCTATGTTAAAATAGGTACTTGTGTACCTAAAAATGATTTTTGCCAAAAATCATGAGCAAACTATGAGGTACCTATAGTTCAAATTTGACCAGTTTCCAGCGGAATCGGCAGAAACTTCTGTTCTTCAAAAGAGGTGGATGGAAACCTTTTCATATGAAACAAATTGGTTATTTGTGCATATAACATGGTCTAGAATTTTCAAAAATTATAGCTCTCAAGTTTTGCAACATATTTGCGGTAGGTCCTTCACAAAAAAACCCATTTTTTACACTCCGGACATGGAAAATGGTTTTTTTTCTTCGATGAAAAGGAAAACTTCCTCCGTCAACATTGTTCGTGCTTCCAAGATGCATGTTTGTGTGTAATATGGGAACATTTGAAAAAACTATGCCATGGATATGACCATAACACTCGTCATTTGGCCCGAAACCCAGGAATGTTCGTAGGAGATAGCTAATTTTTGTGAACACATTTTCAACATAACTGTCGTATTCCAAGTTTATTATTTTTGGTGTATACTAGTACCTATATAATGACACCACGCGAAGGTCTCGCATCATTTTGATTTTTTTTGAATTTTTTGGAATTTTCTAACCCCGTTTGAGGAAAAAGTCAAGGCGGCGGGCATGACCGTTCGTAGCTAGGGGTTGAATATTGAGAAACTCTTGTTGTATCTATGTTGAAATAGGTACTTGTGTACCTAAAAATGATTTTTGCCAAAAATCATGAGCAAACTATGAGGTACCTATAGTTCAAATTTGACCAGTTTCCAGCGGAATCGGCAGAAACTTCTGTTCTTCAAAAGAGGTGGATGGAAACCTTTTCATATGAAACAAATTGGTTATTTGTGCATATAACATGGTCTAGAATTTTCAAAAATTATAGCTCTCAAGTTTTGCAACATATTTGCGGTAGGTCCTTCACAAAAAAACCCATTTTTTACACTCCGGACATGGAAAATGGTTTTTTTCTTCGATGAAAAGGAAAACTTCCTCCGTCAACATTGTTCGTGCTTCCAAGATGCATGTTTGTGTGTAATATGGGAACATTTGAAAAAACTATGCCATGGATATGACCATAACACTCGTCATTTGGCCCGAAACCCAGGAATGTTCGTAGGAGATAGCTAATTTTTGTGAACACATTTTCAACATAACTGTCGTATTCCAAGTTTATTATTTTTGGTGTATACTAGTACCTATATAATGACACCACGCGAAGGTCTCGCATCATTTTGATTTTTTTTGAATTTTTTGGAATTTTCTAACCCCGTTTGAGGAAAAAGTCAAGGCGGCGGGCATGACCGTTCGTAGCTAGGGGTTGAATATTGAGAAACTCTTGTTGTATCTATGTTGAAATAGGTACTTGTGAACCTAAAAATGATTTTTGCCAAAAATCATGAGCAAACGATGAGGTACCTATAGTTCAAATTTGACCAGTTTCCAGCGGAATCGGCAGAAACTTCTGTTCTTCAAAAGAGGTGGATGAAAACCTTTTCATATGAAACAAATTGGTTATTTGTGCATATAACATGGTCTAGAATTTTCAAAAATTATAGCTCTCAAGTTTTGCAACATATTTGCGGTAGGTCCTTCACAAAAAAACCCATTTTTTACACTCCGGACATGGAAAATGGTTTTTTTTCTTCGATGAAAAGGAAAACTTCCTCCGTCAACATTGTTCGTGCTTCCAAGATGCATGTTTGTGTGTAATATGGGAACATTTGAAAAAACTATGCCATGGATATGACCATAACACTCGTCATTTGGCCCGAAACCCAGGAATGTTCGTAGGAGATAGCTAATTTTTGTGAACACATTTTCAACATAACTGTCGTATTCCAAGTTTATTATTTTTGGTGTATACTAGTACCTATATAATGACACCACGCGAAGGTCTCGCATCATTTTGATTTTTTTTGAATTTTTTGGAATTTTCTAACCCCGTTTGAGGAAAAAGTCAAGGCGGCGGGCATGACCGTTCGTAGCTAGGGGTTGAATATTGAGAAACTCTTGTTGTATCTATGTTGAAATAGGTACTTGTGTACCTAAAAATGATTTTTGCCAAAAATCATGAGCAAACGATGAGGTACCTATAGTTCAAATTTGACCAATTTCCAGCGGAATCGGCAGAAACTTCTGTTCTTCAAAAGAGGTGGATGGAAACCTTTTCATATGAAAAAAATTGGTTATTTGTGCATATAACATGGTCTAGAATTTTCAAAAATTATAGCTCTCAAGTTTTGCAACATATTTGCGGTAGGTCCTTCACAAAAAAACCCATTTTTTACACTCCGGACATGGAAAATGGTTTTTTTCTTTGATGAAAAGGAAAACTTCCTCCGTCAACATTGTTCGTGCTTCCAAGATGCATGTTTGTGTGTAATATGGGAACATTTGAAAAAACTATGCCATGGATATGACCATAACACTCGTCATTTGGCCCGAAACCCAGGAATGTTCGTAGGAGATAGCTAATTTTTGTGAACACATTTTCAACATAACTGTCGTATTCCAAGTTTATTATTTTTGGTGTATACTAGTACCTATATAATGACACCACGCGAAGGTCTCGCATCATTTTGATTTTTTTTGAATTTTTTGGAATTTTCTAACCCCGTTTGAGGAAAAAGTCAAGGCGGCGGGCATGACCGTTCGTAGCTAGGGGTTGAATATTGAGAAACTCTTGTTGTATCTATGTTGAAATAGGTACTTGTGTACCTAAAAATGATTTTTGCCAAAAATCATGAGCAAACGATGAGGTACCTATAGTTCAAATTTGACCAGTTTCCAACGGAATCGGCAGAAACTTCTGTTCTTCAAAAGAGGTGGATGGAAACCTTTTCATATGAAACAAATTGGTTATTTGTGCATATAACATGGTCTAGAATTTTCAAAAATTATAGCTCTCAAGTTTTGCAACATATTTGCGGTAGGTCCTTCACAAAAAAACCCATTTTTTACACTCCGGACATGGAAAATGGTTTTTTTCTTCGATGAAAAGGAAAACTTCCTCCGTCAACATTGTTCGTGCTTCCAAGATGCATGTTTGTGTGTAATATGGGAACATTTGAAAAAACTATGCCATGGATATGACCATAACACTCGTCATTTGGCCCGAAACCCAGGAATGTTCGTAGGAGATAGCTAATTTTTGTGAACACATTTTCAACACAACTGTCGTATTCCAAGTTTATTATTTTTGGTGTATACTAGTACCTATATAATGACACCACGCGAAGGTCTCGCATCATTTTGATTTTTTTTGAATTTTTGGAATTTTCTAACCCCGTTTGAGGAAAAAGTCAAAGCGGCGGGCATGACCGTTCGTAGCTAGGGGTTGAATATTGAGAAACTCTTGGTATATCTATGTTGAAATAGGTACTTGTGTACCTAAAAATGATTTTTGCCAAAAATCATGAGCAAACTATGAGGTACCTATAGTTCAAATTTGACCAGTTTCCAGCGGAATCGGCAGAAACTTCTGTTCTTCAAAAGAGGTGGATGGAAACCTTTTCATATGAAACAAATTGGTTATTTGTGCATATAACATGGTCTAGAATTTTCAAAAATTATAGCTCTCAAGTTTTGCAACATATTTGCGGTAGGTCCTTCACAAAAAAACCCATTTTTTACACTCCGGACATGGAAAATGGTTTTTTTTCTTCAATGAAAAGGAAAACTTCCTACGTCAACATTGTTCGTGCTTCCAAGATGCATGTTTGTGTGTAATATGGGAACATTTGAAAAAACTATGCCATGGATATGACCATAACACTCGTCATTTGGCCCGAAACCCAGGAATGTTCGTAGGAGATAGCTAATTTTTGTGAACACATTTTCAACATAACTGTCGTATTCCAAGTTTATTATTTTTGGTGTATACTAGTACCTATATAATGACACCACGCGAAGGTCTCGCATCATTTTGATTTTTTTTGAATTTTTTGGAATTTTCTAACCCCGTTTGAGGAAAAAGTCAAGGCGGCGGGCATGACCGTTCGTAGCTAGGGGTTGAATATTGAGAAACTCTTGTTGTATCTATGTTGAAATAGGTACTTGTGTACCTAAAAATGATTTTTGCCAAAAATCATGAGCAAACGATGAGGTACCTATAGTTCAAATTTGACCAGTTTCCAGCGGAATCGGCAGAAACTTCTGTTCTTCAAAAGAGGTGGATGGAAACCTTTTCATATGAAAAAAATTGGTTATTTGTGCATATAACATGGTCTAGAATTTTCAAAAATTATAGCTCTCAAGTTTTGCAACATATTTGCGGTAGGTCCTTCACAAAAAAACCCATTTTTTACACTCCGGACATGGAAAATGGTTTTTTTCTTTGATGAAAAGGAAAACTTCCTCCGTCAACATTGTTCGTGCTTCCAAGATGCATGTTTGTGTGTAATATGGGAACATTTGAAAAAACTATGCCATGGATATGACCATAACACTCGTCATTTGGCCCGAAACCCAGGAATGTTCGTAGGAGATAGCTAATTTTTGTGAACACATTTTCAACATAACTGTCGTATTCCAAGTTTATTATTTTTGGTGTATACTAGTACCTATATAATGACACCACGCGAAGGTCTCGCATCATTTTGATTTTTTTTGAATTTTTTGGAATTTTCTAACCCCGTTTGAGGAAAAAGTCAAGGCGGCGGGCATGACCGTTCGTAGCTAGGGGTTGAATATTGAGAAACTCTTGTTGTATCTATGTTGAAATAGGTACTTGTGTACCTAAAAATGATTTTTGCCAAAAATCATGAGCAAACGATGAGGTACCTATAGTTCAAATTTGACCAGTTTCCAACGGAATCGGCAGAAACTTCTGTTCTTCAAAAGAGGTGGATGGAAACCTTTTCATATGAAACAAATTGGTTATTTGTGCATATAACATGGTCTAGAATTTTCAAAAATTATAGCTCTCAAGTTTTGCAACATATTTGCGGTAGGTCCTTCACAAAAAACCCATTTTTTACACTCCGGACATGGAAAATGGTTTTTTTTCTTCGATGAAAAGGAAAACTTCCTCCGTCAACATTGTTCGTGCTTCCAAGATGCATGTTTGTGTGTAATATGGGAACATTTGAAAAAACTATGCCATGGATATGACCATAACACTCGTCATTTGGCCCGAAACCCAGGAATGTTCGTAGGAGATAGCTAATTTTTGTGAACACATTTTCAACACAACTGTCGTATTCCAAGTTTATTATTTTTGGTGTATACTAGTACCTATATAATGACACCACGCGAAGGTCTCGCATCATTTTGATTTTTTTTGAATTTTTGGAATTTTCTAACCCCGTTTGAGGAAAAAGTCAAAGCGGCGGGCATGACCGTTCGTAGCTAGGGGTTGAATATTGAGAAACTCTTGGTATATCTATGTTGAAATAGGTACTTGTGTACCTAAAAATGATTTTTGCCAAAAATCATGAGCAAACTATGAGGTACCTATAGTTCAAATTTGACCAGTTTCCAGCGGAATCGGCAGAAACTTCTGTTCTTCAAAAGAGGTGGATGGAAACCTTTTCATATGAAACAAATTGGTTATTTGTGCATATAACATGGTCTAGAATTTTCAAAAATTATAGCTCTCAAGTTTTGCAACATATTTGCGGTAGGTCCTTCACAAAAAAACCCATTTTTTACACTCCGGACATGGAAAATGGTTTTTTTCTTCAATGAAAAGGAAAACTTCCTACGTCAACATTGTTCGTGCTTCCAAGATGCATGTTTGTGTGTAATATGGGAACATTTGAAAAAACTATGCCATGGATATGACCATAACACTCGTCATTTGGCCCGAAACCCAGGAATGTTCGTAGGAGATAGCTAATTTTTGTGAACACATTTTCAACATAACTGTCGTATTCCAAGTTTATTATTTTTGGTGTATACTAGTACCTATATAATGACACCACGCGAAGGTCTCGCATCATTTTGATTTTTTTTGAATTTTTTGGAATTTTCTAACCCCGTTTGAGGAAAAAGTCAAGGCGGCGGGCATGACCGTTCGTAGCTAGGGGTTGAATATTGAGAAACTCTTGTTGTATCTATGTTGAAATAGGTACTTGTGTACCTAAAAATGATTTTTGCCAAAAATCATGAGCAAACGATGAGGTACCTATAGTTCAAATTTGACCAGTTTCCAGCGGAATCGGCAGAAACTTCTATTCTTCAAAAGAGGTGGATGGAAACCTTTTCATATGAAACAAATTGGTTATTTATGCATATAAAATGGTCTAGTATTTTCAAAATTTATAGCTCTCAAGTTTTGCAACATATTTGTGGTAGGTCCTTCACAAAAAAACCTATTTTTTACACTCCGGACATGGAAAATGGTTTTTTTCTTCAATGAAAAGGAAAAAAAATATTATATATGATGGAAAATATTATATGGACGTCATATTTGAATTTCTCTCATTTTTCTAATCGATATAGACATATTATTTGTCAAATTTCGATTTACGGATTTATAGATATGAATTTTTTAATATTAAATAGAAAAGACAAAAATGTTAATTATTATTTAAATTAAAGATTATTTGAATTCAAATTTATTATTAGTTATTATTTTTTACTTAAATAATTGTTTGAATTCACAAAATAAAATAGTGTGACATTGATGGTCCAAGTGTTAAGGTTAACAGGATAGATTGGATAATATTGATAACAACACATCCGTTGTTTCTAGGTATCTCACAAGGAAGGAACTACGAAGTTAAGCGTGCTGGGGCTGGAGCAATCTGAGGATGGGTGACCGATCGGGAAGTGTTAGTAGAAACGAGTAATTTAGATTAAAAATAAAAATAGTTAAAGATAAATATAAATGTGACTATAGTGTGATTAAGTGGTTAAATAAGTGAAATAAAAAAAACTCAGAAAAAATCCAGAAAAAAAAAATTCAAAAAAAAAATCAAAAAAATTGAAATATTGTACCCCTACGCCGAGGGGGGGCCGTCGGCGTATGCACCCCTACGCCGAGGGGATGCCGTCGGCGTATCCCTTGGGCCAGGCCCGCAGGGACCTCCACGTGGCCTCCAATACGCCGAGGGGGGTCTAGTTTGGCCGTCGGCGTATATACTCCGTTGAACGGACTCCGTTCTGACAGCTGGTGGGTCCCACGACACGTATACGCCGACGGGATCCTCTACGCCGACGGGCAAGACACGTACGCCGACGGACGTGTACGCCGACGGGGCTACGCCGAGGGGGGCCGTCGGCGTACCCCTACGCCGAGGGGGATTGGGCCTACCCCGAGGGCCGCCGGCCGTCGGCGTAGCGCCTGATTCCCGTAGTGCACTCCCACCTATTTGGATATATAAAGAGCGGACAATGAGCCGACATGCTGAAACTAACACGTTATCACGTAAACCATTCCCCCAACGATTTTTTTGTCGAGTACACCCTACAGCTAAACCCCCGTGGTAGTATCTTTTGCCATCCCACTCGATCCATTATTATCTTGCCTAGTCATATCTCTCCCTTGCGACCACCGATGCTCGTTCACAAACACAACAAGAAAACCAACCAGTGGAGGGATACATAGATGGACCTACGTGTGGAGCATATAACTATAACCACACCATGGTGTCGCTGTCACCCCCTCCTGACCCACAAACTAAACAATATATTTTAGGGAAAGCCTTTCAGGCCACTTTTTTCAAACAAGAGGTCCACCACAATTGTTTGTGTGTCTAGTGTGGGTGCATGCATATGAGGGACCCATTTGTTCATGGGCAATAGGTACATCAGCTCATGCATGCAAGGACCGTGAAGTGGCTGTGAAGTTTGCGTTTGTGATGATCCCTATCCAACGGTTCCTAAGGCAGGGGTAGCTATGCCCCATGACATAAAATCCACACCCTACATACACACACACACACACACACACACACACACACACACACACACACACACACACACACACACATATATATATATATATATATATATATATATATATATTCCCTAAAAATCTGTCATGATGATATGTCTCAAACGTATATATAATTTCTGATGTTTCATGTTGTTTTCATGCCAATTGCTACATGTTTTCTATACACTATACATCATTTTTATTGGATTTTTGCGACTTACCTATTAACAAGATGCCACAAAGCGAGTTCATATTTTCTGCCGTTTTTTCTTTCAGAGAAGTTGTTCAAGAAATATTCTCGGAATTGGACGAAACAAAATCCTAGAACCTTAAAATTCGGTCACGTACATGGAGTCCGGAGGAGACCCGAATGGGGGCCCTGGAGCCACAACACCATAGGGGCGGAGAGACCCTCTTGGCTGCGCCAACATGTGGTGTGGGACTCTGGCCACCCACCGACATCGCCCTTTTGCCTATATATACTCCTTCTCGGGTTAACCTTAATTACAAGAGCCTCCATCAACGAAAAGTTTTATAGCCGTCGTCATTGTCAACCCTAGTTCAGGAAGGTTCTGAAGCTCTCCTCGACACCTTGTCGGGTGGTGAAATCATCACCGGAGGGCTCTACATCACCATGGCTTCCTCCGAGTGATGCGTGAGTAGTTCATCCTTGGACTACGGGTCCATAGAAGTATCTAGATGGTTGTCTTCTCCTCTTTATGCCACCGTGTTTAGATCTTGTGAGCTGCTTACCATGATCAAGATCATCTGTTTGTAATGCTACATGCTGTGTTTGCTGGGATTCGATGAATATTGAATGCTATGGTAAGTTGATTATCAATCTATCATATTTATGTTATTTATGATCTTGCATGCTCTCTGTTACTAGTATCTGCTCTGGCCAAGTTGATGCTTGTAACTCGAAGAGGGAGTATTTCTGCTCGATAGTGGGTTCATTCCTCCTTTTCATCTGTGCTCGAGGGACAGAAACATGACAGATGGGGGATGTGTTGTTGACATTAGGGACAAAACAATAATGCTTTCAGTGTTTATGTTACACACTTTACTTAAGGAAATAATCTGTTGCTTGCAACTTAATACCCGAAGTTTGATTGGATTACGTTCTCAGGGTGGATTATTAGTCACAGATGTAGTTGGATAATGGTCTATGAATTATGTTGTAATGCCCGCATGAATCAGTAATCATCATGTATTGCATATGCACTACGATGCAACATTTATATATGTCAATTGCCCAGTTGTAATTTTTTTTACCCCGCATGTTATCTATCTATTATGGAGAGACACGACTAGTGAACTATGGACCCCGCTCCATTCTTTTAAACTGATAATACAACCACTTCAAGCACTATTATTTTTACTCTAAACATTGTTTTCCTTTCATTCACTGCAATCATACATCGTTTTCACATTATACATCTAATCCTTTGTGTTAGCAAAACCGGTGAGATTGACAAACTCACTGTTTCGTTGGGGCAAAGTATCTTGGTTGTGTTGTGTGCAGATTCCACGTTGTTGCTGAGCCTGGTAGTGCGCCCTGCCAACATCAGCTGTCAACAACCTTCAGAAGTGATCTCTTTCTCCTACTGGTCGATTCAACCTTGGTTTCTTTTGAGGAAAAACTTGCCGCTGCACTCTTCATACCTTCCTCTTGGGGTCTCCCAACGAACGTGTGTCCACATGCAACAATCAAGCTTTTTCTGGCGCCGTTGCCAGGGAGGAAGAGGATTTCTTTAAGGGGAGTATCTCACCTCCAATCTCTTTAATTTGTTTTAGTTTTTCTTAGTTTATTTTATTTTGTCTTTTTTGCTTCTTTATATCAAAAACACACAAAAATTAGTTCTTATTATAGTTGTAATTTTTGTTACCCTGCTTTTTATTGTTCATCATGTTGCTCCCTAATTTCACCCTGAATGACTTATCAATAGGTAGTGGTTCTATAATTGGAAAGGATGACATTTAAGAATTCTTTAATCATGTTAGCAATAATAAAGATTTTCAGGATAGATCCGTAGTAGAACTTGCTCTAAATTATGAAACTGTTGCAGCTTCTTTAGTTCACATGTTAGAGGCTAGGTTTGTAAACCTTAATCCCATAATGCAGCAAATGTTTCTTAACCTAAATGATGTTGAGGACACTAAAAAGAGAGATTTTATTCTAGAAACTTTGCTTAAATAATTTGATGATGTTGCTATGGAAGTTAGGAAAGTCTTTGATTGTTTTAAGATGCTATCCTCATGTGTAGATGTTACTGGTGCTCTTGAAAAACTAGAAAAGACCAAACCTAAAAACAGGAAGGAAATGAAAATACCAATACCCTTTAAACTTGTAGGAATGCATGAAGCCTTGGAAAATAATTCGATTGGATTCTTTCTGAAACCCCATTTGATGAAAGTAGTAAACCTAAAAGTGTTGAGAGAGGGGCATATGAAACTTATATGGATAAAATACAATGCATTTTTTAGGAGGTTTCTTGTCTCAAATTGGATGCTTCTCCGATTGAAAACACTAAATTCTTCCTTTCTGTGCCTAGCTGAAAGGCGTTAATGAAAAGAACTTCTTGGGAGATAAGCATGTTTTATTTTTGCAATGTTTTCTTCTGCTTTTTTTGTCAAGGTGTTGTTTACTTCTGTAGCAATTCCTTTGTATCTTTACTTTCCCGTATTTGCTGTGCCAAGTAAAGTCTCTAGTGAAAAGTTAGTACTAGATTTGGATTACTGCGGAGGAACAATTTTTTTGATGTCCACTTTTTAATTCGTATAATATCATAGAAAAATCAAAATGGCCTGAAATTTTTGTGCATGATCCTCAGCTTTTTCCGAAACTTTTCTCTATTTTTAGGTTTTTTATTTGAGCAACGTAAGTGCCTCGAAAAAATTCGTCTTTACAGACTGTTCTGGTTTTGTCAGATTCTTTCTTTTCCTTTGCATTCTCACTTTTACTATGTTGAGTGGATTTCTTTGCTCCATAAAACATCAGTGGTTGTAGCTAATGTTTAAAAAGTATTAATAATGCTTGTGCCCATGCAGAACATGTGATTTTTTGATTATGCACTGACCCTCTAATGAGAATTACTTCGAGTTTTGTGTGAAGTAAGTTTTCAAGGGTCAAGAGAAGAGGATGATATAATGTGATCAAGAAGAGTGAAAAGCCAAAGATTGGGGATGCCCCGTGGTTCATCCCATGAAATTCCAAGAAGACTCAAGCGTTTAAGCTTGGGGATGCCCAAGGCATCCCCATCAACAACTTATCATGTTACTTCTAGTGAAACTATATTTTTATGGTATATTTAATTTCGTGCCCCTGATTCCTTAGTCTTGCTCGTTCTTCCCCACACTCTAAAATTGTTCTCACTTTTCCCCATTCTCTTAGCTGAAACTCTCGCAAAAGTTGAAAACTGGCATTTGCCGTCCAGTCAATGCACTTACCGTCAACTGATGAGTTCGTGCTGACGAGTGGGGACAGGTCCTCCTTTGACCATTGCGTGCCTAGTGGGACCGCAAGGAGACACGTAAGCGAACTTTTCTGAAGCTGAAACAGATCGACACCGCCGCATCATGTAGCCTCGCCCCTCCTCCTCCTCCCCACCCCCTCCGCCGCTGTTGTGCCGCGTTCTCCGCTGCCCCCATCCCCTTCGCCGCGTTCTCCGACACATTTACCCCACCTCACCATCAACCCCACCTCACCATCTCTGAAGCCATGTTGATCCAGGACCCCCAGAATGCCCTCAACCGTGGGGAGGATTGGGTCGAGCCAACGGCAAATACTTCATTGATTAGACCCGAGTAAGCAATGTTTCCTCTTGAATTGGTGTTCTAGCTTGTAAGTAAGGCCGTATTTGACAGTTTTTTAGCTTGAATCGTTGCAATTTCTCTCCTCTTTCCCATGCCTAACTGCAGCCGTATGTTTGAACTAAATAGGATTGATCATGCGCTTGTTTCCGGTTGGCGGTTAGAATGGAAACTAGTGTGATGTGTGGTACTAAACCACATTTTCTTCATGAGTTTTTTTATCCGGTTGTGACAGAAACAAACATTTGCTTTAGACATTTTCTCACTACCCTCCGTTCAGCCTATCCGTGGAGCGATGCCGATGCTATTGAATTGTCGTGGTGGTGTCACGGAAGATGCCATAGGATGGCTAAAGTTGTGGGGACGATGGACGCTGGAGGCGCTCGGGGAGGGATCACGCGACGAGTAGCCACGTGAGTGTGAAGCTAGCACTGCAAACAACACGATCTACCCAGGTTCAGGGCCCTCGTGTGGAGGTAAAACCCCTACTCCTGCCTTTCTCTCTGTGTATTGATATCTCACCGAATAGCCACAGTACAAGTTTTGCCTTCAGCCGAGTAGCCACTCTCCTCTCTATAGAGCTCTAGGTCAAGAAAGTGAACCGATTCTGGGATCCCCCGCGCAGGAGGGGCAGGGCACCTTATATACCTGGTGCCCAGCCGGATACAACCAACTAGGAAAAATACAAACAAATGTCGACATTGTGTGCACACTGCGTACTTCCGGCTTCCAGCTGACAGCTTTGGCTTCCTAGTTTGTCCGGTGTGGAAAGTCGTTGTGCAAAACCAAGGGACCGATCTGTTATCACTGCCACGAACACAGAGTAGGTCCCCCCCTATCCTGCGACGCCCTGCTGACACACTGTCACGGTCAGGCACGCTCTCTGCAGATGAACAGTGCCAAAGTACGGACCCAGGATTCGCGGGATCCTGTGTCAGAACGGCTCCTTTGACTTCTGGCCCGAGTAGGAAACCGCCATTTCTACTCGGGCCAATTCTTCTACTCGGAGGAATGCAACTTCCTTGATTCTTCCTCTTAGCCATCTATGTGTAAGACCGAATGGCAATCGACCGGGTAGCAAGTGCCGGGTAGCCAGCTACTCGGCCAAACATTCCTTCTGATCTTGCCCTTAGCACTTGCATTTACCCTACTCGGGGGTAACCTCCCGATAGCAGTCCCCGAAGCTGGTAGAGTCCTGCGAACTTGTTCACTGGGCCCTGCCAGCTTAAAAACCAATCTTGCCTTTGATCCTTACGATGCCGAGTAAAACCTCCGAGTAGCCCTTGATCTTTTCTTGAGTTTCTTATCTCCCGAATAGAACCACTTCTCTTCTCTGTCGCCGAGTAGAAAGACTTAGCGAAATCTTGAATCAAATCTCTGTGTGGCAGAGCAGAATCCGGCTTTCCGCACTGCAACTGGGCACGTGTCACGCTACCGCGCCCCCGACGCCTCGGTTCCCGGGATCTGTCAGGGCACGCGCCCAGTTTTCACGGCCTGGGCCCACTAGCCCGTTATGTCCCATCAAGCGCAGTAATTACCCACGATCGCGTCGTGGGATCAATTGCGGCCGTTACGCGCGCGTTCTGCGCTGTGTGCGTTTCTAACTGGCCCACATATCCCGCGCCGCACGATCTTTGCCACGATCGATCCCACTACCTCCAATCGTAACGGCAACCAGAGGTTTGGTATAAATATCCCCTCGGTAACTCCTTCTTCCCCTTCCTGCTTTCACTCTCACCTCGCCTCTTCGTTTCTCCGCCGCCACCGAGCACTTCGCCGCCGTGCATCTCACCGCGCCGCTGCGAGTTCTTTCCGCCAAATTCCACCAAATCACCACCAAACTTCCTCCCATGCTCGATGGCTCGCACGATGGCGCCCGCGCCGGGTGGGATGGATCCACCGTCACGGCAGACGAGTGCCAGTGGCTGGTGAACACCCGGCAAGTTCCTCCCGGCGTCCGTTGCCGGCCTCCCGCTGGCGAGCTCGTCCCCGCTCCGGAGGCGGACGAGCACGTGGTGTTCCTCGCGCACTTCGCGCGGGGATTTGGGCTACCAGCATCGGATTTCTTCCGCGGCTTCCTCAATCACTTCGGGATCCAGCCGCACCACCTGCCGCCGAATGCGATGGTGATGCTCGCATACCACGCCGTGGTGTGTGAGGCGTTCCTGGGCGTGCGCCCCACGCCGATGACCTGGGCGCGCTACTTCTTCTTTAGGAAGCAGAGCAAGGCCAAGCCGGGTAGCGCGGATAGCAGCCGCGGCATGACCGAGACCGGCAGCGCCATGATGGTGCAGCGCAGCGGGACCAACCACCCGCGCATCAAAGGTCTAGATTCCGTGCGCAAATGGCAGAGAACTTTCTTCTACGTGAAGAACATCTCTGTCAAGGAAGACGAGCCCCTGGTGGATCGGATCAACCTCCCCCGGTGGACCAATTTGCCTCCTACCGGGCAGAACTGGGGGATCAAGCCAGCGCTAGAAGGTGACATCAAGCAGATGAACACGCGCCTCGCCCAGCTGAAGGAGAAGGGGCTCAAGGACGACGACCCCATCGCCTGCTGGATTTCCAGGCGAGTGCTCCCGCTGCAACGCCGCGCACACCTCATGTGCTACATGGGCGGCAACCGAGATTGCACTCGGACGACCATGTTCGAGCTCAGCAATGCGGACGTGGCCACCTGGGCGCGCTCCATCATGAGCACCGGCCTCAGGGACAACTGGCAGTACGGCTTTGTGCCGTACAGCCGCACGAAGCCAATCAAGCGGGTTATTACTCCTCACCCTGTTTCCTGCATACAGATTCCGAGTAGATAGCCTTCTTAGCCTGGGATGCTTAGTATCCGCACTCTGTGCCGAGTAGGACACTTAGCCGTATGTCTTAGGCTTCATGTGCTTTATGTTTGCACGCCACGCCGAGTAGGACACTTAGCAGTATTGCTTAGGCTTCCTGTGCTTTATGTTTGCACGCCACACCGAGTAGGACACTTAGCAGTATTGCTTAGGCTTCATGTGCTTTATGTTTGCACGCCACACCGAGTAGGACACTTAGCAGTATTGCTTAGGCTTCCTGTGCTTTATGTTTGCACGCCACGCCGAGTAAGACACTTACTACTATCTGTTAGGCTTCATGTGCTTTGTGTTGGCACGCCTCGATGAGTAGGGCACTTTACTCTATCATGCTTTGTGCTAGCATCCCGTCCCGGGTAAAATCCCTTATGCTGCTCAACTGATTTGTGTTGCCTGCTTATATCTCCAGCGCCTTGCTCGCCAGCTCGCTGAGAGCGAGGAGCGCTTCGAGGCCAACTGGCACGAAGATCGAAAGGAGGATGACGAGGTCTCCTACGACACCGCGGACACCCTCTCTATCCCTCATGCCGTCCAGACGGGTAAGCATCATGTCGACGCGTCCATTCGGGATTGGTCCAAAGACGACCACGAAGGTGACCGAGTTCACCTTTGTTGCTGCGGGCAGTGCTACTTTCTCCTCTTTCTTGCTTCTCAACTGTTCTTCTCTCCTACTCTGCAGATGATGGTGATGCTGCCGCTGAGGAAGAGGGCGAGGACGAGGACGAGGACGAGGACGCCCTTGACGTCGATCCAGTTGCGGTTGCTGCTCCCGCCACTCGTAAGAGGGCGGGTAGCGGTGCCCAGGAGCCACCTAGCAAGAAGGCCAAGAAGGGCGCGAAGAAAGTTAAGCAGGGTAAATTACTTTCTTCCAAGTTGCATTTCATCGTTGCTGCCTTCTCGGAACTCCTTATTCCGCTACTGCTTCTCGTTTCTTCTGTCCTTTTTCCTGTTCTGAACTCTCTGTTCTCTTCAGCGCCCCCTTGGACGCTGATGCTGCTGCCGCTCCCACCAAGTCCAAGAAGAGATCCGCCATCGACCTCGATGCACTCATCGATCTCTCTGACGAGGACAAGATCGCAGCACGGGACAGGGCGCGTGCGCCCTCTCCCGTGAAGGGAGAAGACGAGGACAACGCCCAGGACATGGATGTTGGTACCCATGACGCCGACCAGGAGCAGAAGGCCCGCGCAGAACAGGAAGCACAGGATGCTGCTCATGATGAGAGACCACCTTCTCCCCCAGCTGCCACCGCCGGGGAGAACACAGAACAAGACCCCGAGCAACAAGATTGTGCCGCCCTTGAGCGGCAGGAAGAAAACGAGGAGCAGCAGGACATTGACACTGCTGCCCAAGACGACCCCGCGGCCCAGCCACAGGAAGAAGGACAAGAAGAAGCACAACCAGATCCTGCTGCCGAGCGGCAGGTTGAGACAGTTGACATGGAGCAAGACCTGCAGAGCCAGGAGCAGCCGGGCGCTGCGCCGGGTAGCGAGCCCTTGGTGCCGCCTACCCAGCAGGGCACTTCATCCACCGCACCGAGCTCCCCGCCGGTGAAGAAGACCAAGATCACAGCCAACCCTCCAGCTAAGAAGGATACAGCCGAGAAGAAAGCTGCTGAGAAGAAGGCCGCCGAAAAGAAAACTGTTGAGAAGAAGTCTTCCGAGAAGCAGGCCGCCGAGAAGCAAGCTGGCCAGCCAGATGCTACCGTCCGCAGGAATCCTCCTCGCGGCGCTGCGCAAGATTCTTCCATGATGCCGCCACCTAAACCGACTGCGAAGCCTGCCGTGAAGAGTAAGAAGCTCACTATTGGTGCTTCCGGCAGCACTGAAGGCATACCTGCTCGATCAAGCCTTCGCGACCCGCCTGCCTACCCGCCTTACATGCTGCAGATGGGCAAACAGTACGGCATCGGTCTGACCAAGGCCGAGAAGCAGCTCGCTAGTATGCAAGGCAAACAGGCCCAGGCTGTGGATTCCAAGCCGCCAGCCAGGAACAAGGACAGGTCCCTTTCAATTTTCTCGCGCGAGGTCCAGGAGACCGAAGTGATGTCCACGGGGCTTGAGCAGATGATCGACCGGGTAGGCTTCATCGAAGCTGACTGGAACAGCAACGTCCTTGGCAACGATCCCTGGCACGGCCTGGCCTTGGGCAAGTTGGACCACTGGCGCATTGACTGGAACAAGGCGGACATGAGCTACAATCCCATGACCATTTCGTCTACCACCAGCACGCTTGCCGCGAAGCTGTTCGTCCACCGCAAAGCTGCGGAAGACATCGAGCAAACCTATGCGGTAAGTTTTGCTTGCCTGTTCCGAGTTGCACTTTTCTTTTCTTCTACTCTTCTCCTTCTTCTTATCCATCACCCAGTCCCCGAGATTCGGGCCGAGTAGGCGGATACTCGACCGAGTTGCCGCCTTCTCGGGTTGAATCTTCAAAATTTTGTCTGATCCCTTTTCTTTCTGCTTCTCAGAATAGCCTCTTGAAGAGAACCAACCTGTACCGGACGCTGCTCTGGAATCACAGCATCGCAAAAAGGCGCCTTGAGGCCCTAGAAGCGGAACGCAAAAGCGATGCTGTGACCGAGAAGGAGGCCGTGGCTCGTACTCTCAAGATTTCCGAGATCGAAAGTAAGCTTTTAGCTACGCGGTTCATGCGTTTTGTGTTTACGCCCGCTTATGCTTTCTGCTTTAACTGATTTTACCCTGCAGGCAAGTTTAAGACTCTGGAAGACGAGCACAAGCACTGCCATGTGTTTGTTGAGAACGCTGAGACCACCATCAAGAAGTTGGAAGGTAAGTTGCCATCTTTTCAGCTTGTCTTTCTTCTTTCTTCTTCGCTACTCTGCTAACCTTGTTCCTCCCTCCGCAGAAGATCACAAGAAATTTGTCGAGGAGCATCTCGACTGCCTCAAACCCGCCGAGGTGCAGCAGCAGTTGGCGAGCCAGGCTGTAGAGCTGAAGAAAAAGCACACCACCGAGATGGAACCTCTCCAACTCCAGCTGCGAGCCGCCCTTCAAGATGCCATTGATATAGCTGCCGAGAAGGACAAGATAGCTGCCGAGAAGGACAAGATTGAGGTAGCCGCCAAGGCCAAGCAACGGGCTCTTGAGCTGGAATGCGAGAGGCTGAAGACCAGCAACTCGGACCTCATGCTCCAGCTAGCCGGGCTCCACAAGATCGAAGAAAGGCATACTGCTGATGAAGAGTCATGGAAGAAGAAGCTGTAGTCGCTACTCTGCGACCTGAACAGTAAGTTCTTGCTTCTCTGTGCCTCTCTGTTACTTTTTTCTTCTCTGTTAATCGATTTGCATCTCTTATCTTCTTTCCTTTCTAATCTTCTTTGATAGCATTTTCAGAAATCTTCCCCGACCTTTGCTCGTCTTGCAAACCTGCTCTTTCTAAGGCCCAAGAAGTTCGAGTCGAGAAGGGGCTGCCCATGGATACCCAGGCCTCGATCGAGGACAACTTCCTGAACATGCAGGGTCAGCTTCAGCGCCTTAGGGGTTTGGGCACGGACCTAACGTCCACTGCCTTCAAACTCCACGCATTGTTCTGGCCCAAGGAGCCCTTGCCCTCAACAATCCGCGCGCTCGCCGAGAAGCTGAATGGCATTAAGGCCGAGCTGAAGAAGTGGCGAGCATCCGGAGCTCGGGCAGGCGCTGATATGCTGCTCCTCTTCGTCTGCAGCTGGTACGATAATCTTGATCTCAACCTTATCCTCGAGATGCGCCGGGATTCGAGGTGGGAGAAGGACCCCGACTGCGTGGCTCGCCGCCAGTTGGTTGCGTACGAGATCGCATCCTACGCGGATACCGCGCGCTTCATCGACGGCTTGACCGAGCCCGACACGGATGTGGAAGGCGAGGGCGAAGACGAGGATGAAGATGATGACGAGGAGGCCACTGACTCAGAAGGCTTGAGCTTCTTTGACGACCCCAATGGCAAGTCCGGGAAGGGGAAAGCCACGGTCGTTGTGGATAGCGAGGATGAAGCCGAGAGCGAGAAAACGACCATCGACACCGCGGCACTCGAGTTCGGCTCTTTGTCAGGCGCGGCCCTCGACAACGCAGCGCTACTCCGCACTCAGTCGGCTGCCTCCACTTCGGCGATGGATCCCATCTCGGTGGCCACGGCCACCTCTGACCAGGCTGCCACCAAGCCAGAAGCGGATGCTGCAAAGACTGATGCCGCCAACACGGAAGCTGACGCTGCCAAGGCCAACGCCTAAGATGCTGCTACCCCGACTTGATTACTTCCTGCAACACTTTATCCTTGAAAACTTTTATCAGATCCCCGGGATGCCGGGTGAAAATGTATCAAAAACCATTATGCTTTTGTTGCTACTCAGTTTTATTCTCATACGATGTTTTGAACTTAGTAATTTGAGCAACCTTGGCTCGATGCCGGGTTGCGTTATCATGCGAGTCCCCGAGTTGCATTTCTCATTCACTCTTCCTTTTTATCTCAGCTCTTACCCGCAACTTGTTGCTTTTTTGGTATTCGAGTCACAAGAGTTCAAAGTTGGAGTTGCAAGTACTTAGCCACTTAGAAACAATCATAGTAACGCTACCCACCACTTAGCCGAAAAAAAGTTAACAAAGAACAGCAATACAAGACGCTCTACTCGGTTCCTGCGCTCTTCTTCTCCTTAGTAATTTTTCTTGTGCTCATTGACATTTAGCTTGTTCTCTTGCTTGCCATGAAGCCGGGTTTCGGACAGCAGCAGAGTCGAAGAGTTGGCACGTAGGTTTAAACACAATACTAAATGTACTCATGAAATTTTGAGCAGAGCAACCGGGTAGAGAAAAGTAGAGCCGAGTAGAAACACAGAGCAATTTTTGCCGAGGGCAGTCCCCGAGTTCAATTTCAGGTTGCAGAGTAGAAGTTTAACTCGGATAAGAGAGTACATACACATTTTTGCTCACGAATGAAAGCGACGAAGTAGAGCTACATTCCAGGGGCGCTTAGATTCCTCTCCAGCTTTATCCGCCATGTTCTCCTGTGATGGACGCATGTCCACGAGATAATAGGCATCATTGTGTAGCGCCTTGTTCACAATGAAAGGCCCTTCCCACGGATGGGATAGTTTGTGCATCCCGGCTGTGCGTTGCACAAGCCTAAGGACCATGTCTCCTTCTCGGAAGACGCTTGGGCTCACTTTTCGGCTATGATAACGCCTCAAGTTTTGCTGGAAGATAGCTGAACGTGACAGAGTAAGCTCTCTTGCTTCCTCGAGCAGGTCAACGTCATCTTCTCGAGCTTCTCTCGCCTCCACCTCAGTGTAGAGGGTTACTCGGGGGGAGTCATTCTCTAGGTCTATTGGCAACACGGCCTCATCCCCGTATACCAAGAAGAATGGCGTGTAGCCGTTGACCGGTTAGGGGTAGTCCTTAGACTCCACAACACCGCTGGCAACTCGTCTAACCAACACCCAGGTGTTTTCAGCAGTGGCTCAATCAGCCTTGGCTTTATGCCTGCTAGCACCATGCCATTTTCTCTTTCAACTTGCCCATTGGAAGCGGGATGCGCAACAGATGCAACATCTAGCCGGATATGCTTATCTCTGCAGAACCGCACCATTGCACCCTCAGCAAAATTTGTACCGTTATCCGTGATGATGCTGTGCAGGTAGCCGTATCTCAGGATTATATCCTTCAGGAACCTCACAGTTGTAGCTCCATCACACTTCCGAATAGGCTTCACTTCTATCCACTTGGTGAACTTATCCACCATGACTAAGATATGAGTCATGTTGCCTCTAGCCGGCTTGAAGGGACCAACCATATCCAAGCACCAAACAGCAAATGGCCAAGTAATGGGAATGGTTTTCAACTCGGAAGCAGGCATGTGGATCTTACTTGCGAATCTCTGGCAGCCGTTGCACTTCCTCACAATGTCTTCTGCTTGCTTCAAGGCTATGAGCCAATAGAAACCATGCCGAAAAGCCTTCTTGACCAAAGCCCGAGATGAGGCGTGATGCCCACATTCTCCTTGGTGTATCTCCACCAGAATTTCTTCTCCTTCTTCAGGTTCTACACAGTGTTGCAGCACGCCCGTGGCACTTCTCTTGTGCAGCACATCTCTGAATATTGTGTAGCCCTTGGATCTTCTCTGAATCTGCCTCGCAGTAACTTCGTCTTCTGGCAGGGTGCCGTCCTTTAGAAAGGATAATATGGGCATGGCCCAACTCGGTGTCTCCCGTGTGGGAAACACTGGTTCGTCCACTTCCATTGGAATAGGCACCACTGACTACTCTTTACAGTTGGGAGCGCTTCTCTGAAGTCCTGAGCGATTGGCAAGAACCTCCTCAATGAATGCGACAGTCCCCGGGTTGAGAGGGGCAGTCCCCGAGTAAGGAGTAGCAGTCCCCGAGTAGGGAGCATCAGTCCCCGAGTAGGGAGTGGCAGTCCCCGGGTTCTCTGTGGCATTCTCCCAGTCGATCTCCATCGGAACAACTTCTTCGTTTGGCAGAGAAGGAACAAATATAGATTCCGAGTTGGGGGATGGCTTCATGGATGGCTTTCTCAAATGCTCCAAGGCAATTCCTGTCGGGATGGATTGCCGAGAAGACCCCAACTTGGACAGCTCGTCTGCTGCTTCATTCTCTGCTCGGTGGATATGCTGGAACTCGCAGCCTTCAAAGAATCCAGTCATGGATTGCACCAGGAAGCGATATGATGCCATGTTGGCATCGAGAGCATCCCAAGTGCCAGAAACTTGCTGCACGACCAGATCCGAGTCGCCATAGCATATAATGCGCTGCACGCCAACCTCCTTGGCTACTCGCAAGCCGTGCACCACGGCCTCGTACTTTGCAACATTGTTGGACGCCTTGAAATGGATCTGCATCACGTACTTGAGTTGTCCCGCTTGGGTGACGTAAGCACTACGCCAGCGCCAAGCCCTTCCTTCATCTTGGAGCCATCGAAGTGCATCTTCCAGTAATTGGAAACTGGAGCAGGAGGCTCATATTGCACCTCGGCCCAATCCACCAGAAATTCCGCCAGTATCTGAGACTTGATGGCTTCCCTTCTCGTGTACGCGGGAGCGTATGCGGCCAGCTCGATCGCCCACTTGGCTACTCTGCCACTCGTTTCCTTGTTGCCCATAATATCCGAGATGGGAGCAGAGCTCACAACAGTGATGGGGTGCTCTTGGAAATAATGCTTCAGCTTCTTGGCGCCCAGGTACACGCCGTAAGTCATCTTCTAGTAGTGCGGGTAATTCTGCTTGGAGCTGGATAGCACCTCACTGAGATAGTATACTGGCCGCTGCACACTTTTGCCTCCCTCTTCTCGCTCCACCATGATTACCACGCTGACTACCCGGTTGGTAGCAGCAATGTACAGCAGCATTGGCTCTTTGGGTAGCGGACTAGCCAAGATGGGAGCGCTACCCAGCATTGCCTTCAGCTCATTGAATGCCACATCCACTTGCGGCGTCCAGACGAACTTGTCGCTCTTCTTCATCAATTGGTACAAAGGCAGGGCCTTCTCGCCCATTCTGCCCAAAAAGTGACTTAGAGACGCCAAGCAACCAGTGAATTTCTGCACATCCTTCAAGGATCTCGGCAAAGACATGCTCTCAATAGCTTTTATCTTTGAAGGATTGGCTTCAATGCCCCGACTAGACACCAAGAAGCCGAGTAGCTTGCCAGCCGGGACGCCAAATGTGCATTTACTCGGGTTCAGCTTCATTTTATACTTGCGCAAGTTAGCGAAAGTTTCTTCAAGATCGGCAAGCAGAGTATGTGTTTTATTCGTTTTGAGGGCAATGTCATCTACGTACACCTGCACATTCTTGCCGAGCTGATCGTGCAAGCATTTCTGCATGCACCGCTGATAAGTAGCACCCGCATTTCGCAACCCGAAACACATGACACGATAGCAATAAGCCCCGTACGGGGTAATGAAAGCAGTCTTTATTTGATCAGCAGGGTTGAGAGCTATCTGATGAAAACCAGAGTAGGCATCTATGAAAGACAAAAGCTCACAACCTGCGGTGAAATCGATAACCTGATCGATGCGAGGTAGCGGGAAAGGATCCTTGGGGCAGGCCTTGTTCAGGTCGGTGTAGTCGACGCACATGCGCCATGCGGTAGCAGCCTTGGGATCCTCCTTCTTCTTCTCGACCATGACCGGGTTGGCTAGCCAATCCGGATGCAGCACCTCCATGATGAAATTGCTTATCATCAACTTGGTGATTTGATCACCGATAGCCTTCCTTCTCTCATCTCCGAAGCGGCGCATAGCCTGCTTCACTGGTTTGGCGTCAGGACGCACATGTAATGAGTGCTCAACCAACTCCCTCGGGACTCCTGGTAAATCTTCATTGGACCAGGCGAACACGTCCCGATTCTCACGGAGGAAGTGGATGAGCTCGCTTTCCTATTTCTCCGCCAACCCGGAGCCAATGATGGCAACGCGGTCGGGGAACTCAGGGTCAATATGGACCTTCTTTGTTTCCTGGGATGCCTAGAATGCGGTCCCGTGCTGGGAGCTTGGCATCCCGGGCGCAACACCTTGTGCTGCCTGCGCCATAGCCACCACTTCATGTATCTTCTTCTCGGCAGCAATCACCATCGACTCCGCCAACTGGGAACCAGCAGAGGCACACTCCATGGACTTCTTGTAATCACCAGAGATGGTAATCACGCCATTGGGACCAGGGATCTTCATCTTCAGATATGAAGTGGGAGTAGAAGCCATGAACTTGCTCAGAGTCGTCCTGCCGAGTAGGGCATGGTAGGGGCTCTGGTGGTCAACCACCTCGAACTGTAGCCTCTCCGTGCGACAGTTCTCCCTGGTACCGAATAGCACATCTATCCATACCCGACCCATCGGAGAGCAAGAAATTCCCGGCACAATGCCATGGAAGGTGGTCTTGCTGGGTAGCAGCATGTTCTCGGCGATCCCGAGCTTCTCGAGTGTGTCCTTGTACACGATGTTGATGCTGCTGCCGTTGTCGATCAGCACTTTGCTGAACCTCACGTTCTTCTCGGGACCCAAGAAAGTAGGATCTAGCACCAAGGCGTAGCTACCCGGGTTGGGCATCACCTTAGGATGATCTGCTCGGGACCACGTGATCTCTACGTTGCACCAGTGAATATAGTGAGGAACAGCAGGGATCACAGCATTGACCTCCATGGCACGCCTGTGCTGCGATTGCTTGTCGACGGGCTCAGAAGTGAAGATCATGTAGCTCTCGTGGTGCTCTTGGTACTGGTTGCGGCCTCCGTCCTCATTGTTACCGTTGTTGTTGCCCTGGTAGTTGTTTTTGCCTCTGTTGTTGTTGCGGTTGCGGTTGTTGTTGTTGTTGTGGTAGCCCTCATTGTTGAAGTTGCGGTTGGCTCCTAAAGCCACTTGGTTCACGTTTTCTCTTCTCGGAAATACCGGAGGCCGAGCTGCGGGTGCGCGAGCAGGCTGCACACTGGCATTTGCGGCTGGCAGAGGAGGGGGAGGAGGCAAGCCTTCATTCCTGATCAGATCCCACCACTCGCATTGCCGGGTAGTGTGGTTGGCAGGCCTTGAGGGGTGCTGAGTATGCAAACTGCATGGGCCATCCCTAATGTCGTCGAAGACAAACTTCCTGGCTGGTTCCAAGTTGCCGCTACCCGACTGAGGAGCACGGTATGGCTTCTTGTTGCCTTGGCCCTGGTTCTGGTTCTGCCCGTACTGGGCTCCAGCAGGTTTTTGTCTTTGGCTACTCCCAGCTCAGACAGCCACTTCATTCACCTCCTCAGGGTCGTACCGAGTATCTATCCGGTCACCCCTGCGCTTGTTGCGGAACTCGTTGCGCTTGTTGCCGTTGAAGTTTCTTCTCGGCTCGGAGGAGTCCATCAAGGGCTGTGTTGGTTCACCGAGTGCGTACTGATCCGCAATCTTGATGGTCTCCGCCCAAGTGTTCGGCATCTCCCTCTGCAACCTTTGCCACAACATGCTTCCGTGTCTGCAACCCTGCGCAAACCAAGTGATGGCATGCGCCTCATTCACACCTTCGCAGGTGTTCCTCAATGTGCTCCACCGAGTAAGGTACTCGCGGTCCGTCTCATCTTCCCGCTGCCTGCAAGCGGACAACTGCTGCGGCCTATTCGGCCTCTTGTAGGTGCTGGTGAAGTTGTTGACGAAGGCCTCCGAGAAATCCAGCCAGCAATTGATGCTGTTCTTGGGCAACTTGTTGAGCCAAGTGCGAGCTGGACCCTCTAGCATCTGCGGAACGTACCGCACTGCCCATCTCCGGTTGCCGCCTGCAATATGGACGGCCGTGACGTAGTCATTGAGCCAATCTTCCGGCTTGGTGCTACCATTGTAACTCTTGGTGCCTCTAGCCAGCTGGAAATTCTTCACGGACGGCTCGTTCATGATGCGCGGGCCAAAGCACTCGGGGCCAGGAGGTCCCGTGTTCTCGAGTCTTGCGGACAGACTGATTCTGTCCAGCTTGTACCTGGCATCCGTGGGCTCAAGCACACGCTCACCCACGCGATCTGTGACGTCATAGCCGGCTAGCGCCATTGCCGAGTTGCCGTCATCATACCTGTCCGCCTCCATGGCCACAGGCTGCTCCACCAGATTGGCTACCCGGGCAGCCGCACGTGGCTGAGCAGCAGCTGCCTGTTGAGGCCCAACCTGTTGTCGAGAAGAGCTCAGACAATCTCCACCTCGCGTTTGGCTATGAGATTTTTGGGATTGCAAGTCTGCTCCAGCAGAGTTGTGTTTCTGATCGGACTGTCGCGGCACAGCGAGCTGTTTCGCGGCGGCAGTCGGGTCGTACACCTGCATTTGCCTATCTTTGCCAGAGTGCCCACTCCGGCTCCTCTCACGGCTAGGATGCGGCGATGAGGCCTGATCGTTAGATCTGGCCGCATGCGAGTGCACCACCTGAGAAGCTCCAGCACCTGGATTGGCTTTCCGGAACTCCTCGTTCTGCCTAGCAGCCTCTAGCACTAGCTCGTTGAGCCTCTCCTGTTGCCTAGCGCGCGCGTCGCCCTCGAGATGCGGCAACTCTGCAGCTACGGCCTCAGCAGCTCTAAGTGTTCTGGCGGGAGTGCTGTATCTAGGCCTAGGTGGAGGTGTTTGCGGTGGCGGACTGGCTAGGGGCCTCTACGACTGTTGCCATCTCGGCGCCTAAGTTGCGACGCGTAGCACCTACTTTGCTAGCCCTCCTAGCAACTGGCGTGAAACCGTGAGCCTTGTTGTACTCGTTCTGATCTAGACTGAGCTCGAGCCTAATCTTCTCCAGCTCCGCCTGCTCGGCGAGCAGCTCCTGGCGCTGCCGGTCCAGCTGCGCATTCATGGTTAAGAGCTCAAGATCAGTGGGAGGCGGCATACCCGTCCGCGCAGCAGACGCAGGTATTGTCGGAGTAGTGGAGAGGGGGAGGTTGCAGTCCTTCTCGTAGGGCTTGTGCGTCTTCCCGCCAGCACTCGTGCCAGCGAGATCCTCGATGACGCCCGCGGCGGCAGCCGCGCCCTTTCCGGCGTCCGCAGCCAGGCCAGCCACCATCACCTCCACGCTGTCCGCAGAACGACCAGTCGGCCTTCCGCGGGCAGCAATCACCGCAGGAGGATCCTCCGCGACCAGCACCTCCTCCGGGAACTCGCGGACGACGACGGTGGCGACGTAGACCAGGTGCGAGCCGAAGGAGATCACCGTGCCGCATTCCGGCATGGCCCTGCCGCCGAAATCGCCGGCGTTGTCGGTGACGAAGTCGAAGGAGCCGAATCTGTGGACAAGGCCACAGACTACGCGCTCTCCAGTAGCAGGAATCGATCCCGTCCGAACGGAAACTCCAGCCAGCGCCGCTGGTTGCCCCACGGTGGGCGTCAACTGTCGTGGTGGTGTCACGGCAGATGCCATAGGATGGCTAAAGTTGTGGGGACGATGGACGCTGGAGGCGCTCGGGGAGGGATCACGCGACGAGTAGCCGCGTGAGTGTGAAGCTAGCACTGCAAACAACGCGATCTACCCAGGTTCAGGGCCCGTCGTGAGGAGGTAAAACCCCTACTCCTGCCTTTCTCTCTGTGTATTAGTATCTCACCGAGTAGCCACAGTACAAGTTTGGCCTTCAGCCGAGTAGCCACTCTCCTCTCCGCGGAGCTCTAGGTCAAGAATGTGAACCGATTCTGGGATCCCTCGCGCAGGAGAGGGCAGAGCACCTTATATACCTGGTGCCCAGCCGGATACAGCCAACTAGGAAAAATACAAACAGATGTCGACATAGTGTGCACACTGCGTACTTCCGGCTTCCAGCTGACAGCTTTGGCTTCCTAGTTTGTCCGGTGTGGAAAGTCGTTGTGCAAAACCAAGGAACCGATCTGTTATCACTGCCACGAACACAGAGTAGGTCCCCCCTATCCTGCGACGCCCTGCTGACACACTGTAGCGGTCAGGCACGCTCTCTGCAGATGAACAGTGCCAAAGTACGGACCCAGGATTCGCGGGATCCTGTGTCAGAACGGCTCCTTTGACTTCTGGCCCGAGTAGGAAACCGCCATTTCTACTCGGGCCAATTCTTCTACTCGGAGGAATGCAACTTCCTTGATTCTTCCTCTTAGCCATCTATGTGTAAGACCGAATAGCAATCGACCGGGTAGCAAGTGCCGGGTAGCCAGCTACTCGGCCAAACATTCCTTCTGATCTTGCCCTTAGCACTTGCCTTTACCCTACTCGGGGGTAACCCCCCGACATGAATTGAGTTTCTTTAGCAGTACCGACCAAAGATTTCTCCCACTAACTTGCGACGAGCATCTCGCGTTGTTTTTTACTCTGAATCCTGGCAGCCGTTTTGGTAAACTTCATATCGACATGCTTTAGCCACGTGCAGAACCAGTCAAGGGGAAGGGTGTTCGGCAATGATTTGTCTCTGCTAATAGCCAGCACCCCAGGACTTCTTGTAGGTCGATACCAAATGAAGCGAGTGGTTCGTGGAGCCACAACATGTCTGCTGCTGAATCTGCTACCGGTAGTGCTGCTGCTTCTCATGTAGCTGCTATGGTCGTTGTAGAAGAAGATGCAGAACCTCACGAGGAAGTGCCTCACAATGATGATAAAGACGAAATGATGTACCCTGAACTGGTAGATAGAGCCAGTCAGCAAGCAGTGGATGATGAATATCTGGAGGAGCCCATGAGCGGAGCTAGGTTTGATGACACTGACGATGAAGAGGATGCGGAGAATAATGACAACTTAATTTTGGATGAATACTACGGTGACGATGTGCCAACAATTGAGTGGAACATGGAGAATCTGAGCTTACTGAAGGCACCATATTCCAATCCATGGTGGACTGTCGGAATGCAGTAACTACATATTGCATTCTTACTAAAAAATACCTATAAGATAAAAAAGAGTGAGCCAAGAAGGTTCCCAGTTTATTGTCCATATAATAGGTGTATGTGGAGGTTGCATGTATCTCGTATGCTCAAGAGCAAACTAATTCAGGTACTCCAAGTTAATTGATTATTTTATTTCATATCATTGAGTAATGTTTCTTATCCCTTATTTTTTTACCTTATTTATTTTATTTCAGATAAAGAAAAACCCACACAAGCACACATGTCCACCTGGAGGGAGAGGGGGAAGGAAAAAAAATCCAAACTAGCACAAACTTGATGGGTGACAGATGCAATATTGGATTGGCTGAGGGAAAAACCTGGTCTTGGTCCAACATCACTCAAAGGGAAGCTTTTTGAGAAGTATAAGATTGTAATTACTTACATGAGGATTTTCAATGCTAAATAAATGGCTCTTGACAGGATTAATGGTCAATGTAATGAAAGTTTTCAATTTCTTTACACCTTGAAAGCTGAAGTGGAGATGGCTAGTCCAAGAAGTGTTGTAGAAATTGACAAGCATACAGTTTCATTCATAATAGAAGGGAAGTCATTTGAGAAGGAGTGCTTCAAAAGGGATTTTGTATGTTTCAAGGCTTGCTGGCATGTGTTTCTTGATGGATGCATGCCTTATTTGGCTTCTGATGCTACCCATTTGATTGGAAGATGGAGAGGACAACTAGTAGCAACTTCTGCAGTTGATGGACACAACTGGCTATTCCCAGTTGCATTTGGTGTTTTGGAGGCAGAGTCCGAGGAAAGTTGGGTCTGGTTTCTGCAGCAGGTGCGCAACATTATAGGCACACCCCCAGGTTTAGCTATACATACAGATGCTTGCAAAGTTCTAGAGAGTGCAGTAGAAAGTGTATTCCCTGGAGTGGAGCATAGGGAATGTATGCAACACCTAGCGCAAAATTTTAAAAAGAAGTTCAAAGGAAAAGTTTTTTATGTGATCTTTTGGCTAGCATCATACACATGCAGCGAAAGGAAGCATGATCACCATTTGAGAGTGTTGTATGCTCAAAAGCATCCATAGGTGAAGGAGTATATGGATGCACATCATGGGTGTGGTCAAGAAGAAAATTCAACACCATATGCAAAGTAGACTATGTGACCAATAATCTTGCAGAATGATTCAATGGAAAGTTCAAGTCAGTGAAGGGTTATTTGGTTTGGCAAGCATTTGACAAGATGAGGCAGATGATCATGATAAAGATGGCTCTTCGCAAAAGAATTGCTGAAACACAATATGTTGGCCATGTTATACTCCCATCAATGATTAAGGCATTGCATCACAAGGCAACAGGACCGAAGATGAAATGCATTCGATCATCAACATAAGAGGCTGAGGTAGCATACACTGAGAGTAAAAATACGGAACATAGGTATCCAGTGAACCTAGCCACTAGGGAATGCAGTTGTAGGCAATGGCAGATTTGTGGGAACTATGCATACATGCTCTACATCGGATGACTCTGGTTGGGGGTGAAGGTGGTGAAGTTGATCAGTATTGCTCTGAGTATTTCTATGTTGCTAAATTTAAGGCTGCTTATGCTCACAATGTGCCTGCACTCGTGGGAAAAGACCAATGGAACATAGTAGATGCAGGGTTCAAACTCCACTCCCCTTTGCTGACTAGACAATCAGGAAGACCAAGAAAAAATAGGTATAGAGCAGGTGAAAAGGGACGTGTACCAAAAAAGAGGGCATGCAAAAAATGTGCAATTATGGGGCACATTACTAGGCTTGTTCCAATCCAGTGGATGCATTATTTGGAGAAGAGGACTGGTGGACATCAGCAAATGCGGAGGAGAATGCATCAGCAATGGAGATTGAAGATGGAGGAGCCCATGTAGTAGCAATTGAGTCTGAAGATGCACTCCTCGTTGAAGCATCACCTTGGTATGTGTGTGCATTCCCTTGTTTATGCATTTTGTTCTCTTTTATCCACATGTCTTATAATTTTATTTCTTAGCACTAGGATAAATGGAGGCAGAGGGAAGAAAAGGTGTAGAGAGGAAGCTATAAGAGAACAAGAGGACAGAGCCCAAGAAAATGAAGTTCAGTCATCATCAGATAGCTTAGAGTTTGAATCCATGGCTCTTGATGGTTTTGAAGCCATAAGATAAGAAGAGGACATAGTAATTGTACTATTTGTTCCTTTAAGGATTACCGAACACACAAATGACAGTCAACTTGTCGTCGAGTGCTCTCCGAGTGGAATTACTCCGTCACCACCTCCACGGCCACAACCCTAAGGGAAGATCAGAAGGAACAAGATGTTTCCAAAGAGTACTCCAACTAGGGAAACCCAGAGCAAGATAGTGAAGCCATCTGCTCACATAGGGAGCAGGTCGAAGATTTGAATTTGAACTATGAATTTGAATTTGAACTATGAATTTGAATCTGATGGATTTGTAGTTAGGTGTTTGTGTTGTCAACTTGAGATCTTCTGATAACTTATAAGTCTTAATAATATTGTTTGTGCTTTCGTATCATATGTAAGACAGAATGCATATTTGAAACAAAGGTTGAATTTGAAGCAATAGTTGAATTTGGAACAAAATTATAATTTGGTCAAACATTGAAGTTGTACAAAAATTTCAAGTATATTCCTCTTTATTCCTTGTTTGAACTAAAGTTGAACTTTCACCAACATTTGAACCCCAACATTTCAAGGTGATCAATCCGAAGGAGAAACGTGCTACAAATGAGCTCCGAATCTAGGGTAAACAACCCGATACGTCATAAACGTATCCTTAATTTCTGATGTTCTGTGCTGTTTTCATGTTATTTGCTACATGTTTGCTATACACTTTATGTCATTTTTATCGATTTCCGGGACTAACCTATTTACAAGATGCCATAGAGCCAGTTCCATGTTTATGCAGTTTTTAGTTTCAGAAAGGTTGTTCTAGAGATATTATCGGAATTCGAAAATTCGAAGCCCGGAAGTCTTAGAATTCCCGAAGGTTCCACAGAGTCTCGAAGAGGCCTGGAGGGGGGCTAAGGGGGGCACACCATAGGGCGGTGCCCCTGGCCGCGCCATGGGGTGGTGTGGGCCCCTCGAGCGTCCACCGCCATCGCCCTTTTGCCTATTTATTCCCCCCAATACGTCTACCTAAAAATATACCATTTTTTCCTGAGAAACACCCAAGGTCGCCGTCATCATCAACCCGAGATTGGGAGGGTTCTGGAGCTCTTTCCGGCACCCTGCCAGGAGGGAAATTCATCACCAGAGGTGTCTACACCACCATACCCGCCTCCGGAGTGATGCGTGAGTAGTTCATCCCTGGATTACGGGTCCATGATAGTAGCTAGATGGTTTTCATCTCTACTTTATGCCCCATGTTTAGATCTCGTGAGCTGCCTTACATGATCGAGATCATCTTATTGTAATGCGACATGTTGTGTTTGCTGGGATCTGATGAATGTTGAATGCTATGTCTTCTGATTATCAATCAATCATGTTATGTTCATGCATATGTTATTTATGATCTTGCATGCTCTCCGTTATTAGTAGATGCTCTCGCCAAGTAGATGCTAGTGACCCCAAGAGGGAGTATTTATGCTCGATAGTGGGTTCATGCCTCCTTTGCATCTGTGCTCGAGTGACATAAATATGATGGATGGAGGATGTGCTATTGCCATTAGGGAGAAAACAACGATGCTTACTGTGATTATCTGTTGCTTGCAACTTAATACCCAACGTTTGTTTGGATGATATTCAGAAGGTGGATTATTAGTCATAGATGCAAGTTGGATGAAGGTCTATGTATTTTATTGTAATGCTCGCATGAATCACATAGTAATCTTTATGTCTTGCATATGCACTACGGTGCAGCCTTCATTTCTATCAATTGCCCGGCTGTAATTTTTTCACCACACATGTTATATTTTCTATGGAGAGACAACACTAGTGAACTGTGGACCCCGGTCCATCTTCTCATACTGATAATACAACCACTGCATTACTGTTTTCACACTGCTTCTATTGTTTCCTTACTGTTCTCATACTGTTTTCCACACCATAAATTTAACCTCTTTGTATTCAGCAAAACCGGTGAGATTGACAACCTCATTGCTTCGTTGGGGGAAGGTTATTTGATTGGGTTGTATAGGTTTCAATGCTGAACCGGTAGTGCGCCCTACCATCTCAACTCCATCAACCTTCTGAAGTTACTCCTTCCTCCTACTGGTTGATTAAACCTTGGTTTCTTTATGAGGGAAAACTGCTGCTGTGCTCATCATAACTTCCTCTTGGGGTCTCCCAACGAGTTCAAGATCTGCACCATCAAGCTACTTTTCGGGCGTTGTTGCCGGGAGATCGAAGTCATCAAGAAGCAAGCATCCTCCTGTCAACTCTTGCACCAGCCACTTTTCTGGCATTGTTGCCGGGGAGGAAGATAATTTCTGCAAGGGGAGTCTCTCACTTCCAATCTCTTTACTTTGTTTTAGTTTTGCTTATTTTATTTTATTTTGTCTTGTTTGCTTCTCTTTATCAAAAACACAAAAACTTTAGTTCTTATTCTAGTTGTAGTTTTTATCATGTTTCTAGTCTTGCTAAAATGATTACTCTTGTTCCTTTTACCATGTCACATAAGGAAATGATTTTCACTTTGAAACAAGGGAGTGATGAGAGTTTTAAGGAAGCTTGGTCTAGAGTTTTTTTAATCCTATTGCAAAATTGAACCTTAAATGACTCTAAGCCTGTTTCTTCGTAGTTTTTTATTTTGGTGTTGTTCTTTGCTATAGATATGCTTTGGATATTGTGGTAGGAGGAGATTTTATCCATTGTGATGGGGATCAAGCTTTTAATGCCACAAAACATTAATTGCAACCTATAGCTCACCTAGTAGCTATGGTAAAGCCTTTGCAAGCATTTATGCTATATTGAATACTCTTGAGTCACACATGTCCTTTTTAAAAGAAGGATATAACTGAATGGGTGAACACTTTGAATTTGTCCCAATAAATTCTGAAGCTTCAAATATGATTCCTACAGTAAGGTTGAAATAGGTGGTGAAACTTTTAATGCTCATTGCGATATTATGTCTGAATTTCAGCTTATGCCTAAAGAAATTTATGAATCTTTGAGTACTTGGACACTCTCTGTAGGGAGGAGAAGAAATACATCTCACTAATAACACCATTATAATGCCCATTGGGATAGCTGAGGGGACATCTACAAAAATCCTAGGAAGAATGGTATCCATTGATTATCTTGTTATTGAATGTGTAGGAAAAGGCCAAATTACCCTTGGATATATCTACTAAACCTCTTGAGGGCAACTATTGATGTAGGGAAAGGTACCATGAATTTCACCTCCAAACAATGCTCCAACCATCACTTCCCCAAAAGTAAGAATAAGGGTAAGAAAGATAAATGTAAGCATAATTTTTTTTGGATGCTTCTTCACTTGAAAAACGTGAATCTACTTTTGTAGGCCTAGCTAAAAGGCGTTAAAAAGCACTTCTTGGGACATAACCTCTGGTTTTATTTTTGCTTTGTTTTTCTCTATTTTCTTTGAGTCAAGGAGTTGTATACTTATGTATAAACTCCTTTGTCTCTTTATTTTCATGTATTAGTTGTGCCAAGTAGAGTTTCTAACGAAAGTTGGAGTTGGTTTTGGTTTTATGCGCAAGAAACAGATTTCTGCTGTCCACGGTACAAAATTGTATAAAATCCGGAAAGATCAGAATGACCTGAAACTGGTTTTTCTTATTCCTCAGCTAATTCCACAACTTTTTTGCTCTTTAAGTTTATCGATTTGAGCAACGCAAGTTCCCCGAAAAAATTCGTATGTGCAGACTGTTCTGGTTTTGGCAGATTTTGCCATTTTTCTTGCATTTGCTCTTTTAAGATGTCAAGTGATTTCTTTGCTTCACGAAACATCAGTGGCTTTAGCTAATGTTTAAAAGTATCAATAGCACTTGTTCCCATATAGAACCCATGAATTTTTTATTGTTGCACTAACCCTCTAATGCGAATTACTCTTTGAGTGTGGTGTGAAGGAAGTTTCAAGGGTCAAGAGAAGATGGTGATATAATGTGATCAACAAGAGTACAAGGTCAAAGATTGGGGATGCCCCCGTGGTTCATCCAAGCAAATTCTAAGGAGACTCTAGCATCTAAGCTTGGGGATGCCCAAGGCATCCCCTTCTTCATCAACAATTTATGAGGTCACTTCTAGTGAAACTATATTTTTATTTGGTCACATCATATGAAATTTACTTGGAGCGTCTGTTATTTTTTGTTCTATTTTATTTTGTTTTCTTTTGTTTCCTTTATGAAATAAACATCATTGGAACCTAGCATTATTTTTTGCGAGAGAGACACACTCCGCTTTTTCATTTGAATACTCGTTATGCTAGTATTCTTAGTTTTTCTTCTAGCTGCTGCAAAATTCCTGTTTAGCTCCTGTTTTCACGCATCTCTATTTCAGAGATGTTACTTTTAGTAGAGTTATGTGAGTACTCTCATGCTTTCTTGCTGTATCATTTAAATATTTTTTATTATAACATACTTTGTATGGTGCTTGTTGGGAAAAGAAATGCATGTAGTAGAATTTATAACAATGCAAATAGAAGCTTGTATAGACTGTGGCTAGACTTTTTCATGTCATTCTAGATATTATTTTAATTCTAAATCCTAGTGGTTATTTTTGTAGCATGATTTGTCTCAAATAGTTGAGAGTGTTTAATGTGCCATTGAAAGAATCATGAGTTGTTCTTGTCATATTGAAGCATAAATTTGTGGTGTTCTCCTTTGAATGTTTTATATGGTTGACTTGGCGCATGCTTACACCATGTTTATGACTACAAATCAATCACTTATAGCCTCTATGATCATTTAGTTTTTGAACTTGTAGTACCACTTATGCTTTGATTAATGATGTTTTTGTCGCTATGCATGATTATGGCCATTACTCTCTCTTCATTTTCTCGCTCCCAATCTTTTGCTAGCCTCCACCAGTACTTAGTATGGGCTCTACTCGTGCATCCAACTTCCAAAACCAAATTATGACAAATGTGTCCACCGTACCTACTTACATGTGGTACTTAACCGCCACTCCAAAGTAAATTGCTCATGTGCTACCTCTAAAAATTTCAAATTACTCCTCTTTTGTGTTCCTGTTTTAGCTCATGAGGACGTAAATAGAGAATCTTTATCTCACTTGTTGATTGGATTTCACACCCTCGACTAGTGGCTTCATCCGCTTATCCAATTGATAGAAGAGCTGGCAGCGGGGTGCCCAGCCCCAAATTAATACAAACAAATTCTCTTCACTATTTTTGCCCCTCATTTATCAGTCAAAGCAAAAGAGAAAGAGGGATGACCTTCTACACCAGTTGCGTCCTTCAATGGGAGACTCTCTTGCCAAGCCTGGTTGGCTTGTGACATACTGTATTTTATGTTTACCATTAGTTGACATAAGCATACACTTCTCTAAAAACTATACACTCCTCCATTGTATGTGATTGTTGGCACGCAACCGAGGATTCGGTTAGCCATGGTTTGTGTAAGAAAGGTTGGGAGGAGTGTCAAACATTTTATACATCTGTTTAATAAAATAAAAATATCTAGCACATGAGTGGTCCATGCTTCCCTCTGCGAAGGGCCTTTCTTTTACTTTTATGTTGAGTCTCCATCTTCCAACTTTATGCACAACTGAGGGAGCATAGTTGCCATTCTGATTTTAATGTGCATTTGTCCCAGAAATATTATTAATTGCTTCATGATGTGTTATTACTTGCTCTCAAATTATTTGTTCTAGCCTTCCTTTTAAACCTTGAAGGTGTCCTGGCATTTATGTTTTGCCCCACTCTTAAGGACAAGCCAAATATCACTTTTCTATGTTTTCTCTATACTTGAAACAAACGTATAACTTTCAATGCATTGTTGTTCATAATCTTTTATTTGTGACACTTCTCATGATGCAACGTGATTGCTATGTTTTATTGCTAGAATTATATCTATCATGCTTGTGTTTAAAGTACTATGATCTCAACTTACATATGCTTTTACAATATTGATGATCAAGTTTATGTTGGTAGCATGTGACCTCAGAAATTATATGTTTTTATCGTTTACCTACTCTAGGACGAGTAGGAACTAAGCTTTGGGATGTTGGTGCGTCATAAATGTATCCTTAATTTCTGATGTTCCATGTTGTTTTCATGTTATTTTCTACATGTTTGCTATACACTTTATGTCATTTTTATCGATTTCCGGGACTAACCTATTGACAAGATGCCACAGAGCCAGTTCCCTGTTTTCTACTGCTTTTAGTCTCAGAAAAGTTGTTCTGGAAATATTCTCGGAATTGGAAAATTTGAAGCCGTGAATTCTTAGAATTCCCGAATGTTCCACTGAGTCCCGAAGAGCCCGGAGGGGGGGCCACACCATAGGGAGGGCGCCCCCGGCCGCGCCATGGGGTGGTGTGGGCCCCTCGTGCGTCCACCGCCATCGCCCTTTTGCCTATTTATTGCCCCCGATACGTCAACCCTAAACATATACAACTTTTTTCCGAGAAACACCCGAGGCCACCGTCATTGTCAACCCGAGATCGGAAGGGTTCTTGAGCTCTCCCTGGCACCCTGCCGGGAGGGAAATTCATTAATGGAGGGGTCTACACCACCATGCCCGCCTCCAGAGTGATGCGTGAGTAGTTCATCCCTGGACTACGGGTCCATAGCAGTAGCTAGATGGTTGTCTCCTCCACTTTATGCCTCACGTTTAGATCTCGGGGTCTTCCCTACATGATTGAGATCATCTTTTTGTAAAGCTACATGTTGTGTTTGCTGGGATCCGATGAATGTTGAATGCTATGTCTTCTAATTATCAATCTATGATGTTATCTTCATGCATATGTTATTTATGATCTTGCATGCTCTCCATTATTAGTAGATGTTTTGGCCAAGTAGATGCTAGTAACTCCAAGAGGGAGTATTTATGGTCGATAGTGGGTGCGTGCCTCCTTTGTATCTATGCTCGAGTGACAGAAACGTGACAGATGGAGGATGTGCTGTTGTCATTAGGGATAAAACAACGATGTTTACTTCGTTTACGTTGTTTACATTACACACTTTGCTTACTGTGATTATTTGTTGCTTGCAACTTAATACCCAACGTTTGTTCGGATGATATTTGGAGGGTGGATTATTAGTCATAGACGCAGTTGGATGACGATCTACGTATCTTGTTGTAATGCCCGCATGAATCACATAGTAATCTTTATGTCTTGCATATGCACTACGGTGCAGCCTTCTTTTCTGTCAATTGCCCAGCTGTAATTTGTTCACCACACATGTTATTTATCTTTTATGGAAAGACACCACTAGTGAACTATGGACCCCGGTCCATTTTCTCATACTGATAATACACACACTGCTTCCACTGTTTTACACTGCTGCTACTGCTTTCATACTGTTCTTATATTGTTTTCCACACCATACGTTTAACCTCTTTGTGTTCAGTAAAACCGGTGAGATCTACAACCTCATTGCTTCGTTGGGGCAAAGTGATTTTGTTGTGTTGTGTAGGTTCCACATTGTTGCTGGACCGGTAGTGTGCCCTTCCACCTCAGCTGCATAAACATTCAAAGATTGCTTGTCCTCCTACTGGTCGATTCAACCTTGGTTTCTTTTCCGAGGGAAAACTTTACGCTGCACTCTTCACAACCTTTCTCTTGGGGTTTACCAACGTCAGCCATCAACGTATCAGTCGTGAGTCTGAAATATTTAGTAAGACACATATTAACGTAATGATCCAGAATGATCGTTTGGTACCTGTGGAGTGGAGGTTCACATGGTTTTATGGTGACCCTGTCAGAACCCGTAGAAAGAGGAGCTGGGAATTGCTAGAATTCCTAAGGGGGGGTATGATGGCTTTGTGCTCGAGACTTTAATGAGATTTTGACTTCAAATGAACAATTTGGAGAAAATCTGACAGAGGACTGGATGGAGCAATTTCCAGATATAGTTGATGTTTGTCGATTTACGGACTTGGGTTTTAGGGGACTCCCTTTAACCTGGGATAATCGGCAATACGGACAGAGGAATATTAAAGTCAGATTGGATCAAGGTTTTGGTGATGACCAATTCTCGGAGGCTTTTGGTAATTCGGGAGTTACCCATATTCAAACGACAAAATCCAATCACTGTACACTTCTTATCTATGTTGAACCATTGTCAAACAATGAGAAGAAGGGTGCTAGACCCTTTCAATTTGAAATGCATGGGTGAGACATGAAAATTATATTAATGTTGTCGAATCTTCTTGGATACCGACCAATTGTGATTTGGCAGATGTCTCTGGAGCATTGGGGGTGTTAGAAAGAGACTGCAATCGTGGATTAGTAACGAGTTTGGTAATGTTCGAAGGAAGTTAAATCATATGAGAGCTAGGCTGGAAAACTTAAGATGCAAATCATTGGGCTCGGGTCCTTACAAGGCCGAGAAATTTTTTATGAAGAGAATATCAGAACTTTTATCTCGAGAGGAGATTATTGCTAAACATCATTCCCAGATTCAGTGCCTAAAGGAAGGGGATCGGAACACCTCTTTCTTCCATGCTAAAACCAGATAAAGAGCTAGACAAAACAGTATTATAGCACTTACTTTGGATGATGGTTCTACGGTAACTATTCAGAGTGCCCTAGAGAATACAGTTGCAGGTTTCTATCAATCCCTTTTCTCCAAGGAAGAGGGAGTGGACCTAGGTCTTATTACTTAATTGGTAAACTGTAAAATTGATGATATCATGAATGAACAACTCGGAGATGGAGATTGAACATACACTATTTATGATGCACGCAAAAAAATCTTCGGGACCCGATGGTTTCACTGCCGGTTTTTACGTGAAGCACTAGAATATTCTGAAACAACCCGTCAGTGATGCTATTAAGAAGTTCTTTGTTACCGGTTTGATGCTTGAGGAGGTACATAAGACAATCCTAATTCTTATTCCGAAATTTAAAGACCCGAAGAGGCTATCCCAATTTCGGCCTATTTTGTTATGCAATGTTCTTTATAAAATAGCCTCGAAGGTGATGGATGTGCGGTTGAGACCGATTCTGGAGGTGATTATTTCAGAAGAGGAAAGTGCGTTCGTACGCAGAAGATTAATTACTGACAATGTGCTTACGACGTATGAATGCATCCATTACCTTAAGAAGAAGATAAGTTGGTGCGCGTGCAATCAAATTAGGTATGCCAAAGCCTACGACTGTGTTGAATGGGGATATTTGAGCAAAATTATGCATAAGCTGGGATTTTCATTGTGGTCGATAGAAAGGATTATGGCATATGTGGAATCGGCTTCGTTTCTATCCATGTCAATTGTTCCCTCTCGAGAAACTCCACTCCGACACGAGGCATCAGACAGGGAGACCACATTATCCCATATTTGTTTCTTCGTTTCTCTAAGGGTTTAACATGTCTCTTCAAATATTTCCGTGAGGGATACTTGTCTAAGGGCATCAGAGTGGGAATCCATACTCCATGGATCTCTCACTGTTTGTTTGCGGATGATTGTCTAATTTTACTCAAGCAAACTCTACTGGAGCTCATCAGATAAATGAAATTCTCGAGAAATACTACTCTGGTTCGGGCCAACTAGTCAACAAGGAAAAATATGCTATGTTCATTAGTCACAATTGCATTGACGGGATGAAATAGCAGGTTCATACTTTAACTATTATTACGAGGGAGGCTTTAGTGGAAAAATATTTCGGTTTACCTAGAGCTGTAGGGCATTCTTCTGATGATCAGTTCAAAGGAATTTTAAGAAAGATTAAGAGACTTGTCAATGGATGGGTTCCACAACATCTTAATAGCGCAGGTAGAGAGGTTTTAATTAAATCAATTTTCCATACTATTCCAACTTACTAGATTAGTTGTTTCAAATTGTCTAAGAAACTTTTGAAAAAGATCATCGGGATAACTGCTCGATTTTGGTGGGGTGGTGATGAGAAGAAGCGTCGAATGCATTTGTGCAAGTGGAAGGAGGTGGCTGTCCCTAAAAGTGATGGAGGTTTGGGTTTTAGGGATCTTGAATTTTTTTAACCAAGCCATGCTCGCAAAACAAGGATGGATGCTTCTCACAAACCCCTGCTCTCTGTGTGCTGAGGTCCTTAAGGGCAATATTATCACTCCTCAGATTTTATGTCAGCTAGAAGGAAGTAGGGCTCCTCTCATACTTGGAGAGCAATCCTTCACGGACGAGACGCTTGGAAACTAGGCCTTATTAGAAGAGAGGGTGATGGTTCTTCATCAATGCGTGGGAGGATCCGTGGATACTGAGAATTATAGTAAGAAACTAGCAAGGAGAGAGGAGGATAGTAACATCAGATTGGTACAAGAGCTCCTCGACCCTGACAGTAATGGTTGGATTGAGAAGAAAGTATAACACAATTTTATGCATGCGGATGCTAAAGTTGTTCTCCGCGTTCCAGTGGGACTATTTATGGAAGACACCAGGTCTTGGCAACCATAGAGGCTCAGTTTCTTCTCTGTTCGATCAGCCAATCGATCCTTGTTGCAGAATGAAGTATGAAGGGATGTTGGATCTTGGTCGGATGGGAACTTACATATATGGAAGAAACTTTGGAAATTTCCCATTCCTCCCAAAGTTAGGAATTTATGGTGGAGAGTTATAAAGAGTTTTATTCCATCGAAAGACATTATACTCAAACACCATATTGAGAAGCAAGGAAATTGTGATGCGTGTGGACATACAGAGACCATCTATCATGGTCTATTCAAATGCACCTGGGAAAAATTGTTTTGGACGAAGATAAAATACAGTATGGGTATAAAAGTTCCCAATCTCCACCGTAATACCTAGTCTTTGATTTAATTGATGAGATAGAAGTTTCGATAAAGAGTAGTGCTACCATTATTCGCGGAGCATGGGCAGTGTGGGACACTAGGAAGCCTGGAAGCTCGTCAAGATCATTAAGTCAATCTATCAAGTGGGCTTGTGACACTGCATCTAATTTGGTCATCTTGGGCTCCCGATCTTCATGCCAGAATAAGAACAAGAGAAGGAAGTGGGGTCCACCTAGTAGTGGTACCATTAAGATCAATGTGGACACAACGTTTGTTCAAGACCTCCATCATGGTGCCACGGGTGTTGCGGTTAGGGATAATTTAGGTAAGCTCCTTGTTGCTCAATCGTTTCGGTATAACGAGCAAGCATCGACTACAATTATGGAGGCGTATGTAGTACGTGATGGGATCAAACTGGCTATTGATAGAGGGTTTCACAAAGTTGATGTGGAGACCGACTCACAACAGATTGTTAAAATGTGTAGGGCATCTAGGTTTGAAAGATCAATAATCGCACCAATATTGATGGAAGTGAGCGAACTATCAGGGAAACTTAATTGGGCCAGATTGTTGGGCTCGACCCATGTATTGGAGCAGTATGGACCGGGTTGAATCTATTGTATGAATTTTTCACTTAGTCATAATGTTTGCCACGTAGGATTTCCACGTAGGATGAGGCCAGAAGGCGCATGACCAAACAAATTGGTCATAGAATTATGACCATCAGATTTATCATGGAAGTGCATGAATTTTCCACAAAGAAAGTCATGATTCATCATTTAAAGCGGTCCGTGTGATTATCAATTTTTGGTCAAAAAGTAAAAAATGAATAAAAATGACCTTCGAGTGACCAATCTGGAAGGTCAAAAGTTAACATATTTCTAGTAGTGTCAGGATTAGGGGCAATGCGATTATTCAAATCAAACTGCATAGATGGATTATCAGACTGCCCAATCCTTTCCTTGAAAGTATGCCAAATATGGGCTGCCTTGGGCTCATGATCCATAATTATCCTATCTCTGCAACTATAATACTAGCAATATAATTAAACCCAGAACTTTTGGTGGCATATGTATGAAAACAACTAGTGTTTTCATTGCCTAGTTTAGCCCATATGATTTTGGCTCTATTTCTCTAGTATATTCTCTCAGCTTCCAATAATTTAGTTAGATGTAACTTGAGAATAATTCTGAATTTTTTCTCTATTAGAGATAGGGGCCTCTGATCCTCTAATCCATCAAGTAGAGAAAGTACAACGTTGCAAGAATCAATGAGTTTGTTTAACTATGAAATATTTTTACTCCATTTCTTAAGACCATGTCTAAGAGATTTAAATATACCAGTAATATCCTATGTAGCATTTTGGCATGTAGCATTCTTCCCCCAATTAGCTGACACAATATAAAAAAACCAAGAACAATCCATCCATAACTCCTTAAATATGAAAATTTGAGCCTTGGTTATGTGAGTCCAAATTTGAATTTGGATAGGAACATGATATGAGGAGAGCTTGGACAAAGGAATTGCTAAAGTATTAGGGAATAATGTAGTCCAATTGGGAGAAGTGGAAATCCAATCCAGTTTTTCCAATAGAGGGATAGACACAATAGCTAAAGTACTCGGCCTTGGTTGCAAGATAGTCTCGTGGACCTCCCTCCGACCTCGGCGGTGGTCGTAATGCTTATCTAAATGATTTATTTTGAGGAGTTGTAATAATTTGTAATGTTAAGCTGCATCATGTGTCTGTAATTAAACATGTACTCGGCTGGCTAGTTAGTTGATTTTACTCGATTTCTCTCTAGTATTTGTGCTTGGAATCGTTTATTATTCATTATATTTACCAAATGTTCAAAAGGATATGGTAGGTTCATGCTAAAAATTTTAGCTTTAATTTCAAGGTCTGGTCCAGTCCAGAAGGATGATTTGTTTGTCTTAATTAGCCTAAGTGGAAAATTCACTCTTTTTTTAATTTGGTTTTGCAGAGAGAGAGAGAGAGAGTAGCTTTTCCTAGGAAATAAACTTAACTTCACTCGATCCATGAATTTTTCTATAAAAAGCTAATTTATAGAGCGTGGAGGTTCAAGCGATTTGCAGTTGGGCCAGAAGCGCAAAAAGGAAAACGAGGTTCAAGCCATCGATACGTACAACACGCGGGGTTTGCTCATCCTGGACCGTTGCTCAGAAAAAAAAAGCAACAATGTCTAAGCTAGGAATTGGTAATTTTTCGTCGGACTCTCCGGATTCATAGAGCTTAGAAGAAAAAAAAAAGCAACAATATCTAAGCAACAAAATTCCCTCTTTTTTTAAGTTGGTTTTGTGGAGAGAGAGAGAGAGAGAGAGAGAGAGCTTTTTCTATCTTAGGGAATAAATCTAATTTCGCTCGATCCATGAATTTTTCTATAAACAAGCTAGCAAATTTATAGAGCGTGGAGGTTCAAGCGATTCATGAATTTGTAGATGAAGATAAACAAGCTTATTTGCAGTTAGGCCAGAAGCGAAAAAAAGAAGAAAACGAGGTTCAAGCGATAGGACCACCTATGTAGCACCTGTTGCGAGTCTTAATAAGACTCGCTCACACTTGAGCCGGCCAGCGAGAAGGGTTGCTCTCATGCTCTCGTTACATGGGCCTGGCCCATTTGCGCGACCAGAGACACCTTGGACGCTAGCTTGCTCAGACATCGGTCTGGTACGCTAGCTCAGGCTTGGCTAGTTCAGTTTATAAAAAAGAAGTGAGTTTTTTCTTGGAAAATGAATACTTTTAGAAATTGTGAACAAATTTTGGAAATGAACAAATTTTAAAAATTGTGATTTTTTTCACAATGAACAATTTTTTAAGAAACAAACAAAAAAAAGAAAAAACAATGTTCATTTTAGAAAAGTGTTCATTTCTAAAATTAGTTCATATTTTAAATTGTTTATTTTAGAAATTTTTTCATTTTCAAAATTTGTTTATTTAGAAAAAAAATATTTTCAAAGTTTGTTTATATTATATTTGATTATTCAATTTATTAATTATTATATTTTTTAAAAAATTATTTTGCATAATTTTCGAAATGAACAATTTTCGAAATTATTCAGATTTAAAAATCTTTATTCAGCCTTGAAGAAAAGAAACTAAGAAAAAAAAAACAGGAAAAAACGAAGACAGAAAAACGAACAAGGAACGTACCTTAGATGGGCCAGCCCATGAGGGTTAAGCCAGAAATAGTGCTGGCGCAAGGATCCATAGGCACAACGCGCGCGGGGTTTGCTCATCCTGGACCGTTGCTCAAAAAAAAAAAAGGAACAGTACCTAAGATCAGAATTGGTAATTTGTTGTCGGATTCGCCGGCGGTATGCTCATAAAAGGGGAGTTTAGCGCTACATACGCACTATTCGCTGACTTGCCGGTCTAACCCTAGACCTTGCCAAGATCCAGCGAGCGGGATCACGATGATCTTGCATGCTCTCCATTATTAGTAGATGCTTTGGCCAAGTAGATGCTAGTAACTCCAAGAGGGAGTATTTATGGTCGATAGTGGGTTCGTGCCTCCTTTGTATCTATGCTCGAGTGACAGAAACGTGACAGATGGAGGATGTGTTGTTGTCATTAGGGATAAAACAATGATGTTTACTTCGTTTACATTGTTTACATTACACACTTTGCTTACTGTGATTATCTATTGCTTGCAACTTAATACCCGACGTTTGTTCGGATGATATTTGGAGGGTGGATTATTAGTCATAGACACAGTTGGATGACGGTCTACGTATCTTGTTGTAATGCCCGCATGAATCACATAGTAATCTTTATGTCTTGCATATGTACTACGGTGCAGCCTTCTTTTCTGTCAATTGCCCAGCTGTAATTTGTTCACCACACATGTTATTTATCTTTTATGGAAAGACACCACTAGTGAACTATGGACCCCGGCCCATTTTCTCATACTGATAATACACACACTGCTTCCACTGTTTTCACACTGCTGCTACTGCTTTCATACTGTTCTCATATTGTTTTCCACACCATACGTTTAACCTCTTTGTGTTCAGTAAAACCGGTGAGATCTACAACCTCATTGCTTCGTTGGGGCAAAGTGATTTTGTTGTGTTGTGTAGGTTCCACATTGTTGCTGGACCGGTAGTGTGCCCTTCCACCTCAGCTGCATAAACATTCAAAGATTGCTTGTCCTCCTACTGGTCGATTCAACCTTGGTTTCTTTTCCGAGGGAAAACTTTACGCTGCACTCTTCACAACCTTTCTCTTGGGGTTTAACAACGTCAGCCATCAACGTATCAGTCGTGAGTCTGAAATATTTAGTAAGACACATATTAACGTAATGATCCAGAATGATCGTTTGGTACCTGTGGAGTGGAGGTTCACATGGTTTTATGGTGACCCTGTCAGAACCCGTAGAAAGAGGAGCTGGGAATTGCTAGAATTCCTAAGGGGGGGTATGATGGCTTTGTGCTCGAGACTTTAATGAGATTTTGACTTCAAATGAACAATTTGGAGAAAATCTGACAGAGGACTGGATGGAGCAATTTCCAGATATAGTTGATGTTTGTCGATTTACGGACTTGGGTTTTAGGGGACTCCCTTTAACCTGGGATAATCGGCAATACGGACAGAGGAATATTAAAGTCAGATTGGATCGAGGTTTTGGTGATGACCAATTCTCGGAGGCTTTTGGTAATTCGGGAGTTACCCATATTCAAACGACAAAATCCAATCACTGTACACTTCTTATCTATGTTGAACCATTGTCAAACAATGAGAAGAAGGGTGCTAGACCCTTTCAATTTGAAATGCATGGGTGAGACATGAAAATTATATTAATGTTGTCGAATCTTCTTGGATACCGACCAATTGTGATTTGGCAGATGTCTCTGGAGCATTGGGGGTGTTAGAAAGAGACTGCAATCGTGGATTAGTAACGAGTTTGGTAATGTTCGAAGGAAGTTAAAGCATATGAGAGCTAGGCTGGAAAACTTAAGATGACATTGGGCTCGGGTCCTTACAAGGCCGAGAAATTTTTTATGAAGAGAATATCAGAACTTTTATCTCGAGAGGAGATTATTGCTAAACATCATTCCCGGATTCAGTGCCTAAAGGAAGGGGATCGGAACACCTCTTTCTTCCATGCTAAAACCAGATAAAGAGCTAGACAAAACAGTATTATAGCACTTACTTTGGATGATGGTTCTACGGTAACTATTCAGAGTGCCCTAGAGAATACAGTTGCAGGTTTCTATCAATCCCTTTTCTCCAAGGAAGAGGGAGTGGACCTAGGTCTTATTACTTAATTGGTAAACTGTAAAATTGATGATATCATGAATGAACAACTCGAAGATGGAGATTGAACATACACTATTTATGATGCACGCAAAAAAATCTTCGGGACCCGATGGTTTCACTGCCGGTTTTTACGTGAAGCACTAGAATATTCTGAAACAACCCGTCAGTGATGCTATTAAGAAGTTCTTTGTTACCTGTTTGATGCTTGAGGAGGTACATAAGACAATCCTAATTCTTATTCCGAAATTTAAAGACCCGAAGAGGCTATCCCAATTTCGGCCTATTTTGTTATGCAATGTTCTTTATAAAATAGCCTCGAAGGTGATGGATGTGCGGTTGAGACCGATTCTGGAGGTGATTATTTCGGAAGAGGAAAGTGCGTTCGTACGCAGAAGATTAATTACTGACAATGTGCTTACGACGTATGAATGCATCCATTACCTTAAGAAGAAGATAAGTTGGTGCGGTGCAATCAAATTAGGTATGCCAAAGCCTACGACTGTGTTGAATGGGGATATTTGAGGAAAATTATGCATAAGCTGGGATTTTCATTGTGGTCGATAGAAAGGATTATGGCATATGTGGAATCGGCTTCGTTTCTATCCATGTCAATTGTTCCCTCTCGAGAAACTCCACTGCGACACGAGGCATCAGACAGGGAGACCACATTATCCCATATTTGTTTCTTCGTTTCTCTAAGGGTTTAACATGTCACTTCAAATATTTCCGTGAGGGATACTTGTCTAAGGGCATCAGAGTGGGAATCCATACTCCATGGATCTCTCACCGTTTGTTTGCGGATGATTGTCTAATTTTACTCAAGCAAACTCTACTGAAGCTCATCAGATAAATGAAATTCTCGAGAAATACTACTCTGGTTCGGGCCAACTAGTCAACAAGGCAAAATATGCTATGTTCATTAGTCACAATTTCACTGACGGGATGAAATAGCAGGTTCATACTTTAACTATTATTACGAGGGAGGCTTTAGTGGAAAAATATTTCGGTTTACCTAGAGCTGTAGGGAATTCTTCTGATGATCAGTTCAAAGGAATTTTAACAAATATTAAGAGACTTGTCAATGGATGGGTTCCACAACATCTTAATAGCGCAGGTAGAGAGGTTTTAATTAAATCAATTTTCCATACTATTCCAACTTACTAGATTAGTTGTTTCAAATTGTCTAAGAAACTTTTGAAAAAGATCATCGGGATAACTGCTCGATTTTGGTGGGGTGGTGATGAGAAGAAGCGTCGAATGCATTTGTGCAAGTGGAAGGAGGTGGCTGTCCCTAAAAGTGATGGAGGTTTGGGTTTTAGGGATCTTGAATTTTTTTAACCAAGCCATGCTCGCAAAACAAGGATGGATGCTTCTCACAAACCCCTCCTCTCTGTGTGCTGAGGTCCTTAAGGGCAATATTATCACTCCTCAGATTTTATGTCAGCTAGAAGGAAGTAGGGCTCCTCTCATACTTGGAGAGCAATCCTTCACGGACGAGACGCTTGGAAACTAGGCCTTATTAGAAGAGAGGGTGATGGTTCTTCATCAATGCGTGGGAGGATCCGTGGATACTGAGAATTATAGTAAGAAACTAGTAAGGAGAGAGGAGGATAGTAACATCAGATTGGTACAAGAGCTCCTCGACCCTGACAGTAATGGCTGGATTGAGAAGAAAGTATAACGCAATTTTATGCATGCGGATGCTAAAGTTGTTCTCCGCGTTCCAGTGGGACTATTTATGGAAGACACCTGGTCTTGGCAACCATAGAGGCTCAGTTTCTTCTCTGTTCGATCAGCCAATCGATCCTTGTTGCAGAATGAAGTATGAAGGGATGTTGGATCTTGGTCGGATGGGAACTTACATATATGGAAGAAACTTTAGAAATTTCCCATTCCTCCCAAAGTTAGGAATTTATGGTGGAGAGTTATAAAGAGTTTTATTCCATCGAAAGACATTATACTCAAATACCATATTGAGAAGCAAGGGAATTGTGATGCGTGTGGACATACAGAGACCATCTATCATGGTCTATTCAAATGCACCTGGGCAAAATTGTTTTGGACGGAGATAAAATACAGTATGGGTATAAAAGTTCCCAATCTCCACCGTAATACCTAGTCTTTGATTTAATTGATGAGATAAAAGTTTCGATAAAGAGTAGTGCTACCATTATTCGTGGAGCATGGGCAGTGTGGGACACTAGGAAGCCTGGAAGCTCGTCAACATCATTAAGTCAATCTATCATGTGGGCTTGTGACACTGCATCTAATTTGGTCATCTCGGGCTCCCGATCTTCAGGCCAGAATAAGAACAAGAGAAGGAAGTGGGGTCCACCTAGTAGTGGTACCATTAAGATCAATGTGGACACAACGTTTGTTCAAGACCTCCATCATGGTGCCACGGGTGTTGCGGTTAGGGATAATTTAGGTAAGCTCCTTGTTGCTCAATCGTTTTGGTATAACGAGCAAGCATCGACTACAATTATGGAGGCGTATGTAGTACGTGATGGGATCAAACTGGCTATTGATAGAGGGTTTCACAAAGTTGATGTGGAGACCGACTCACAACAGATTGTTAAAATGTGTAGGGCATCTAGGTTTGAAAGATCAATAATCGCACCAATATTGATGGAAGTGAGCGAACTATCAGGAAAAATTAATTGGGCCAGATTGTTGGGCTCGACCCATGTATTGGAGCAGTATGGACCGGGTTGAATCTATTGTATGAATTTTTCACTTAGTCATAATGTTTGCCACGTAGGATTTCCACGTAGGATGAGGCCAGAAGGCGCATGACCAAACAAATTGGTCATAGAATTATGACCATCAGATTTATCATGGAAGTGCATGAATTTTCCACAAAGAAAGTCATGATTCATCATTTAAAGCGGTCCGTGTGATTATCAATTTTTGGTCAAAAAGTAAAAAATGAATAAAAATGACCTTCCAGTGACCAATCTGGAAGGTCAAAAGTTAACATATTTCTAGTAGTGTCAGGATTAGGGGCAATGCGATTCAAATCAAACTGCATAGATGGATTATCAGACTGCCCAATCCTTTCGTTGAAAGTATGCCAAATATGGGCTGCCTTGGGCTCATGATCCATAATTATCCTATCTCTGCAACTATAATACTAGCAATATAATTAAACCCAGAACTTTTGGTGGCATATGTATGAAAACAACTAGTGTTTTCATTGCCTAGTTTAGCCCATATGATTTTGGCTCTATTTCTCCAGTATATTCTCTCAGCTTCCAATAATTTAGTTAGATGTAACTTGAGAATAATTCTGAATTTTTTTCTCTATTAGAGATAGGGGCCTCTGATCCTCTAATCCATCAAGTAGAGAAAGTACAACGTTGCAAGAATCAATGAGTTTGTTTAACTATGAAATATTTTTACTCCATTTCTTAAGACCATGTCTAAGAGATTTAAATATACCAGTAATATCCTATGTAGCATTTTGGCATGTACCATTCTTCCCCCAATTAGCTGACACAATATAAAAAAAACCAAGAACAATCCATCCATAACTCCTTAAATATGAAAATTTGAGCCTTGGTTATGTGAGTCCCAATTTGAATTTGGATAGGAACATGATATGAGGAGAGCTTGGACAAAGGAATTGCTAAAGTATTAGGGAATAATGTAGTCCAATTGGGAGAAGTGAAAATCCAATCCAGTTTTTCCAATAGAGGGATAGACACAATAGCTAAAGTACTCGGCCTTGGTTGCAAGATAGTCTCGTGGACCTCCCTCCGACCTCGGCGGTGGTCGTAATGCTTATCTAAAAGATTTATTTTGAGGAGTTGTAATAATTTGTAATGTTAAGCTGCATCATGTGTCTGTAATTAAACATGTAGTCGGCTGGCTAGTTAGTTGATTTTACTCGATTTCTCTCTAGTATTTGTGCTTGGAATCGTTTATTATTCATTATATTTACCAAATGTTCAAAAGGATATGGTAGGTTCATGCTAAAAATTTTAGCTTTAATTTCAAGGTCTGGTCCAGTCCAGAAGGATGATTTGTTTAAGTTGGTTTTGCAGAGAGAGAGAGAGAGAGAGAGAGTAGCTTTTCCTAGGAAATAAACCTAACTTCACTCGATCCATGAATTTTTCTATAAAAAAGCTAATTTATAGAGCGCGGAGGTTCAAGCGATTTGCAGTTGGGCCAGAAGCGCAAAAAGGAAAACGAGGTTCAAGCCATCGATACGTACAACACGCGGGGTTTGCTCATCCTGGACCGTTGCTCAGAAAAAAAAGCAACAATGTCTAAGGTAGGAATTGGTAATTTTTCGTCGGACTCTCCGGATTCATAGAGCTTAGAAAAAAAAAAGCAACAATATCTAAGCAACAAAATTCCCTCTTTTTTTAAGTTGGTTTTGTGGAGAGAGAGAGAGAGAGAGAGAGAGCTTTTTCTATCTTAGGGAATAAATCTAATTTCGCTCGATCCATGAATTTTTCTATAAACAAGCTAGCAAATTTATAGAGCGCGGAGGTTCAAGCGATTCATGAATTTGTAGATGAAGATAAACAAGCTTATTTGCAGTTCGGCCAGAAGCGAAAAAAAGAAGAAAACGAGGTTCAAGCGATAGGACCTCCTATGTAGCACCTGTTGCGAGTCTTAATAAGACTCGCTCACACTTGAGCCGGCCAGCGAGAAGGGTTGCTCTCATGCTCTCGTTACATGGGCCTGGCCCATTTGCGCGACCAGAGACACCTTGGACGCTAGCTTGCTCAGACATCGGTCTGGTACGCTAGCTCAGGCTTGGCTAGTTCAGTTTATAAAAAAGAAGTGAGTTTTTTCTTGGAAAATGAATACTTTTAGAAATTGTGAACAAATTTTGGAAATGAACAAATTTTAAAAATTGTGATTTTTTTCACAATGAACAATTTTTTAAGAAACAAACAAAAAAAAGAAAAAACAATGTTCATTTTAGAAAAGTGTTCATTTCTAAAATTAGTTCATATTTTAAATTGTTTATTTTAGAAATTTTTTCATTTTCAAAATTTGTTTATTTAGAAAAAAAATATTTTCAAAGTTTGTTTATATTATATTTGATTATTCAATTTATTAATTATTATATTTTTTAAAAAATTATTTTGCATAATTTTCGAAATGAACAATTTTCGAAATTATTCAGATTTAAAAATCTTTATTCAGCCTTGAAGAAAAGAAACTAAGAAAAAAAAACAGGAAAAAACGAAGACAGAAAAACGAACAAGGAACGTACCTTAGATGGGCCAGCCCATGAGGGTTAAGCCAGAAATAGTGCTGGCGCAAGGATCCATAGGCACAACGCGCGCGGGGTTTGCTCATCCTGGACCGTTGCTCAAAAAAAAAAATGGAACAGTACCTAAGATCAGAATTGGTAATTTGTTGTCGGATTCGCCGGCGGTATGCTCATAAAAGGGGAGTTTAGCGCTACATACGCACTATTCGCTGACTTGCCGGTCTAACCCTAGACCTTGCCAAGATCCAGCGAGCGGGATCAAGCTCGATGACGACGTCCATGGCGCCTCACCGTCTGCCGCGAGGGTGCACGTTCTACCCGGAGCAGAACCAGCTCACGGACGTGTACCTCCGCCGCAAGATCATCGGCGAAGCCCTCCCCGGCGACACCGTCCATTTCATCCACGTCGCCGACGTCTACTCCGCCGAGCCGGAGAAGCTGGCGGAGCTGTTTGATAGGGCGCCAGGAACCGGTGAAGGAGACATCCACAAGCTGCCCGTATGGTCCTTCTTTTCTACCGTGCGCGCCGGGGAACGCAAGACGAGCGCACGCGGCGGTCCAGGGAGGAAGGCGCGCAGGATTGATGGCGAAGCCGGCAAGCACTGGCACTCGGAGGGCGGCGAGAAGCCGGTGAAGGGCGGAAGTGAATTCGGCGGCTACCGACACGCCTTCTCCTACATGGTCAGGAACGCGTCGACGGGCAAGGACGAGAGGGCCGGGTGGATCATGACGGAGTACGGCATCTCGCCGGAGCACGGAGGCGGCGAGCTCGTGCTATGCGAGATCCACCGATCCCCACGCGCGCGAGCGTCTGACAGCCCCAAGAAGAGGAAGGTGGCGGCCGACGAGCATGTCGAGAGCTCCAAGAAGAGGAAGGTTGTTCAAGATGAGCAAGATTCATGGAGCAAGATTTACGAATCTTTGCCAGTCTGCGATCAGGAGGTGGATGCGCAGCCTGCTCGTGGGTGGGTTTTGGAGGTGGCCGATGACGTGCTCATCGGTAAGTTCCTCCGCCCAAAGCTGGCCGGGCTGCCCATCCACAGCCGCTACAACATCCACGACGCCGACGCATACTCTGTCTCACCGGACCAACTCATCGACAAGCGCGAGCACGCGCCGGGAACCGATAAGCACGACGGGAAGAGGGGCGAGTGGTACTTCTTCACGCCGGCGCGTCGTCACGGCGGCGGGAGGCGTCAGCGCGCCGTGGGTGATGGTTACAGATGGCACGAGGACTCTAGCGTGGCCGTTCTTGACAATGATGGTAAGCGGATTGGCTACAAGACGAAGCTCTCCTACTGTTTCAAGGAGTCGCCGGCAGCCAACAAGATTAGGCCGGCGCCGGTCTGGTGCTGTGCAAGGTGTGCGTGTCGCCCCACAAGACGGATACAACATACGAGTCGGTAATGAAGGCCATGGAGGATATCAAGAGGAGGATGGCTGGCGACGATCGGCCCCAAACCCCGCAGATTCAGGCGATCGAAGACGACATGATGATGCCCGCCGGGGTAGTCGAAGATCCGGCAGAGTTCCAAGACGAGCGCACGTGGGAGGAGCTCCTCCTTGGCGACGAAATGCACATGCCGGAGCCTATCCCCCGTGATAGTCAGCTGGAGAACGAGGCCGCCTGGCCAACTCACGAACAACTACTTCCTATGGAGCCCGGCTTGACGTCGGCGCACTTCTCCGAGCACGCCGGAGATGAAACCACAATCGGAGGCGAAGACGACATGATGATGCCCGCCGGAGTAGTGGAGAACGGCAGCGTGGCCAACATAGTCCAAGATCCGGCCGCGTTCCAAGAGGAGAGCACGTGGGAGAAGGTGACCGCCTGGCCAACTGAAGAACAGCTACTTCCTATGGAGAGCCAGGAGCCCGGCTTGACGTCGGCGCACTTCTCCGAGCACGCCGGGCTACTTCCTATGGAGAGCCAGGGGCCCGGTTTGACGTCGGCGCACTTCTCCGAGCACGCCGGAGATGAAACCAGAATCGGGGGCGAAGCGGTGGGTGGAGGGCCGGAGTGGTACGGTTTCGCCAACCATGAGCCAACAGGTGAAGCTGCCCAACCAAGCATGTTGGAAGACCTCGGAGACGATGAAGAATTCAGATGCATGTTGGAGGAGCTCTTGGGCTACGACCAAATGGACGTTGGAAGATAGTTTCTGGGGTATGTAGGATAGCTTAGCAGCATGTAAAAAAGTTCTGGGGTATATATGTATGCTAGCTTACCAGTATGTAAAAGAGACGTGGGGTATTTATTCTGTATAACACTTTGTAAAAGATACGTTGATCTGTTCTTGTATCATACTTCTACTTGTAACCAAATTCTCTCAAAGATTATATGTTCTTAATTAATTGCAACAAGTATTTTCTCAGACAATAGCATAGAAACAGAGGTTTTGAAGAGAGAGAGTAATCTCTTTCATTTCTCAAATGAACCCTCAGGTTCCACTTACAAAACCGAGCATTTACTCTTTCGACCGAGGCACAGGAAACATCTTTGCAGTTACAAACAAGTCTGCCTCAAACATAGAAATATTTCTCAAATAATCACCGACTTGTTACAACAGATCAACCTGAACCATCTGAGTTGCGGTTACAATTTTTTTTTCCACATCAAATACCGATTGACAGCAGCTTTCACCATTGAGTGAACATGAACATGGAGTAGAAAAATCATGTTACAATGCTCCAAGCTTATCTTGGCGAATTAAGAAATTTTACCTAGCTGCTTCCACACTTCACGGATGGTCAATCATCTGCCGCAAGTTTCTTCACAGAAGGTTGGGCAATTGGCTGCTCCAGTTCTTCAAGCTGAATCAAAAAATTAAAATGATGTCAATGTTCTTCCTTCATAGAGCACTATGTTCATGAACAAACCAAACAGGTAACATGAGTGGAACCCATTTTGTTCACATTTTACTGGAACCGAGTGAATATTCTATTGAGGAAAGATATCTCACCTTCCAAATCAAACTTTCCTGACTGTTCTTTTGCAACACTCGCAATAACATCTATATCACCCAACAAAGCCTCCTTGCCAATTTTTTAGATTCTGTTTAAGTCACTGGCATACTGAAATAGACTTTGCACGATATGGGATGCTAACTCAAAGACCAAACATATGCAGAAGTTTGTAGAATTGAATTAAGGTAATTACCATTCACACAAATACCGATTGACAGCAACTTTCATGTACAATCCAACAGATACGTATTTACCATTGAGTGAACATGAACATGGAGTAGAAAAGTCCCATTACAGTGCACATGTCTTGGTAAATTCAGAAATTTTACCTAGCTGCTATCACATTCCACGGATGGTCAATCATCTGCCGCAAGTCTCTTCAGAGAAGGTTTGGCAGAAATCTGCTCGTCATTAGCTCGTCTGATGCCTCTGCTAACACTACTTGTTGCTGCTGCTGTAGGCATAGTTTGGAAATGGACGCTGCTGTTTGACCCAGCCACCTGTGAATCCAAACATGCAGCTCTTGCCATAGTATTGCTAACATTCTGCTCATCAACCCTCTTCATAATCTTATCTATGCCAGAGCTTTGGATAGACATTGCTTGCTCCAGTTCTTCAAGCTGATTCAAAACAATCAAGATATGTCACTGTTCATTACAAGCAAGACAATCGGTCTTCTTCGTTTATAGATTTCATGAGCAAAACCAAACTGGTAACATCAATATAAAATCTAGCTTATTCACCTTTTTAAGGAGTTGGGCCAACATTCTGGTAGCCTTATCTTCTTGACTGAATTTTCCTGACAGTCCTCCAGCAGCAGATGAACCAATATCTTTATCAGCCAACAAACCTTCCTTGGCATTTTTCACATTCTGTATATGTGACTGGCATAGTGAAATAGCCTTTGCACAATATGGGATCGCATCCCCAACCTTGGATGCTAACTGAAAGACCAAACATATGAGGAAGTTTCTACACATGAATTAAGGCAATTAACAAAGGAATAATCGGACCAAACAATAGAGCAGCATTTTCCTCTACTGATCACAGTTCATACCCGTGTAAGAAACAGACAGAGAAATCTTTAGCAAGAAAAACCTTCAGCTACACTGAGGAAATCTATTCCCTAACCAAAAAGATACAACCCCAGATACTATTACTACTACTCGGCGGAGTTATTGGCACTACTATCAACACAAAGAGGATACAGGCGGACAAGTCGAGATCATCAGGTCTAAGAAAATGTTCCAAAATGGCTAGAGTTTCCAAGTAGTAACCAACTGCACTGTCTCTGTCCCCTGCATAAGTCAAAAAAACAAACGTTGATGCCATGCGTGACCATTTAGCTGGGTAACAAACTGGAAATTAGGATAACTGAACTACCTCTTCTCACAGAGACTTTGGCGAGGGCATAAAATATATTAGCTTTCTCCATTGTTTTTTCTGGGCTCTTCACAACTATCGCTCTTGCAATAGACAACATTTTCCAGGCGAGATGCAGATCAGAATTAGCTTCATTGCATGTCATGTTCACATCCTTATCTTTGCTGTTCAAGTTTTCCCTTACCAAGTGACTATATCAGCACTTAAAACAAAAGGAAGAATAACATTTCTTACTTATAAAAACGGAATAGTTTTATTGTTCCCGGCCTCTGAACCAAGCATTACCCAGCCTAAGAAGAAAAATACAACATGACAAACAATTTGTATACCATGGGATTACTCGTATTAGCCAAACAATGAGATGGATACAAATATGGAATTAATCCAACTTAATCAGCATACTGTGATCACATAATACACTAATGAATTTAAAACAAATAGTTTGAACTTTGATGGAAATATAATCAGTTATTGGCATCGTTGCTTAGCTTTCATTACACATGGTTGCTAAAAAGAGGAACTCTAACAAGTACACTTGCTAAACAAAATAAGTAGAATGAAGCCAGTAATTATTAGATCCATACCTATTTAATCTCGATTGCTAAAAAGAGGAACTCTAACAAGTACAGTTGGTAAACAAAAAATAATATACTACCTCCGTCCCAAAGTATTTGTCAAAATATGAATGTATCTATACACAAAATATGTCTAGATACATCCATATTTTGACAAATCTATGACAACTAATTTGGGGCGGAGGGAGTACATATAAAGTAGAAGGCAAATAGCTCACATTTGGTCACCCATTACAAGCTTTATTGTGAGCAATAAGAGCACTTATCTGTTTTCTGGAATAAATCAATTGCAACTTATGAACTACTAAGTACTAACGAAACAAAATTTGGCCTCACGAGGATTATACTGAGGGTTCAAGAAATACATCCAGGAGGCAAGCAGTTCAAGCCCAAAAAATAATGATTTGCATTGGCATGAGTAACACTACTGACTAGCAGTGATAGGAAAGAACAGGCGTTGCAAAATTAATAATCTGTAGAGTTTATCAACTATAGAGATAAAAAAAAGTATAGTATTGCCTTCCCGTGCATAAGACTCTCCGAGGCAGCAGCAGATTCATGTTACAGTTGTTGGGTAACCCACAACTTTCTCTACAAAAAACTAATCCCATGGGTGCAAGTGATATACAGTATACCTTCTTCAGAAAAGCCTCTCTCCAAAGGCGGAACATACTTAACATTGCTACCAGAGGCTGCTGAGCTCCCAGCATCATCTTTGCTGGCTGTTGATGCAATTTTGACTGATTCTTCATTTAGTGCACTCTTGGAAACACTACCCAAAGGATTGGTCACTGGCAGGGCTTTGCATAACTGCGGAGCAAGTTTTCCGTAATGTAGAACCCTATGTGACAGCAAAGCATAAATTTGTCAACGCAGCTTTTTTAAGGCTATAGCATAAACATAAAACATAATGTAATCAAAGGTATAACATGATATACAGTATACCTTCTTCAGAAAAGCCTCTCTCCAAAGGCGGAACATACTTAACATTGCTACCAGAGGCTGCTGAGCTCCCAGCATCATCTTTGCTGGCTGTTGATGCAATTTTGACTGATTCTTCATTTAGTGCACTCTTGGAAACACTACCCAAAGGATTGGTCACTGGCAGGGCTTTGCATAACTGCGGAGCAAGTTTTCCGTAATGTAGAACCCTATGTGACAGCAAAGCATAAATTTGTCAACGCGGCTTTTTTAAGGCTATAGCATAAACATAAAACATAATGTAATCAAAGGTATAACATGATAACCATTATCCTTACACAGGGAGCTAATTATGTTCTGTTGAACTTTTTTATAACTACTCACTAGTGCTTGACAAGATTAGCAACTACAACTCCGATGCACCCTAGAAATAAACTGCACAGGGATGAAATATTTGCAACTAACTAGTACAGGAGAGGAATAATAGGGCTTCTCAAATATGATAACACCTATCCATCAAGCAAATGGGTTTCAATAGTTGATTTGATGCTCATCGCGTTACAGACATCTTACAAAAAAAGATGCCAGGCCCTAACTACCAAGTATGCTTATCGGTTCACATTGGCTAACTGTACTCACTAGTCTATCAAACACCAACACAGATAAAACCAAAAAAAATGTCACGACCATTGTTAAACATATAAAATCAGAACACCACACTTGGTAACCACCTCATATAAATCATTTTAAGTTCTAATAATGAGCTAACTAGAAGTATCAAATGCAGAAAGTAAGTCAGACATAAACGCTGAATTAATTGGAAGTCTTTTTTCCCCCACAATCCATCGGTACGTATGCTATTGCCTGTGGGAGAAGTGGAGTTCGGCAGCAGGACCCTGACCTGATCTTGAGGGCACGGCTGAACCAGTCACTTGCCCTGGCGAAGCTGCCCTCCTGCATGGCCTTGCACCCCTTATTGAACAGCTCATGCGCAAACTTTAGTGTTTCCTCCTCGTGTTTGCCCTCGAGTGCTTTGAGCCTAGAGCGTGGAGTATAGAAGCCAACAATTGGAATGAAATTACAGACATCATGGTCATCGCACACCTTCCTCACCCGATCTGATTTTAGTTCAATTGTGAAGACGCCAGCAGCCGTGTTAATGAAAATAACATTTGCTCCCTCAGCAAAGCCCAACACATGCACTGAAGTTGCGGCATCCACAAGAGCACCATTTGGGAGCAAACTTTCCAAGTAGATGACCCGGCTCAGTACCCATTTGCCATCATTCGCCTCCCATGACCACAATTTGAGATGAGGATCCATGGCTTGGCTAACTCGCAGTTCACCACCCTCCGCCAGGATGAGGTTATATCTCGCCTCGTCGAAAGAGTCAATGGGGGCTATTCTGGGGAGTTCAGTCAGGTTGTGCCTGGCCAAGTCATACTCCAGAATCATCCCATAGTCGGACATGAAGTGAGCAGAGAGCTCCAAACAAGCACGCTGGAATAGTAAACAAAGTTGCCGAAGGCGCCGTTAAGGCAGATCAGCTCGCCCCATGTGCCAGTTTCCGGCGAGTACACGCACGCCTTGGTGACATACTCCTCGTCGTCAGTGTCAAACTCGTCGGAGAAAACGAAGACCACACACCAAGGCAGTCACGGTGGTCGCACCCGTCCGCTGTGCAGAACACGGCCGCGGTCGGGAAGCTGCTGTCGAATGCCGCGGGCACGGACACACGCTGCTGGGCTCCCGTGATTGGCTCCCACAGGAGCAGTTCCCAATCACCCTGGAACTTGGAGAGGAAGAGGGCACGGCCGTGGCGGCAGTCGATCGCCCGCCATAAGCGCCGGTCCGGGACGTCGAGGGAGAAGGACGAGACGGTGGTGGGGATGAATTGCGGGATGCGCTCGTCATCCCAATCATGGAGGAAGCCGAGCACGGGAGGTGTGCGGTGGAGCTCCTGTAGGCGGCGCCGGAAGCTGGGGTGGGATATGGCGCTGCTCCAGGCCTTGCAGACGACGGAGGCACGGAGGAGGGAGGCTAGGTCGTCCGGAGGGAGGCGAAGGAGCATCTCTTCGACGAGCTCGTCCGGGAGCGCCGGTGGCGAGGCGCGCGGGTGAGACGGCGCTGCCATGGTGGTCACGGTGTGCGTCTGGATCTGGAGGTTTAGGAGGTCGTCCGGGAGCGCCGGCGGCGAGGGGCGGCAGCGTGGCGGCGATGCCATCGTGGCCTGGTGTGGGTCTGGATCGGGGGAACGCTCGAGTTTGGAATGGTTGCGCTCAACCAGGTTGAAATTTCTTTTTTCATTTTTCTTGTTTGCACGGAAGATTCCTACGAAAAAATGTACACTTGTAAATTGCAATATTTGGATTAATCTAGCAAGGGGCCGCGCATGGCTTGATTTCCCCTGCATTCCTATACACCACATTTCACTTACAGTATTTTCTTTTTTTTTAAATGCACTTACAGTAGTTACTAGTAGAATGGTTTGAGGATTGAGGTACAGTTGTCTTATATTTCGTATAATATGATTGTATGAAATTATGAACTACTCCGTCCGCTTGCAAATTAAGTACATGTTGCAGATTTTAGTACAAACTAGCAATACTGCTTGTGTCTGTTGGAATATATGTCGAATATGTGTACGAGTAGAGCTACGCTAGGACTTGTAATTAAACGGAAGGTTAGGTGTTTGAGTCGGACACGTGTAACCTGGCCTAATATATAAAGGCACCGGGAGTAGCCCAAATAGACACGACGAAAGCTAGTAGGCTAGACACAAGATCACGAGGGGACGGTCCGGCGCCCGTGGCAGGGGCGGCCGGACCGGCGTGGCGTTGAGATCTGGTGCGTCTGTATTGCCTCGGCGGGCTTGTCGTCGATGACGACTTGATAGCAGCAGGCGCGCAAGGGAAGCCGGCGGCTTGTGCCGGCGACCAAGGCGGCCGGTGCAGCAGTATCAATGGGGAGGAGCGCCCGTAGTCATGCCCCGCAGATGTAGGCGAGTTCGCCGAACTGCGTTACCAAATCTCGGTGTCGTGTTTTGCTGTGATTGTTTGTCCTCGGTAGATCGACTATGCGCCTACGATTTGTAACAAGTGGTATCAGAGCGAGGTTCGAAGGCCACATAAATTGATCTAGAGGAAGGAGATGCATCGTCGATCGAGTTGGATTGTTCGCGGGACGGCTGCGGTGAATCCGCGGTAGCAGCGAGATGAAACTCGAAAGATGCAATCGGCAGCGGCGTATTCCTAGCGATAGCGCCCTAGCAAGGCGCGTGTTCAAGTTGGACTCGACGCGACAGCACGCGCAGAGGCAGCATGCACAGCGTTTGGAGTTGCAGCGCCTCGTTGCATGTGTGGCCCCACGGCTGATGGAGGACGGCTGGTAACTCGATCGGAACGTACGGCTCGTTTACCTGGCGGAGGCTCAGGTGGACGGTTCCTGGATTTGGGCATATGCAAGGCGCGGGCACAAGAGCAGCTAGCAGGTCCAGGTACAGGTCAAGGCGCGCGAGGACAGGTGGTCCAAGGAGCTGTGCGCGTGTGATGCTGGTCCAAGGAGCATGCACCAAGCTATGCAAGGAAACGTGAGATTTGTTTGTGAAAAAAAAATCTGTACCATGGATAGATACGGTGCATGGAGAAGCAACATGCAGGAAAAGAAAAAGGTGCATTGGGAGTTGTGGGACATGGTACGTGTACCCAAGAAGCTACCAGGAAGCAAGTTTCTTTTAGGTTTATTGCTCAGTTTGCGCGGGTTTCTACAGAAAGGTTAGCAGATTGGCGATGTGCGTATAAGGCTGGGAGCAGTCTGGAGTACATCGCGGATGATCATGCATATACGGGCGCCGGACAGTGCACGACAATTTGCCGGGTGTACTAGGCGCAAGGTGGAGCATGGTTGCAGTCGGATGCGTTTCGGCTGAGTTGGACTGGACAGTCTGATGGGACAGAATACGGTGAAGATCGGCGATGACGACGTAGGAGCGTGACGGCTGATGGTGTCCGGATTCTGTGGCGTGGAAACACGTGGCGCATGCCTGAGGGGTGCGTTCTTCAACATGTAATAGCGCGGGGTTGATTCAAGATGTCGTACGCATGAGATCTTGAGGTCGACGTGGCGCGGGGTGGACTGATCATCTACCATGGAGTCATGTTGAAGGTGGAGCTGGAGTCTGACGATTCCACTCAGCTGATGGAGGGCTACGGCGTAAGCGCGGAGAGTCGAAGCCTAGTCAGCGGGAAGGCGAGAAGCACGTTGGTCGGACTGGACGTCAGGGTTCGAGAGATACGTGGAACTCGGCATCGGTCGGGTACGACTGATGGTTATCTGCAGTGGGGCCTGAGATGGTGTGGGTTAGCTACCTGGCAGATCTTGGCCAAGATTGCGGATGCTCGACGCGGTAATAGCGGCGAGGCGTGTGGTAAGCACGGGACACGGCGACGGGACGAGGCACGGACGGTCGGACATGAGGTTTGACATGTGTGCAGGGGTTCTGAAGCAGTGTTGGCAAGTACCAGGTTCGAGTTGGTGACTGGGTCTATCGGGATTGACATCAAGTGATGGACATGAGTCGGCCATGGAGAATCTGCGAAAGCGGTGATGAGACAGTTGTGAATTTGACTGGAGATGACTTAAGACAACGGCGAAATTTCTTCAAGGTTTCAGAGATGCAGTCAACAATAGCGAGAATGATGAGTTCAGGTAACTCTTATTTGTGACACCTAATATGTGAGTTGTTCACTTTCACATGGATCAAGGACGAGGCTACCAAGGTGACGATGCAACGGCGTTGTCGATATGGTGACTTTATGATCGTTGTGTGATGGCGGTGGACGGATACTCCGGAGAGTTGGGAGCACATGACAAGAGTGAGGAAGAACTTAATTTTCGTGGGAGCATTGACTGTGGTGAAACAAGGAAGTAAGTACGGTTGCAGGTGGAGTCATATGGAGTCAAGAGAGTAGCAGCTGAGATCATGATTAATGGTTCAAGTCCAGGTATACAAAGATTCGGCATGACGGCTTCAAGATGGCGAAGGGCATATTCGCCAAGGTGGAGTTTGTTGGAATATATGTCGAATATGTGTACGAGTAGGGCTACGCTAGGAATTGTAATTAAACGGAAGGTTAGGTGTTTGAGTCGGACACGTGTAACCTGGCCTAATATATAAAGGCACCGGGAGTAGCCCAAATAGACACGACGAAAGCTAGTAGGCTAGACACAAGATCACGAGGGGACGGTCCGGCGCCCGTGGCAGGGGCGGCCGGACCGGCGTGGCGTTGAGATCTGGTGCGTCTGTATTGCCTCGGCGGGCTTGTCGTCGATGACGACTTGATAGCAGCAGGCGCGCAAGGGAAGCCGGCGGCTTGTGCCGGCGACCAAGGCGGCCGGTGCAGCAGTATCAATGGGGAGGAGCGCCCGTAGTCATGCCCCGCAGATGTAGGCGAGTTCGCCGAACTGCGTTACCAAATCTCGGTGTCGTGTTTTGCTGTGATTGTTTGTCCTCGGTAGATCGACTATGCGCCTACGATTTGTAACAGTGTCGTTGGTAGGGAGCGGAAAAAAATCAACTCCGCCGCTGTTTGAATTACATTGAACTGTTCTTGTATCATAGTTCTACTTGAAACCAGATTCTCTGAAAGATTATACAGTATGTTGTTTCTAGCATCATACTACGTTTTTTGCCCCTTTTTGCTCTCAGGCATTTTCCATACGCACAAGTATTTTCTGAGACAAGAGCATAGAAACAGAGGTTTTGCAGAGAAAAAAGAAGAGAGTAGTTGCTCTTTCAACTGATGCAACAGTGTGATTGTCCAATTTATCAGGCATACAAACATTTCTCAAAATGAACCATGAAGTATTTGCACTTGCAAACACTTTTTGCATTAGCAGATTCACATGACATGCGGTCGCAACATAAAAAGGATGAACAAGCACGTCCAAGATCAAAGAATATATAACCATACGCCGTGGGAGCATAAAGTGGAAGATTTTCAAGGAGGGCAAACAATTATACCGGATGTCCAAGGCGACCAAGGTACTGATACGTCATAAACGTATCCCTAATTTCCGATGCTTCATGATGATATTATGCCAATTGCTACATGTTTTCTCCCTTCATTATGTCATTTTTATCGATTTTCTGGACTAACCTATTGACAAGATGCCACAGAGCCAGTTTTCTGTTTTCTGCTATTTTTAGTTTCAGAAAAGTTGGTCTGAAATATTCTCGGAATTGGAAATTTCGAAGCACAAAAGTCATATTTTCCCCGGAAGCATCCAGAAGACCGAAGAGGAGACGAAGAGGGGTATTAGGGGGCCCACACCATAGGGTGGCGCCCCCCCCCTTGGCTGCGCCAGGGGGTGGTGTGGGGCCCCTGGACCTCCACCGCCTCTGCCCTTTCGCCTATTTAATCCCCCAGATGGAAAACCCTAAGCACCTGATCAAAATCTCCGAAAAAGTTCCGCAGCCGCCATCACCGTCAACCCTAGATCATGAGGGCTCTGGAGCTGTTTTTCGGCACACTGCCGGAGAGAAAATAATCACCGGAGTCTTCTACATCACCATGCCTTCCTCCGGAGTGATGCGTGAGTAGTTCATCCCTGGACTACGGGTCCATATCAGTAGCTAGATGGTTGTATCCTCCTCATATGCCTCCATGTTTAGATCTCCTGAGCTGCCTATCATGATCGAGATCGATCTTATGTAATTCTATATGCTGTGTTTGCTGGGATCCGATGAATATTGAACTTATGCCAAGTTGATTATAGTCTCTATTGCATATGTTATTTGTGATCTTTCATGCTTTCCGTTGCTAGTGGTTGCTCTGGCCAAGTAGTTGCTAGTGACTCCAAGAGGGAGTATTTATGCTTGATAGTGGGTTCATGCCTCCTTGTTGCCTTGCTCGAGTGATGGAAACGTGAAGGGGGAGGATGTGATGTTGCCATTAGGGAGAAAACAACGGTGAGAGTACCCGCGTGTATAATCATTGCTTACATTACACACTTTGTTTAATACAATTATCTGTTGCTTGCAACTTAATACCTAAGGGGGTTTGGATGATAACCTGGGGTGGATTCTTAGTCATAGATGCAGATGGATGTCGGTCTATGTATCTTGTTGTAATGCCTGCACTAATTATCATAGTAATCAACATGTTATAATATGCACTAGGGTGCAACCTTTATTTGTCAATTGCCCAGCTGTAATTTGTTCACCCAGCATGCCATCTTTTATGGAGAGACACCACTAGTGAACCTATGAACCCCGGTCCATTTTCCACACTGTTAAACAAACCACAAAAATTTCCTCCTTTCTCTACTTTCTGCAAGTATACAACTATTTTCCACACTATATGTCTAATCTTTGTTTTCAGCAAGACCGGTGAGATTTTTACAACCTCACTTTACCGTTGGGCAAAGTATTTTGGTTGTGTTGTGTGCATATTCCACGTTGTTGCTCACACCAGTGAAGCGCCAGCACCACCGTCAGTGGCATCAACCTTTCGAAGGTCCTCCTTCTCCTACTGGATTGATAACCCTGGTTCTTAACTAAGGGAAAACTCATACCGATGTGCTCATCACACCCTCCTCTTGGGGTATCCCAACAAAGAGCATCAAGGATTTTTCTGGCGTTGTCGGATATATACCGATTAGGGGTATATCCGGCATTGTCCTAAAGAGCCGGATTACCAGGGTGGCCTGATTGGTAATGGATCACAGACCATTGGGAGGCCCAGTAAGCTGACGCGCAGAAGCCGGATTCTAGAAGAACCCGGACCAAGGCCCAAGTGGTGCGGCTTCGAGTAGAAGGAGGATTCCTGCTTTCCAAGTTAGAAACTTATCGTAGTCTTCTAGGTTTCGTTTCTGTAAGCCCTAACCTGGCTATCTATATAAAGCCAGACGGGAGAGAAGAAAGATATAGACAATTAGCTAGAAGCCAACTCGCCGAGAAGTTGATCCTCGTCGAGTTAGCGAATCCCAGATCACATTGTACTTTGTATACTTCAGGCTTCAGCCCTGATTTAGTGAGATTTCAGGAGTAGGAACGCCGCCTAGTTGCAACGTACCGAACCTGGGTAATTTTGGTGTCCCTGGTTTTCGTACTACCACGTCCCCCCACGTCTCTACCAGTAGTCTCATGGCACTCCCGTCTATGAACTCTACTACGATGTCTCGACAGTTGGCGCCCACCATGGGGCCAGCGATGTCAGGCCTTATGTTTCGATCCGGGATACTCGGCGGAATCGTCAGTACCGTAACTGTCGGAAGCCTGGAATTCGACAACGACGCCAGGCTCTTCCTCGACAATGGATCGTACATGCCAGCACGGAATCATCTGGTAAGTGCCTGCGTTTTACCGATTGGGTCTGCAAACATTTTTATCGAATTATCTGCAGAGGCAATGGGATTCTGTGGTGGAAGTAGATTTATTCCACCCGCCCTATATCCAGTTGAAGAAAACTATGATGCTGGATTTTGCTCAGATCGCTGATATCCCGCTGAAATTGCTTCCTCTTCGGAGATATCTGCAATCATATCTCACTTTATTGGCATGGTGCAATCCGAGGTCGCTCAAAACACGGATGACAGCAATCCCGTGGAAGAGGCAGATGAAAACAATCTCACAGTAGAAGTGGAAGATCCGACACCCGTCAATATGATGACGAACTCGGAAGCCGACTCTGTGCTAGCCGCCATTGAGGCGAGATTGGAGTCAGAACCCGGATCGGAAGAGCTCGATTCCAAGGACAAAAATGAAGACGCTTTCGAAAGAAAGGTCAAATCTCTTCAAGAGGGATTCCATGAAGTGCTTATGGCAAACCAGTTGAAAACACGGATGCCAAAAGCCAGAAAGACCCTAAAACACCTTCGCCAGATGAGGAAAGAGCGGACGGTGAAACCAGTCCAATTTACCCTGATGTCAAAGAATTGACAGGAGATGAACCTGGTAAAAAACCTCCCTCTTCCAAGAAAAGAAACAAGACTTCCAAGAAACTCCAGTACAAAGTCCGGAAGAAAAAATTGGCGGATACCGCCAATGAAAACCTAGAAGTAGGAGGAGGAAGTGGGGTCAAGCGTGCGGAGAAGAAAACCAAGGAAATCCCTGTTCCATTAATGTCGGAACAGGATGAACGTGATTTACTTCAAACTCATGTGGGGCGCCACGAACCCCATGAAGTGTTGGAAGCCAGGAGACAAGCTCTCCAACGGCAGCAGCAACATCTATTCAGAACTCAAGGAAACCTCCTAAAAACCCAAGCTGACATTAAGTTGCAGGAGGAAGAAATTGAGGAGTACGAAAGAAGGAATAGATCTGGCAAAAAACCTACACGGTTACCCGGAATCGCAAGACCGGAAGTATTGCCACCAAAGGAACGGTTCCAAAACCCTTCCTGGCAAAAGCAAGTAAATTGTATTGATGCCAAGGGCAATGTATACAAAACCGCAGCAGAAAATGAAGAAGCCGCATTCGCCATCCTCAATGATGATATGTACTCCAATGACGAAAAGCTTCAAGGGGTGTATGCTTTCTTAGGAAAGGCATTGTAACAACAACAGCGAGGGCAGGCAAGATCAGGGAAGTTGCATGATGACTCGGCCCTATGAAAAACCGCCACATGCGCCGCTGGAGCACCTGGACCTGGCGAACCTAGAGAATCAAGCAATTCCAAAGAGAAGAAAGAGGATCCGAGAAAGGACAAGAAATTTCCAGATCATAAGGATGCAGCGTCCAGGACAGGATCCCATCCACCGAAAGGTGGAATTAATCCCCGAGATCGGGAGGAACAAAACCGGAAAGACGGAAAAGTAATGCCGCCTCCGAGACGCCCTGCTGAAAAAACCATAAGATACGACATTCCTCACAGACGTGAGAGATCCCGTACTCCTCCTACGAACAAAGAAAGGCCAAGAAGTAGAAATCCACCTTATTCCAAAGGACATGACAACAGACGAAATAGGCATAATCCTGGAAAAGCGTACTCATGCAACAATGGTAAAGAAAGGAGCAGATCCCCTTCTATCTATTCAGCCGGCAAATATTTCGTTCACGTTGATAAAGCGGAAAGAGATGATCTATACTTTGGACCTAAGTGTTTCACTGATAGGATTCGGAGAATAACTCTACATTCTGGCTTTGCCAAAGTTGGTCCAACATACAAAAAATATACCGGCTGTACAAACCCGGATACCTGGCTCTCAGACTACTATACAGCCGTCCAGATTAACAAAGGGACAGATCTAGAGGCGGTAAAATTCCTCCCCCTAATGTTACTGGATGGAGCTAGTGATTGGATCAACGGGCTTCCGTTAAGAACCGTGGATAGCTGGGATGATATGGTTAGATTTTTCATTCAGCATTTTGGGGGAACATACAAACGCCCCAAGAGCATCAACCAGCTAAACCGCTGCATCCAGTATGAAGATGAGCCGTATGTCGACTTTTATCTCAAGATGGACTGCAATGAAAAACACCTGTTCTGGAGTAAGTGATGTACAAGCAATACATGCTTTCATCAATGGTTTAAATCCCGGCCTCATACCGTTCATGGTTGGTTCAAAGGAGCACAACGATATCGGATCTATGCTTACCACCGCTAATGAGTGACGCCCCGGGACCGGGCACTATGCAGATTTCAGCATTTCCGCCAAATCCGCATAATAACCGATTCCAGGTTGCCATTTATGATAAGATTACAATAGTTCACGAATATTCCACAATTACAACAGCAACAGATAGATACAAGACGACTCGAACGAGTCAAGAATACAGCTGATAGAATACAAAGATCCAAATAACAACGGAAGAAACAAACGTCCGGCTACGGAAAAGATACAAATTGGACTAAGAGTCCTGAAGATAACCGAAGGCGTCCAATCCCTGCCCAGGCCAAGCCGGAGGGATTCCCAAGCTAACGTCGTCAGACTTCAAACCTGTTGACTGCAATGTTGAATATGCAGCCACGAAAATGAATTCGTGGGTCAGTACGGTTAAGTACTGGCAAGGGGATAAAACCCATACTCACAAGATACCGGCGTAACCAGTCATCACAAGATACAAATACTTTGGGTACAACGGAAAGGAAGGGATTATTGCAAAGAAGCGGCAGCGGGCTGCACTAACCAACTACAGAGAGATACTACAACTTCCGGCTAACAGAAAGAAGATAAGATCGAGTATTGTAACCAACTGAAAGATAACTTCAAACAAAACCCATCCTGGATCTCGCCCCTTATCCGAAGAAGCAATCCGAGGATAACTCACACAGTTGGATTAAAGATGATTCAGGTTATTGTGTCAATAAACCTATTACTAGTCAACTTAGTATTAGTTAGGTGTAAGTTGTTCTGAGTACTTGTTAGCCAGTACTTTCACCAAGTCAACCATAACCGCGGAAAACACGGCTTCTCGAGAAGATTTACCCTGCAGGGGTGCACCAATTTAGCCGTACACGTAAGAATAACCCGCCAGATGGAACGGCCATTCCACCAAGCGGGGCACTCAACACAACCCAACCCTTCTTCGCATCAAGCCCAAAGCACCACGTGTTGTGCGTGCGCGGCTAATCGAGCCCCCGAAGAAAAGGGGACCCTCATAGCACTGGAAGACCACGCCGCCCTAAATGCCGACTACAAAAGTTCCACCCTGGCGCCAAGGGTTCGTACCTGCATATGCGTGCAGCAAATGGAAAGCCCGAACTAAATGTGGCGATTTGGACGAGATGCGAATCGAGTCAAATTGAGGGGGGCGCCCATACACGCTTCCCACATGCGGTTAGTGCGCTCATCATGGATCAGTAGACAAGACCCTTTTCCTATTAGGGTCGACACTAGCAGGCTTCAAAACCACGCCGGGCCTCCTGCCAGTGCCTTATCATCAAATTATTATTACCCAAATCATTAACATGTTGTTGATTGAATTGAAACCCAACTATCAACTAAACAGGTGATAAGACGGACAACAAAACTTGAGCACAAACAACACTAAGCATGCAACTACGACACGAGGGCCAACAAGGTAAACAAACAACAGTTAATAGGAAGTGGAAGGAAGGCTATATCATGGCTGCAAGGTAACATATAATAGGATCGAGACTCAAGCATCGAATCAAAAGGCTAGAATAAGAACAACGTAAAGAATCGGTAACAAATGATGAAAGGCAACACGGATAGCAAGTGAGTATACTTGCCTGAGATCCCGCAAGGTAGCAGAACTTGTCGTTGTCCACATCATCTCAACGTCCTATCCGCGAAGAAGCAACGAACTAAAAGAAACACCGGATGCAACAATTACTACTACGACAAAAGATCCAGCATGATCCTAGTTTATATGCATGGCATGGCAAGATGCAACATGGGAAACAACTTAAGCAATTTAATCGGAACCGGAGTCCGGAGAAATAGGAATTGGTTCAAGTTGTTTATCTATCCATCAATTTAAATGTTGTTTAGCATGGCAAACAATAAAGTAGATGAGTTAGGCAATTTAAATGGAATGGGGCAACAGTTGGAATTAATTAGCCCACACATTCCATATTTATTTATTAGGTGAACATGCATAACACTAATACAAATGCAACATGCAAGGTGCAAACATGAACATGGATGGCATGAACAGATTAAGTGCATTTTTCTGGTATGAAAACATATTTTATTTGTTGGATTTGGAATTAAAATGAGCAAGTTATCAAATTAGCAATTTTAATGCATTAATTAAGAAATAGTTGTTTTCAGCAATTTAAATTATTCAAAACAGAAAACAAAGTTGATAATTGCAAAGTTTAGAGAATTTTGATTGGAAAACATATTTTACTTTTCAAATTTGGAGTTAAAATGAATTAGTTATGATTTATGCAATTAAAACAATTTTAAATTGAGCCGGAAGCCCAACATTTAATTTAGGAGGTTCGAGTTATTTATCTACCCACAAAAATGCAATGCAACACATGAATGAGATGACATTTTAATTATAGATGATTTGTTATAGAAAATAGGGCATAGGTATAGGGGTTTGGGTTTGGGTTCGCACGTTGGAAAGAGGATCGCCGGGGTCAACGCCGGTGCCGTCAGGACGTGGAGGAAGCAGACGAAGAATGGGAAGTAGACAAAGTCGTCGTAGGAGGGGAAGTAGACATTCCGTTGTCGATGTAGTCGAAGTCGATGTCTTCGGGTCATAGAGGAAGTAATCGACGTAGGCGTGGTAGGGGAAGTAGTCGACGTCGTTGTAGTAGGGGAAGTAGTCGACGTCGTTGTAGTAGGGGAAGTAGTCGTAATTGCACCACCGCATCATCGTCTTCGGGGCATCGAGGAGATAATTGTTCTCGTGTCGTCGTCGAAGTAGTCATTCAACGCCCGAAGTCGATGTAGTCATAGTAGTCGTGGGCGAGCCGCTACCGCATCGTCTTCGGGGTCGGAGGTGATCGTGATGGTCCCGGTCTTCGGGCGCGCACGAAGGCGGCCAACGCAAAACGGACATGACGATCTTGTCGAGGTAGCGGAACTTGTCGACGAAGATCTTGTCATCGAGGTACGGCTCGGGGTCGATCTTGGCACGGTCGTAGTCGAGGTAGTAGTTCTTGTCGTCGTCGAGGTACTCTTAGCATCCTTGTAGGAGATCATGGCGGCATCACGGTCACGAGGATACGGGCACGAAGGCCACGGTCGCCACAACAAACGTAGCACATGTACAGACGGACACCGATCTTCTTGCGGACATGGCACCAAACACCTGTTGTGCGCCAAGGATGGCGCGAGCAGTGGCCATGGAAGGCGACAGGCAGGGGTGTAGAGCGAGGTGGGGGGTCCTCGAGGACGCCTTGGACGGGGAGGAGCACACCAGAGAGCGGAGGAGGGCGCTGGAGGTAGGCCACGGCGGCCATGGCGGGGAGAGGAGGAGCTCCGGCGGGGCGCCGGCCGTCCGCGGGGGAGGGGCGCTGCGAGAGGAGAGGGCAATGGGGAGGAGGGAGGCGAAGGTGGGGAGGGAAACGGGGCGGCCGGAGTGGAGGGAGGCGATCGAGGGAGAGGAGCGGGGCGACGGGAGGGCTCGGGCGGCGCTCGCTGGGATCGAGCGGAGAGGAAGGGGATCGATCGATCCCCTGTCTCTCTCGTGCGGGTGCGTGCGTGGGGTGCGCTGTGTGTGTCGTGTGCGTGTGTGGGTTCTGGGTGCGTGGGTGCGTTGCGTGAGTGTGTTGGGTCGTGTGCGTGCCTGTGTGGTGTGCGTGCGGGAGTCTGGGTGCGTTGCGTGGTGTGCTGTGGCCTAGGTGTGTGCGGTTGGGCAGGGTGGGCTTAGGGTTAGGTTTGGGATGGGGGATAGTAGGTGGGCTGGCTGGCCCATTGCGGCTAGCTTGCCTGCCTCTCCCCAAAACGTTTTTTTTCTTTTCTTTCATTTTATTACTTTCAAAAAAAGAAAAGAAAGGGTTTAGGGATTTAGAGAACAAATTTTTAACCATTTAAAAATATTGTAGAAAATGTTTCTATCGATGCCATGTGATATGATGCATGACGATGCAAAAGAGAAAACAACAACCAAGACTAAATAGGGAAAACCCCGGGCGTTACAGCCGACACCACTAACAAGGGGATTGCGCCCTCGCAATCCGCTCACAACCACGGGAGAGGAAAGAAGTTCGACTATCGATTCTTCATGCTTCCAGCTGATCTCCTCGACACCACTAACAAGGGTTTCTCGACACCACTAACAAGAGATTCTTGCTCGGAGTGACGACGATGTTCTTCCACCAGGAACCTTCCGAGGATCGAACCTATTAGGTTAAAGGCTCAGAAAACGTCCAACCACGTAGGATCCTAACACTTTGAAAGATTGAGTACGAGAGTAGACTCCAAAACAAATAAGATGGGAGGGGAAATAGAATAGGGATAAGGAGAAAAATAAGAATCCTATTGAGAGGTTTTCCAAAATAGTTTAGCAGAAATAGTTTTCGACACTCTAGAAACAACGACCGTTAGCGAGGTTATCCTACAGGCTTTGCGGACCCGTTGCTTCGATAACCATTCGTATCGAAACAATCTCGGGAATCGGAAACCATGCTCTGATACCATTTGTGACGCCCCGGGACCGTACACTATGCAGATTTCAGCATTTCCGCCAAATCCGCATAATAACCGATTCCGGGTTGCCATTTATGATAACATTACAATAGTTCACGAATATTCCACAATTACAACAGCAACAGATAGATACAAGACGACTCGAACGAGTCAAGAATACAGATGATACAATACAAAGATCCAAATAACAGCGGAAGAAACAAACGTCCGGCTACGGACAAGATACAAATTGGACTAAGAGTCCTGAAGATAACCGAAGGCGTCCAATCCCTGCCCAGGCCAAGCCGGAGGGATTCCCAAGCTAACGTCGTCAGACTTCAAACCTGTTGACTGCAATGTTGAATATGCAGCCACGAAAATGAATTCGTGGGTCAGTACGGTTAAGTACTGGCAAGGGGATAAAACCCATACTCACAAGATACCGGCGTAACCAGTCATCACAAGATACAAATACTTTGGGTACAACGGAAAGGAAGGGATTATTGCAAAGAAGCGGCAGCGGGCTGCACTAACCAACTACAGAGAGATACTACAACTTCCGGCTAACAGAAAGAAGATAAGATCGAGTATTGTAACCAACTGAAAGATAACTTCAAACAAAACCCATCCTGGATCTCGCCCCTTATCCGAAGAAGCAATCCGAGGATAACTCACACAGTTGGATTAAAGATGATTCAGGTTATTGTGTCAATAAACCTATTACTAGTCAACTTAGTATTAGTTAGGTGTAAGTTGTTCTGAGTACTTGTTAGCCAGTACTTTCACCAAGTCAACCATAACCGCGGAAAACACGGCTTCTCGAGAAGATTTACCCTGCAGGGGTGCACCAATTTAGCCGTACACGTAAGAATAACCCGCCAGATGGAACGGCCATTCCACCAAGCGGGGCACTCAACACAACCCAACCCTTCTTCGCATCAAGCCCAAAGCACCACGTGTTGTGCGTGCGCGGCTAATCGAGCCCCCGAAGAAAAGGGGACCCTCATAGCACTGGAAGACCACGCCGCCCTAAATGGCGACTACAAAAGTTCCACCCTGGCGCCAAGGGTTCGTACCTACATATGCGTGCAGCAAATGGAAAGCCCGAACTAAATGTGGCGATTTGGACGAGATGCGAATCGAGTCAAATTGAGGGGGGGCGCCCATACACGCTTCCCACATGCGGTTAGTGCGCTCATCATGGATCAGTAGACAAGACCCTTTTCCTATTAGGGTCGACACTAGCAGGCTTCAAAACCACGCCGGGCCTCCTGCCAGTGCCTTATCATCAAATTATTATTACCCAAATCATTAACATGTTGTTGATTGAATTGAAACCCAACTATCAACTAAACAAGTGATAAGACGGACAACAAAACTTGAGCACAAACAACACTAAGCATGCAACTACGACACGAGGGCCAACAAGGTAAACAAACAACAGTTAATAGGAAGTGGAAGGAAGGCTATATCATGGCTGCAAGGTAACATATAATAGGATCGAGACTCAAGCATCGAATCAAAAGGCTAGAATAAGAACAACGGAAAGAATCGGTAACAAATGATGAAAGGCAACACGGATAGCAAGTGAGTATACTTGCCTGAGATCCCGCAAGGTAGCAGAACTTGTCGTTGCTCACATCATCTCAACGTCCTATCCGCGAAGAAGCAACAAACTAAAAGAAACACCGGATGCAACAATTACTACTACGGCAAAAGATCCAGCATGATCCTAGTTTATATGCATGGCATGGCAAGATGCAACAGGGGAAACAACTTAAGCAATTTAATCGGAACCGGAGTCCGGAGAAATAGGAATTAGTTCAAGTTGTTTATCTATCCATAAATTTAAATGTTGTTTAGCATGGCAAACAATAAAGTAGATGAGTTAGGCAATTTAAATGGAATGGGGCAACAGTTGGAATTAATTAGCCCACACATTCCATATTTATTTATTAGGTGAACATGCATAACACTAATACAAATGCAACATGCAAGGTGCAAACATGAACATGGATGGCATGAACAGATTAAGTGCATTTTTCTGGTATGAAAACATATTTTATTTGTTGGATTTGGAATTAAAATGAGCAAGTTATCAAATTAGCAATTTTAATGCATTAATTAAGAAATAGTTGTTTTCAGCAATTTAAATTATTCAAAACAGAAAACAAAGTTGATAATTGCAAAGTTTAGAGAATTTTGATTGGAAAACATATTTTACTTTTCAAATTTGGAGTTAAAATGAATTAGTTATGATTTATGCAATTAAAACAATTTTAAATTGAGCCGGAAGCCCAACATTTAATTTAGGAGGTTCGAGTTATTTATCTACCCACAAAAATGCAATGCAACACATGAATGAGATGACATTTTAATTATAGATGATTTGTTATAGAAAATAGGGCATAGGTATAGGGGTTTGGGTTTGGGTTCGCACGTTGGAAAGAGGATCGCCGGGGTCAACGCCGGTGCCGTCAGGACGTGGAGGAAGCAGACGAAGAATGGGAAGTAGACAAAGTCGTCGTAGGAGGGGAAGTAGACATTCCGTTGTCGATGTAGTCGAAGTCGATGTCTTCGGGTCATAGAGGAAGTAGTGGACGTAGGCGTGGTAGGGGAAGTAGTCGACGTCGTTGTAGTAGGGGAAGTAGTCGACGTCGTTGTAGTAGGGGAAGTAGTCGTAATTGCACCACCGCATCATCGTCTTCGGGGCATCGAGGAGATAATTGTTCTCGTGTCGTCGTCGAAGTAGTCATTCAACGCCCGAAGTCGATGTAGTCGTAGTAGTCGTGGGCGAGCCGCTACCGCATCGTCTTCGGGGTCGGAGGTGATCGTGACGGTCCCGGTCTTCGGGCGCGCACGAAGGCGGCCAACGCAAAACGGACATGACGATCTTGTCGAGGTAGCGGAACTTGTCGACGAAGATCTTGTCGTCGAGGTACGGCTCGGGGTCGATCTTGGCACGGTCGTAGTCGAGGTAGTAGTTCTTGTCGTCGTCGAGGTACTCTTAGCATCCTTGTAGGAGATCATGGCGGCATCACGGTCACGAGGATACGGGCACGAAGGCCACGGTCGCCACAACAAACGTAGCACATGTACAGACGGACACCGATCTTCTTGCAGACATGGCACCAAACACCTGTTGTGCGCCAAGGATGGCGCGAGCAGTGGCCATGGAAGGCGACAGGCAGGGGTGTAGAGCGAGGTGGGGGGGTCCTCGAGGACGCCTTGGACGGGGAGGAGCACACCAGAGAGCGGAGGAGGGCGCTGGAGGTAGGCCACGGCGGCCATGGCGGGGAGAGGAGGAGCTCCGGCGGGGCGCCGGCCGTCCGCGGGGAAGGGGCGCTGCGAGAGGAGAGGGCGATGGGGAGGAGGGAGGCGAAGGTGGGGAGGGAAACGGGGCGGCCGGAGTGGAGGGAGGCGATCGAGGGAGAGGAGCGGGGCGACGGGAGGGCTCGGGCGGCGCTCGCTGGGATCGAGCGGAGAGGAAGGGGATCGATCGATCCCCTGTCTCTCTCGTGCGGGTGCGTGCGTGGGGTGCGCTGTGTGTGTCGTGTGCGTGTGTGGGTTCTGGGTGCGTGGGTGCGTTGCGTGAGTGTGTTGGGTCGTGTGCGTGCCTGTGTGGTGTGCGTGCGTGAGTCTGGGTGCGTTGCGTGGTGTGCTGTGGCCTGGGTGTGTGCGGTTGGGCAGGGTGGGCTTAGGGTTAGGTTTGGGATGGGGGATAGTAGGTGGGCTGGCTGGCCCATTGCGGCTAGCTGGCCTGCCTCTCCCCAAAACGTTTTTTTTCCTTTCTTTCATTTTATTACTTTCAGAAAAAGAAAAGAAAGGGTTTAGGGATTTAGAGAACAAATTTTTAACCATTTAAAAATATTGTAGAAAATGTTTCTATCGATGCCATGTGATATGATGCATGACGATGCAAAAGAGAAAACAACAACCAAGACTAAATAGGGAAAACCCCGGGCGTTACAAGCACGCAGCGGGTGAAGACAACATCAGAGCGAGAGGTGGAAATATTGATGCTTTGGCTCAGGACAAAAAGACGCCTCGTTTAGAGAAAAAATCTACTCCAGAAGCACAACCAAAGCCCAAAGAAGCTAATTTAGCCTTTGGAAAGGATAATGGCAGTAAATGGAAAGGGAGAAGCACAGAACCTATCTCCAACTCAAAGGAAGAGTGGGAAAAGATTAAGTCGGAAAACTGTGTCCACCATTCGCAATTCGGGAAACCTACCCACACTAATGCGCAATGCCGGCTTAATAAGCATATGAAAGGCACTGCAGGATCTGGGAACAAGGGGAAAATCCAAGAGGAAGTTCTCCAAGAAAAAGCCAGAAGCTGAAAAAGAAGACAGTGAATCGGACACTGATGAAAAAATCCAGGAACAATAGCGAAAAGGTGAAGCAAAATTCCCAAGAGTTGATTGAGAATGCAACTTAACTTTCCTGGCAACTCCCTCTGCAAAGGTGACAAAGAGAACACTTCGAGAAATAAACGCGGTTGTTCCACCAACCCCCAAATTCCTGAAGTACTCGAACACACGAATTACCTGGGATCATTCTGATCATCCCGGAAATATCCCAGAACCCGGCACACAAGCTCTAATTGTAAGCCCTATTGTTCAAAACACTAGGCTAAATAGAGTGCTGATGGATGGAGGATCCAACATCAATATAATATACCTGGATACACTGAAGCATCTGCGAATCTCCGAGACCCAGCTCAATCATAGCAACATATGTTTCCACGGCATCATTCCTGGTAGGCAAGCACAATCCCTAGGAGAAATTTCCCTAGACGTAATCTTTGGCGAAAAAGAGCATTTCCGACATGAAAAAATCTCTTTCGAGGTGGTGCCGTTCGAAAGTGTATACCACGAATACCCGGACATCCAGCTTTCGCCAAATTTATGGCAAGATCATGTTATATCTATAACAAGTTGAAGATGCTAGGGCCAAAAGGAGGAGTAATCACCATATCGGGAGACTTCAAATTGGCAAGCGAGCTGGAAAAAGGAAACGCCCTTTGCGCAGAAAAAGTGATAGCAAAGGAGGAATTGAAAGAGCTGGTAAAATAAGTATCGCAAACAGAAATGCCGGCAGGAAAAGAAAGCCGGAAGCCGGCAGATAGTTTCAAAGCTTCTGAGAATACAAGACAGGTTATCCTAGATCCCAAAGATCCGACATAATTCGTCGTAGTGGGAACCGGGATGACCGACAAATAGGAAAGCGCGCTCATCAAGTTCCTCCGTGAGAACTGGGATAATTTTGCCTGGTGTCCTGCGGACATGCCGGGAGTACCCAGGGAACTTGCTGATCATCAATTCAAGGTGATTCCAGGATCTAAACCCGTCAAACAAGGTCTTCGTCCATTTGATGGAAGAAGACGGAAGGCTATTGGAAAGGAAATTATCCGGCTTTTAGCAGCTGATTTTATGCGGGAATTATACATATTGATTGGTCTACGAACCCAGTATTAGTCCCGAAGAAAGATAGTAATGTTCTTAGGATGTGTATAGATTACACCGACCTGAACAAATTATGTCCAAAAGATAGGTTCGCATTACCGCGAATCGATCAAATAATAGATGCCACTGCTGGCTCTGAGATTTCATGCTTTTTGGATGCTTATTTCGGGTACATCAAATACGTATGAAGGAGGAAGATCAAATCAAAACTTCCTTCATAACCCCGTATGGAACATACTATTACATAACCATGCCTTTTGGCCTGGAGAACGCAGGTGCAACTTACCAGCGTTGCATGCAATGTTGTTTGCATAGTCAGATTGGCAAAAACGTTCATGTTTACGTGGACGACACTGCCGTCGTTTCCAAGTAAAAGGATACACTCCTTGAAAATCTACGAGAAACTTTCAAAAATTTGCGCACTTACAAAATGAAGTTGAATCCATTAAAGTGCGTATTCGGGGTTCCCTCAGGAAAATTTCTGGGTTTTATCGTTTCTCATAGAGGAATAGAAGTAAACCCGGAAAAGATCAAGGCAATCTTAAACATCTCAAAGCCTACGTGCTTAAAATACGTACAAAGATTGACGCGTTCTGCAGCCGCAGTTAGCAAGTTTATAAGCCGGCTAGGAGATAAAGCTCTCCCATTATACAAACTAGTCGTCAACCCGTGCATCTGCACGGGCCAGAAAATTATTAGTGACAAATCAAGTAATGAAGGATATGAAGTATATGGATCACGACATACACATAAACTCTTCTGAGATGTTCCATAATAATGATAACCTCTTATAACTTTTACTAACTGTTTGTGTATGAAAAATCATAATGCTAGCTAGTGGACTTGCAACACAAAATCATTTTTACTTGAAACTTATGATTAGTGATAATTGAACACTATGCTAAAAATATAATTTCCAATCTGTATGTAGTTCATATAAAAGATATGAATAGCCCTGCGAGTCCAGAGTCCCAAAATATCTAAACTAAAGTGCAAAAATATTTAAATTACTTAGAATTCAAATTATTAGTATAATAACTCTGAAGTAATCTTACCTCGTTACTCTAAAAGAAATTTTTCTTGTTAGAATGTTAACATGTATATTGAGCTGAATGGGTGCTACTATAATTATGTTACAGTACATTGATTAATAAATATACGACATATTCATAGCAAGTTTGTATTTATCCGTTGTAACATTACTGGAGACTGTCTAAAAGAACATCTTGTTGGAACCTACACTTAACATGAAATATATACACCATACGATTAACATGCCTGCGTCAAATGAATGCATGGGAGTCTGTCACACATACATTAAGTAGTACAGATGCATATAAATCCTGCCTCAATTTTTTTTACATACATATTCGTTATATAGTATTGTGCATCATAGGAATGTTTCAGTAGCAAACGTGCTAGCAAACAGCCCGCTAAATGTTCAATTTCGGAGGTTTATTACAGGTGAGAGGAGAGTGCAATGGTTACACCTTGTTGAGCGTCTTATGCACGTGACACTATCCCAAGCCCCTGATGATTTTAGATGGAATCTAACACTCAACGGGGTGTTCTCCGTCAAATCATATTATACAGACTTGCTCCATGGTTCCACAAGATATTTGCGTAAATATTTGTGGAAGTTAAAGGTACCGTTAAAGATAAAAATATTCTTATGGTTTGTCAATAGAAAGGTGATTTTAACTAAAGACAATTTAGCCAAAAGAGGTTGGATAGGAGATAAAAAATGTGTTTTCTGTGGTGCGAATGAAACAGTGAAGCATTTGTTTATTTCTTGTTCTTTCGTTAGGGATATTTGGCGTCTGATCCATTTCACTTTTAGCATACGGCCACCCTATGGTATTGCGAATTTATTTGGGGGATGGTTGAATGGTATTGACTTTCAAACTAAGGCACGTATACGAATAGGCGTTGCTGCGGTTTTGTGGGAAGTTTGGAATTGTCGTAATGATATTGTTTTCAATAAAAAATCATCTGCTCATTTCTTACAGGTTATCAACAAGGTGATATTTTCTATCCAAATGTGGTCCTTCCTGCTGCCTGCCGATCAGCGAGGACTTATGGATTCAGGATGTGCTCGAATGATGGCGGTCGTACGGGCTATCTACAGTCGGGATGGGTGGCTTAATCATCGCCATATTGATGTTTAGGACTTTTATCTTGAGTTGGTTGATACTTTTATCAAACTTGTGTGATCTGTGACTGTAAGGGGTCTAAACCTCGGATTTTTACATCTTCTTAATATAAAACCTGGCTGTGTGCATCGTTTTGATGCAGAGGCCGGGACACAAGGGTTTCCATTTAAAAAAAAATAAAAAAATATAGTCATGTCGAACAAAACTTTCGTCACATTGAATTGCACATTGGAGAATACTTAATTTGAGTAAAAGATGTAAATTTGATTTGTGGATTCATATTGTTTGCTTCAATTATTCCGATTCGTGAATGAGTGGAACATTATTATGAATAAAAAAAACAAAGAGTGTCTCATTGATATTAGTCACATATATAAAGGTATCTCAGTGTTCAAACTATATATTGAAAAAAATATCATAGCATATCGGATTTCTATGTCTGGACTATAATGGGATGCTCACACACGCACATGAACCTTGACATGAACAACATAATGTAAGAGCTTGCTACCAGTTGTTGATTATATGGGATCAACATACATCTATATGGTTCTTGCATGACACTTGAGTGGCAGACGGAAATTCTTGAATCTGCTCGGACGCGTATCCTAGTTTTTAAGCGGTACCTTAAAGTTGTATGAAATATCCATTCATCTTATAAGGTGGACTCAACATTCGTCTTCCCATTTTAGCTAAATCACTTGTAATCGATTGTAGGGATATGATAAGGAAAAAACACAATTTACCTGTCAGTGCATAGATTGGTTTTACCGTAAAAACAGCTTGTAGATACGCTTACCTAACATGACACTGGAATAGAGACCAAGTCTATGCCATGCTTCACATTTAGCTTCATAATAAAAATTCGCAGTATAAGGTTCTTTATAGCGGGTCAAATTGATACCAAGACAAATTCATTATAAAATATTGACGTGGAACTATCGTAAAAGTTAGAACCTTAATCACATCAATCAATGATGGCTCGCTTATGAAAATAATTATAACATCAGCAAGGCCAAAATTATTACACCGAAATGGAAAATAATGAGACAACTACAATTAAACGATGTAAAAGCATGCCCACCTATAGATAATTAAGTATGGTACCTGTATTCTAGAAAAGATAAAAGAAAAATAATTACGTGATGACACCTGAAGTATAAAGCGGAAGAAAATAATTGCAGACTATGTGGTCATCACATGGAAATACGATTCAACGGGTGGAGAGGAAAAAGATCAGGAGAGTTGCACATGCTAGATGAGAGCGTGCTTTTCTATTGGATCCCCAACACAGATTGAATACTGCTTCTTATTGATACGTTCTGATACCATGGTCGGCAATTGATCAGTGGGTTCAGCTACCGAATTCACCGAATTCAGCTACCGACGTCCGCAGCGAATAAGCGGGAGCGCCATGGATTTTTTGTATGAGATACAACCTTTCACTCTTGACCTAAATTAAATATAGTTATTTAGCATCTGCACATAACATGTACAATATTACCGGCTGTCATGCTTGTACCATTAAGAAGAAAATAAACAAATAAGAAGTATCAAGGATGAACTCAGGCATTTTTGCTGGTTTACACAGAGGAAGCTGAAGTTTTATTAAATTAAGAACACCAAAAGAAACTCAGAAACCTAATATTAAACGGAAAAGAACTTACATTACTTTGCTTTATGCATGAATGTGGGGTCAACCATTACTGCGGAAGAGGAGGACCATTTTTTTGGGGTGCATGTCATGGAGGCTTACCTCGGCGCTTCCTGCTGGGTAACTTGCTCGACGTTTAGAGATGAAACAGACCAGGGCGTCCTGCTTGGTGCTCATGCTAGCTTTGTTCTGGATTATAGGCAGACACCATAGACGCAGAGGCCACTGGCGCTGGCACGCGGCCGTGATAGCAGTGGATCATGGAGGCGGGATCAGGAGCCCACAACTGAAGGAAATAATCGGCGAGCAGATGGACACAGTCACCTGTTTGGAGATTTTTTCTTCCATTGTGAGATCGGTAAGGAGGCAGATTTGTGGATTAGTTTTTCCCTTCGGTTACCGGACACACGTGAATAGAGGCAACGTACCAGGAGTCGAGATAAAAATCAGTTAAACTCAAGACTCTGATCCTAACAGCCTCGTCCTTTCTTTTGCTTTTGCACGTTCAAATTCTAATTTGTTAGCCACGTCTACGAAGAGTCTGTTGCAACCATCCCATCTATTTTTTTAGTTTACATGTATATCTGCGCATTTAAACTCACGATTCAATGTCAGACTAAACGTGTCGGTTTATTTGTTACGTCCTACATATACGGCTCATCCTAGCCATGTAATTAAGATCTAACAGCTGAATTAATTTGAATGATGTGGATTAACGTGGAGGCTTTAACGGTGCCTTCAATTAGTAAATATAAGATTGTTGAAGAAATCCGACAAATTTGTATGGAAAGAAAAGACGGACAAAGCATTAACCCAGTTAAAAAAAACCTTGATGAAAGCTCCGATTTTGGCATCACCAAAAGACGAAGAACCCATGTTACTGTATCTCACGGCAACAAACAAGGTTATTAGCGCTGTGATAGTTGTGGAAAGACGGAAAGAAGAGCAAATCATGCCAGATCAACATCCAGTGTATTATGTCAGCGAAGTATTTTCCGAGTCTAAAAAAAGGTATCCACACTATCAAAAACGGGCATATAGCGTGTTTTTTGCATCTAGAAAACTACACCATTATTTCCAAGGAGATTCAAAACAGTGGTATGTTAGGCACCACAAGTGGATATTATTAACAATGCGGACACAACATGCCGAGTAGCCAAATGGGGCATTGAGTTAGTTTTCGTTCGACATTAAGTACCAACCCCGGACGGCAATTAAATCCCAGGCGTTGGCAGATTTCGTTATTGATTGGACAGAAGCAATGGAAAATACACCAATGCCGGAGTCGGAATACTGGGTCATGCACTTTGACGGATCCAGATGAAGGAAGGCGCTGGAGCTGGTGTAGTGCTAAAATCCCCAAAAGGAGATACTATGGAGTATGTATTACAAATACACTTCAACACCAGCAATAACGTGGCAGAATACGAAGCTTTGCTTCATGGCTTGCACATTGTAAAAATAGGTGTTAAACCCATACTATGATATGGTGACTCAGATTTGGTACATCATCAGCTCAACCAGACATGGGACGCCAAAAGCCCCATCATGGCCAAATATCGGAGAACGGTGGACGAGTTTGCCATTTGCTTCCTGGGATTTGAAGTACTTCATATCAAAAGGGAAGAAAACTAGAACGCGGATGCATTAGCCTGCATGGGCTCGGAAAGAGTGAAAACCCTACCACCAGGTGTGTTTGTCCAGCATTTGCATGAACCATCGATAAAAGGTGGAGATGTTGATTATCCTCTCATTTCCGAGTCAATCGAAGTCATGCTTGTTAACCCGGATTGGACAATTCCAGATTTAAACTTCTTAGTAGATCAGAAGTTCCCGGATGGAGCAGATGAGGTCTTGCAAAGACAGATACAACATCGATGCAAAGGATACACGGTAATTAATGGTTGCCTGTATAAGCGCAACACTATCAGAATTTTTAAGCGATGTAGTTTGCCAGAAGAAGGCCAAGAAATACTGCAAGAAATCCATGCAGGGGAATGCGGACATCATGCTCTGGCTAACAGCCAAGATAGACGCTGAACATATAGTAAATACATGTGACGGATGTCAGTATTACGCCAAGAAGACAAATGTGCCAACCCATGCACTCAAGACTATCCCTATTACATGGCCATTTGCGGTATGAGGGCTAGATATGATGGGACCATTCAAAAATGCAAGAGGTGGACTCACACAGTAGATAAGTATACCAAATGGGTGGAGGCGAAACACATCAAAAAACTTGACGGTGTGACTGCCAGAAATTTCATCATTGACGTAGTCATGAGATACGACGTTCCACAAAGAATAATCACCGACAACAGGAGTAATTTCTCAATTGGAGAGTTGGCAAAATATTGCCGACAAACGGGAATACGCCTAGATCTTGCATCTGTGGCACACCCACAATCCAATCCTGCAGAGAACACGCCCAAGAATCGAATCTCCTCTTCATAGACCAGCTGGAGCATGGGTAGAGGAGTTACCTTCCGTGCTTTGGAGTATTCAAACGACGCCAAATAGGTCAACAGGTCAAACCCTGTTTTTTCTGGTCTATGGCGCGGAAGCAGTGCTTCCAACGGACATGCTCCATGATAGCCCAAGAGTGCAACCTTACGATGACTAGGATGCCGAAAGTGCACGACATGATGCCATCGATCTTCTAGAAGAAGAACGAGAACTTGTACTTCAAAGATCCGCCATTTATCAGCAAGTATTATGACGCTACCATGGTCGGAAAATCAGACATCGTTGTTTCAAAGAAGGTGACTTAGTGCTAAGATTGGTGCAAGAAAGGAAGCACAAGTTAGCCCCAGTTTGGGAGGGGCCATTTGTCATTAGCAAAGTTATGCAAAATGGATCATACTATCTTGTAGATATTCGGGATACAGAGGATGACCCAAAAAGACCAAATCGCGAAAGAAAGAGAAAGATAGATGTCAAACTAGGAGAGAACAAAAGACCCTAGAGCATCCAGCAGTTACGTCCCTTCTACACTTAGTTCAATTTCTATGTAAACATCTTTGAGATCATGAAATAAAGTTGTCGGAATTCATACATCTATGTTTTTACATGTTTATTATAGTACGAAGCATAAATCCGCCTTATCTATTTCCCAATGATCTTTCAAAATACTCAATGTTAACCCGAATTGTGCCTGCGTGCTCGGAGTTAAAAAAAAACTGAATGATTTTCGGCCTAAGGAGGCTTAAGGAAACCAAGATTGTGCCTGCGTGCCTGAGTTTTGTACAAAATTCCTTACTTTTTCTCTAAGTATAATCTGATTGTTTTTATGTTGGGTCACTGAAATTAGTAAGTAAAAATGCCTTTAGTATGATCCATGTTTCTGAGTTTCGACTGATTGATTATACCTAGTCACTTGGCATGAAGATTATATACTATTGAGCCATTTCAAACACTAAGGACAGTTAAGGCATATAACCAGAGAACTTAGAAGATAAAGGAATAAAAACCCGAAATACTTGCAAAGACTTAATAATTTAACTGCATAAGTGTAGTACTTGTTTATACAAAAGAATATATAGCATTACAATGAGTATTACATTGTAAGAATAGTAATGCTTCCATTTCCTATCTGCTACCCAGGACCTAAGCAGCTTCTTCGGGATCTGAGTCTTCGTCCTCGCTGCTGGATTCCTCTAGAGTAGTCGGAATTTCCTCCTCGGGGTAGAAGGTGGAGATGTTCACCATGTTGGAAATCTTGGTGGTGTGGCCTTTGATTTCATCAAAGATGCTGGCCCGATGAGTGTCTGTGTATCCTTGAGGGATACCGGACGCCACGCGCCAAGATTTGGCGGTGGGATAATGCATACGCATGAGCCCAAGGGCCATGCGCGCACCACCGCGAGCCGTGGTGCGGAACCTAGATTCCTTGCGGTTCGCCACCTTCACGATTGCCTCTGGAAGTTTGCTAACTTCCGAGAACTCCCCTGATTTGTCGGGAATGTACTTATTAATAAGTAACATCCCCGCAACTTTGAGCGCGGTGAAGACTTTCCCAAAAGCCCGGATTCTCTCGATCCGGGTAAGTTGGGGGCTACCTTCTGTTTCAATCAACAAAACAATGTTAGGAAAAATAGAAGAAGGAAAAAAAAGGGAAAATCCGGTAAAAGTCAAAATACTTACCGAGAATCCATTCCATCTCCGTGCCTTCCTCCAGGCGCTGGTTCAGGGCATTCTCTAGGTCCCTGATGGTAGCTCTGTCTTTCTCGGCCTGGCTGGAGGCCTTAGATTCGGCAATGCCAACAGCTAGTTGGCTGGCCTTTGGGTCCTTCTGGAGCTTCACAGTGAGTTTGTGAAGTTCCAGGTTTTCTCGGCGGAGGTTCTCGGCATTGTCGGCATCTTCAGCAATTTGTTTGGCTTTCGCCAAAGAAGCTGAAAAGCAAGTAAAAGGAAGAGTTAAAAACTCAGAAAAATTACTTAGAAAAAATTACGAATGAAAGCAGTGAGAGAATTTACCTGCTGATTCAGTCAGCTGTTGCTGAACGGATGCCAGCTCCGCGTCCTTATCATCAAGAATGTTAAGAAGGGTTTTCACCTCCTTGTTTTTTAGGTAAGTTTGCTGAAAACTTCCATGTTGATGTTTTCAGCAGTTTGCTGAAACACGGAAAAGAGACAAAAATGCTTAAGTTAAGAACAAGCATATTAATGATAAAAGCATTAACTCAAAAGTATACATTCGGTTTATTGCTTGGGGGCTAGAGATATTACATGGCTCATTTTCGTCAAGTTCGCCAAATTTTCATTGAACTCTTCTACATAGTCTGCAAAAAGAATCCGACATGGCAAAGGCCGTCCTGTATGACCTGCCGAGGTGAAAATACAAAGTTATTCCTAACAATAAGCCCGCCTTGCGTCCAAGGACGGATTAAGGGAGTTGGAGTGAAGTATTTTGTCGCCCACAGATGCATTTATCCGTGTTCATCAAATGGCTCTTCCTTTACCTTGAACTCTTTGTACAAAAGTTGGAATGGGTTCCTCCTATGCTGTATGAGAAGTACCACACATTTCCGACACCGCCCTTTCCCTCGCGTCCGGCTCGGGCGCAATGGGCTGGCTGGACTGCAAGGGGTATTCTTCCTCCCTTGCAGCCTGGTTCTCTCCGCCGGTGGCAACTGGGGTGTCAGGGGCTGCAGGAGGAGATGGATGCACCCCTCTTCTAGCAACGGCCTTAAGCTTCTTTTGGCCTTTCGGCTTTAGACCGGTAGGAGCAAGGCTGGAAAAGAAAAGAAAGGAAAGAAATTCCGAGAAATAAGAATCTGAGAAAGAAATAAAAACACATGCGATAAAAAGCATAAGAGAAAAACCCGGGAAATTCTTACCTGGATGTTGCGACGGGAACACCGTCAAGGTTTATGACCTCCTGAGTGGTGGCGGGCTTCTTACGCTTCCGCCCACCAACAAATTTGGCACGCAGAGCATCCAAATCAGCGTCGGAGGCAAGATCCAAGTCAGGAAGAGTTGTAAGCTGTCAAAAAAGAACAAAGATCTGGGTATGACCAAAACATCCAAGAAAAGAGAAAAACGAGAAATTTTCCTAAAGGAGATTTTTTACCTTTGGAGCAGGATTCCCAGCATGATACATTTCTCGGATCTCTTCATATTGATCTCGAGTAGAGATCAATTGATTCAGCCGTTTCTTGAAGTCCTTCTTCACGAAACCCTTGTCTGTCGTCCTCATTTTGTCATCCGGACCAGAGTATGTGCACATTAGCCGGGTTCCGCGAGGGGTAATGGCTGAATACGCCGTCCGAGCCAGCACAAAGCTGTGTCTGTGCCCGTGAGAGGAGGAGAGGCGGATACAAGCTTGGCTATGCGCCGCTTTATCCTCATCAGATCTGTTGGCAGAGTCTGAACCGCGTCCACAGCCCAATTATCTTGGGGGTGGCAGCGGAATTCTCAAAAGGTGGAATTCACGTCTCCTTTCCAGGAAATGGGACATCTTCGTGATAGAAGAAGGAACCCGCCCAAAATTTGACGGATTTTGAGGTTTTGATCTTGGGGACCAGACCTCCCTAAACCTACGGAGGGTGAAGGTGATGGTCCCACAATTTGGGAGAGCACCCTCAGAAGGGTTTCTCTTAACACCAAAGCAGTATTGCTAGAAGTATAACCTAGGTTCTATTTCTAAGTATCCTTGGAAAAGGGCTTGAAACCCGGCGAGATAAAGAATAGAATTTGGTGGAAGATTATGCGGCTGGATATTGTAATGGTTAAGGACCTGCGGGAAAAAGGAAGAAGGTGGGAAACCCATACCTCTAATTACATGAGAGGCAAGGAGAACCCTTTCTCGAGGTTTCGGCAGTGGCTCAGAGTAGTCCTCATCGTACCGCCATTTTCCCTTGAGAACGTATCCTTCCTTCTCCATTGACGGGAGAAAAGATGGAACCACATTGCAGTGGCTCCAATTCCCGGACACTTCCTCCGTATCTTCCTCCGCTCCGGTTCGCCCGCGGCGGCGAGCTCCTCACCGCCGAGAATGAGCTTCTCTTCCGCTGGCTCGATGGTGAAAGGCGGATATGGCGCGGCGGAAAATGATGGCGTGTTTTTGGCCGCGAGAGGAGGATCCTTGCGAGCCAGGTTACCGGCGTTTTCCTCCGGCGCGCTCGCGGTGGCGCGGCCGGGGGAATCCAGCTGAAGATCGATGTCGTTGATTATGCCGTCGATGTTGAGGGCGACAGAGCTTTCCTCCGTGGCACGCGGTGAATCTGTGGTAGCCATTTTTGGGCGACGCCGTGAGGATCCGGACCCTCAGATGATGTTCTCCGGGGACGGTGCGGGACGCACGGGCTTTGCTCACACTTGCAAGCTTTGGCTCGAGGGCAATGGCGCTTGGGGGCTGGAAGATGGAGTGAGAGCGGAAGGGCAACCAGAGAACCCGAGGGAGGATATTTATAGCCGGAAAAACATTGAGATGCGCCACAATGGCTATTTTGACCGTTGGATCTGTGGCGCGTGTCTAGCGCGGAAAATCCGGGAAATGAGAGGACGGGGTGATAATTACTATCTCCTCGTTTCCCGCGAGAATATGTCAGAGATACATTTCAGGGTTTCACACTGAACCAAAACGTCCTTGATGTCAGCACGATTTCATCGCTGACGTCATGAAGTTCCTTCTCCGCGAAGGCTCGTGGAAGAAAAAGGCGGATTCTGACAAAATCCGACTTTTGTGTTAAGCTTGGTTTGGGAAAAAGAAGAATCGAGGCGAAGCGCCAACATTTCTCAGAAAGGAATGCAAATTGATGAAAGGTGGCATAATGGAGTCTCAATCCTTCTTGGGGGCTACCGTCGAATATATACCAATTAGGGGTATATCCGGCATTGTCCTAAAGAGCCAGATTACCAGGGTGGCCTGATTGGTAATGGATCACAGTCCATTGGGCGGCCGAGTAAGCTGACGCGCAGAAGCTAGATTCTAGAAGAACGCGGACCACGACCCAAGTGGTGCGGCTTGGAGTAGAAGGCGGTTTCCTGCTTTCGAAGTTAGAAACTTAACGTAGTCTTCTAGGTTTCGTTTATGTAAGCCCTAACCCGGCTATCTTTATAAAGCCGGACAGGAGAGAAGAAAGATATAGACAATTAGCTAGAAGACAACTCGCCGATAAGTTGATCCTCTTCGAGTTAGAGAATGCCAACTCACATTGTACTTTGTATACTTCAGACTTCAGCCCTGATTTAGTGAGATTGCAGGAGTAGGAACGTCGCCTAGTTGCGACGTGCCGAACATGGGTAATTTTGGTGTTCCTGGTTGTCGTACTACCACGTCCCCCCACGTCTCTACCATTAGTCTCATGGCACCCCCGTCTATGAACTCTACTACGATGTCTCGACTGGCGCCGTTGCCGGGGAGAAGGAAGTCTTCTGGCAAGGGTAGTCTCTCACTCTCAACCTCTTTGTTTTGTTTATTGTCTTGTTTTTTTTTGTTTTTGTCTTGTTTTACTTATCTTTATCAAAAACACACAAAAAAAATAGTTTACTTTATATCATAGAATGCAACTCAAGTATTTTCAAGTGAATTTAGTTGTTATTTTTTGCTTTATCATGCTTGCTATCAATGTTTGATGTCTTTGAAAATAGATCTTTTAGGCAAGGTGGGTTCACGGATGAACAACAAAAACATTATAAGGAACACAGCTTGTCACAAAAAGGGATACACTTATGGGAGAAAATTAATAAATTGCATGACTATGCTAAAAACTTGTGCTCTACTTATAATGTTACTTACTGCTTTGATAAATCTTGTTGCTGTAGGAGGTATAAGCACCTCCCTTTTCAATGTGAGTATAATGATAATGTTACCTTATCTTCTTATGTTAATGGAAATTATGTATTATATGATGTGGAACAAATTGAAGAATTTATTGCTTGGAAGAGTGCATTCTAAATTGCTTATTTACTTGAAAGTATTGATGATGTACCTTATAAATACGAGATATATGCTATACTTGAATATTTCTTTGATAATTACAAGGATCATAACTACTACATAATGGAATATCTTAATAAATGCTCTCAACCTAAGGAAGAGACTAATTTCTTACAGGAGCCTATGGAAGAAGAAATTGTTGAATCTGGAAGCTTATTGGATGAAAAATAGGTTGAGAGTGACGATCAAGAGGAGAAAGATGTTAGGAATTTAGGCAATTTACAGATTGAATTAATCCAAGAATAAATCATGAACATGACGTAAACATACTGATACTTAACCATGTTCGTGCATACTAGATTGACAGTAGACACATCTACGCAAACTGCTAGTATCGCACACATGGAAATAAGAAGAGCAGGGATAAACGTGTTATACCCTGACACCGGCTAGTTGGCAGTAGACGTAGCAGTGGCGGCAGCCGCGGCGGCGGCGGCAGCAGCGTTGGCGGCCTCAGCAGCAGCAGCGGCCTCGATGGCAGCAGCAGCAGCTCGTTCGGCTTCGGTTGCCATGTTGATGACGAGGGCGACGCGGTAGTAGACGAAGTAGATGTACTGTTGACGACGAGGGCGACGCGGTAGCAGACGAAGTAGACGTACAGCAGCAGCGAGCAGTCGCGTAGGAGACGCTCCCTAAAAACCTAATCGCCCCTCTCCCGTACAGGATCTGGAGAGGCGGGGTTTCGGAGGCCTGCTCTCCCGTCGGCCGTGTACGCGGTAGACGGGATGGGATCACCGGCAGCAGCAACAGTAGGCGAAACGACAGTGGGCGCAAAGATGGTATGATTTGTGTGTCTGTGTCCGCCCCTGCGCCCTCTACATATAGGCACGGCCGGGTAGGAGAACGGTCAGCTCACGAATTCATTTGGCGTTTACTACAGCCGTTACCACGTAATCAATGCGCCGTTTTACTGCGCGCGGTTACCACGTGATCAATGCGGCGTTTTATTGCGCGCGGCTGTTACCAAAATAAATGTGACGCAATAGACAACAATCAATATGACGTCTCATATTATTGGCGTGTCTGTTGACTCTCCGTTTCCAACTGCCAAAATAAAGGCATCGGCTCGGCTCATTCCCGCAACCTGCGGCGCGTCGCGTCGTGACGTGACGAGGCGAGGCGAGGCGTGGCGAGGCGGGCGGCGGAGGAGGAGGAGCGCGCGTGTGGAACACCTCCACTACTCCTCCCTCTTCATACCAACTCACACTAGTGGGGAGAGAGCTCACCTTATAAATTGGTGCAAAACTCTCCCAACTAGCAATGTGGGACTAAACTCTCACCATTTGCTATGGCAGCATGGGCCTTTGGGATTTAAGTGGAAATTGGCTAATGGACCTTGAGACCATCCGAATTTCAGCAATCCCCCACCAGATCCCGAAGACCCATGGTGTTGTCCTCTGTTCCATTCACTGTTTTTATATACCGGCATTTTCAGTGGGGACCCGTTAAGGTTGAGCATCCACCTAGAACAAGTAGCTACACTACATCACAACTGAACAATGGACTATGCCTTGAATTGACAGTTTGGCGTAATATAGTTTCACTAAATGTCTTGCTAGTACTAGGCTGCCGAAGGCTGACCCCTCGGGTGGAGCATATTAGTCATACTCCTGGCCTATTCATGAACTTATTAGAGATCACCCAATCTCATAGACAGTGACCAGCAGTCAGGATCATATAGGTGTCTCCTCCAAAGATCGCTCAGTAGGATAGCATCTTGCTTATACAAGTCTTGGAACGCATTAAGACAAAAGTCAACATGCCTTACAGTTTTTGAGAGTACTGCATCTCCAGTGGAGTGGGTTAGTAAAAATTACTCTCCTCAGTTAACCACTAACTTGTTTTCCCAAGTCCCACTTCACGGGATCTCCGATCACATAGGTTTGGTTACTGCCATGGCAACTCATGTGGGTCTCATACCCATCTCCCTCGATGCACTTTCTATCACAACACGTGATAGCCCTTTAGTAAAGGGATCTGCCAGATTCTTAGCCGACTGGATATAATCCACCGCTATCACTCCGGAGTTTCTTAAATGTTTGACAGCTTTTAATCTCATTTTTATGTACTTTTTGGACTGTGCATTGTCCTTTGAACTCTTTACATTGATAATTACTGTTTTATTGTCACAGTTCATAAGGATAGCCGGTACTGGCTTTTCAACCACATGCAAGTCCATCAAAAGATCTCGAAGCCATCCTGCTTTGACACTAGACGTGTCTAATGCTGTTAATTCTGCTTCCATTGTCGATCTCGTTAAGATCGTTTGCTTGCAAGACTTCCAGGAAACAGCACCACCTCCAAGGGTAAACACATACCCGTTGTGGCTTTCATCTCATCAGCATTAGAGATCCAATTTGCATCACAATAACCTTCATGTACCGAAGGATATCCACTGTAGTGAAGTCCATAGTTCACGGTACCTTTCAGATAGCGCATAATTCTTTCTACAGTGTGCCAATGCACATCACCCAGATTGGAGACAAACCGGCTTAGTTTGCACACAGCAAACATGATGTCAGGCCTCGTAGCGCTCGCTAGGTACATGAGTGAACCAATTACTTGAGAGTACCTCAGCTGATCCTTAGCTGTGCCTTCGAACTTTCAAATCCGCACACTAGGATCATATGACGTTGGAGAAGTTTTGCAGTCCGAATATCCAAAACGACTCAAAACTTTCTCAACATAATGGGATTGCAGAAGTGTAATCCCACCCTCATTGTCTCTCAATAGCTTGATGTTCAAGATAACATCAGCCACACCAAGATCTTTCATCTCAAAGTTCTGGGATAGAAATGACTTAACCTCATTGATTACTTTGAGGTTGGTCCCAAATATCAGTATGTCATCAACATACAAACACAATATAACTCCTTCGCCCCCACCATGGCGATAGTATACACATTTGTCAGCTTCATTAACAACAAAGCCAACAAATCTTAAAGTTGTATTGAACTTCTCATGCCATTGCTTAGGTGCTTGTTTCAGCCCATATAAATATTTCAGTAACTTACACACCTTTCCTTCTTGACCATCTAACACAAAGCCATCTGGCTGTTGCATATAGATTTCCTCGTCTAACTCTCCATTTAGAAAAGACGTCTTAACATCCATCTGATGGACGAGAAGACCATGCGAGGCCGCCAACGAGAGTAATACTCGAATGGTGGTCAGTCTGGCCACAGGTGAATAAGTATCAAAGAAATCTTCATCTTCTTTCTGGGAATAACCCTTGGCCACAAGTCTAGCCTTGTACTTTTCAATCGTACCATCAGGCCTAAGCTTCTTTTTGAACACCCACTTACATCCTAATGGTTTACAGCCATAAGGACGTTCAGTGATCTCCCACGTTCCGTTAGCCATGATGGAATCCATCTCACTACGGACCGCTTCTCTCCAGTAGTCAGCATCTGGAGATGCATAAGCTTCTAAAATAGAAGTGGGAGTATCATCCACAAGGTACACAAGGAAATCATCACCAAAGGACTTTGCAGTCCTATGTCTCTTGCCCCTACCAAGGGTTTCCTCGTCATCCTTCTCAGGATTCTCATCATGTGTTTGTTCATAATATTCCATAGGAATGACAGGTTCAGGAGTCTCATCTGATTCCTGTCTAGAAGTGCTTTGCATATCTCTCATAGGAAAAATATCCTCAAAGAATGTAGCATCTTTAGACTCCAAAATCGTACCGACCTTCACGTCAGGTACCTCAGATTTCACTACTAGAAATCTATAGCCAACGCTATTCTTAGCGTATCCCAAATTAACGCAATCCACGGTCTTTGGTCCAAGTTTACGCTTTTTGGGGATCGGCACATTGACTTTCGCCAAACAGCCCCAAGTACGTAAGTACGAGAGTGTTGTTTTTCTCTTCTCCCATTGCTCATAAGGAGTGACCTCATTGTCTTTCGTCGGAACTTTATTCAGGACATGACATGATGTCAATATAGCCTCCCCCCACCATTCCTTGGATAAACCCGATGTATCTAACATGGCGTTAACCAAATCTGTTAGAGTACGGTTTTTCCTTTCGGCAACCCCATTTGACTGAGGTGAATAGGGAGGCGTCCTCTCATGAATAATGCCATGTTCCGCACAGAAAGAGTCAAACTCATTAGAGAAATACTCTCCACCACGATTTGACCGGATTCGTTTAATTTTCTTTTCAAGATGATTCTCAACTTTTGCCTTATAGATTTTAAAGTAGTGTAGAGCCTCATCTTTAGTGTTTAACAGCTATACATAGCAAAACCTAGTGGAATCATCTATTAACGTCATGAAGTATCTCTTTCCACCTTTAGTCAACACACCATTCATCTCACAGAGATCAGAATGTATGAGTTCTAATGGCGCCAAGTGTCTCTCCTCCGCAGCCTTGTGGGGCTTGCGAGGTTGCTTTGCTTGTACACACGAATGGCACTTAGAACCTTTGGCTAAAGTGAAACTTGGAATTAAATTTAGTTTTGCTAACCGCGTCATGCAACTGAAACCAACGTGACAAAGACGTGAATGCCAAACTTCTGTTTCATTAACACTCGAATGAATATTGTTCACGACTTTATTACAGAAATCAGCGAGGGAAAAGCGGAACAGACCTCCGCACTCATACCATTTTCCAACAAACAGTCCATATTTCGTTACAACTACTTTATTGGACTCGAAAACCAACTTAAATCCTTCTCTACATAGAAGGGAGCCACTAACGAGATTCTTCTTGATGGCGGGGACATGCTGCACGTTCTTGAGCTGCACGATCCTTCCCGAAGTAAACTTCAGATCGACCGTGCCAACACCAAGTACAGAAGCACTTGCGCCGTTCCCCATCAATACGGACCCGTTCCTTGTGACCTGATAAGAAGAAAACAATGAGATGTCAACACACACATGAATGTTTGCACCTGTGTCAATCCACCAATCAGTAGACTGACAAACTGAAAATACAGTAAACAAATTACCATACCCAGATGCCCCACTCTCATTGTTGCTCACGATCATGTTGACAGCCTTGGAATCCTATCCTGGCTTCACATACTTCTTTGGGCACTTCACAGCCCAGTGTTCCAGTGAACCACAAGTGAAGCAGCCATCTTTCTTCTTATCCTTCTTGAAGGTCTTCTTGGCCTTCTTCTTGAAGTTGGTATTCTGCTGGACACCAGTCCTCGCCTTGTTCTCGTGGGAGTTGTAGTTCTTCTGTACCATATTGGCCGCAGAAGTCCCTTCGTTCTCTTTTCCATGCGAGTCCTTTGCCCTTGAATTCTGCTCAACACTCAGATGGTCGATGACATCCTCTACTGAGAATTCACGCCTCTGATGCTTCAGAGTAGTGGCAAAGTTTCTCCAGGAATTAGGCAGCTTGGCGATGATGCATCCCGCGACATACTTGCCCGGTAGCACGCACTTGAGAATTTCAAGCTCCTTAGCGATGCACTGTATCTCATGAGCCTGCTCCAAGACAGAACGGTTTTCGACCATTTATAGTCATGGAACTGCTCTATACTGTACATCTCGCTGCCAGCATCGGTTGCGTCGAATTTGGATTCGAGCGCCTCCCACAAGTCCTTGGCAACCCGCACATGTAAATATGCGTCAACAAACTTCTCTCCGATCACGCTTAGAACACATCCAACAAAGACGACGGTGGCATCCCTAAACGCCCTCTCCTGTTCAGGAGTAATCGTTCCCGTGGGAGTGACACCGGCGACCCAGAACACGTTCATAGCCGTGAGCCATAAGAATGTTTTGGTCTGCCAACGCTTAAAGTACGTCCCCGTAAACGGGTCCGGTTTCAGTGCAGTAGCAAAACCATGAATCGAAAATTGCCTACACATATTAGGTTTTTGGATTGTTAGGACTTTAGGTAATTTACAGATTAAATTAATCCAAGTATAAATCATGAACATGACGTAAACATACTGATACTTAACCATGTTCGTGCATACTAGATTGACAGTAGACACATCTACGCAAACTGCTAGTATCGCACACATGGAAATAACAAGAGCAGGGATAAACGTGTTATACCCTAACACCGGCCAGTTGGCAGTAGACGTAGTAGTGGCGGCAGCCACGGCGGCGGCGGCAGCAGCGTTGGCGGCCTCAGCAGCAGCAGCGGCCGCAGCGGCCTCGGTGGCAGCAGTGGCGGCAGCAGCAGCTCGTTCGGCTTCGGTTGCCATGTTGATGACGAGGGCGACGCGGTAGTAGACGAAGGAGATGTACTGTTGACGACGAGGGCGACGCGGTAGCAGACGAAGTAGACGTACAGCAGCAGCGAGCAGTCGCGTAGGAGACGCTCCCCAAAAACCTAATCGCCCCTCTCCCGTACAGGATCTGGAGAGGCGGGGTTTCGGAGGCCTGCTCTCCCGTCGGCCGTGTACGCGGTATACGGGACGGGATCACCGGCGGCAGCAACAGTAGGCGAAACGACAGTGGGCGCAAAGATGGTATGAGTTTTGTGTCTGTGTCCGCCCCTGCGCCCTCTATATATAGGCACGGCCGGGTAGGAGAACGGTCAGCTCACGAATTCATTTGGCGTTTACTACAGCCGTTACCACGTAATCAATGCGCCGTTGTTACCAAAATAAATGTGACGCAATAGACAGCAATCAATATGACGTCTCATATTATTGGCGTGTATGTTGACTCTCCGTTTCCAACTGCCAAAATAAAGGCATCGGCTCGGCTCATTCCCGCAACCCGCGGCGCGTCGTGTCGTGACGAGGCGAGGCGGGCGGCGAAGGAGGAGGAGCGCGCGTGTGGAACACCTCCACTACTCCTCTCTCTTCATACCAACTCACACTAGTGGGGAGAGAGCTCACCTTATAAATTGGTGCAAAACTCTCCCAACTAGCAATGTGGGACTAAACTCCCACCATTTGCTATGGCAACATGGGCCTTTGGGATTTAAGTGGAAATTGGCTAATGGGCCTTGAGACCATCCGAATTTCAGCAGAAGAATGGAGCTACCCATGTCAACCTCCCAATGATAGTAACTCTTTAACTCATACATTATTTGATGAAATTGATACTTTCTATACTTGTAACCTTGATACTACTATGAATGAAACTTGTGAGAATAATATTGCTTCTGTTATTTATGATAATCCATGCTACTTTGGTAAATCCTATGAGAATCCTCTATTTATTCCAAGTATTTTTATGCATGATAATGAGGAAGTTTGTTTAGAAAATTTATATGATAATTCTCTTGATGATGGTCCTATGTTACTTGATATCATAAATCATAATGCTACTGAAAATAGGATTGCTATAATGTGTCCTATTACTTTTATGAGTGATCAATCATCTTGTTTTTCTATTGCTAAAAGTGGGGAAAAAGAGGAACTGATTTTAAATTCTGATCCCACTGTTTTGGAGCTTGATATGAATTTTGTGTTTTTGATCCATGAAAAACATGCTTTATGTGATAATTATGTTGTTGAGTTTGTTCATGATGCTACTGGAAATTATTATGAGAGAGGAAAATATGGTTGTAGGAATTTTTATGTTACTAAAAGACCTCTCTTTTTGTTGAAAATTTTGAAGTTGCTCTTGTTCTACCTTCCCACGATTTCTAGTTTGAGCTTCTTTAATTAATTTATTTACAAAATTCCTATGCATATGAACTGGGTTAGACTTAAATTTGTTTTATACTTGCTTCTTTATGCTCTCTTTTGCCTCAATTAATATTTCTCATGTGAGCATCTTCTCAAATTATCATGCCTAGCTGAAAGGTGTTAAAGAAAAGCGCTACCGGGAGACAACCCGTTTTATTTCTCTGTTTTCAGTCAGTTTTACTTTGTTTTATTTTGGGTGCTTTGCACCTGGGTGTTGTCTATTTCCCTAGCGACCCCACTGTATCTTTTATTTTGCGTTTTCGTTGAGCCAAGTAAAGCCTATAGTGGAAAGTTGACACTGTATTTCGGATTTCTGCGCATGAAACAGATTTCTGCTGTCCACTGTTAATTACGTATAAAATCACAGAAAATTCAAAATGACCTGAGATTTTTTGTGCTTAATCCTGAGTTATATAAGCAACTTTTCTTAGTTGACCACCTTTTTATTTGAGCAACATAAGATTTTCGAAAAAAATCGATCTCTGCTTGCTGTTCTGTTTTGACAGATTTTGCCATTTATTGCATTTGCATCTTAATCTCTTTCGTTTGGTGTTCTTTTGAGAAAAAGAGTTTAAAAAAAAGTTGTGACATTAGCTAATATGTTTTTAATTGCTAGTATTGTGTTGAAACTGAACCATGTGAGTTTATTATTTCTATTGCACTAACTTTGCTAAAGAAGATTGTGAGAATTTTGATGTGAAGTAAGTTTTCAAGGGTCAAGAGAAGAGAATGATATGATGTGATCAAGAAGAGTGAAAAGCCTAAGCTTCGGGATGCCCCGGTGGTACATCCCAGCAAATTACAAGAAGACTCAAGCGTCTAAGCTTGGGGATGCCCAAGGCATCCCCTTCTTCATCAAGAAATTATCAGGTCAGTTCTAGTGAAACTATATTTTTATTCGTTCGCATCTTATGTGCTTTACTTGGAGCGTCTTTTATTTTTGTTTTAAGTTTGCTTTTGCTTTTGCTTTCAGTTTGTTTTTACATTCATAATAATCTTGGTTGGACCCCAGCATTCTTTTATTGGAGAGTGACACGCTCCGCTTTTTCATGAGAACACGTTGTATTCTTAGTCTCTGTCTAGCTGCTGCATTTATTTAGCTCCTGTTTTGCATGCATATCTTATCAGATCTGTTTGTTTTAGTAGTATTATTTGAGTACTCTCATGTTTGCTTGTTGTATCATAAAGAGTATTTTTATTAAAGCATGTTTTGTATGGTGCTTGTTGGGAGAGAGAAACTGCTGCTCGAAGTAGAATCTATAACAGTACTAGTAAAAGCTTGCATAGACTGTGGCTAGAACTTTTCCATGCCATGCTAAATGTTATTTTAGTTTTAAAGATTTCTGGTTATTGAGTAGCATGATTATCCTCAAATAGCTGAGAGTGTTTAATGTGTATTGAAAGATTCATGAGTTGTTCTTGTCATAGTAAAGCATCAATATATGGTATTCTCTTTCAGATGTTTTATTTGGTTAACTTGGCGCATGATCACACCATGTTTATGACTACAAATAAGTCACGAATAGCCTCCATGAACACTTAGTTTTTGAACTTGTGATACTGCTTATGTTTTAATTAATGATGCTTATGTCTCTATGCATGATTATGATTCTTATGCTCTCTTGATTTGTCGCTCCCAGTCTTTTGCTAGCCTCCACATGTACTGAGTATGAGCTCTACTCGTGCATCCAAACTCCCTTAAACCAAAGTTTTTACCGTTGTGTACACCATACCTACCTACATGTGGTATTTAACTGCCATTCCAAAGTAAATTTCTCATGTGTTACCTTTAAAACCTTGAAAATTATTCCTGCTTTGTGTTCTTGTTTTTGATCATGAGGACGTCAATATAGAATCTTTATCTCACTTGTTGATTGGATTTCACACCATGGACTAGTGGCTTCATCCGCTTATCCAAATGATAGAAGAGCTGATAGCGGGGTGCCCAGCCCCAAATTAATACAAACAAATTATCTTCACTATTTTTCCCCCTGATCATATCAGTCAAGGCATAATTGTGTAAACAAAAGAGAAAGAGGGATGACCTTCTACACCAGTTGCGTCCTTCACCATGGGAGCCGCTCTTGTGAATCCAGTTGGCTTGTGACGTACTGTATTGTCTGTTTACCATTCGTTGACACTAGCATACATCTCTCCTAAAATTTATACATTCCTCCACAAATGTCAAACTTTTAATACCTCTGTTTCATAAAATAAAAATCTCTAGCACATGATTGATCCCTGCTTCCCTCTGCGAAGGGCCTTTCTTTTACTTTTATGTTGAGTCTCCGTCTTCTAACTTTATGCGCAGTTGAGAGAGCATTTTTGCCATTCTGAGTTCTATGTGCATTTGTCCCATAAACGTCAATAATTACTTCATGATGTGATATTATTTGTTCTTAAATTATTTTTTCTAGTCTTTGTCTTGAACTTTGAAAGTGTCCTGGCATTTATGTTTTGCCCCACTCTTAAGGACTATCGAAATATCACTTTGCCATGGTTTCTCTATACCTAAAACAAACGTTTACCTTTCTTTGCATTATTATACATGATCCTTTATTTGAGTTACTCTTCATGATGCAAAGTAATTGCTATGCTTTATTATTAAAATTTTATTTATCATGTCTGTGTTTAAAGTTTTATGATCTCAGCGTGCATATGATTTTACATTAGATTGATCAAGTTTATGTTAGTAGCATGTCACCTCAGAAATTATTGTTTTATCGTTTACCTACTCGAGGACGAGTAGGAACTAAGCTTGGGGATGCCTGATACGTCATAAACGTATCCCTAATTTGGATGCTCCATGATGATATTATGCAAATTGCTACATGTTTTCTCCCTTCTTTATGTCATTTTTATCGATTTTACGGACTAACCTATTGACAAGATGCCACAGAGACAGTTCCTGTTTTCTGTTGTTTTTAGTTTTAGAAAAGTTGCTCTGGAAATATTCTCGGAATAGGAAAGTTCGAAGCCCGGAAGTCCTATTTCCCCCGGAAGCATCCAGAAGACTGAAGAGGAGACGAAGAGGGGCATCAGGGGGCCCACACCATAGGGTGGCGCGGCCCCCCTTGGCGCGCCAGGGGGTGGTGTGGGGCCCCTGGACCTCCACCGCCTCTGCCCTTTCGCCTATTTAATCTCCCCGGATGGAAAACCCTAAGCACCTGATCGAAATCCCGGAAAAAGTTCCGCAGCCGCCGTCACCGTCAACCCTTGATCAAGAAGGCTCTAGAGCTGTTTTCCGGCACCTTGCCGAAGAGGAAATCATCACCGGAGGCTTCTACATCACCATGCCTGCCTCCCAAGTGATGCGTGAGTAGTTCATCCCTGGACTACGGGTCCATAGAAGTAGCTAGATGGTTGTCTCCTCCTCATATGCCTCCATGTTTAGATCTCGTGAGCTGACTATCATGATCGAAATCGATCTTATGTAATTCTATATGCTGTGTTTGCTGGGATCCGATGAATATTGACCTTATGCCGAGTTGATTATAGTTTCTATTGCATATGTTATTTGTGATCTTGCATGATTTCTGTTACTAGTGGTTGCTCTGGCCAAGTAGTTGCTTGTGACTCCAAGAGGGAGTATTTATGCTTAATAGTGGGTTTATGCCTCCTTTTTGCCTTGCTCGAGTGACAGAAACGTGAAGGGGGAGGATGTGATGTTGCCATTAGGGAGAAATAGCGGTGAGAGTACCCGCGTGTATAATCGTTGTTTACATTACACACTTTGTTTAATGCAATTATCTGTTTCTTGAAACTTAATACCTAAGGGGGTTCAGATGATAACCTGAGGGTGGATTATTAGTCATAGATGGAGATGCATGTGGGTCTATGTATCTTGTTGTAATGCCCGCACTAAATATTATATTAATCATCATGTTATGATGTGCACTACGGTGCAACATTTATTTTTTAATTGCCCAGCTGTAATTTGTTCACTCAGCATGCTATATTTTATGGAGAGACACCACTAGTGAACCTATGAACCCCGGTCCATTTTCCACACTGTTAAACAAACCACAACAATTTCCTGCTTTCTCTACTTTTTGCAAGCATACAACATTTTTCCACACTATACGTCTAATCTTTGTTTTTAGCAAGACCGGTGAGATTGACAACCTCACTTTACCGTTGGGGCAAAGTATTTTGGTTGTGTTGTGTGCAGGTTCCACGTTGTTGCTGACACCGGTAAAGCGCTAGCACCACCGTTAGTGGCATCAACCTTCCGAAGGTCCTCCTTCTCCTACTGGATTGATAACCCTGGTTCTTAACTAAGGGGAAAACTCCTACCGCTGTGCTCATCACACCCTCCTTTTGGGGTATCCCAACAAAGCGCATCAGGTACTACGACACCTCCCTACTTATATACACTTCACTAGATCTGAGTGAACATGAACATGGACTACAAAAATCCTGGAAAATTCAAAGCTTTTACCTAGCTCCTTATGACCCAAGTCTCTTCAGATAAGGTTCATTAGAAGGTTTATTGATGCACCAATATCTATATCAGCCAACAATCCTTCCTTGGCATTTTTTAGATTCTGTATATGTGACTGGAATACTGAAATAGCCTTTGCACAATATGGGATATCCCCAACCCTGGATGCTAACTCAAAGACCAAAACATATGTGGGAGTCTCTAGAATTGAATTAATGAAATCAACATTTGAAGAATCTAACTCAAATCCAATAGACATAGACCAGCATTTTCTACCTGACATCTTCCTGTGGTGATCCGAGTTCATACCCACATGTACACCAACATGTGGATTTAAGTAGGTGAAGGCACCCATGCAAGATTTGGGTCAAATCAGCTTATTTGTAACCATAGAGGGATAACAAAATGAAAAACCCTTAGCCACCAAAACAATAGTTGATCTAAATAGCACTGAACTGATGGGGAGTTTTATCCTTTTCAGGGTCCTATCCATACAAATATTTCAGACATAATAGGAGAACGTTTCTGGTATAGAGCTCTAACCAGATCTTGAGTTCATGGATGACGCATTCGAAGGCGTTGACAAAGTCTCCCTCCTTGATAGCACTAGACCCCTTGTGGAACAGCTATTGCGCATGATCAATTGTTTCCTCCTCATGTCCCTATCCTCACCACCCGGCTCCTCACTGAGGCTCGGCCGTGGTAGATTCCGGTGCTCGTCTCGGGGCACAAGAGTGTAGAAACTGACAACTGGAATCAAATTACACCAATTACAAGTATCACACACCTTTCTCACCTGCCCGGACTGTAGCTCGATCATGAAGAGGCCAGCCACAGCGTTCACGAATATGGTATTTGCACCCTCAGCAAAGCCCAACACATGCACTAAATCCATAATATTGTCATCTGGGAGCAAATTTTGAAGGCAGATGACCCGACTGAGTACCCATCATGCACCGGTCAAGTCCCTTGACCAAAATTTGAGACGATGATTCAGTGATTCGCAAACTAGCAGCGCGCGGTTCTCAGCCAACATGAGATTGAACTTCTATTGGAAGTCGTGTGGCTAACTCGGTAAGGCCATGGCTGGCTGATGGTGCAGGTCTTGCACTCGTTGGGAAACCCCAAGAGGAAGGTATGAAGAGAAGATCAACAAGTTTTCCCTCAGAAAGAAACCAAGGTTGTATCGACCAGTAGGAGAAAGAAATCACTTCCGAAGGTTGATGCAGCTAATGTGGCAGAGCGCGCTGCCGGTTCAGAAGCAACATGGAACCTACACAACACAATCAAATCACTTTGGTCCAACAAAGCAGTGAGGTTGTCAATCTCACCGGTTTTGCTAAAAACAAAGAGGTTAAACGTATGGTGTAGAAAACCGTAGGAAAACAATAGTAACAATATAAAAACAGAGATGATAGTGGTTGTATTATCTGTATGAGGAAAATGGACCGGTGTCCACAGTTCACTAGTGGTGTCTCTCCAAAACACATAGATAGCATGTTGGGTAAACAAATTATAACTGGGCAATTGACATATATAAAGGCTGCACCATAGTGCATATGCATGACATGATGATTACTATGTGATTCGTGCGGGCATTACAACAAAATACATAGAATGCTATCCAACTGCATCTATGACTAATAATCCACCCTCGGAATGTCATTTGAGCAAACCTTGGGTATTAAGTTGCAAGCAACAGATAATTGCATTAAGCAAAGTGTGTAATGTAAACATCGTTGTTTTCTCCCCAACGAAAACATCACATCCCCACCCGTTACGTTTCTGTCACTCGAGCGTGAGTAAAAGGGAGGCATGAACCCACTATCGGGCATAACTACTCCCTCTTGGAGTCACTAGCATCTACTTTGCCAGAGCATCTACTAACAACGGAGAGAATGCAAGATCATAAATAACATACACATGAATAAAACATGATAGATTGATAATCATTGGACATAGCATTCAATATTCATCGGATCCCAGCAAACACAACATGTAGCATTACAATAAGATGATCTAGATCATGTAGGCAAGCTCACAAGATCTAAACATGAGGCATAAATAGGAGAGAACAACCATCTAACTATTGCTATGGACCCGTAGTCCTAGGATGAACTACTCACGCATCATTCCGGAGGCGGGCATGGTGGTGCAGAGCCCTCCGGTGATGATTCCCCCTCCCGGCACGGTGCCGGGGGAGAGCTCCAAAACCCTCCTGGACTACGGTTGACGATGACGGCGGTTGATGGTGTTTTTCGTGGAAAAGGCTTCTGTATTTAGGGTTAACCCGAGGAGGAGAATATATAGGCGCAAGGGCAACGTCGATGGGTGACCAGGGGGCCACACCACCCCTGGGCGCGACCAAGGGGGGCGCGCTTCCCTATGGTGTGGGGCCCCTGTGGCCCCGCTCCGGGTCCCCTCTGGACTCCGTGTGCGCGACAAATTTCTAAGACTTCCGGGCTTCAAATCATCCAATTCCGAGCATATTTACTGACGAAGGGATGAACCTTGGACCCGGCGAGTAAGGACACCCGGTCCTAGGCCCAAGACTGAAGCCCAAGAAGGGAAGCCTTTGGATTGTTCTAGAAGGCCCAGTTGAATCCCACCCGCAATACCTTGCGGGTTAAGACATGAAACTTGTAACCGACATAGGGTTAGAGTTCGAGTCCTCCCCGGGTACGGTTTGAGACCTAGCCATGTATATAAGGCCAGGAGAACCACCGGAAGAGGACCAAGCAATACCGCACCACCAAGTCTTGAGCTCGAGATCATACTATCGACTTGAGCGACCCCCATTGTAACCGATCTATTCGATATTACAGATCGACAGAGGCAGGAGTAAGGGTTTTTCCTCTACGAGGGCCCCGAACCTAAGTAAATCGTGCCTCCTGTCTAGCCGACGATCGTCACCAGCGCCTACAGGTTCTCCTATTCGAAACCCTATGGGTTCACCCGAGGGACTTGTTGAGATGCAGATTCGACAATTGGCGCCGTCTGTGGGAACGGCGGGCGCTGGATCTCCGGCATCTTCGGCTTCATGAACCAACTCACGTTGAAAACCTTCGAACTCGACTCCGACCAAACCTATTCGGATCGGATCTGTCGTGGTCACCCCTCACTCGCCGGAATCACGCCCGATATTCGGCGATCTGGAGAAGAGCGTCACCTTGACGTTCGGAAGCTTCAAGTTCTACACCAACAAAGACGGGATCCTCCACTTCCCTCAGGAATCAGGATCTGAGTCAGGAGCTGTCGACTCGCGACCCTACCTGGAGAAAAGTGGCGAGTCCATCCGCTTCAACGCCAACAACTTCCATACCCTCTCTACAGAGGAACCTTATCGGGTCAAGAAAGCTTTCCGAGTTACGCCTAGGACTCATGAACCATGACTGGCTCAGGTCTGCATGGCAGGTGTCGTGGGATAATCACGGCAGACGTTACCAGGGGTAACTTATCTTGCGTCAAGACGACACAGGTGTTTGGGAGAGGGTTTAGCTTAGAGGAAAACATGATGATATTCGATCTGGTAGCCGGCAATCAAGTCGCCGAGTCTCCGATCTCAAGATAATAACTCAACTCTCGTGTTACACTGGATATTCGATATCAGACGATATTGCTAGAACTCTTGGATATCTCTTAACCTAACTTAGGGGCCGGTTTATAAAGCACCGGACCCCTGGACTTGCCCTCCAAGGCGCACCTTGAGTCCTACCCGGACACTGCGTATAAAACCCTAACTTTCCTTACCGTAACCCACAATCCGGGTTACGAGGCCTACAATCTTAGGCCTTCTAGAAGTTCCTTTATCTTTGGCCGGATCTTACGCAACATTCTTTGGTCCGGGTTACACCTTGGCGTTGGCCTACCGGGTTATCATCCCTCCATCAGTAGTCCCCAGAATAGCTTGGGCTTCACAAGATCCTCTTTGAAGCGCACGCTATTCCCTGCAAAATTATCAAACTTACAAATTCAATGGAGGCCGGGTTAATTGGCTTTGATAAACAGCTAGGCCTAACTCCACGGTGGCAATATAGTAACCCGGCTTTCTCCAAGTCTTTACTTATCTTCTCGGGTTAATACCCTGATAAGAATGTTAAAGATCCGGCTAACTTTACTCGATAATTGACCCTGATGTTGCGGAGAAGATCTCCTTCTTATTTCCATCCAGATATCTCGTTCAGCACTCAAAGCACACCCCACAGAATCCAGGCAAATAGCCGTTAACCCGAAATTTCCGGCTGCCACCCGTTGAGCTAGGTTTAGCCGCCCACACCCTTATAAATAGGCACTTAGAAGCAAATCCAACCCCAACGGCTCATTTTCCCCCCTTTCTTCTTCCTCCTCGCCTCCACGCTCAAGCTCACAGAGCATCGTCACGGAGACCTCACGCGCATCACCAGAGCCAATCTGCCGCCGGCTGCGCTCCGCCACGGTTCGCCCCGTGCCGCCGCCAAGATCCGCCACCGCACCCCCGACCTGCCCACCGGGAATCGCAAAGGGGCACCAAGCTTGTGCTATTTGCCTCCGTCGGGCTTCACTTCGACCTCCTCCAGTAAGTCTCTCATATCCATTAACTTGCCCTTGCAATTTCTCGATTTATTTCAGATTAGATCTAAGTCAACCCGCCGGTCATTTTTCTGGTCACGCCGAATTAGGTCGCTCGAATTCATTCTAGCTCATCCAAAGGATTGAATATAGACTTCATTTCACTCCCCTACTGCCCATAGTCACTAATTTCACCACAAATCTAGAAATGGAATCTCCAATCTAGGCTCGGGCCACCCAAATTCTCCGCTCCTGTCTCTGTCACCCGGAAAATCCTCTTTTTCCGGTTCTTTTGCTTACGGTATATACATGGGCGACCATCCACCTTCCTCAAACACTTTTCAATACATAAGCCCCCCATAATTTTCATAATGATGCTTGATACCCGGATAACTTGTAACCTTGCTCCGCAGAACGATACCCGCATAATATTTAGCTTCCATGTTGTCTTGATATCGCTCACCCATACTCAGACAACTCATGATTTCCGAGTCTTATTCCTTGTACCCTTCTACCTCGTGCTTTGCAGGTCAATCCCATGGTTCCCAAGAAGCAGGGGAAACAGCCGGCCAAGGCCAAGACCACCAGCTCCATATCCGCCAATTGGGCGCGATCCACGGTTACGAAGGCCAAGTTAGAAGAACTGGCCGAGTTAGGGGTTCTCCCCCTCAAAAGGATATCCACTGGAGGGTGCCGGGTAACGAGACCCGGCCTACACCCGCGGATGATGAGGTAATATGTTTTGTGGAGCACGTGCCCCGGGGGTTCCGTCCTCCGGGTCACCCTTTCTTTCGAGACATTTTGAGCCACTATGGCCTCCGAGTATTTGACATAGGGCCTAACTCTGTGTTAAATATTTCCCATTTCATCGTTCTTTCCGAGTCATACTTTTGCACACCGCCAAGTTTGGCTCTTTTTATCGAACTTTTTCAGTGCAAACCGTGTCGCGAAAGCGGTGACGGGGCACTTCTCGCTTGCGGCGGGGTCTCTGTCCAGCGCCGCAAGAATTCTCTAATGCCACCTCTCACTCTCAACTCCCATGTCAAACACTGGCAACTCTCATATTTCTATTGCCGGGACACCTCCCCACCCGACCAAAAGAAACTGCCGGGTTACTCGGAGGGCCTTCTCGATATCTCCGAGACCTTCAACGCCTTTGCCCCTGACTCGGACAGGGAGGCAATCCAACCTTTATTAGCCAAAATCGCTATTCTTTCGGCCCAAGGTCTCATTGGGCTTAACCTGGTGAAAACTTGGGTCGATTTCCGGATCCAACCCAATTCCATCCGCACAAAGTTGATGTGCGAGTACTCGGGGCACACCACGGACTCGCTCCGATACTCCACCAATAGCTTTGCAGCCGGTGACACCAACAAGACTATCAAGAGCTTCTTGACAGAGAAGTTGGAGGTGATCCGGAATATAGCCGGGTTAGAACCCTTCACACGCGAGAACCCGGCCCCCAAGGTAAAGATCCGGCTTCCATATTTTTACCTTCACACTTCCCATTCGATACAGCTGATAACCCTCATTCTTATATCTTCTTCTTAGGCCGATGACGATTTTTGGAAGATCGAAACTCTTCCTAACTTCGAGAGTCCAGAGGAGAAAGAAAGCGCCGTTAACTCGGATGAAGGTACATTCCGAGCTTCACTTAGTTTCTTTGAGCTCATTGTTGCTCGTTCTTCATTTTCCGACTGTAGACCTTGATAACTTTCAGAACAAGAGGACAAGGACGAAGAAGAAGATACTGAAGGCAAGGTGGAGTCAGCGAGTGACGAGGACGACGCCGAGCCACCAGTTAAAGTCGGAGCAAAGAGGAAACCCCAAGGGGTCGTCTTCAAGGTTCCACACCGTTTCTTTACCTCCAAACCATATTCCTTTGATAATATGCACGAGCTGAACCGGAAGTTATCCAATTGACCGTATTTGAAGGATCCGCTCGCCACCAAGCGCCGGATGACTCGGAACTTTCCGGGTGATGGCGCTCTTAATCCGGGTATTTCGTCGTCTCCGGCTCAACGCGCTGGTATTTGCCTAACCCTTTCTTGGATATCAAAGCCTATCTGAACCATCCCCTTAAGGGATAATCCTATGTATTGCTTGATGTTTTTCAGTTTCATCCGGGTCCAGCAGTGAGCTCCCCTCGGACTACATGGTGAATCCCGGGTAAAGTTCCTTTCCTGATGCTTTAACACCTTTTCATCACTTTTTCCCAGTTATACGCTAACTGCTTACTTACACTATCCATAGAGCCGCGGCCACTGTTAGTGACCAAGAAGATATATATGGAGACCGATGACCCGGGTAAGGAGAACCCGGCTGATAATATGACGGCTGCAGCTGGCGACGAACGAGTGCCTCCAATAAACCCGGCCAATCAAGAGGCCGAGTACCCAATAGCTTCGCACGCACACGAGGAGACAAAAGCTGCAGCCTTGGGCACGGAAAGAGGAGCACCAGACTCCAATATTCGGACGACTCGAACGCCTTCTCCCCCCAAGAAGAGAGCTCCTTCTCCGAGTCTCCAAGATCCCGGGTCTTCCAACTTGGGCAACAATACCTTTGATCAGCTGATGAGCGCTCTCCTTGCCATGAAGGCCTCGGAGAGCGATATTCTAGAGCGCATGGCAGCAGAGCACCAGGTAATAATACTTGATATCTCGTGGTATCCATCTAGTCCCCAAGTTCCGAGCATAACTTGTTGAAGTTGTGCTCGGTACTCTATGCGATATTCGGCTTGCCCTGATACCCGACTGATACTTGAACTTTTTGTCCCTTACAGGCACCGGTCACCCGGTCTGATGAAATTTTGCTCAAGACCGAACAACTTCTGCTTGCCGAGGTGAAGCGGAGAGAAGCCCTTGAGGCTGACGTGGAAACTTTGAAAAAAGATGTTTCCAAATACAAGAACAAGTGCACCACTGCGCAAACCGCACTGAAGAAATTATCGGACCAAGTTACCGATACTTATCGCATCTTGCTTAGTAAGTTTTCGCTGCCGACTGACTTCATACCTCTACTTTGTTACATGATGCTCGGAATTACTGATGTGGTCTTTCTTAGTTTTAACTGTAGGTGCTAACCTTGCGTCCCCAGAAGAATATGCTGTTGCAAAGGCTAAAACTTTGAAGACTGTGCTTCGGACTTTCTTTGCCGGCACCAAGTGGATATTGGATTCCGTGAAGTGGCCGACTGAGGTATATCCGGGTGAAGAAAACCTTATCCAAGCTTGCTCCACTGTGCCTGCATGGATCGAGATCTGGAAACGCTCGGCATGCCGGATTGGTATGACCCGGGCCTTTGCGCTGGCTAAGGCTTACTTTCCTAAGCTTGAGCCGGCAAAGGTGATATCCGGGTTTCCAGAATTCAAAGCAGACGGCTCCAAGTTTGGGCCCAAGGACTTCAAGGCCGTACAATCCGCAGTGCGTCACTCGGCAACCACTTTGGCCGATAGCATGGATCTGCGTATGCTTATGAGTTCGTACGATGCTGAAGACAAAATCGTGAAGGAGGAAGCACCCCCGCCCTTCGATATTTTGGAGAAATGGGCTGCCAATTCGGCCAGGAAGAGGGAAGAAACCGCGAAGAGGGAGGCCGAGTTAGGATCAGAGCCAACCACCTCTACGCCGGCTGTCCTCCCTCCTGTCCGTCCTGATGTGAAGAATCCGGGTGACAATGCCGGGAGAGCTGAAGAGCAAACCCAGGACCGAGACCCGGAGGACAAGGGCAAAGATGTGGACCCTACTCAGGAAGCCGAGTAAACAAATGCCATCACGATACCTTGGCCGTTTCGATGCTTTTGTTCGAAACATATATTATTTTGTCGGTGCACCTATGCACCTTTGGTATTAGTACCGAGATCTGTAACGCACTTTTATTCCCTGATATACCTCGTGCCTCTTCTGGCCTTTGGATGAACTTGATACTCATCTGGTTTTTTGAGCTTATTCTTGATATCCGACTTTCTTAATATTTCCTTTTGTGAGACTCGGTTTCCGAGTATCGTGGGTTTCGACAAGTGGACTTTTCTCTGAGTCCCCAAGTCCCCACGACTCGGATGTTGGGGTTTTTTGAGCTTAGTGACTAAACAACTTGTTTTCTGTTTCGAAACCCACGGTCCCCAAGGCCCGAATTTCCGAGTATGTGATATGTGGTCTTTTCAAAGAGAACAAGTTTGTTGTTGCTAAGCCCAAACCCGGAGCCGTTTCACATAGGTAATGAAGTTATGCTTGATAAACGTTGAGTTTCCGGCTATTAGCCTTGTACTCTGCATAACTTGTGGTTTAGATGACCCTTTTGACTATCTTGTACTATAAGTCGGCTTTCGCGTGGATACCATGTTGTTACATCTATACGAAAACAGGGTCAGGCAAGTCCCATTGGGCTTCATGGCTGATTGTAATCGTAAGCGAGCAAATCATGCCACTTTAGTGCGAGTCACATCAAGCTTAAGTAAGAAAAGTCAAGAAAATTTGGCTCCTTTGTCCGGTCATAAGATTGTAGCCGTACTCGTTTGCGAGTAATCGGCCCTTATAACTCATAGGCATCAAGGCCGGGTCTTTGGGTTTATAACTGTGCTATTCAAGCAATCAGCCCCCAAGACCTATATATATGCAACATACTTGATGATACTGATGTACTGATAGCAATAAATAATACTTACCTGTAACCGAAGTAAAGATCATAACAAAATAATACTTGGTAACCATCTCTTTATTGATACGGGAAAGTTTGGGTCAGCAAGCCGCCTCATTAAAAACCTTCCAGTCCCCTTAGGTACCCCGGATAGGAAAAGAGCGCGTCTGAAACCTGCTGCCCGTTACATTGTTTAGTTCTTCTTGGGAATCTGTCTGGAACTGACGTAATTGATACACATTCTCCATTTATTGGTCTTTTTTATTATGAGTACCGGGTTTGCTAGCCAATCCGGGTGAGGTGTTTCCATGACGCGGCTGGCTGTGAATGGCCGTGCAATTTCTTCTCCTGTAACAGATTGTTTGGGAGGATCATGCTTGATGAAAGCCACCATCTTGGTGTCTTGTGCTGCCTTGAACTTTGCTCTTTCATCTTCAGTTCTCGGCCTTTTCAATGCTGTTCTGTCATCCGGGTCTGTTTGAGATCGTTAATGCTTGAGTTCCTCTTTTCTGCAAGCTTGCTCAGCCATTGCTGCGTCTCCTTCGTCACACTCGGCCGCTATATCCCGGCTTCCATGTATGGTGATGGTTTGCTTAGGACCCGGAATTTTTAGCTGTAGGTACACGTAACACGGCCTAGCCATGAATTTAGCATAAGCCGGCCTTCCGAACAGCGCGTGATAAGGACTGCGCAACTTGACCACCTCGAAAGTGAGCCACTCAACTCGATAATTGTCCTTTGATTCCCCAAAAGCTACTTCCAATGCGATTTTTCCCTCGGGGCACGCTGAGTGACCCGGCACTATCCCATGAAAAATTGTTGAGCTTTTCTGTAGCTGAGATTCCTTGAGACCCATGCGTAAAAAGGTTTCCCAATACAGAATATTGATGCTGCTTCCGCCATCCATCATGACCTTTTTCAACTCGTAACCATTGACCTGTGGTGCGACTACCAGTGCTAAGACTCCTGGGTGCTCTATCCTTTCCGGGTGATCCCTTCTGCTCCATGTTACGTCCTGTTCTGACCACCTCAGGTATCTCGGAACAGCCGAGGACACCGAGTTTACCGCCTGCTTCAGTATCTTTTTGTCCTTGTTGGAACTTCCTGTAGTATGCACGTGATATTGACCCAACTGCTTGGGGTTAGCCTGGAAACCTCCAGCTCCCCCTTGATTGTTACCCTGATTTCCAGCTGCCGGGTTACCGGCTGGGGGTGGGCCGTTGCCCGGGTTTCCACCTGGGCCCGGTCCTCCTCCCCGACCTGTACCTCGCATGGCTCTGTTCACTTCCTCGTTGTTCCATCTCTGCAGGTCGGCGCACTGCTCCAAGGAGTGGTTAGCCGGCCTACCGTTCCTGCTGTGCTTCGGGCACGCCATTCTGAAGATGTCCCAATTGTTTCTCGGCCTTGGTGGCCCTTGATAATTTCCTCCATTGTGATTCCCAGTATTGAAATTTCCTTCTGCCGTTGGTCTTGAAGATCCGGCTTCAGTGTTGGCGACAAACTCGGAACCTCCCTCGAACGGGCGCTTGTTCTGGCTGTTTCCGTTGTTACCCGGCGCTGATCCATTGCCGGCTCTTCCACTATTGCTTGTGTTTGATTTTGCTTTTTTGTCATCAACTTCCTTTTCTGTAGTATCTGTTGCGGCATGTTTGTTGCATGCATCCATCAGTTCTCCCATCGTGACCTCTGAAGCGTTCCGGCTAGATTTCATGCGAGTTAATTTTTGCACTAAGGGCGTGTACTTGCATGTTTTTGACATAGCTTGTAATGCATCCTTGGGTTGAATATCTGTGGATGAATGAAGTATTTCCATAACCCGGCTGACGGGGGGATAGTAACCCGGTAGGCCAACTCCAAGGTGTAACCCGGCCCAAAGGACGAGGCGCGGGATCCGGCTAAGGATAAAGAAACTTCTGGAAGGCCCAAAGTTTGTAGGCCTCGTAACCCGGATTGTGGGTTGCGGTAAGAAGAGCTAGGGTTTGAAAGCAGAGTCCGGATGGGACTCAAGCTGCGCCTTGGAGGGCAAGCCAGGGGGGGGTACGGGTACTTTATAAACCGGCCCCTAAGTTTAGTTTTACAGAGATCCACGACATAATCATATTACCTGTTATCGAGTATCCAGTACAAATCGAGAGCTATATTCGAGACTCGGCGAGTTGATTGCCGATTCCTAGATCGCTTATCATCATGTTCTCTTTCGAGCTAAACCCTCTCCCAAATACCTGTGTCGACTTGCCCCAAGATCAGTTGCCTCTGGCAACATCTGCCGTGATTATCCCACGACAGTTGGCGCCCACCGTGGGGCCTGCGTCCAAAGGTGTTTACATCACGGGAGAAGCTCGGAAAAGCATGAGGAACCTCGCCGTCGGAGGGATCTACGTCAACGGCGAAGGAGAAAGGATGGTGGACGATTCCGGTTGGGAGCTAGAGTCAGATCACCTCGAATCCGGATCTACTGTGACAATCGGCCAGATCCGTATCTTCATCGGTATGGTACGTACGCTCGACTTAAAAGGACAATATCATGTGCATGTTACAGGGACTTCTAGCAGAGACAAAGAAGCACTAAAACAAGCGGCGAATTCAGTTTCCTCGGCCGTCCCGGGATACTTGAGATGGGCGGAGCAAGAGGTAACGTGGAGCAGAAGGGATCACCCGGGAGGAATAGAACGCCCCGGAATCTTGGCGTTGGTGGTTGCGCCGCAGGTCAATGGTTACGAATTGAAAAAGGTCCTGATGGATGGCGGGAGCAGCATCAATATCCTGTATTGGGAAACCTTCTTGCGCATAAACCTCAAGGAATCTCAGCTGCAGAAAAGTTCAACAGTCTTTCATGGAATCGTACCGGGTCATTCGGCGCGCCCTGAAGGAAAAATTACACTGGAGGTTGCTTTCGGAGAGTCAGTGGATAATTATCGAGTGGAGTGGCTCACGTTTGAAGTGGTCAAGTTGCATAGTACTTATCATGCGCTGTTCGGAAGGCCGGCTTACGCTAAATTCATGGCTAGGCCGTGTTATGTATATTTGCTGCTAAAGATTCCGGGCCCTAAACAGACCATCACTATACATGGCAGTCGGGATATAGCCGCTGAGTGCGATGAAGGAGATTCAGTGATGGCAGAGCAAGCTTGCAGAAAGGAAGAACTCAAATATTACCGATCTCAGGTGGATCCGGGTGATGGCACAGCATTGAGAAGGCCGGACTCCGAGGACGAAAGAGTAAAATTCAAGGCGGCACAGGACACCAAGAAAGTAGATTTTGTGGAAGGCGATCCCACCAAGCAGTTCACTATAGGGTCTAACTTGGAAAGCGGGCAAGAAAAGGCACTTGTGGAGTTCATTCGTTCAAACGCGGACGTGTTTGCTTGGACACCCAGCGACATGCCGGGTATCCCCACCGAGTTGGCAGAGCATAGTTTGCATGTAGATCCCAAGTCTAGACCCGTGAAGCAGGGTTTGAGAAAAATGAATGAGGAAAGAAGAAGAGCTATAGGTGAGGAAATCGCGCGACTATTAGCTGCAGGCTTCATCATGGAAGTTTTTCACCCGGACTGGTTGGCGAATCCGGTTCTTGTGATGAAAAAGACGAATGAATGGAGGATGTGCATCGATTTCACAAGTCTCAACAAGCATTGTCCAAAGGATCCGTTCGCGCTACCAAGGATAGACCAAATCATAGACGCGGTAGCCGGGAGTGACTTGCTGTGTTTCTTGGACGCATATTCGGGGTATCACCAGATTAAACTCAAAAGGGAGGATTGGGAGAAAACGTCGTTCATAACCCCTTTTGGGGCCTTCTGCTACAAAACCATGACGTTTGGATTGAAGAACGCGGGCGCAACCTACCAGCGGTGTATTCAGAAGTGCTTCGAAGACCAAATTGGACGCAACGTGCATGCTTATGTGGATGATGTGGTCATCAAGACCCGGAAGGCCGAGACATTTATAGACGATCTAAAAGAGACGTTCAAAAACCTAAGAAGATATCAGATGAAGCTCAACCCGACAAAGTGTGTATTTGGAGTTCCAGCTAGCAAGCTACTTGGTTTTATCGTTTCAGAAAGAGGAATTGAGGCAAACCCGGACAAAATTAAAGCTATCCAAAATCTAAGAAAGCCGGAAAATTTGAAGCAGGTTCAAAAGCTTACGGGCTGCGTGGCAGCCTTGAGCCGGTTTATATCCAGACTCGGGGAAAAGGCAATACCCTTGTACCGGCTCCTGAGGAAATCCGATAAATTCGTATGGGATCAAGAGGCGGATGAGGCATTCGAGGCACTAAAAAAGCAGCTATCTGAGGCACCGGTGCTAGCGGCCCCGGGTCCCAAAGAACCTATGTTGTTATATGTGGCGGCTGGGCCCCGAGCTGTCAGTGCGGTAGTGGTAGTGGAACGCAAAGAAGACGGAAAAGGTTATCCAGTCCAGAGGCCGGTTTATTACGTCAGCGAGGTATTATCCGAGGCAAAGCAGCGTTACCCGCATTGGCAGAAGCTGGTTTTCGGAGTCTTCATGGCCAGCCGGAAATTGAAGCCGTACTTCCAGGAACACCCTATGACAGTAGTCAGCTCAATACCAATGTCAGATATCATCAGAAACTCGGACGCGACCGGAAGAATAGCCAAATGGGCGATAGAGATGGGGGATTATCATATCAGCTACGAGCCCAGATCGGCAATCAAATCCCAGGCCTTGGTCGACTTCGTTAACGATTGGACGCACACCGAAATGACTACCATAGTTCCAAATTCCGAGTCGTGGACCATGCACTTCGATGGATCGAAACAATACGAGGGATCAGGAGCTGGAGTGGTGCTAACATCACCCAAAGGAGATAAATTGAGTTACGTACTACAAATTCACTTCGACTGTTCAAACAACGTGGCCGAGTATGAGGCCCTATTTCATGGCTTAAAGGTAGCCAAGGAGATGAACATTAGAAGGATACGATGCTTTGGAGATTCGGACCTTGTGGTACAACAGGTATCAGGAACTTGGGATAGAAAGGATGCAACCATGGCAGCATACCGCAGGGAGGTTGACAGGGTTGCAGGATGTTTTTCCGGGTATGAGGTGGAGCATATAGACAGAAGAAAGAATGAGGCAGCAGACGCCCTTGCTAGACTTGGCTCGCGCAGAGAGCCGGTTCCACCCAACGTTTTCCTGGATGAGTTATGATGACCGTCAGTTAAAACCGAGTCAGAGGAGGAGCTGGCAAACCAAGACCCGGATGCAACACTTGTGGCCACTATACGCACTATTCCTGAATGGACAGAACCGTTTTTTGGCCTACCTATCACGGGGCGAGTTACCACAGCAAGAGGTGTTAGCAAGGAAAATTTTACGGCGAGCAAAGGGGTATTCTATCATCAACGGGGAACTATACAAGAGAAGTGCCGCGGGGGTCTTTTTGCGCTGCGTGGCACCAGAAGAAGGCCAGCAGATCCTTAAGGAAATCCACGAAGGTGATTGCGTGCATCATGCCTCCACAAGATCCCTTGTGGCCAAGGCCTATCGACATAGATTCTTCTGGCTCACGGCTCTAGCAGATGCGGAACGGTTAGTAGCAAGATGCGACGGATGTCAAAGGTACGCTCGCCAAACCCATGTGCCGGCTATGGAATTACGGACCATCCCGTTAACTTGGCCGTTCGCTGTCTGGGGTATGGACATGGTTGGCCCCTTTCATATGTCACCTTGCAAGAAGACACATCTTTTAGTGGCTATTGATAAGTTTACCAAGTGGGTCGAGGTTATGCCAGTTACTAATTGCGAAGCAGCTACAGCGGTCAAGTTCCTGAGAAGAATTATTTACCGATTCGGGTACCCCCACAGCATAATTACCGACAATGGAACCAACATGTCCATTGGAGAGATGGAAAAATTCTATGGCAGCAATGGAATTCGGCTTGATGTAGCATCAGTCGCTCACCCACATGCCAATGGGCAAGTGGAGAGAGCAAATCAAGAGTTGCTTCGCGGATTAAAACCATGACTACGAGTTCCATGTATCAGGGCCTCCGGCTCATGGGTCGAAGAACTTCCTTCCGTGGTCTGGGGTATCAATACTACACCCAACAGATCCACTCAGATGACACCCTTCTTCATGGTCTATGGCGCAGAAGCGGTACTACCAAGCGATATCATTCATGATTCACCGAGAGTGTCAGCTTATGTTGAAGTGGAGAACGAGAAGACCCGGCAGGACGCTGTGGATATGTTAGAAGAACAAAGAGAACAAGCCTTGGAAAGGTCAGCCATATATCAGCAGGATTTACGGAGGTATCATAGCCGGCGTGTGAAAACTCGGGTCTTCCAGGAAGGAGACCTGGTTCTGCGCCTGGTTCAGTCAAACGAAGGAAAACACAAGCTATCACCACCATGGGAAGGACCTTTCATCGTAAGCCGGAATCTGCATAATGGGTCATATTACTTGATAGATGCAAGAGAAGAGTCGGCCACAGTTAACGACACCGCTCATACCACTGCACCTATGCAAGAAAGAGACAGACCATGGAACGTGGCTCAGCTACGCCCGTATTATACTTAGCAAGGATTATGTTGGCGCGTGGAATTAAACGATGTAACAGGCAGCAGGTTTCAGACGTACTCTTTTCCTATCCAGGGTACCCTTGGGGACTGGACGGGTTTTTAATGAGGCGGCCTGCTGACCTAATTTTTCATATCAAATAAAGAGGCAATTATCAAGAAAAGAGGTGGTTATTATTTGTACTTTCAGTACGGTGTATATCTTTAGGTCTTGGGGGCTGGTCGCTCATATAAGCACAGTTGCAAACTCAAAAAGACCCGGCCTTGATGCCAATGAGTTATAAGGGCCGGTTACTCGAAAACGAGTGCGGCTACAATCTTATGACCGGACAAAGAAGTCCAAAGTTCTCGGCTATTCTTACTTAAGCTCGATGTGACTCGCAATAAAGTGGCATGATTTGTTCGCTTACGATTACAATCAGCCATGAAGCCCAATGGGACTTGCCTGACCCTGTTTTCGTATAGATGTAATAACATGGTATCCACGCGAAAGCCGGCTTACAGTACAAGATAGTCGAAAGGGTCATCTAAACCACAAGTTATGCAGAGTATAAGGCTGATAGCCGGAAACTCAACGGTTATTAAGCATAACTTCAAAACCTATGAAAAATCGTCCTGGGGTTTGTGCGAATCTAGCAGCAGGCAAATTGTTCTCCTTTAAAAATCACGTGTCCTAGGCTTGGAAATCCGGGCCTGGGGGACTCGCGAATTTTGAAAGAGAAAAATATTGTTCAGTTGCCAAAATTCCAAGAAGCCAAGCATCCGGGTCCTGGGGGCTTGGGGACTTGGAAGCAAGTCCGTTCGCCAAATACCCAGGAAACCCGGAAGTCGGGTCCCACAAAAGGAAAAATAAAGAAGTGCGGGTATCAAGAAACAAAGAGAGTTGAATATCAAGAACAAATAGGTGCAAAAGCAGATAAATCAAAAGTCCAGAGAGGCGTAAAGTGCATCAGGAATTTAGAGTGTATTACAAAGTTTTACTAAAAAGTATCAAAGGAGCACAGGCGCACCAGTCAAAAAAATAAATTATTTCAACGGCGCTGTGGCCGACTGATGCATATGAAGTAATAGATGTCGCTCGATATTCTAAGCCGCAGGATCCATCTTGGCTTTGCCCTTGTCGTCGCTTGTGGTAGCAGCGCCATTCGGGTTAGCAGCAATACCGGCTCACGCAGGTGGAGGGACAACAGGAGTAGAAGTGGCAGGTACAGAGTCGGCTTCGGCCTCCTTCTTGGCAGCTTCTTCCCTTATCTTGGCCGCCTCCTCCTTCCACCGGGCAAGCATGTCGTATGGCTTGGGGCGGTTCGCCTTGATGATTTTGTCGTTAGCATCATATGCAGGAAGAATAGTATCAATCTCCAAACCATCAGCAATAACGCTAGCCGGATGACGGATTTCTTTTTGAATAGCCTTGAAGTCCTTAGCGAAAACTTGGATCCATCCGGGTTGAACTCCGGAAACCCGCCCATCAGCTTGGCCGGCTCTAGCTTAGGAAAATAAGCTTTAGCCAGCGCGAGTCCTCGGGTCACACCAAATCGGCAAGATGAACGCTTCCAGTGCCAAATCCACTCAGGGATAGTGGAGCAGAATTCTAGCAATTTCTTCATGTTGCTTGGCCTGATACCCGGCAGTCACAGCTCGTCAAGAATCCAACCAATTCCGGCACTAAGCTGCCAGATAGTGTCCTTGATAAGTTTCAACTTGATAGTGTCATCTTCTTCAGGGGCTACGTCACACGGGCCTATTAAAAAGACAAAGGAAAAGTAATAAGTAAAGGGATACGGTTGTCCATCTAGAACGAATCCGGGTCATGAGTGCTAAAATTCAGAGATCATACCAGTTGCAACGCGATGGCTATCAGCAATCTGCACTGAAAGAGTCGTCAGCCTATCTTCGGCCGCGTGAGCTCTTTTCCGGTATTTCCTCATGATTTTTTGGCTCCTACGAGTCTCAGTTTCAGCTGCTTCGCGAAGGGCCGTTTCCTTTTCGATACGCTTGGCGGCCTTGGCTAGCTTCTTCTCAGATTGCGCAACGAAGTCCTAGGAGAAAACACGAAGAAGGGTCAGTCGGAAATATCATGCAAAGTTCCAAGCAAATTACTTAGTAATTCACTTCGAACTTGGGGACTATATGAGGAAACAGATGGTATTACTCGGGTTTACTTTGTGTTTGGTTATCAAGGCATCTAGGATATTTTCTTCATTGGCCCTCAAAGTGTAGAGGGCATCAAGCATCTGGGCAAACGTCATGTCTTCAGGGCGAAGTCTTGAAGGGCCGGAAGATTGGCCTTCCTGTTGAAGGACCTTTCCGGATCTTGGGGTTGAAACCCGGACCGTATGAGTGTCCGGGTTAGGAGAACCCGGCTTGGTCTCCAAGATGATATCTTCGTCTACTTCTTCAGAGGACTTGGGTGATGCGGTTTCCGGTGGAGCTGGGTCCTTAAAGGGGTCTTGATCCTGTCCGTCCTCAGCCTCGTCATCAGCCGCAACATTCATGTTAATATTTGGCTCCTCATCTCCTTGCTTTTCAGCTTCGGGAATATCCGGGTCACTGATGTTAACTTGGACACTAAAGGGAAAGAAGGAGATAGTGGTTAGTGGCACGTATTAAAAAGGTTAATAAGTGCAAAAGAGTATCGAATAAGGGTCACTTACCCGGTGTTCACGGCACAGTCCGGTGGGAGCTCGCTGCTAGAGGCAGATGATGTCGTCAAAGGTACCGGTTGCGGTACCCGGAATTGCCCGGCGAGTGGATGATTAGGAGATGGATGGCGTTGAGGAGATTTGGGAGGCTGAGGTGGAGGAGTGCTAACTCGGCGAGCAGGTGAAGGGGAGATGCCCGGGTTAAGGGGATCATCCCCTGGGGAACTCCGGGTCACCCTATGTTTAGCCGAGGGGGGATCCTTCAAGAATGGTGAATGTGATAATCGTTCATTAAGTTTTTGCATAGTATCAAAGGAGTAAGGCTCAGAAGACATGGAGGCGAAGGGAACCTTTGCAACTACCCCTCTGGCTTTCCTCTTGGTTCCGACCGTGGTTTCCTGGTCGGATTCGGTGGCTTCCGGGTCATCCTCCTCTTTTTCCTCCTCGCCCTCTAACCCTGAAAGATTGAGTATGTATCAAACGAGGAAAAGATGGATGGTAGGAAAGGTAGCACAGGTAAAAGGTGAATATAAGATTAGGGAAAATACCCTCGTCGTCTTCAACCGGCTCTTCCTCTTCTTCCGGGTCTTGGGAAGGGGGAGAGGTTTCAATCCTCCAGAAGGGATCGTCAGCCTGTGATCAAAGAGATGCAAGCAAGAATTAGAAACTGTAACAGGTAAAAGTGTCGAAATAAGCTAAAGGAACCAGGTCTCACCGCTGGAGCTGGGTGCTCCCGAGTAAATGGGGGTAACCCGGCGATATTCTTTATCGCCTCCAGCTTCTCCGTCAGGAAGCTTTTTATGGTCTTGTTGGTGTCACCCGCGGCAAAGTTCTTGGTGGAGTATCGGAGTGAGTCCGTGATGTGCCCCGAGTATTCACACAACAACTTGGCGCGAATGGAGTTGGGCTGAACCCGGAAATCTACCCAGGTCTTCACCAAATTAAGACCAAGAAGGCCTTGGGCCGAGAGAACAGCTAACTTAGCCAGCAAAGGCTGGATTGCCTCCCTGTCAGAGTCGGAGGCGAAAGAACTGAAAGATTCGGAAGGCTCAAGGAGACTCTCCGAGTAACCTGGCAACTTCCTCTCGCCATCCGGGGAAGTGTCATGGCAATAAAAGAAAGATAGTTGCCAGTTTTTGACGTGGGAGTTCAGGTTGAGAGTTGGCATTGGTGAATGTTTGCGGCGTTGGATAGATACCCCACCGCAAGTAAGAAGCGTTCCGTCACCGCTCTCGCGGCACGGTTTACACTGGAATAGTTCAATAAAAAGAGCCAGACTTGGCGGAACGCACAAGTATGACTCGGATAAAACGATGAAGTGGGTAATATTCAACATAGAGTTAGGCCCTATGTCGAATACCCGGAGGCCATAGTGGCTTAAGACTTCCCGGAAGAAAGAGTGACCCGGAGGACGGAATCCCCGGGTCACGTGCTCGGTGAAGCAAATTACCTCATTTCCGGTGGGAGTGGGCCGGGTCTCGTCGCCTGGTGCCCTCCAGTGTATATCCTTTTGAGGAGGGAGGATTCCTAGCTCGGCCATCCTATCCAACTTGGCCTTTGTCGCTGTAGACCGACCCCAATTTGCTGATATGGTTTGGGTAGCCTTTGCCGGGGCCGGCTGTTTTCCTTGCCTCTTCGGAGCCATAGGGTTGACCTGCAGAATACAAGAAGTGTGAGAAATGAGACTCGGAAACGTTGGATTATCCGAGTTGGAATATTAGGGACAGCATGAAGACTCAGAAATATCCGGGTAACGTATCACGGAGCAAAAAATTACGTGTTGTCCGGGTGGTAAATATGGTTGTGGAAATTACTAGTTACTTACGTGTTGGGGTGAGTTTGGTGTGCACGGATGGTTTCCCATGCCTCTACTGCGAACAAAGTAACTGGAAAAGGAGGATTTTCTGGGTATTAATGATATGGGCGGAAAGTTGGGCGAAATGGATCTAGGTTAGGAAAATTTGCGAAAGATTCTACAAAGAAATTGGAGATTAAAAGTGATAGGAGGGTGGTGTGAGATCATCCCATCGGTTATTGAAGGAACTAGCAAGCATTTAAGTGGTTTAATTTGGTGCAGTAGGAGCAATGGCTCACGGATCGACCAAGATCCAATCTAAAGAAAATCTGGAAATTATGGGTCAAATTGATGGATACGAGAGGCTTACCGGAGAAGATTGGAGCGGTGCGCGGTGGTGATAGGTAGCGCAAAATGGATACTTCCTTGCGACGGCTGGCCAGATGTTCGCGGACGCGGTGATTAAGTTCGACGGAGGCGCGGGGCGAACTGCGGCGAGTTGGATCCGCGGGCGAGCGCGAAGTCTCTGTGGAGGCGCTCTGTGGATTCGTGCACGAAAGCAAAGGGAAGAAGAAGGAAGGAATGAGCCGTTGGGATTAGGTTAATCCCTAAGTGCCTATTTATAGGGTACGGGAGGGTAGGCCTAGGCCAACGGACGAGAGCCGGGAATTACGGATAAAATCGCGTCCGCCCGGATCCGAGGTATGCGTCAAGAGGTTAGGCGAGATCTTCAGAATGGACGTAAGGCGTATCTTTTCTGTGGTTATCGGATGGATTAAACAAGTAAAGTGAGATGGGTCTTCAACATCGTTACCAGGGTGTTTTCCCGGGAGGATGAGCGATGGATTCGGAAAAGGCCGAGTTATTATATGGCCACTGTGGAGTTGGGCCCGACTGTTTATCGAAGAAATCTAACCCGGCCTACTTGAATTGGTACATCTGATATTCTTGCAGGGAATAGCCAGCGCTTCTAGGAGGAATCCAGGAAGCCCAAGCTATTCTGGGGACTACTGACGGGGGGATAGTAACCCGGTAGGCCAACTCCAAGGTGTAACCCGGCCCAAAGGACGAGGCGCGGGATCCGGCTAAGGATAAAGAAACTTCTGGAAGGACCAAAGTTTGTAGGCCTCGTAACCCGGATTGTGGGTTGCGGTAAGAAGAGCTAGGGTTTGAAAGCAGAGTCCGGATGGGACTCAAGCTGCGCCTTGGAGGGCAAGCCAGGGGGGGTACGGGTACTTTATAAACCGGCCCCTAAGTTTAGTTTTACAGAGATCCACGACATAATCATATTACCTGTTATCGAGTATCCAGTACAAATCGAGAGCTATATTCGAGACTCGGCGAGTTGATTGCCGATTCCTAGATCGCTTATCATCATGTTCTCTTTCGAGCTAAACCCTCTCCCAAATACCTGTGTCGACTTGCCCCAAGATCAGTTGCCTCTGGCAACATCTTCCGTGATTATCCCACGACACCGGCGCACCCAGCTGCGTGCCGACTCTCCCTTCTTCTGGATGCATCGTTCTAGGTCGTCAATAGTGAATAACTTTCTGCACGTCCCATGAAAGTGCTTGATAAACGCGGTCTTCAACTCCTCCCAAGACTTGATAGATCCTTCCGGTAGATTGGTGAACCAATACTTTGCTGCTCCTTCTGACATCATCAAGTACATGAACTTGGCTTGAAGATTCTCGGATGCATTGCGAATTGACATAGCCATCTCATAACTACTCAACCATGTTTCTGGATCCATGGTTGGTTCGTAATTCACTACTTTACCCGGTTCTTTGAATTTTTCCGGGTAAGGTTCAGCCCTGATGCTATCCGAGAGACACTTAGGTCCTGCAAGAATGGTCGAAACGGGCCTTACTCGGGAAACGTGTGATCCTGCGGGGGGTACGGCCGGGCGTGGTACTGCTGGTGGCCCATGTACTGCAGACCCGGCCACGACCCTCCTGGCTCTGGAACTATCCACGACAGCTTGCGCTGCTGATGCTGCCGGTGCTGCCTGAGTACGGGGAGGAGGCGGCATTTGCTGCTGCTCTTCCCTCCGCCGTGCTGAGCTTGTTTGGATATTTCCTGTATTGCCTCGCTGCTGACTGGCGTATGGTGTCCCATGCATTCCGCTTCTGTGATCCGGATAATTAGCTTGCTGCGCCACCGCGGTGTGCAGCATATCTATTGCCCGCCGGGTCTCCTCTGCATGGGGTGACTCTCTTACGGGGATTTGATTCAATGCGAGAGTTGCTGCGTACACGTTGTCCATGGGATTGTTGTAGTGACCTGCCGGTGTGCGAAATCGTGACGGTGGTGGTGGTGGTAATGTATTGCCGGTTGTAACTCTAGTCTGTGGCAAAGGTAACCCGGCCTGCTCGTTTGCCGGCTGTATTCCCGCGGTTGCCGGCTGAGGTGCAGTTCCTGGGTTCGCCGCTGGAATCGGCTGATCTTGAGGCGTGATAAACAGTGCAGCCGGATTTATAACCCCGTCCAACGCTGGTAATCTGGTTTGGTCCCTTTGATGTATTCTAATTGTTTCCTCTCGAAGCCGGGTTTCCAACGCATCCAGCTCACGTTGGCGTGTGGCCATCCCTTGCTTTTGTGCTTCTACTTGCCTTCTCTGTTGGTCCAATGCACGACGGGCTACATCTAGATCCCTAACACGTTCCGCCGTGTTCTCTGGAGTGATAACCGTGGCAAGAACTGTGGGATCTAGGATCAAATTGTTGTCGAACATGGCCGGGTGTCGTGGATTTGAAGGACCCGCCCCTGGTGTCCGGTTTGCTAGGAATCCGAACGTATTTTCCTGCAACTCGTCGTCTGCCGCGTGGCTGGTAACCGATGCCGACTCTCCCTCAACCCGGACCAGGACCGGGTTTCCATTAGCCGCGCCTTGCTGATGGGTCAACGCTTGTGCTGCTCTGACTGCGGCCGCGGTCACGTTCTCCTGATTGAGATTGGTCGCGGGAGCCGTGTAGACCGCAACCCGGCGCACAACACTTGGCGCGAATTCATGATGTTCCTCTTCGCTGCTATTTTCCTCATACCGGTTCTCCAGCAGATGCAGGATATATTCGGTATCATCTTCTCTCTCGACCCGGCCACGCGGGGTCCATACCGGCTCCTCCGGCTGTTCCCACTTCGTGGCGGGCACTTCTGTCGGATCTGTTGTTCCAACTGATTCTTCCCCATCTGATTGAATGTATGTGGCCTCCCCTGACACAGAATCAAATCCAAAGTCGTCAGGGATCAAACCGGAAGTACGTACCATACCGATGAAGACGTTGATCCGGCCGATGGTCACGATAGATCCGGATTCGAGATGATCCGATTCTGGCCCCCAGCCGGAATCGTCCACCATCTTCTCTCCTTCGTGGTCGGTGTAGATCTCGCCGATGACTAGATTCTCCATATTCTTCCGAGCTTCTCCCGTGATGTAAACACCTTTGGACGCAGGCCCCACGGTGGGCGCCAACTGTCGTGGGATAATCACGGCAGACGTTACCAGGGGTAACTTATCTTGGGGCAAAACGACACAGGTGTTTGGGAGAGGGTTTAGCTCAGAGGAAAACATGATGATGTTCGATCTGGTAGCCGGCAATCAAGTCGCCGAGTCTCCGATCTCAAGATAATAACTCAACTCTCGTGTTACACTGGATATTCGATATCAGACGATATTGCTAGAACTCTTGGATCTCTCTTAACCTAACTTAGGGGCCGGTTTATAAAGCACCCGGACCCCTGGACTTGCCCTCCAAGGCGCACCTTGAGTCCTACCCAGACACTGCGTATAAAACCCTAACTTTCCTTACCGTAACCCACAATCCGGGTTACGAGGCCTACAATCTTGGGCCTTCTAGAAGTTCCTTTATCTTTGGCCGGATCTTACGCAGCGTTCTTTGGGCCGAGTTACACCTTGGCGTTGGCCTACCGGGTTATCATCCCTCCATCAGCAGGATCGGAACAACCAACCCCAGAAACGGAACACATCGCAAAGGAACGCGCTGAGAGCGGCGTCTCGCGAGATGCTTGGGATCGAGCAAAGGAGACCATCCGGACGAGCAAACCACCTGCAGCCGGAGCCCCACTCGAAGACATGGTCGCCTACCACTACCATCTAGTGAGAGCGGACACCGCGATCAAAGAAGCTCGGATACTCATCGAGAACCGCATCCATGGACGACGAGTCCCTAGGAGGGATCAGCAGATCACTCGGACCTTCCCTCATGCGGGTTGACGAGGAAGGAAACGTCTATCCGCAAACTCCCGCTGCCGCAGTCTTAGCCGCAACAACCTACATGCAGATGAATCAACCAGGGGAAAACGAACCCCGAGCGGAGCAATACAAGCAGGTTCGGAAAGGATTACGCATGGCGTCCTCAAAGCTCGCCTCCTATGATCGAAGGAAAGCTGCAACACAGAAGGAGAAGGAAGCGTCGCGTAGGCGCAGGAGTGCCTCGCCCAGGAGAGAAAAATCGCCTCGCCGCGGTCGAGGAAAAGAAGCCCGACGACGTGATGACAGTCGAAGCAGCAGTGAAGGTAGCCCAAGGAATAAAGATCTCGGCTCGCGACATCACAGCAGCCGCTCGCGAAAACGCAACAAGGAACCAAGGATAGAAACCAATCGCGATCAGCCCTGTTATAACGCGTGGTCGGATATCGCGCAAAACTGAGTGGACATGGCAAGAGCAGCAAGGAACCGCGCGCGCTCCTCATCTGGTTCTTCTGATGACGAGACCTGCGGCGCGCTGTGTTTCGCTCGCAGCATCCGCGAGGCGCCTCTATCCAAGAGATTCAAGCTCAGCATAGAAGTAACAAAATACGATGGTTCACTCGAACCTTCGTCGTGGCTAAACGACTACCACACGGCAGTAAAATGCCAATGTGGGAACAAGAACACGGCTATGCAGTACCTCAACCTACACTTGGTAGGAGCGGCACGTAGCTGGCTGGAAGCTAGACCGAAGTCCTGCTACGCATCATGGGACGATCTACACTTCGATTTTTGCAAAAATTTCCAAGCCACCTACAGAAGACCAGCGACCATCGAAGAAATGCGAGCCTGCAAACAAAAGAGCGGCGAGTCCACTCGCGAATACATCCAGCGATGGACCATGCTCAGGAACACCGCAGGAAACATATCACAGGAAGTAGCGGTTGAAGCCTTCGCAAAAGGTGCTCGACGAACTGCTTTCAGAGAAGAACTGGGATGAGCCGCACCCAAGACTATTGGAGAACTGATGATCATAGCTGATAGATGGGCTAACGGAGAGGACTCAGTGCGCAACGAGAGGGCATCTTCTCCCGCACCCGAGGACGACCGCCACGGTCGAAAGAAAAGAAGGAAGTACTACGACGACCGAGAAGAACTGGTAGCATTGGAATTCATGCGAAATCGCGATAGCGGACGCCGTGGAAGTCGCGAATGGAAACCAAAGACTGAGGACAAAACTCCCGAGGAAGACCTCGACGGATACTGCTTGCTACATCTATTTACAGATAAGCACACACGAAAAACTAAGGCAACACACCTTCTCAAGGATTGCCGAAAGTTCATTGAAATACACGAGGTCTTCTCGAAGAAGAGTAGATCAGCAGCTAGTCAAGGCTACCCGCAACTTCCAGGAGGAGGACACCAAGGGTTCCAACCACCACAACCCCTGCCTCAACCAGGAAATCAGAACACGGTGCTAGCCGCACTACCTGCGCCACCCGTAGCAAACGCCGGAGCCAACGCATACGCGAACCCGGCTGGACTGTTGGGGATGATACAGAAGGTCTACCCACCCCGCAGAGCTCAGAAGACAAACACACGTCAATTATGCATGGATGTACAAACCCCACCAGCAAGACCCGAGTACTTAAAGATGGCGGATCAGCCAATCACCTTCTCCAAGGAAGACCAACCCCCGCGAGTCTATCGACCAGGACACTCTGCCCTAGTTATCCAAGCACAAATTGACAACTATGAATTGGCTCGTGTATTCATGGACGGGGGCAGCGGCATCAACATCATCTACGCGGATACGCTCCGTCGGATGAATAGTAACCTGGAAGGACTCGCAGAATCAGAAACATCCTTCCACGGGATAGTTCCAGGAAAGGCGATCCGGCCACTCTAAACAATCAATCTGAAGGTGGTGTTAGGCAATCGACGCAATTACAGGAGAGAGTTCCTCGACTTTGAAGTAGTCGACTGGCCCTCGCAGTACCACGCCATTCTTGGTCGAACAGCGTTCGCAAGATTTATGGCAGTACCACATTACGCATATCTGAAACTCAAGCTACCTGGGGAATATGGCACAATCACCATCGACGGAGATTTCCAAAAATCCAACAAGTGCGACATCGAGTTCAACGAGATCGCAAAATCTTTCGGGATGCAAGAAGAACTAGAGTAGATAGCAAAGACCACAGACCACTCCGTGATGCCCCTCACAAAGAAAAACGCACCAGAGCTGGAATTCCGTGCCAACAGCGACACTCGCAAACATAAAATGCACCCGACAGATTCTGCGAAAAAGGCGATGGTCTCCGCTACCCTCTTGCCAGCATAGGAAAGCGAGCTCGTCGAACTCCTCTGTGAGTACTAGGAAGTTTTCTCCTGGCAGCCTTCAGATATGCCAGGAATACCCAGGGAGTTCGCCGAGCACTCACTCGAAGTTTACAAAGACGCAAAGCCCATCAAGCAGACCACCCGACGGTTCTCAGAACCCAAGCAAAAAGCGCTTGGAGAAGAAGTAAACAGATTGCTCGCAGCAAAATTCATCAGAGAAATAAAAATATCCACTTGGTTAGCAAACCCAGTGCTGGTCTCAAAGAAGAACAGCAACATCCTTCGAGTGTGCATCGACTACACGTAGCTGAATAAGCACTGCCCCAAGGATAACTTTCCCCTCCCGCGGATTGACCAGATCGTGGACTCCACTTCAGGCTACCAATGCCTCTCCTTCCTAGACGCCTACTCGGGGTACAACCAGATCAGGATGAAACAGGAAGACGTACAAGTGTATTCATCACATCTCACGGTGTATACTGCTACACGACTAAAAAATGCAGGCGCGACATATCAGCGATGCATGCATAAATGTCTCGCCAAGCACATTGGCAAGAACGTACAAGTGTACGTCGACGACATCGTCATCAAGACTCGAGTGGAGGATACGCTCCTCGAGGACATCAGAGAAACGTTTGGCGCTCTAAACGCATACAGGATTAAGCTCAGCCCGACAAAATGCGTCTTCGGCGTCCCCGCAGGACAACTTCTCGGGTACCTGGTATCCGCCAGAGGAATCAAAGCCAACCCAGAGAAGATACAAGCAATCTTGACAATGAAAGAGCCCACCAATCTACGCGGAGTCCAACAGCTCGCAGGGCGACTAGCCTCCTTGAGCAGATTCATCGCGCGATTGGGGGAGCAGGCGTTACCTCTCTACAAGCTGTTGAAGAAGACGGATAAATTCGAGTGGACGCACGAAGCAAAGCAGGCATTCGCAGATCTGAAGCAAACGCTACAGAGCAGGCGTATCCTGGCTACACCACACGAAAGAGAACCGATATACCTATACCTAGCCGCAACGAACCAGGTCATCAGCACGGCCATCGTAGTCGAAATACCGGAGGAAGGCAAGGCATATAGAGTTCAAAGGCCAATCTACTATATCAGTGAGGTACTTTCGCCGTGCAAACAGCGATATCCCCACTACCAGAAGCTTGCATATGGAGTCATCCTCACAGCTCGAAAGCTCAAACACTACTTCCAGGAGCATACCGTAACGTTGCTAAATGACGCATCACTCGGTACTATCATGAACAATCCAATGGCATCTAGAAGAATAGCAAAGTGGAGCATTGAGCTAGGCTCCTGGGACATTATATATCTATGCAGGACGCAATTCCGTGAAGTCACAGGTACTCGTAAAATTTCTGAGCGAGTGGACATAATTACAAACACCCGGACCACAAGAATATACGAGTAACTGGATCATGTACTTCGACGGGTCTAAAATGAATGAAGGAGCTGGAACTGGGATCATCCTAATATCACCCAGAGGAGACAAGTTGCAGTACGTCCTACGATTGGACTTCCCACCTGACGATCCAGCATCAAACAACGACGCAGAATATAAGGCCCTGTTGCATGGGATGAAGATGGCAATCACGTGTGGAGCCACCCGATTGATGATGTATGGCGATTCCAATCTCATCGTGCAACAGACAATGAAGGAGTGCGACGCTATCGCAGAAAACATGGTCGCCTATTGAGACATGTACAATCTACTCGAAGGAAATTTCAAAGGATGCAAGCTGAAGCACATTGCGCGATCCAGCAATGAAGAAGCAGACATGCTGACAACATGGGGTCCACAAACACACCCATACAGCCAGGAATATATTTTGAGCCGATGACCAAGCGTTCAGTAAAGGTCAAGAAAACTGTAGGAGCACCCGCAACATTAGAAACAGAGGTCAGCCCGCAAGTCGCTATCATCGAGCTCAGCCATGGTATTTCGCGACAAGTTTTTCTGGTCGAGCCAGTCTGGACGCAGAAATACCTCGACTACTTGTCCGTCAAACAGCTCCCAGCAGACGCTCGCGAGGCTCGACAAATAGTCCGACGCAACAAATCTTTTCGGGTACTCAACGGCGAGTTATACAAACAGAGCATCTCAGGCATATTGCAAAGATGCATAGCACCTGAAGATGGCAAGGAATTACTGCGAGACAGACACCAAGGAGATTGTGGACATCATGCCAGCTGGAAAGCAATTGTGAGCAAAGCCTTTCGAGCAGGATTGTACTGGCTTACAGCGGCCAGAGATGCAAAGGATTTGGTCGACAGGTGCAACGCTTGCCAGCGATTTGCACCCAAACCACACGCCCCCGCTATGGAATTACATATGATACCTATCGCCTAGCCCTTTGCACAATGGGGGCTGGACATGGTATATAGGGCCATTATGCAAGTCCACACCCGGTGGATACACACACTTGCTGGTCGCAGTCGACAAATTTACAAAGTGGATCGAAGGAATGCCAGTAACCTCGGCTAGCACCCAATGCACCGTCAAATTCCTCGACTCCATCGTATGCAGATTTGGCATACCCCACAACATCATCACCGACAATGGCAACAACTTCGCGGCAAAGGAAATACAGCAATTCTGCGAAGAAAAGGGAATCATCCTCAAATTCGCTTCAGTGGCTCATCCGCAAACCAACGGCCAGGTCAACGATCCAACGGATTGGTTTCGACTGGCATCAAGAAACGACTACTCGACCGCCTACACCCAGCAGCAGGACATTGGGAAGAAGAGCTATCCTCCATGCTATGGAGTCTCCGCACAACTCCAAATCGATCCACAAAATACACACTATTTTTCATGGTATACGAGGCTGAAACAGTCCTTCCCGAGGACGTCAGATTCAGCGCCCCATGGGTCGTTGTTTACAGCGAAGAAACCTCTAATAGGGCACTCGCGAACGATATGGACGCACTCGACGAAATACGCGATATTGCACTCGCAAGATCCGCAATATACCAACAGTCGTTGCGAAACTATCACAGTCGCCGCATACGTCACAGAGCCTTTGCGGTGGGATATTTGGTGCTACGGCTCAAGAAGAAGGAAGGGCACAAGCTCGAACCACCATGAGAATGACCCTTCATAATACACGAAGTTATCCCAGGTCGCGCCTATCGACTGAAGAACCCAACGACTAGTGGCATCTACTCCAACCCATGGAATGTTGCATACCTCCGCAAATTCTATACCTAGATTTATTTTACTCATACAAATAAGGCTATATTATACGTCTTGTAGCTCGAAAGAAACACATGACTTCTCAGTCATTTCAATAAAAAATACATGGTTCTTCAACCATAGCTACTCGCATTCTTCATCCTTGCATGCTAAAAAACAGGTATACACCCCCAAATAGGATCCTTTCTACGACTAACTTAGCATCACAGGAAGAATTTCATATACAAAAAGTTACAAACAAGGTAGACACCTTGCGACGTTTTGCGCATCTGTACAAAGTAACAGGATACATACATCCTACGATTACATATGGCGATGAGCATTTTCCTCGGCCAATACCCAATCCACCTCTTCCGAGGTCAATCGAATAATCTCCTCTGCTGCAGGTCGAACAACTCTATAATGAGGGGCCATGTCGATTAGACCATCAGAGAGCATAGCTACAGAGCTAAAATTCACCTCAGGATGCCACAATCGGACAAAGGAAAGCGCTACGACGGACCCGCGAATCATCTGATTGCGGACACACTCGTGAATCTCACCTTCTCGCCCGGAAGTTCTGAGGAGATGGCTCAAATCTTCAGGACCCCTCTCCAACGGTTAAAAAGCTGAGTTCACAACGATCAAAGCTTCATGGCAGGAATTCACAAGTATCTTCGCCTGGACTACTCGATACTTCAAAGTAGCAAGCACGAAGCCTCGACTACGATCAGACCAAAAGTTGTTTGCATGGGGTTTTGAACTACCAGCTTCGTGAAGAATATGGTTCTCCACCCAATGTTTCTCACACCTATCGTCAGGATGAACAACTGCAAAGAAAGCTACAAAGTCAAAGAAAGAAAGAAGACACAGAAAGCTAGGGGGCTGAGATACTTACACCGTAAATCCTTGGCTACGACCGTCAATTCATCCATCACAAACTACTCACGTTCAACCGCAAGTTTCTGTTTGGACTTGGCTACATCTGCCACCCCACGCAGAACCTTTAGCTTGCGCTCACCATCCACAACACGGTCACAGAGTCCGGCAAACGTACCAACAGCAGCAACACGGTCACAGAGTCGGGGGCTACTCCCATCGGGAGCACTGTCGTGCACCCGATAAAATGAAGAGAAGAGAGAGATTAAGTTCTTGAGCCTGTAGCCAATCGCACACGATTAACTACAGCCTCGGGGGCTACTCCCATCGGGAGCACTGCCTGCACCCGATAAAAAAATCCCAAACAGAGAAAGTACAAGATGCAAAAGAAAATAGCAAGATTTACCTGGCCTTGAGCAATGCAGAGAGGATCAACCGAGCTACCCGACACTTCTTTCGAAAGTCAAGGCCCCAACTGCAAAGCTAGGGATCCTATATTCCGTAGCCGCCGCTGTGGGGGCTGGACTCGGTGAATTCTGGACGGTGCCAGTAGTCGGGGTCCCACCCGCAGCAACAACTCTTTTCCTATTTTCAAGAGGAAGGGAAGAGACGAACCGGTCGGGGCGGACTGGAGCCTGTCTTGAAGGAAAACAACAAATGTCAGAAGAAACAAAAAGGGAACGTTCGAGTAGGACAAGAAAGCAAGAACCTACTCGTCATCTTCGTCATCCAGCATATCCGCGTTCCAGGCGGTATGGATCTTTGGCAAAGAAGCAGAAGGGGCGCGCGCACTTAGCGGAGTCACGACGAGAGGCTCTTTGTCAGATCCCCTACCCAAGGAATTATCCTTGGAGGTGGCCTCATCGTCCTCCGCTCGGCGGCGTTTGCGATGGCGTAGATCGCTACCCGATTCTTCCACGTCGTCCGAGGAATCGTGCTCAGAACTCGAATCGGCTTCGGCAACACTGGTGTCGGCTGGGACATCCAAGTTACTCGCCAACAAGTCTGAGGTTTCCTCACCGGAGACTGGCGGGTAGCAGGTGACCACCGCTAAACTCTACAAGAAGGAAAGGAAGAAGAAATTCAGTCGACAAAACTTTCGAGCAAGAAAAAGGCAAAGACAAGGAAAAACTTGAACTTACTTCGGGTGGAGGAGGTCTCAACGCCTCAAAAGCCGCGACAGAGCAGTCGGGGAAGGTCTCGTCCACTTTCAAACTGGTGATGGCCGCAATTATCTTCTCGAATTCAACATTCGAAAGTTCTTCTCGGCTCACGCAGCTGGGGTCTTCAACACCCTGATACTCCCACATCGTGGAGGGCCTCCCCTGCAGAGGCTGGATCCTGCGTTTGAGAAACACGCTCGCCAGGTGTAAGCCGTTCAGCACAACTCCTGCGGTTTGGTCACGAAGGGCGACCAACTTGGCGAGCAGCGGGGTGACAATCCGGTTTTCTTCGGCTGAAAGCTTGTGCACGAAGGACTTCGGCCTCTTCAGGACAGCGAACGGGTGGAACTCGTGAACTCCACCCACGCTGTTGTCGACGACGTAGAACCACTTCTTTCTCCATCCTTGCGCGGAGTCGATGAAGTGCATCCCGAAGTAGCAGTTGTCCGGTTTCGCCTGAATTCCAAAGCCGCCGGTGCGCAGCGGCTCTCCGAGCTCGGTCTCTACTCGCGATTTCTCGAGGAAGACCCGCACCTTCAAGAGGGCTTTCCAAAGGCCCCAGTGATGGCGGATGCCCAAGAAGTACACGCAAAAAAGATGAAGCACGAGATGTGATGCACCGCATTTGGAGGCAGATCATGGAGCTGTATGCCATAGACATACAACACCACCACGAGAAAAGGATGGAGGGGGAAGGAGAGCCCGCGCGAAACGTGATCCGCGAAGATCACGCGTTCATTCGCGCGGGGATTTGGTACCTCTTATTTTTTACTGAGGCGCACCCGCTTCTCGGTCTCCGGAGGCAGCAGTCCCTTCCTCTGCATCTCCTTGATGCTCTTGTTCATCGTGTTGGGTGAGCGCCAGTCGCCTGAGCGCGGAGCAGGTGGCACGGGAACTTCCTCCGTCGCCCTCCAGGAGGAAACAGTTGCACTGCGTTTCTTGCCTCCCGCCATGGGTGCTGGTACGAGCTCGCAGAGAAAGGGTTAAGCGCGAGGAAGACGAAGGCTGGAAGCGAATGACGAGAAATTTTCACCGTTTACCTAAGGGCCACATTTATACACGAAGCCGCCCAATCCTGGCCGCTCATCGACAAACGTGGCGCCCATCGCAGCTACCACGTGTGAAGTTGAAATGAAAGGGCGGCAGAAGCTGTTCCGTGCCACGATCCCAACAGTAGATCGTGCGCAATTACTGCCCGCAGTTCGCGTAAAAAGCGGAAACGACGTCTCGTTTCCGGTCACAAAGCTGACAAGGTGGGCCAGCGCCTCTGCTCTCGCTCCGTCACGTCCCGTCGGGAGGATAAGGTGCGCCGTGACGTCAGAGCGCACATCATCAAGCTGGGAAATTCTTCGAATAAAAGCCCCAAACACGAAATAGACTTCATACGGGCAAATCAAAACGCGGAAACTCCTTCGCATAACGCTCCAAACACGAAATAACTTCGTATGGACAAATTGTGACGCGAAAATTCTCTCGCATAAAATAGAACCCTATACACGAAAACTCTTTCGTATGGGCATAAAAACTCCAGACACGAAAACTCTTTCATATGGACAAAACAGCTTGATTTTCTTACTCAAGAAATCACAGACCTGAAACTTCGCGGGTGCGTAGATCCTGCCACTCCATCACACGATGTCTACACATCACAGACCTGGATCGTTCAGCCGACTAGGCACATCCGGATGCCATATTCCTTCGAATATGAAGGTAAGACCCAAAAGATCTCTCTTGAGGGCCTGGAATCGCACTCAAGCTGCGTTCTCCGGTAAAATTCCGTGTCAACAACACGAAGAAAAATCCTAGCGGACACGCCGGGTACCCCTATAGGTTAAGTTCGACTCGGTAAGACCTCTACGGCCTAGTCGCAATGATCACCTCATCGGGTTGGAGTTGGAGGTCTCGAATCTGTGTAGGCCAGAACTGTTTTTGCCCTAGTTGCAATTAATTGACCCTGATCTTTCAGGAGAGCCAAGCTACTGCGCCACATCCTTCTGCGAAAATAGCCAAAAACACAGGCACTTTCATCACTCGATAGTCGGGTATAATGAGCTCATCACACATGGTATACACCCTCCAAATGAAAAACGACTATAATGGTCATCCGAAAGAAAGCAAGACGAAAAATCTGAGCGTCTACTCGACTGGTAAAAATCCCAATCGAGCAAACGCTCGGGGTCTACTGACGAAGGGATGAACCTTGGACCCGGCGAGTAAGGACACCCGGTCCTAGGCCCAAGACTGAAGCCCAAGAAGGGAAGCCTTTGGATTGTTCTAAAAGGCTCAGTTGAAGCCCGCCCGCAATACCTTGCGGGTTAAGATAGGAAACTTGTAACCGACATAGGGTTAGAGTTCGAGTCCTCCCCGGGTACGGTTTGAGACCTGGCCATCTATATAAGGCCAGGAGAACCACCGGAAGAGGACCAAGCAATACCGCACCACAAAGCCTTGAGCTCGAGATCATACTCTCGACTTGAGCGACCCCCATTGTAACCGATCCATTCGATAATACAGATCGACAGAGGCAGGAGTAAGGGTTTTTCCTCTACGATGGCCTCGAACCTGGGTAAATCGTGCCTCCTGTCTAGCCGACGATCGTCACCAGCGCCTACAGGTTCTCCTATTCGAAACCCTATGGGTTCACCCGAGGGACTTGTTGAGATGCAGATTCGACATTTACAGAACAATTTTCTGAAACTAAAAACAGCAGAAAACAAGAACCGGCTCTATGGAATCTTGTCAATAGGTTAGTCCCAGAAAATCGATAAAATAGCATAAAGTGTATAAGAAACATGTAGCATATGGCAGGAAAACAACATGGAACATGAAAATTATGGATACGTTTATGACGTATCACTGGCCAAGTCATGTCTAGGGCTTCTAGATGTTTCTACGGCCTTGCCGGAGAGGGGGATCGTCACTGGAGGCATCTACATCGCTATGGCCGACTCCGGACAGATGCATGAGTAGTCCATCTCGGAACTACGGGTCCATAACAGTAGATAGATGGTTGTTATCTCTCCTATGCCTCCAGTTTTAGAGTCTCGTGAGCCGCCTCACATGACCGAGACCACCGTTATGTAATTGCGCATCTTGCGTTTGCTCGGATCCGATGAACCATGAGATATGATTATTTTGTTCATGTCAATCTGAGTTGCTTCACTTATATTTAATTATTTATAGAGAGTTTTAATCTTGTCTTGCAATTCTCTCCGATGTTTATGATTACCTTGGCCACGTAGTTATTTTCACCTCCAAGATAGGGTTTATATGCTAGATAGTGGGTTCATGTCTTTTTTTTTGCCTGCGCTCGAGTGACAGAAACTTGCGGGGGAGAATGTGTTGTTGCCATTAGGGAGAAACAACAGTGCTCTTTTCTACGGATGGGAACCACTGCTTACATCACGTATTTATCTTAATGCATTTGTCTGTTACACACATAGCAATCACTTAGTTGCTGCAACTTAATACCAAGAGATATGCTGGATAGCTTTCCCGAGGTGGACTTTCAGATATAGATGCATGCTGGATATCGGTCCATATGCCTTGACATAATGACTAAAATGTTAGAACCCTTGAACTATATCTCGTCATAATAATATTGGTGTTTCATGATTTATCAATTGCCTGACTATAATTTGTTCAACCAGCATGTTTTTTTTTCTTTGGAGAGACACCACTAGTAAACCTATGGCCCCCGGTCCTATTTTCCTCATATTGCAAATCATTTTTTTAGACACTTTCATAATTGTTTCCTTACTTTACCATTTTTATTTTTATTATTTTCCAAGACTTTATAAGTTTAAATCTCCTGTTTTCAGCAAGCCCAGAAGATTGACAACCTTTCGAAAAGTCGAGGCAAGAGAGAGTTTGTGTTTGTGTGCAGCTTTCACGCTCCCGCCAACTACACACCAGTACTTCTGGCGCCGTTGATAAAACAACCTTATTCAAGAATGAGCTCTAGGTCTCATAGCGCAATTGAAGTGATGCTGAACCCATTTAAAGTTGTTCAGCATAAAACAACCTTCTTCATACTTTGCAACTTAATCAGTGATCCTGAACAATTTTAATTGTTTTGTGCATCTTCTGGCACCCAATATTTGAAGTGGTACGCCACACCTCCCATAAAGTTGCAGAGAATGATAGCTAGGTCACATAGCGCAAGTACAAAGTAGGATGCCACAATTACACTCTATAAAAAGTGCAGATAATTATCACTAGACTATCTAGTCTGCAAAACAAGCATAACTAGCCTCCAATCAACCTTAACTACTCTGCAAAAAATAACCATGTACTCTACATTCAGGTCTAAGTTGTAGGTTTTGTCAAGTCTAAGTTCTACCTCACTGCAAAACTAAGGGCAAAACTCAGCAGCAGAGATGGGCTAGCGTGCAGTCAAGACATGCAACACACACACAGAGAAAAACATTTCCCCCAAATCTACAACCCAAATCTGAAATAAAAATGGTGCACTAGTTTGGCGCAGAAAAAGTAAAATGCAAGTAATATGGATGATAATAAGTGATAATATCAATCTGAAATAAAAATGGCAGTAAGCAAACATGTAACAGAACAGGCGGAAAACGGTGTTTCAATGCTTGGAAATAAGGCCTAGGGCTCCTACTTTCACTAGAGGAAACTCTCAACAATGAAAACATAATTGAATGCATAAATATTATCTCTTCACGATGCTACTCCAAACCACTCTCCGGTCGAATAATGAACACTAATCATTGCGCAGGGCTTTAACAACACTCCTCAAGTATATATTACCTCCCTAGGGCACCCCAATGTCACTACGAGCGCCATAAATTAGTACTAAACAAACGCCACAATTTCATAGGTTCATCTTTGAACACAAGATATGAATATCATGCTAAACCACACGGAGCACACACTGTCACCTTTACCCCGTGATCAAAGTGTTTACGGAGATAAAAAAACCACTTGAGTAGCATAACAGATGAAGATCAATCAACATATTCAACTAGATTACAAAGCTCATGATCACATAAAGATCACACCATGGGAGAGAGAGAGATGAACCACATAGCTACCGGTAGAGCCATCAGCCCCAGGGGAGAACTACTCCCTCCTCATCATAGGAGACATCAACGGCGATGGAGATGGCGGTGGAGTCGATGAAGATGGTTCCGGGGGCACTTCCCCGTCCCGAAAGGGTGTCAGAACGGAGATCTGTCCCTCGAAACTTGTCGGCGGCATCGACGGAGCTACAGATGTATTTTGTGGAAAAGGTCGATGTGTTTAGGGTTTTCCATCCGGGGGGACTAAATAGGAGATAGGGCAGAGGCGGTGGAGGTCCAGGGGCCCCACACCACCCCCTGGAGCGGCCAGGGGGCGCCACCCCATGGTGTGGCCCTCCTGATGCCCCTCTTCGTCTTCTCTTCGGTCTTATGGATGCTTCCGGAAAAAATAGGACTTCCGGGCTTCGAACTTTCCAATTTCGAGAATATTTCCAGAAAAACTTGTCTGAAACTAAAAACAGCAGAAAACAGGGAACTCGCTCTATGGCATCTTGTCAAAAGGTTAGTCCGGAAAATCGATAAAAATGACATAAAGAAGGGGGAAAACATGTAGCAATTGGCATAATATAATCATGGAGCATCAGAAATTAGGGATACGTTTATGACGTATCAAGCATCCCCAAGCTTAGTTACTACTCGTCCTCGAGTAGGTAAACGATAAAACAATAATTCCTGAGGTGACATGCTACTAACATAAACTTGATCAATCTAATGTAGAAGCATATGCATGATGAGATCATAAAACTTTAAACACATGCATGATAAATAAAACTTTAATAATAATGCATAGCAATTACTTTGCATCACAAAGAGTAACTCAAATAAAGAATCATGAATAATAATGCAAGGAAAGATAAACGTTTGTTTCGGGTATAGAGAAAGCATGGAAAAGTGGTATTTCGCTAGTCCTTAAGAGTGGAGAAAAACATAAATGCCAGGACACCTTCAAAGTTCATGAGGAATACTAGAACAAATAATTTAAGAACAAATGATATCACATCATGAAGTAATTATTGATGTTTATGGGACAAATGCACATAGAACTCAGAATGGCAAAAATGCTCTCTCAACTGTGCATAAAGTTAGAAGATGGAGACTCAACATAAAAGTAAAAGAAAGGCCCTTCGAAGAGGGAAGCATGGATCACTCATGTGATAGAGCTTTTTATTTGATTAAACAGAAGTATTAAAAGTTTGACATTGTGGAGGAATGTCTATTTTTTAGGAGAGGTGTATGCTAGAGTCAACGAATGGTAAACAGACAATACCGTACGTCACAAGCCAACTGGATTCACAAGAGCGGCTCCCATGGTGAAGGGCGCAACTGGTGTAGAAGGTCATCCCTCTTTCTCTTTTGTTTACACAATTATGCTTTGACTGATAAATCAGCGGTAAAAATAGTGAAGAGAATTTGTTTGTATTTATTTGGGGCTGGGCACCCCGCTGCTAGCTCTTCTATCATTTGGATAAGCGGATGAAGCCACTAGTCTAGGGTCAACAAGTGAGATAGAGATTCTCTATTAATGTTCTCATGAGCAAAAACTAGGAGCGACAAATCAAGAGAGCATAAGAGCCATAATCATGCATAGCGACATAAATATCATTAATTAAAGCATAAGCGGTATCACAAGTTTAGAAACTAAATGGTCATGGAGGCTATTCGTGACTGGTTTGTAGTCATAAACATGGTGTGAGAATGCGCCAAGTCAACCAAATAAAACATTCGAAAGAGAATACCATAAATTTATGCTTTACTATGACAAGAACAACTTTAGGAATCTTTCAATGGCATATTAAACACTCTCAGATATTTGAGGCTCTCAATAACCACAAGGGTTTAAAACTAAAATAACATTTACCATGGTATGAAAAAGTTCTAGCCACAGTCTATACAAGATTCTACTTGCACCGTTAAAAATTCTACCTCAAGCAGCAGTTTCTTTTCCCAACAAGCACCATACAAGACATGCTTTAACAAAAATTCTCTACATGTGACAGCAAGAAAACATGAGAGTACTCACATAACACTACTAAAACTAACAGTTCTGAATAAGAGATGCATGAAAACAAAGGCTAAACGCGGTACTAGCAAAAAGTGAACACTCACAGAACAATAAGAATGAAAACTAGAGTGTTCTAAGCAATGAAAACAGAGTGTGTCTCTTTCCCACACCAGTATGATAGGTTGCAACCATAAACTACAGCAAAGAAAAGTAAACAAACTGAAAACAAAAATAAAAGACGCTCCAAGTAAAGCACATAAGATGTGACTGAATAAAAATATAGTTTCACTAGAAGTGACCTGATAATTTGTCGATGAAGAAGGGGATGCCTTGGAAATCCCCAAGCTTAGACGCTTGAGTCTTCTTGGAATTTGCTGGGATGTACCACCGGGGCATCCCCAAACTTAGGATTTTAACTCTTTTTGATCACATCATATCATCCTCTTCTCTTGACCCTTGAAAACTTTCTTCACACCAAACTTCTCACAATCTTCATTAGCAACGTTAGTGCAATCGAAATAATAAATTAACATGGTTCAGTTTCAACACAAGACTAGCACTCAAAAACACATTAGCTACTGTCACAACTCATTTTAAAACTCCTTTTATCAAAAGCACCAAAAGAAAGATATTAAGATGCAAATGCAATAATTGGCAGAAATCTGTCAAAACAGAACAACAGGTAAAGATCGATTTTTTCCAAAATCTTCTGTTGCTCAGATTAAAAGTGGTCAACTAAGAAAAGTTGCATATGTAGCCCAGTATTAAGCACAAAAAAGTTCAGGTCATTGTGGATTTTATGTGATTTTATACGTATTTAACAATGGACAGCAGAAATCTGTTTCCTGCGCAGAAATCCGAAATATAGTCTAAACTTTCCACTAGAGGTTTTACTTGGCTCAACAAAAACACAAAACAAAAGATACAGAGGGGTTGCTAAGGAATTATACAACCCCTTGACTCAAATAAAACAGATAAAAACAATGCAACATGGGTTATCTCCCAAGAAGTGCTTTTCTTTAAAGCCTTTTAACTAGGCATGATAATTTGATAAGATGATCACATAAGAAATATGAATTTAAGCAAAAGAGAGCATCAAGAATAAAATGTAAAACAAGTTTAAGTCTAACCCACTTTTTATGAAAAATAACCTTGTAGAAAAATAAGTCATGAAAGCACAAAGCAACAAGCATAGGAAAGCAAAACAAGTGCAACATCAAAATTTGCAACATAAAGAGGGAAAACTTGATATTGTTGAGATGCATAAAATTATGTTTACCTCTCTCATAATAACTTTTAGTAGCATCATGAATAAAATTAACAATGTAACTATCACATATAACATTCTTATCATGAGCCACATGCATAAAAGAAATAATACTCTCCACATAAGCAAAGTCATTCTTATTAATAGTAGTGGGAGCAAATTCAACAAAATAGCTATCATTATTATTCTCATCACCATATTCATTAAATATACGAGGAATATTGTAATCATAATTAATATTTTTCTCTATTGTTGGTGCACTGAAAATATCATATTCATCATTGTAAACAGGTGGAACTAGGATACCACAATCATTATAATCATCATATATTGGAGGAAAAGTATCATCAAAGTAAATTTGTTCCTTCATGCTTGGGGGACTAAAATATCATATTCATCAAAACTAGCTTCCCCAAGCTTAGACTTTTCCATAGCATTAGTAATAATAGTGTTCAAATCATTCATACTAATAACATTGCTATTAGCATGCAAATAAAGTTCCATAGGTTTTTTAATTTCTCTTCAAACACTTCATGTCCTAACTCAAGATAAAGATTATAAAGCTCTCTCATATTTTAGTTGTTTTCCATTAAGCCTAACTAGTGAAAATAAAAACAAGAAACAAAAGATATAATTTCAGGATCTAAAGGAAATAATATCGAGCACTCACACCGGAGGATGTGAGTACCTTTTACCTTACCTCCCCGGCAACGGCGCCATAAAAGAGCTTGATGTCTATGCACGCTTCTATTCTTGTAGACAATGTTGATCCTCCAAGTGCAGAGGTTTGTCGAACAGCAACAAGTTTCCCTTAAGTGGACCACCCAAGGTTTATCGATCTCAGGGAGGTAGAGGTGAAAGATATCCTTATCAAACAACCTTGCAATCAAGATACAAGAAGCCTCTTGTGTCCCCAACACACCTAATACAATTGTCAGCTGTATAGGTGCACTAGTTTGGCGAAGAGACAGTAAAATGCAAGTAATATGGATGATAATAAGTGATAATATCAATCTGAAATAAAAATGACAGCAAGCAAACATGTAGCAGAACACGTGGAAAACGGTGTTTCAATTCTTGGAAATAAGGCCTAGGGCTCCTACTTTCACTAGAGGACACTCTCAACAATGAAAACATAATTGAATGCATAAATATCATCTCCTCACTATGCTACTCCGAACCACTCTCCGGTCGAATAATGATCACTAATCATTACGTAGGGTTTTTACAACACACCTCAAGTCTATATTCCCTCTCTAGGGCACCCCAATGTCACTACGAGCGCCATAAATTAGTACTAAACAAACGCCACAATTTCATAGGTTCATCTTCCAACACAAGATATAAATATCATGCTAAACCACACGGAGCACGCATTGTCAACTTTACCCCGTCATCAAAGTGTTTACAGAGATAACAAAACCACTTGAGTATCATAACAGATGAAGATCAATCTACATATTCAACTAGATTACAAAGCTCATGATCACATAAAGATCACACCATGGGTGAGAGAGATGAACCACATAGCTACCGGTAAATGTAACACCCGGGGGATTTCCTTCCACTTCCTATCAACTGTTGCTTGTTTACCTTGTTGGCCCTCGTGTCGTAGTTGCATGCTTAGTGTTGTTTGCGCTCAAGTCTTGTTGCCCTTTTTCATATCACCTGCTTAGTTGATAGCTGGGTTTTCAATTTAATCAACAACATGTTAATGTTTGGGGTAATAATAATTTGATGATAAGGCACCGGCAGGAGGCCCGGCGTGGGTTTGGAGCCTGCTAGTGTCGAAACTAGGAAAAGAGTCTTGTCCATTGATCCATGATGAGCGCGCTAACCGCATCCGGGAGGTAGTATGGGACCCCCCACGACTTAGACCTGATTTGCAGCTTGTCCGAAGAGCCCCACTTAGTTCGGGCTTTCCATTTGCGCATATGCATAATTGGAGCCGCCCCCATGGTTACTGTTGATGATGATGATGATGATGATGCATATAGGACGAGGCCTGTATTGCCGGGGTGTTGCGTCCTGCGGGAGCTTTGCACACTTGCGCTGAGTATTCGGCTGCGTGGCTGGGACCTTATAGCTCCGTGGCTCCTAGGATGGGTTGTATAGACGGTTTGAGTCGTGTCGAGCCAACCTGAGTTTTAGTTGGTGGCTTGAGTGTGTACGGGTACTGTAGCGCACCCTGCAGGGATGAATCTTCTCGAGAAGCCGTGTTGTCCGCGGTTATGTGACGACTTGGTGAAAGTGCTGGCTAACAAGTACTTAGACAACTTACACCTAATTAATAATAATTTGACTAGTAATAGGAATATTGTCACAATAACTTGAATTTCACCTTAATCAACAGTGTGAGTTTCCTTGGGTTGCTTCCTTAGTAGGGGGTAACATTGGATGGGTATTGTTTGGTGAGTAGTTGTAGTTGATTCTGATACGCTTTCTTATCCCTCTCTAATAGCCGGAAGTTGTAGCGCGTCTCTTTAGTTGTTAGTGCAGCCCGCTGCCGCTTCTTTGCAATAATTCCTTCCTTCCGTTGTACCCAAAGTATTTGTATCTTGTGATGATTAGTTACACTGGTATCTTGTGAGTATCCACTTGCCAGTACTTAACAGTACTGACCCACGAATTCATTTTCGTGGCTGCATATTCCACATTGCAGTCAACAGGTTTGAAGTCTGACGACGTTAGCTTGGGAATCCCTCCGGCTTGGCCTGGGCAGGGATTGGACGCCATCGGTTATCTTCAGGACTCTTAGTCCAATTTGTATCTTGTCCGTAGTCGGACACTATGTTGTTTCTTCCGCTGTCATTTGGATCTTTGTATTGTATCGGTTGTATCCTTGACTCGTTTGAGTCGTATTCTATATATCTCTTCTGTTGTTTTTGCGGAATATTCGTGACTGTTGTAATGTTATCACAAGTGGCAACCTGGAATCGGTTATTATGTGGATTTTGGCGGAAATGCTGAAATCTGCATAGTGCCCGGTCCCGGGGCGTCACAAATGGTATCAGAGCATGGTTCCGATTCCCAATGTTGTTTCGATACGAATGGTTATCGAAGCAACGGGTCCGCAAAGCCTGTAGGATAACCTCGCTAACGGCCGTTGTTTCTAGAGTGTCAAAAACTATTTCTGCTAAACTATTTTGGAAACATCTCAATAGGATTCTTGTTTTCTCCTTATCTCTATTCTATTTCTCCTCTCATCTTATTTGTTTTGGAGCCTCTCTCCCTCTCAATCTTTCAAAGTTTTAGGATCCTACGTGGGTGGACGTTTTCTGAGCCTTTAACCTAATAGCTTCGATCATCGGAAGATTCCTGGTGGGAGAAGATCGTCATCAACCCGAGAAAGATTCCCTTGTTAGTGGTGTCGAGAAGTTTCTTAGTGGTGTCTTAGAGATCAACATGGAGCACGAAGACTCGATAGTCCGGCTTTTCCCTCTCTCTTGGCGTTGGCGGATTGCGAGGGCGCAATCCCTTGTTAGTGGTGTCGTCTGTAAAACCCGGGGGATTTCCCCCAATTAGAATTGGTTTTTTCCTTTGTGCTTTGCATCAAGCATCATATGCATTGCATTTATTTTCACCCAAAATGTCATTTAAATTCAATGTCATTTAAATTCAAAACTCAAACAAACTTTCACAATTTCCAAAAACAAAAGTTTCCACACTTGGGCATTTTGAATGTCAAGTGCAAGGAAATAAAATTCATGATTTTTGGAAAACTTGAAACTCCCTCAATTTTCAATTTGGCTCAAATTCACCTCAAATTCAAATGTCAAACCAAGTTTGAAATTTTCAAAAACAAACATTGGTGCAACTGTGCTTCTTCAATTCTAAACACAAATAAATTAACCCCATAATTGAAAAAGGTCCTGATGGATGGCGGGAGCAGCATCAATATCCTGTATTGGGAAACCTTCTTGCGCATGAACCTCAAGGAATCTCAGCTGCAGAAAAGTTCAACAGTCTTTCATGGAATCGTACCGGGTCATTCGGCGCGCCCTGAAGGAAAAATTACACTGGAGGTTGCTTTCGGAGAGTCAGTAGATAATTATCGAGTGGAGTGGCTCACGTTTGAAGTGGTCAAGTTGCATAGTCCTTATCATGCGCTGTTCGGAAGGCCGGCTTACGCTAAATTCATGGCTAGGCCGTGTTATGTATATTTGCAGCTAAAGATTCCGGGCCCTAAACAGACCATCACTATACATGGGAGTCGGGATATAGCCGCTGAGTGCGATGAAGGAGATTCAGTGATGGCAGAGCAAGCTTGCAGAAAGGAAGAACTCAAATATTACCGATCTCAGGTGGATCCGGGTGATGGCACAGCATTGAGAAGGCCGGACTCCGAGGACGAAAGAGTAAAATTCAAGGCGGCACAGGACACCAAGAAAGTAGATTTTGTGGAAGGCGATCCCACCAAGCAGTTCACTATAGGGTCTAACTTGGAAAGCGGGCAAGAAAAGGCACTTGTGGAGTTCATTCGTTCAAACGCGGACGTGTTTGCTTGGACACCCAGCGACATGCCGGGTATCCCCACCGAGTTGGCAGAGCATAGTTTGCATGTAGATCCCAAGTCTAGACCCGTGAAGCAGGGTTTGAGAAAAATGAATGAGGAAAGAAGAAGAGCTATAGGTGAGGAAATCGCGCGACTATTAGCTGCAGGCTTCATCATGGAAGTTTTTCACCCGGACTGGTTGGCGAATCCGGTTCTTGTGATGAAAAAGACGAATGAATGGAGGATGTGCATCGATTTCACAAGTCTCAACAAGCATTGTCCAAAGGATCCGTTCGCGCTACCAAGGATAGACCAAATCATAGACGCGGTAGCCGGGAGTGACTTGCTGTGTTTCTTGGACGCATATTCGGGGTATCACCAGATTAAACTCAAAAGGGAGGATTGGGAGAAAACGTCGTTCATAACCCCTTTTGGGGCCTTCTGCTACAAAACCATGCCGTTTGGATTGAAGAACACGGGCGCAACCTACCAGCGGTGTATTCAGAAGTGCTTCGAAGACCAAATTGGACGCAACGTGCATGCTTATGTGGATGATGTGGTCATCAAGACCTGGAAGGCCGAGACATTTATAGACGATCTAAAAGAGACGTTCAAAAACCTAAGAAGATATCAGATGAAGCTCAACCCGACAAAGTGTGTATTTGGAGTTCCAGCTGGCAAGCTACTTGGTTTTATCGTTTCAGAAAGAGGAATTGAGGCAAACCCGGACAAAATTAAAGCTATCCAAAATCTAAGAAAGCCGGAAAATTTGAAGCAGGTTCAAAAGCTTACGGGCTGCGTGGCAGCCTTGAGCCGGTTTATATCCAGACTCGGGGAAAAGGCAATACCCTTGTACCGGCTCCTGAGGAAATCCGATAAATTCGTATGGGATCAAGAGGCGGATGAGGCATTCGAGGCACTAAAAAAGCAGCTATCTGAGGCACCGGTGCTAGCGGCCCCGGGTCCCAAAGAACCTATGTTGTTATATGTGGCGTCTGGGCCCCGAGCTATCAGTGCGGTAGTGGTAGTGGAACGCAAAGAAGACGGAAAAGGTTATCCAGTCCAGAGGCCGGTTTATTACGTCAGCGAGGTATTATCCGAGGCAAAGCAGCGTTACCCGCATTGGCAGAAGCTGGTTTTCGGAGTCTTCATGGCCAGCTGGAAATTGAAGCCGTACTTCCAGGAACACCCTATAACAGTAGTCAGCTCAATACCAATGTCAGATATCATCAGAAACTCGGACGCGACCGGAAGAATAGCCAAATGGGCGATAGAGATGGGGGATTATCATATCAGCTACGAGCCCAGATCGGCAATCAAATCCCAGGCCTTGGTCGACTTCGTTAACGATTGGACGCACACCGGAATGACTACCATAGTTCCAAATTCCGAGTCGTGGACCATGCACTTCGATGGATCGAAACAATACGAGGGATCAGGAGCTGGAGTGGTGCTAACATCACCCAAAGGAGATAAATTGAGTTACGTACTACAAATTCACTTTGACTGTTCAAACAACGTGGCCGAGTATGAGGCCCTATTGCATGGCTTAAAGGTAGCCAAGGAGATGAACATTAGAAGGATACGATGCTTTGGAGATTCGGACCTTGTGGTACAACAGGTATCAGGAACTTGGGATAGAAAGGATGCAACCATGGCAGCATACCGCAGGGAGGTTGACAGGGTTGCAGGATGTTTTTCCGGGTATGAGGTGGAGCATATAGACAGAAGAAAGAATGAGGCAGCAGACGCCCTTGCTAGACTCGGCTCGCGTAGAGAGCCGGTTCCACCCAACGTTTTCCTGGATGAGTTATGGCGACCGTCAGTTAAAACCGAGTCAGAGGAGGAGCTGGCAAACCAAGACCCGGATGCAGCACTTGTGGCCACTATACGCACTATTCCTGAATGGACAGAACCGTTTTTGGCCTACCTATCACGGGGCGAGTTACCACAGCAAGAGGTGTTAGCAAGGCAAATTTTACGGCGAGCAAAGGGGTATTCTATCATCAACGGGGAACTATACAAGAGAAGTGCCGCGGGGGTCTTTTTGCGCTGCGTGGCACCAGAAGAAGGCCAGCAGATCCTTAAGGAAATCCACGAAGGTGATTGCGGGCATCATGCCTCCACAAGATCCCTTGTGGCCAAGGCCTATCGACATGGATTCTTCTGGCTCACGGCTCTAGCAGATGCGGAACAGTTAGTAGCAAGATGCGACGGATGTCAAAGGTACGCTCGCCAAACCCATGTGCCGGCTATGGAATTACGGACCATCCCGTTAACTTGGCCGTTCGCTGTCTGGGGTATGGACATGGTTGGCCTCTTTCATATGTCACCTTGCAAGAAGACACATCTTTTAGTGGCTATTGATAAGTTTACCAAGTGGGTCGAGGTTATGCCAGTTACTAATTGCGAAGCAGCTACAGCGGTCAAGTTCCTGAGAAGAATTATTTACCGATTCGGGTACCCCCACAGCATAATTACCGACAATGGAACCAACATGTCCCTTGGAGAGATGGAAAAATTCTGTGGCAGCAATGGAATTCGGCTTGATGTAGCATCAGTCGCTCACCCACAGGCCAATGGGCAAGTGGAGAGAGCAAATCAAGAGTTGCTTCGCGGATTAAAACTACGACTACGAGTTCCATGTATCAGGGCCTCCGGCGCATGGGTCGAAGAACTTCCTTCCGTGGTCTGGGGTATCAATACTACACCCAACAGATCCACTCAGATGACACCCTTCTTCATGGTCTATGGCGCAGAAGCGGTACTACCAAGCGATATCATTCATGATTCACCGAGAGTGTCAGCTTATGTTGAAGTGGAGAACGAGAAGACCCGGCAGGACGCTGTGGATATGTTAGAAGAACAAAGAGAACAAGCCTTGGAAAGGTCAGCCATATATCAGCAGGATTTACAGAGGTATCATAGCCGGCGTGTGAAAACCCGGGTCTTCCAGGAAGGAGACCTGGTTCTGCGCCTGGTTCAGTCAAACGAAGGAAAACACAAGCTATCACCACCATGGGAAGGACCTTTCATCGTAAGCCGGAATCTGCATAATGGGTCATATTACTTGATAGATGCAAGAGAAGAGTCGGCCACAGTTAACGACACCGCTCATACCACATATTGTTCGCTTACGATTACAATCAGCCATGAAGCCCAATGGGACTTGCCTGACCCTGTTTTCGTATAGATGTAATAACATGGTATCCACGCGAAAGCCGGCTTACAGTACAAGATAGTCGAAAGGGTCATCTAAACCACAAGTTATGCAGAGTATAAGGCTGATAGCCGGAAACTCAACGGTTATTAAGCATAACTTCAAAACCTATGAAAAATCGTCCTCGGGTTTGTGCGAATCTAGCAGCAGGCAAATTGTTCTCCTTTAAAAATCACGTGTCCTAGGCTTGGAAATCCGGGCCTGGGGGACTCGCGAATTTTGAAAGAGAAAAATATTGTTCAGTTGCCAAAATTCCAAGAAGCCAAGCATCCGGGTCCTGGGGGCTTGGGGACTTGGAAGCAAGTCCGTTCGCCAAATACCCAGGAAACCCGGAAGTCGGGTCCCACAAAAGGAAAAATAAAGAAGTGCGGGTATCAAGAAACAAAGAGAGTTGAATATCAAGAACAAATAGGTGCAAAAGCAGATAAATCAAAAGTCCAGAGAGGCGTAAAGTGCATCAGGAATTTAGAGTGTATTACAAAGTTTTACTAAAAAGTATCAAAGGAGCACAGGCGCACCAGTCAAAAAAATAAATTATTTCAACGGCGTTGTGGCCGACTGATGCATATGAAGTAATAGATGTCGCTCGATATTCTAAGTCGCAGGATCCATCTTGGCTTTGCCCTTGTCGTCGCTTGTGGTAGCAGCGCCATTCGGGTTAGCAGCAATACCGGCTCGCGCAGGTGGAGGGACAACAGGAGTAGAAGTGGCAGGTACAGAGTCGGCTTCGGCCTCCTTCTTGGCAGCTTCTTCCCTTATCTTGGCCGCCTCCTCCTTCCACCGGGCAAGCATGTCGTATGGCTTGGGGCGGTTCGCCTTGATGATTTTGTCGTTAGCATCATATGCAGGAAGAATAGTATCAATCTCGAAACCATCAGCAATAACGCTAGCCGGATGACGGATTTCTTTTTGAATAGCCTTGAAGTCCTTAGGCGAAAACTTGGATCCATCCGGGTCGAACTCCGGAAACCCGCCCATCAGCTTGGCCGGCTCTAGCTTAGGAAAATAAGCTTTAGCCAGCGCGAGTCCTCGGGTCACACCAAATCGGCAAGATGAACGCTTCCAGTGCCAAATCCACTCAGGGATAGTGGAGCAGAATTCTAGCAATTTCTTCATGTTGCTTGGCCTGATACCCGGCAGTCGCAGCTCGTCAAGAATCCAACCAATTCCGGCACTAAGCTGCCAGATAGTGTCCTTGATAAGTTTCAACTTGATAGTGTCATCTTCTTCAGGGGCTACGTCACACGGGCCTATTAAAAAGACAAAGGAAAAGTAATAAGTAAAGGGATACGGTTGTCCATCTAGAACTAATCCGGGTCATGAGTGCTAAAATTCAGAGATCATACCAGTTGCAACGCGATGGCTATCAGCAATCTGCACTGAAAGAGTCGTCAGCCTATCTTCGGCCGCGTGAGCTCTTTTCCGGTATTTCCTCATGATATTTTGGCTCCTACGAGTCTCAGTTTCAGCTGCTTCGCGAAGGGCCGTTTCCTTTTCGATACGCTTGGCGGCCTTGGCTAGCTTCTTCTCAGATTGCGCAACGAAGTCCTAGGAGAAAACACGAAGAAGGGTCAGTCGGAAATATCATGCAAAGTTCCAAGCAAATTACTTAGTAATTCACTTCGAACTTGGGGACTATATGAGGAAACAGATGGTATTACTCGGGTTTACTTTGTGTTTGGTTATCAAGGCATCTAGGATATTTTCTTCATTGGCCCTCAAAGTGTAGAGGGCATCAAGCATCTGGGCAAACGTCATGTCTTCAGGGCGAAGTCTTGAAGGGCCGGAAGATTGGCCTTCCTGTTGAAGGACCTTTCCGGATCTTGGGGTTGAAACCCGGACCGTCTGAGTGTCCGGGTTAGCAGAACCCGGCTTGGTCTCCAAGATGATATCTTCGTCTACTTCTTCAGAGGACTTGGGTGATGCGGTTTCCGGTGGAGCTGGGTCCTTAAAGGGGTCTTGATCCTGTCCGTCCTCAGCCTCGTCATCAGCCGCAACATTCATGTTAATATTTGGCTCCTCATCTCCTTGCTTTTCCGCTTCGGGAATATCCGGGTCACTGATGGTAACTTGGACACTAAAGGGAAAGAAGGAGATAGTGGTTAGTGGCACGTATTAAAAAGGTTAATAAGTGCAAAAGAGTATCGAATAAGGGTCACTTACCCGGTGTTCACGGCACAGTCCGGTGGGAGCTCGCTGCTAGAGGCAGATGATGTCGTCAAAGGTACCGGTTGCGGTACCCGGAATTGCCCGGCGAGTGGATGATTAGGAGATGGATGGCGTTGAGGAGATTTGGGAGGCTGAGGTGGAGGAGTGCTAACTCGGCGAGCAGGTGAAGGGGAGATGCCCGGGTTAAGGGGATCATCCCCTGGGGAACTCCGGGTCACCCTACGTTTAGCCGAGGGGGGATCCTTCAAGAATGGTGAATGTGATAATCGTTCATTAAGTTTTTGCATAGTATCAAAGGAGTAAGGCTCAGAAGACATGGAGGAGAAGGGAACCTTTGCAACTACCCCTCTGGCTTTCCTCTTGGTTCCGACCGTGGTTTCCTGGTCGGATTCGGTGGCTTTCGGGTCATCCTCCTCTTTTTCCTCCTCGCCCTCTAACCCTGAAAGATTGAGTATGTATCAAACGAGGAAAAGATGGATGGTAGGAAAGGTAGCACAGGTAAAAGGTGAATATAAGATTAGGTAAAATACCCTCGTCATCTTCAACCGGCTCTTCCTCTTCTTCCGGGTCTTGGGAAGGGGGAGAGGTTTCAATCCTCCAGAAGGGATCGTCAGCCTGTGATCAAAGAGATGCAAGCAAGAATTAGAAACTGTAACAGGTAAAAGTGTCGAAATAAGCTAAAGGAACCAGGTCTCACCGCTGGAGCTGGGTGCTCCCGAGTAAATGGGGGTAACCCGGCGATATTCTTTATCGCCTCCAGCTTCTCCGTCAGGAAGCTTTTTATGGTCTTGTTGGTGTCACCGGCGGCGAAGTTCTTGGTGGAGTATCGGAGTGAGTCCGTGATGTTCCCCGAGTATTCACACAACAACTTGGCGCGAATGGAGTTGGGATGAACCCGGAAATCTACCCAGGTCTTCACCAAATTAAGACCAAGAAGGCCTTGGGCCGAGAGAACAGCTAACTTAGCCAGCAAAGGCTGGATTGCCTCCCTGTCAGAGTCGGAGGCGAAAGAACTGAAAGATTCGGAAGGCTCAAGGAGACTCTCCGAGTAACCTGGCAACTTCCTCTCGCCATCCGGGGAAGTGTCATGGCAATAAAAGAAAGATAGTTGCCATTTTTTGACGTGGGAGTTCAGGTTGAGAGTTGGCATTGGTGAATGTTTGCGGCGTTGGATAGATACCCCACCGCAAGTAAGAAGCGCTCCGTCACCGCTCTCGCGGCACGGTTTACACTAGAATAGTTCAATAAAAAGAGCCAGACTTGGCGGAACGCACAAGTATGACTCGGATAAAACGATGAAGTGGGTAATATTCAACATAGAGTTAGGCCCTATGTCGAATACCCGGAGGCCATAGTGGCTTAAGACTTCCCGGAAGAAAGAGTGACCCGGAGGACGGAATCCCCGGGTCACGTGCTCGGTGAAGCAAATTACCTCATTTCCGGCGGGAGTGGGCCGGGTCTCGTCGCCTGGTGCCCTCCAGTGTATATCCTTTTGAGGAGGGAGGATTCCTAGCTCGGCCATCCCATCCAACTTGGCCTTTGTCGCTGTAGACCGACCCCAATTTGCTGATATGGTTTGGGTAGCCTTTGCCGGGGCCGGCTGTTTTCCTTGCCTCTTCGGAGCCATAGGGTTGACCTGCAGAATACAAGAAGTGTGAGAAATGAGACTCGGAAACGTTGGATTATCCGAGTTGGAATATTAGGGACAACATGAAGACTCAGAAATATCCGGGTAACGTATCACGGAGCAAAAAATTACGAGTTGTACGGGTGGTAAATATGGTTGTGGAAATTACTAGTTACTTACGTGTTGGGGTGAGTTTGGTGTGCACGGATGGTTGCCCATGCCTCTACTGCGAACAAAGTAACTGGAAAAGGAGGATTTTCTGGGTATTAATGATATGGGCGGAAAGTTGGGCGAAATGGATCTAGGTTAGGAAAATTTGCGAAAGATTCTACAAAGAAATTGGAGATTAAAAGTGATAGGAGGGTGGTGTGAGATCATCCCATCGGTTATTGAAGGAACTAGCAAGCATTTAAGTGGTTTAATTTGGTGCAGTAGGAGCAATGGCTCACGGATCGACCAAGATCCAATCTAAAGAAAATCTGGAAATTATGGGTCAAATTGATGGATACGAGAGGCTTACCGGAGAAGATTGGAGCGGTGCGCGGCGGTGATAGGTAGTGCAAAATGGATACTTCCTTGCGACGGCTGGCCAGATGTTCGCGGACGCGGTGATTAAGTTCGACGGAGGCGCGGGGCGAACTGCGGCGAGTTGGATCCGCGGGCGAGCGCGAAGTCTCTGTGGAGGCGCTCTGTGGATTCGTGCACGAAAGCAAAGGGAAGAAGAAGGAAGGAATGAGCCGTTGGGATTAGGTTAATCCCTAAGTGCCTATTTATAGGGTACGGGAGGGTAGGCCTAGGCCAACGGACGAGAGCCGGGAATTACGGATAAAATCGCGTCCGCCCGGATTTTCCGAGGTATGCGTCAAGAGGTTAGGCGAGATCTTCAGAATGGACGTAAGGCGTATCTTTTCTGTGGTTATCGGATGGATTAAACAAGTAAAGTGAGATGGGTCTTCAACATCGTTACCAGGGTGTTTTCCCGGGAGGATGAGCGATGGATTCGGAAAAGGCCGAGTTATTATATGGCCACTGTGGAGTTGGGCCCGACTGTTTATCGAAGAAATCTAACCCGGCCTACTTGAATTGGTACATCTGATATTCTTGCAGGGAATAGCCAGCGCTTCTAGGAGGAATCCAGGAAGCCCAAGCTATTCTGGGGACTACTGACGGGGGGATAGTAACCCGGTAGGCCAACTCCAAGGTGTAACCCGGCCCAAAGGACGAGGCGCGGGATCCGGCTAAGGATAAAGAAACTTCTGGAAGGACCAAAGTTTGTAGGCCTCGTAACCCGGATTGTGGGTTGCGGTAAGAAGAGCTAGGGTTTGAAAGCAGAGTCCGGATGGGACTCAAGCTGCGCCTTGGAGGGAAAGCCAGGGGGGTACGGGTACTTTATAAACCAGCCCCTAAGTTTAGTTTTACAGAGATCCACGACATAATCATATTACCTGTTATCGAGTATCCAGTACAAATCGAGAGCTATATTCGAGACTCGGCGAGTTGATTGCCGATTCCTAGATCGCTTATCATCATGTTCTCTTTCGAGCTAAACCCTCTCCCAAATACCTGTGTCGACTTGCCCCAAGATCAGTTGCCTCTGGCAACATCTTCCGTGATTATCCCACGACACCGGCGCACCCAGCTGCGTGCCGACTCTCCCTTCTTCTGGACGCATCGTTCTAGGTCGTCAATAGTGAATAACTTTCTGCACGTCCCATGAAAGTGCTTGATAAACGCGGTCTTCAACTCCTCCCAAGACTTGATAGATCCTTCCGGTAGATTGGTGAACCATAACTTTGCTGCTCCTTCTGACATCATCAAGTACATGAACTTGGCTTGAAGATTCTCGGATGCATTGCGAATTGACATAGCCATCTCATAACTACTCAACCATGTTTCTGGATCCATGGTTGGTTCGTAATTCACTACTTTACCCGGTTCTTTGAATTTTTCCGGGTAAGGTTCAGCCCTGATGCTATCCGAGAGACACTTAGGTCCTGCAAGAATGGTCGAAACGGGCCTTACTCGGGAAACGTGTGATCCTGCGGGGGGTACGGCCGGGCGTGGTACTGCTGGTGGCCCATGTACTGCAGACCCGGCCACGACCCTCCTGGCTCTGGAACTATCCACGACAGCTTGCGCTGCTGATGCTGCCGGTGCTGCCTGAGTACGGGGAGGAGGCGGCATTTGCTGCTGCTCTTCCCTCCGCCGTGCTGAGCTTGTTTGGATATTTCCTGTATTGCCTCGCTGCTGACTGGCGTATGGTGTCCCATGCATTCCGCTTCTGTGATCCGGATAATTAGCTTGCTGCGCCACCGCGGTGTGCAGCATATCTATTGCCCGCCGGGTCTCCTCTGCATGGGGTGACTCTCTTACGGGGATTTGATTCAATGCGAGAGTTGCTGCGTACACGTTGTCCATGGGATTGTTGTAGTGACCTGCCGGTGTGCGAAATCGTGACGGTGGTGGTGGTGGTAATGTATTGCCGGTTGTAACTCTAGTCTGTGGCAAAGGTAACCCGGCCTGCTCGTTTGCCGGCTGTATTCCCGCGGTTGCCGGCTGAGGTGCAGTTCCTGGGTTCGCCGCTGGAATCGGCTGATCTTGAGGCGTGATAAACAGTGCAGCCGGATTTATAACCCCGTCCAACGCTGGTAATCTGGTTTGGTCCCTTTGATGTATTCTAATTGTTTCCTCTCGGAGCCGGGTTTCCAACGCATCCAGCTCACGTTGGCGTGTGGCCATCCCTTGCTTTTGTGCTTCTACTTGCCTTCTCTGTTGGTCCAATGCACGACGGGCTACATCTAGATCTCTAACACGTTCCGCCGTGTTCTCTGGAGTGATAACCGTGGCAAGAACTGTGGGATCTAGGATCAAATTGTTGTCGAACAGGGCCGGGTGTCGTGGATTTGAAGGACCCGCCCCTGGTGTCCGGTTTGCTAGGAATCCGAACGTATTTGCCTGCAACTCGTCGTCTGCCGCGCGGCTGGTAACCGATGCCGACTCTCCCTCAACCCGGACCAGGACCGGGTTTCCATTAGCCGCGCCTTGCTGATGGGTCAATGCTTGTGCTGCTCCGACTGCGGCCGCGGTCACGTTCTCCTGATTGAGATTGGTCGCGGGAGCCGTGTAGACCGCAACCCGGCGCACAACACTTGGCGCGAATTCATGATGTTCCTCTTCGCTGCTATTTTCCTCATACCGGTTCTCCAGCAGATGCAGGATAGATTCGGTATCATCTTCTCTCTCGACCCGGCCACGCGGGGTCCATATCGGCTCCTCCGGCTGTTCCCACTTCGTGGCGGGCACTTCTGTCGGATCTGTTGTTCCAACTGATTCTTCCCCATCTGATTGAATGTATGTGGCCTCCCCTGACACAGAATCAAATCCAAAGTCGTCAGGGATCAAACCGGAAGTACGTACCATACCGATGAAGACGTTGATCCGGCCGATGGTCACGATAGATCCGGATTCGAGATGATCCGATTCTTGCCCCCAGCCGGAATCGTCCACCATCTTCTCTCCTTCGTGGTCGGTGTAGATCTCGCCGATGACTAGATTCTCCATATTCTTCCGAGCTTCTCCCGTGATGTAAACACCTTTGGACGCAGGCCCCACGGTGGGCGCCAACTGTCGTGGGATAATCACGGCAGACGTTACCAGGGGTAACTTATCTTGGGGCAAGACGACACAGGTGTTTGGGAGAGGGTTTAGCTCAGAGGAAAACATGATGATGTTCGATCTGGTAGCCGGCAATCAAGTCGCCGAGTCTCCGATCTCAAGATAATAACTCAACTCTCGTGTTACACTGGATATTCGATATCAGACGATATTGCTAGAACTCTTGGATCTCTCTTAACCTAACTTAGGGGCCGGTTTATAAAGCACCCGGACCCCTGGACTTGCCCTCCAAGGCGCACCTTGAGTCCTACCCAGACACTGCGTATAAAACCCTAACTTTCCTTACCGTAACCCACAATCCGGGTTACGTGGCCTACAATCTTGGGCCTTCTAGAAGTTCCTTTATCTTTGGCCGGATCTTACGGAGCGTTCTTTGGGCCGGGTTACACCTTGGCGTTGGCCTACCGGGTTATCATCCCTCCATCAGCAGGATCGGAACAACCAACCCCAGAAACGGAACACATCGCAAAGGAACGCGCTGAGAGCGGCGTCTCGCGAGATGCTTGGGATCGAGCAAAGGAGACCATCCGGACGAGCAAACCACCTGCAGCCGGAGCCCCACTCGAAGACATGGTCGCCTACCACTACCATCTAGTGAGAGCGGACACCGCGATCAAAGAAGCTCGGATACTCATCGAGAACCGCATCCATGGACGACGAGTCCCTAGGAGGGATCAGCAGATCACTCGGACCTTCCCTCATGCGGGTTGACGAGGAAGGAAACGTCTATCCGCAAACTCCCGCTGCCGCAGTCTTAGCCGCAACAACCTACATGCAGATGAATCAACCAGGGGAAAACGAACCCCGAGCGGAGCAATACAAGCAGGTTCGGAAAGGATTACGCATGGCGTCCTCAAAGCTCGCCTCCTATGATCGAAGGAAAGCTGCAACACAGAAGGAGAAGGAAGCGTCGCGTAGGCGCAGGAGTGCCTCGCCCAGGAGAGAAAAATCGCCTCGCCGCGGTCGAGGAAAAGAAGCCCGACGACGTGATGACAGTCGAAGCAGCAGTGAAGGTAGCCCAAGGAATAAAGATCTCGGCTCGCGACATCACAGCAGCCGCTCGCGAAAACGCAACAAGGAACCAAGGATAGAAACCAATCGCGATCAGCCCTGTTATAACGCGTGGTCGGATATCGCGCAAAACTGAGTGGACATGGCAAGAGCAGCAAGGAACCGCGCGCGCTCCTCATCTGGTTCTTCTGATGACGAGACCTGCGGCGCGCTGTGTTTCGCTCGCAGCATCCGCGAGGCGCCTCTATCCAAGAGATTCAAGCTCAGCATAGAAGTAACAAAATACGATGGTTCACTCGAACCTTCGTCGTGGCTAAACGACTACCTCACGGCAGTAAAATGCCAATGTGGGAACAAGAACACGGCTATGCAGTACCTCAACCTACACTTGGTAGGAGCGGCACGTAGCTGGCTGGAAGCTAGACCGAAGTCCTGCTACGCATCATGGGACGATCTACACTTCGATTTTTGCAAAAATTTCCAAGCCACCTACAGAAGACCAGCGACCATCGAAGAACTGCGAGCCTGCAAACAAAAGAGCGGCGAGTCCACTCGCGAATACATCCAGCGATGGACCATGCTCAGGAACACCGCAGGAAACATATCATAGGAAGTAGCGGTTGAAGCCTTCGCAAAAGGTGCTCGACGAACTGCTTTCAGAGAAGAACTGGGATGAGCCGCACCCAAGACTATTGGAGAACTGATGATCATAGCTGATAGATGGGCTAACGGAGAGGACTCAGTGCGCAACGAGAGGGCATCTTCTCCCGCACCCGAGGACGACCGCCACGGTCGAAAGAAAAGAAGGAAGTACTACGACGACCGAGAAGAACTGGTAGCATTGGAATTCATGCGAAATCGCGATAGCGGACGCCGTGGAAGTCGCGAATGGAAACCAAAGACTGAGGACAAAACTCCCGAGGAAGACCTCGACGGATACTGCTTGCTACATCTATTTACAGATAAGCACACACGGAAAACTAAGGCAACACACCTTCTCAAGGATTGCCGAAAGTTCATTGAAATACACGAGGTCTTCTCGAAGAAGAGTAGATCAGCAGCTAGTCAAGGCTACCCGCAACTTCCAGGAGGAGGACACCAAGGGTTCCAACCACCACAACCCCTGCCTCAACCAGGAAATCAGAACACGGTGCTAGCCGCACTACCTGCGCCACCCGTAGAAAACGCCGGAGCCAACACATACGCGAACCCGGCTGGACTGTTGGGGATGATACAGAAGGTCTGCCCACCCCGCAGAGCTCAGAAGACAAACACACGTCAATTATGCATGGCTGTACAAACCCCACCAGCAAGACCCGAGTACTTAAAGATGGCGGATCAGCCAATCACCTTCTCCAAGGAAGACCAACCCCCGCGAGTCTATCGACCAGGACACTCTGCCCTAGTTATCCAAGCACAAATTGGCAACTATGAATTGGCTCGTGTATTCATGGACGGGGGCAGCGGCATCAACATCATCTACGCGGATACGCTCCGTCGGATGAATAGGAACCTGGAAGGACTCGCAGAATCAGAAACATCCTTCCACGGGATAGTTCCAGGAAAGGCGATCCGGCCACTCAAAACAATCAATCTGAAGGTGGTGTTAGGCAATCGACGCAATTACAGGAGAGAGTTCCTCGACTTTGAAGTAGTCGACTGGCCCTCGCAGTACCACGCCATTCTTGGTCGAACAGCGTTCGCAAGATTTATGGCAGTACCACATTACGCATATCTGAAACTCAAGCTACCTGGGGAATATGGCACAATCACCATCGACGGAGATTTCCAAAAATCCAACAAGTGCGACATCGAGTTCAACGAGATCGCAAAATCTTTCGGGATGCAAGAAGAACTAGAGTAGATAGCAAAGACCACAGACCACTCCGTGATGCCCCTCACAAAGAAAACGCACCAGAGCTGGAATTCAGTGCCAACAGCGACACTCGCAAACATAAAATGCACCCGACAGATTCTGCGAAAAAGGCGATGGTCTCCGCTACCCTCTTGCCAGCATAGGAAAGCGAGCTCGTCGAACTCGTCCGTGAGTACTAGGAAGTTTTCTCCTGGCAGCCTTCAGATATGCCAGGAATACCCAGGGAGTTCGCCGAGCACTCACTCGAAGTTTACAAAGACGCAAAGCCCATCAAGCAGACCACCCGACAGTTCTCAGAACCCAAGCAAAAAGCGCTTGGAGAAGAAGTAAACAGATTGCTCGCAGCAAAATTCATCAGAGAAATAAAAATATCCACTTGGTTAGCAAACCCAGTGCTGGTCTCAAAGAAGAACAGCAACATCCTTCGAGTGTGCATCGACTACACGTAGCTGAATAAGCACTGCCCCAAGGATAACTTTCCCCTCCCGCGGATTGACCAGATCGTGGACTCCACTTCAGGCTACCAATGCCTCTCCTTCCTAGACGCCTACTCGGGGTACAACCAGATCAGGATGAAACAGGAAGACGTACAAGTGTATTCATCACATCTCACGGTGTATACTGCTACACGACAATGCCCTTCGGGCTAAAAAATGTAGGCGCGACATATCAGCGATGCATGCAAAAATGTCTCGCCAAGCACATTGGCAAGAACGTACAAGTGTACGTCGACGACATCGTCATCAAGACTCGAGTGGAGGATACGCTCCTCGAGGACATCAGAGAAACGTTTGACGCTCTAAACGCATACAGGATTAAGCTCAGCCCGACAAAATGCGTCTTCGGCGTCCCCGCAGGACAACTTCTCGGGTACCTGGTATCCGCCAGAGGAATCAAAGCCAACCCAGAGAAGATACAAGCAATCTTGACAATGAAAGAGCCCACCAATCTACGCGGAGTCCAACAGCTCGCAGGGCGACTAGCCTCCTTGAGCAGATTCATCGCGCGATTGGGGGAGCAGGCGTTACCTCTCTACAAGCTGTTGAAGAAGACGGATAAATTCGAGTGGACGCACGAAGCAAAGCAGGCATTCGCAGATCTGAAGCAAACGCTACAGAGCAGGCGTATCCTGGCTACACCACACGAAAGAGAACCGTTATACCTATACCTAGCCGCAACGAACCAGGTCATCAGCACGGCCATCGTAGTCGAAATACCGGAGGAAGGCAAGGAATATAGAGTTCAAAGGCCAATCTACTATATCAGTGAGGTACTTTCGCCGTGCAAACAGCGATATCCCCACTACCAGAAGCTTGCATATGGAGTCGTCCTCACAGCTCGAAAGCTCAAACACTACTTCCAGGAGCATACCGTAACGGTGCTAAATGGCGCATCACTCGGTACTATCATGAACAATCCAATGGCATCTAGAAGAATAGCAAAGTGGAGCATTGAGCTAGGCTCCTGGGACATTATATATCTATGCATGACGCAATTCCGTGAAGTCACAGGTACTCGTAAAATTTCTGAGCGAGTGGACATAATTACAAACACCCGGACCACAAGAATATACGAGTAACTGGATCATGTACTTCGACGGGTCTAAAATGAATGAAGGAGCTGGAACTGGGATCGTCCTAATATCACCCAGAGGAGACAAGTTGCAGTACGTCCTACGATTGGACTTCCCACCTGACGATCCAGCATCAAACAACGACGCAGAATATAAGGCCCTGTTGCATGGGATGAAGATGGCAATCACGTGTGGAGCCACCCGATTGATGATGTATGGCGATTCCAATCTCATCGTGCAACAGACAATGAAGGAGTGCGACGCTATCGCAGAAAACATGGTCGCCTATTGAGACATGTACAATCTACTCGAAGGAAATTTCAAAGGATGCAAGCTGAAGCACATTGCGCGATCCAGCAATGAAGAAGCAGACATGCTGACAACATGGGGTCCACAAACACACCCATACAGCCAGGAATATATTTTGAGCCGATGACCAAGCGTTCAGTAAAGGTCAAGAAAACTGTAGGAGCACCCGCAACATTAGAAACAGAGGTCAGCCCGCAAGTCGCTATCATCGAGCTCAGCCATGGTATTTCGCGACAAGTTTTTCTGGTCGAGCCAGTCTGGACGCAGAAATACCTCGACTACTTGTCCGTCAAACAGCTCCCAGCAGACGCTCGCGAGGCTCGACAAATAGTCCGACGCAACAAATCTTTTCGGGTACTCAACGGCGAGTTATACAAACAGAGCATCTCAGGCATATTGCAAAGATGCATAGCACCTGAAGATGGCAAGGAATTACTGCGAGACAGACACCAAGGAGATTGTGGACATCATGCCAGCTGGAAAGCAATTGTGGGCAAAGCCTTTCGAGCAGGATTGTACTGGCTTACAGCGGCCAGAGATGCAAAGGATTTGGTCGACAGGTGCAACGCTTGCCAGCGATTTGCACCCAAACCACACGCCCCCGCTATGGAATTACATATGATACCTATCGCCTAGCCCTTTGCACAATGGGGGCTGGACATGGTAGGGCCATTATGCAAGTCCACACCCGGTGGATACACACACTTGCTGGTCGCAGTCGACAAATTTACAAAGTGGATCGAAGGAATGCCAGTAACCTCGGCTAGCACCCAATGCACCGTCAAATTCCTCGACTCCATCGTATGCAGATTTGGCATACCCCACAACATCATCACCGACAATGGCAACAACTTCGCGGCAAAGGAAATACAGCAATTCTGCGAAGAAAAGGGAATCATCCTCAAATTCGCTTCAGTGGCTCATCCGCAAACCAACGGCCAGTTCAACGATCCAACGGATTGGTTTCGACTGGCATCAAGAAACGACTACTCGAACGCCTACACCCAGCAGCAGGACATTGGGAAGAAGAGCTATCCTCCATGCTATGGAGTCTCTGCACAACTCCAAATCGATCCACAAAATACACACTATTTTTCATGGTATACGAGGCTGAAACAGTCCTTCCCGAGGACGTCAGATTCAGCGCCCCATGGGTCGTTGTTTACAGCGAAGAAACCTCTAATAGGGCACTCGCGAACGATATGGACGCACTCGACGAAATACGCGATATTGCACTCGCAAGATCCGCAATATACCAACAGTCGTTGCGAAACTATCACAGTCGCCGCATACGTCACAGAGCCTTTGCGGTGGGAGATTTGGTGCTACGGCTCAAGAAGAAGGAAGGGCACAAGCTCGAACCACCATGAGAATGACCCTTCATAATGCACGAAGTTATCCCAGGTCGCGCCTATCGACTGAAGAACCCAACGACTAGTGGCATCTACTCCAACCCATGGAATGTTGCATATCTCCGCAAATTCTATACCTAGATTTATTTTACTCATACAAATAAGGCTATATTAGACGTCTTGTAGCTCGAAAGAAACACATGACTTCTCAGTCATTTCAATAAAAAATACATGGTTCTTCAACCATAGCTACTCGCATTCTTCATCCTTGCATGCTAAAAAACAGGTATACACCCCCAAATAGGATCCTTTCTACGACTAACTTAGCATCACAGGAAGAATTTCATATACAAAAAGTTACAAACAAGGTAGACACCTTGCAACGTTTTGCGCATCTGTACAAAGTAACAGGATACATACATCCTACGATTACATATGGCGATGAGCATTTTCCTCGGCCAATACCCAATCCACCTCTTCCGAGGTCAATCGAATAATCTCCTCTGCTGCAGGTCGAACAACTCTATAATGAGGGGCCATGTCGATTAGACCATCAGAGAGCATAGCTACAGAGCTAAAATTCACCTCAGGATGCCACAATCGGACAAAGGAAAGCGCTACGACGGACCCGCGAATCATCTGATTGCGGACACACTCGTGAATCTCACCTTCTCGCCCGGAAGTTCTGAGGAGATGGCTCAAATCTTCAGGACCCCTCTCCAACGGATAAAAAGCTGAGTTCACAACGATCAAAGCTTCATGGCAGGAATTCACAAGTATCTTCGCCTGGACTACTCGATACTTCAAAGTAGCAAGCACGAAGCCTCGACTACGATCAGACCAAAAGTTGTTTGCATGGGGTTTTGAACTACCAGCTTCGTGAAGAATATGGTTCTCCACCCAATGTTTCTCACACCTATCGTCAGGATGAACAACTGCAAAGAAAGCTACAAAGTCAAAGAAAGAAAGAAGACACAGAAAGCTAGGGGGCTGAGATACTTACAGCGTAAATCCTTGGCTACGACCGTCAATTCATCCATCACAAACTACTCACGTTCAACCGCAAGTTTCTGTTTGGACTTGGCTACATCCGCCACCCCACGCAGAACCTTTAGCTTGCGCTCACCATCCACAACACGGTCACGGAGTCCGGCAAACGTACCAACAGCAGCAACACAGTCACAGAGTCGGGGGCTACTCCCATCGGGAGCACTGTCGTGCACCCGATAAAATGAAGAGAAGAGAGAGATTAAGTTCTTGAGCCTGTAGCCAATCGCACACGATTAACTACAGCCTCGGGGGCTACTCCCATCGGGAGCACTGCCGTGCACCCGATAAAAAAAATCCCAAACAGAGAAAGTACAAGATGCAAAAGAAAATAGCAAGATTTACCTGGCCTTGAGCAATGCAGAGAGGATCAACCGAGCTACCCGACACTTCTTTCGAAAGTCAAGGCCCCAACTGCAAAGCTAGGGATCCTATATTCCGTAGCCGCCGCTGTGGGGGCTGGACTCGGTGAATTCTGGACGGTGCCAGTAGTCGGGGTCCCACCCGCAGCAACAACTCTTTTCCTATTTTCAAGAGGAAGGGAAGAGACGAACCGGCCGGGGCGGACTGGAGCCTGTCATGAAGGAAAACAACAAATGTCAGAAGAAACAAAAAGGGAACGTTCGAGTAGGACAAGAAAGCAAGAACCTACTCGTCATCTTCGTCATCCAGCATATCCGCGTTCCAGGCGGTATGGATCTTTGGCAAAGAAGCAGAAGGGGCGCGCGCACTTAGCGGAGTCACGACGAGAGGCTCTTTGTCAGATCCCCTACCCAAGGAATTATCCTTGGAGGTGGCCTCATCGTCCTCCGCTCGGCGGCGTTTGCGATGGCGTAGATCGCTACCCGATTCTTCCACGTCATCCGAGGAATCGTGCTCAGAACTCGAATCGGCTTCGGCAACACTGGTGTCGGCTGGGACATCCAAGTTACTCGCCAACAAGTCTGAGGTTTCCTCACCGGAGACTGGCGGGTAGCAGGTGACCACCGCTAAACTCTACAAGAAGGAAAGGAAGAAGAAATTCAGTCGACAAAACTTTCGAGCAAGAAAAAGGCAAAGACAAGGAAAAACTTGAACTTACTTCGGGTGGAGCAGGTCTCAACGCCTCAAAAGCCGCGACTGAGCAGTCGGGGAAGGTCTCGTCCACTTTCAAACTGGTGATGGCCGCAATTATCTTCTCGAATTCAACATTCGAAAGTTCTTCTCGGCTCACGCAGCTGGGGTCTTCAACACCCTGATACTCCCACATCGTGGAGGGCCTCCCCTGCAGAGGCTGGATCCTGCGTTTGAGAAACACGCTCGCCAGGTGTAAGCCGTTCAGCACAACTCCTGCGGTTTGGTCACGAAGGGCGACCAACTTGGCGAGCAGCGGGGTGACAATCCGGTTTTCTTCGGCTGAAAGCTTGTGCACCAAGGACTTCGGCCTCTTCAGGACAGCGAACGGGTGGAACTCGTGAACTCCACCCGCGCTGTTGTCGACGACGTAGAACCACTTCTTTCTCCATCCTTGCGCGGAGTCGATGAAGTGCATCCCGAAGTAGCAGCTGTCCGGTTTCGCCTGAATTCCAAAGCCGCCGGTGCGCAGCGGATCTCCGAGCTCGGTCTCTACTCGCGATTTCTCGAGGAAGACCCGCACCTTCAAGAGGGCTTTCCAAAGGCCCCAGTGATGGCGGATGCCCAAGAAGTACACGCAAAAAAGATGAAGCACGAGATGTGATGCACCGCATTTGGAGGCAGATCATGGAGCTGTATGCCATAGACATACAACAACACCACGAGAAAAGGATGGAGGGGGAAGGAGAGCCCGCGCGAAACGTGATCCGCGAAGATCACGCGTTCATTCGCGCGGGGATTTGGTACCTCTTATTTTTTACTGAGGCGCACCCGCTTCTCGGTCTCCGGAGGCAGCAGTCCCTTCCTCTGCATCTCCTTGATGCTCTTGTTCGTCGTGTTGGGTGAGCGCCAGTCGCCTGAGCGCGGAGCAGGTGGCACGGGAACTTCCTCCGTCGCCCTCCAGGAGGAAACAGTTGCACTGCGTTTCTTGCCTCCCGCCATGGGTGCTGGTACGAGCTCGCAGAGAAAGGGTTAAGCGCGAGGAAGACGAAGGCTGGAAGCGAATGACGAGAAATTTTCACCGTTTACCTAAGGGCCACATTTATACACGAAGCCGCCCAATCCTGGCCGCTCATCGACAAACGTGGCGCCCATCGCAGCTACCACGTGTGAAGTTGAAATGAAAGGGCGGCAGAAGCTGTTCCGTGCCACGATCCCAACAGTAGATCGTGCGCAATTACTGCCCGCAGTTCGCGTAAAAAGCGGAAACGACGTCTCGTTTCCGGTCAAAAAGCTGACAAGGTGGGCCAGCGCCTCTGCTCTCGCTCCGTCACGTCCCGTCGGGAGGATAAGGTGCGCCGTGACGTCAGAGCGCACATCATCAAGCTGGGAAATTCTTCGAATAAAAGCCCCAAACACGAAATAGACTTCATACGGGCAAATCAAAACGCGGAAACTCCTTCGCATAACGCTCCAAACACGAAATAACTTCGTATGGACAAATTGTGACGCGGAAATTCTCTTGCATAAAATAGAACCCTATACACGAAAACTCTTTCGTATGGGCATAAAAACTCCAGACACGAAAACTCTTTCATATGGACAAAACAGCTTGATTTTCTTACTCAAGAAATCACAGACCTGAAACTTCGCGGGTGCGTAGATCCTGCCACTCCATCACACGATGTCTACACATCACAGACCTGGATCGTTCAGCCGACTAGGCACATCCGGATGCCATATTCCTTCGAATATGAAGGTAATACCCAAAAGATCTCTCTTGAGGGCCTGGAATCGCACTCAAGCTGCGTTCTCCGGTAAAATTCCGTGTCAACAACACGAAGAAAAATCCTAGCGGACGCGCCGGGTACCCCTATAGGTTAAGTTCGACTCGGTAAGACCTCTACGGCCTAGTCGCAATGATCACCTCATCGGGTTGGAGTCGGAGGTCTCGAATCTGTGTAGGCCAGAACTGTTTTTGCCCTAGTTGCAATTAATTGACCCTGATCTTTCAGGAGAGCCAAGCTACTGCGCCACATCCTTCTGCGAAAATAGCCAAAAACACAGGCACTTTCATCACTCGATAGTCGGGTATAATGAGCTCATCACACATGGTATACACCCTCCAAATGAAAAACGACTATAATGGTCATCCGAAAGAAAGCAAGACGAAAAATCTGAGCGTCTACTCGACTGGTAAAAATCCCAATCGAGCAAACGCTACTGACGAAGGGATGAACCTTGGACCCGGCGAGTAAGGACACCCGGTCCTAGGCCCAAGACTGAAGCCCAAGAAGGGAAGCCTTTGGATTGTTCTAAAAGGCTCAGTTGAAGCCCGCCCGCAATACCTTGCGGGTTAAGATAGGAAACTTGTAACCGACATAGGGTTAGAGTTCGAGTCCTCCCCGGGTACGGTTTGAGACCTGGCCATCTATATAAGGCCAGGAGAACCACCGGAAGAGGACCAAGCAATACCGCACCACAAAGCCTTGAGCTCGAGATCATACTCTCGACTTGAGCGACCCCCATTGTAACCGATCCATTCGATAATACAGATCGACAGAGGCAGGAGTAAGGGTTTTTCCTCTACGATGGCCTCGAACCTGGGTAAATCGTGCCTCCTGTCTAGCCGACGATCGTCACCAGCGCCTACAGGTTCTCCTATTCGAAACCCTATGGGTTCACCCGAGGGACTTGTTGAGATGCAGATTCGACATTTACAGAACAATTTTCTGAAACTAAAAACAGCAGAAAACAAGAACCGGCTCTATGGAATCTTGTCAATAGGTTAGTCCCAGAAAATCGATAAAATAGCATAAAGTGTATAAGAAACATGTAGCATATGGCAGGAAAACAACATGGAACATGAAAATTATGGATACGTTTATGACGTATCACTGGCCAAGTCATGTCTAGGGCTTCTAGATGTTGCTACGGCCTTGCCGGAGAGGGGGATCGTCACTGGAGGCATCTACATCGCTATGGTCGACTCCGGACAGATGCATGAGTAGTCCATCTCGGAACTACGGGTCCATAACAGGAGATAGATGGTTGTTATCTCTCCTATGCCTCCAGTTTTAGAGTCTCGTGAGCCGCCTCACATGACCGAGACCACCGTTATGTAATTGCGCATCTTGCGTTTGCTCGGATCCGATGAACCATGAGATATGATTATTTTGTTCATGTCAATCTGAGTTGCTTCACTTATATTTAATTATTTATAGAGAGTTTTAATCTTGTCTTGCAATTCTCTCCGATGTTTATGATTACCTTGGCCACGTAGTTATTTTCACCTCCAAGATAGGGTTTATATGCTAGATAGTGGGTTCATGTCTCTTTTTTTGCCTGCGCTCGAGTGACAGAAACTTGCGGCGGAGAATGTGTTGTTGCCATTAGGGAGAAACAACCGTGCTCTTTTCTACGGATGGGAACCACTGCTTACATCACGTATTTATCTTAATGCATTTGTCTGTTACACACATAGCAATCACTTAGTTGCTGCAACTTAATACCAAGAGATATGCTGGATAGCTTTCCCGAGGTGGACTTTCAGATATAGATGCATGCTGGATATCGGTCCATATGCCTTGACATAATGACTAAAATGTTAGAACCCTTGAACTATATCTCGTCATAATAATATTGGTGTTTCATGATTTATCAATTGCCTGACTATAATTTGTTCAACCAGCATGTTTTTTTTTCTTTGGAGAGACACCACTAGTAAACCTATGGCCCCCGGTCCTATTTTCCTCATATTGCAAATCATTTTTTTAGACACTTTCATAATTGTTTCCTTACTTTACCATTTTTATTTTTATTATTTTCCAAGACTTTATAAGTTTAAATCTCCTGTTTTCAGCAAGCCCAGAAGATTGACAACCTTTCGAAAAGTCGAGGCAAGAGAGAGTTTGTGTTTGTGTGCAGCTTTCACGCTCCCGCCAACTACACACCAGTAGTTCTGGTGCCGTTGATAAAACAACCTTATTCAAGAATGAGCTCTAGGTCTCATAGCGCAATTGAAGTGATGCTGAACCCATTTAAAGTTGTTCAGCATAAAACAACCTTCTTCATACTTTGCAACTTAATCAGTGATCCTGAACAATTTGAATTGTTTTGTGCATCTTCTGGCACCCAATATTTGAAGTGGTACGCCACACCTCCCATAAAGTTTCAGAGAATGATAGCTAGGTCACATAGCGCAAGTACAAAGTAGGATGCCACAATTACACTCTATAAAAAGTGCAGATAATTATCACTAGACTATCTAGTCTGCAAATCAAGCATAACTAGCCTCCAATCAACCTTAACTACTCTGCAAAAAATAACCATGTACTCTACATTCAGGTCTAAGTTGTAGGTTTTGTCAAGTCTAAGTTCTACCTCACTGCAAAACTAAGGGCAAAACTCAGCAGCAGAGATGGGCTAGCGTGCAGTCAAGACATGCAACACACACACAGAGAAAAACATTTCCCCCAAATCTACAACCCAAATCTGAAATAAAAATGGTGCACTAGTTTGGCGCAGAAAAAGTAAAATGCAAGTAATATGGATGATAATAAGTGATAATATCAATCTGAAATAAAAATGGCAGTAAGCAAACATGTAACAGAACAGGCGGAAAACGGTGTTTCAATGCTTGGAAATAAGGCCTAGGGCTCCTACTTTCACTAGAGGAAACTCTCAACAATGAAAACATAATTGAATGCATAAATATTATCTCTTCACGATGCTACTCCAAACCACTCTCCGGTCGAATAATGAACACTAATCATTCCGCAGGGCTTTAACAACACTCCTCAAGTATATATTACCTCCCTAGGGCACCCCAATGTCACTACGAGCGCCATAAATTAGTACTAAACAAACGCCACAATTTCATAGGTTCATCTTTGAACACAAGATATGAATATCATGCTAAACCACACGGAGCACACACTGTCACCTTAACCCCGTGATCAAAGTGTTTACGGAGATAAAAAAACCACTTGAGTAGCATAACAGATGAAGATCAATCTACATATTCAACTAGATTACAAAGCTCATGATCACATAAAGATCACACCATGGGAGAGAGAGAGATGAACCACATAGCTACCGGTAGAGCCATCAGCCCCAGGGGAGAACTACTCCCTCCTCATCATAGGAGACATCAACGGCGATGGAGATGGCGGTGGAGTCGATGAAGATGGTTCCGGGGGCACTTCCCCGTCCCGAAAGGGTGTCAGAACGGAGATCTGTCCCCCGAAACTTGTCGGCGGCATCGGCGGAGCTACAGATGTATTTTGTGGAAAAGGTCGATGTGTTTAGGGTTTTCCATCCGGGGGGACTAAATAGGAGATAGGGCAGAGGCGGTGGAGGTCCAGGGGCCCCACACCACCCCCTGGCGCGGCCAGGGGGCGCCACCCCATGGTGTGGCCCTCCTGATGCCCCTCTTCGTCTTCTCTTCGGTCTTATGGATGCTTCCGGAAAAAATAGGACTTCCGGGCTTCGAACTTTCCAATTCCGAGAATATTTCCAGAAAAACTTGTCTGAAACTAAAAACAGCAGAAAACAGGGAACTCGCTCTATGGCATCTTGTCAAAAGGTTAGTCCGGAAAATCGATAAAAATGACATAAAGAAGGGGGAAAACATGTAGCAATTGGCATAATATAATCATGGAGCATCAGAAATTAGGGATACGTTTATGACGTATCAAGCATCCCCAAGCTTAGTTACTACTCGTCCTCGAGTAGGTAAACGATAAAACAATAATTCCTGAGGTGACATGCTACTAACATAAACTTGATCAATCTAATGTAGAAGCATATGCATGATGAGATCATAAAACTTTAAACACATGCATGATAAATAAAACTTTAATAATAATGCATAGCAATTACTTTGCATCACAAAGAGTAACTCAAATAAAGAATCATGAATAATAATGCAAGGAAAGATAAACGTTTGTTTCGGGTATAGAGAAAGCATGGAAAAGTGGTATTTCGCTAGTCCTTAAGAGTGGAGAAAAACATAAATGCCAGGACACCTTCAAAGTTCATGAGGAATACTAGAACAAATAATTTAAGAACAAATGATATCACATCATGAAGTAATTATTGATGTTTATGGGACAAATGCACATAGAACTCAGAATGGCAAAAATGCTCTCTCAACTGTGCATAAAGTTAGAAGATGGAGACTCAACATAAAAGTAAAAGAAAGGCCCTTCGAAGAGGGAAGCATGGATCACTCATGTGATAGAGCTTTTTATTTGATTAAACAGAAGTATTAAAAGTTTGACATTGTGGAGGAATGTCTATTTTTTAGGAGAGGTGTATGCTAGAGTCAACGAATGGTAAACAGACAATACCGTACGTCACAAGCCAACTGGATTCACAAGAGCGGCTCCCATGGTGAAGGGCGCAACTGGTGTAGAAGGTCATCCCTCTTTCTCTTTTGTTTACACAATTATGCTTTGACTGATAAATTAGCGGTAAAAATAGTGAAGAGAATTTGTTTGTATTTATTTGGGGCTGGGCACCCCGCTGTCAGCTCTTCTATCATTTGGATAAGCGGATGAAGCCACTAGTCTAGGGTCAACAAGTGAGATAGAGATTCTCTATTAATGTTCTCATGAGCAAAAACAAGAACACAAAACATGAATAATTTTGAAGGTTTTAAAGGTAACACATGAGCAATTTACTTGGAGTGGCAGTTAAATACCACATGTAGGTAGGTATGGTGTACACAATGTGAAAACTTTGGTTTAAGGAGTTTGTATGCACGAGTAGAGCTCATACTCAGTACAGGTGGAGGCTAAGAAAAGACTAGGAGCGACAAATCAAGAGAGCATAAGAGCCATAATCATGCATAGCGACATAAATATCATTAATTAAAGCATAAGCGGTATCACAAGTTTAGAAACTAAATGGTCATGGAGGCTATTCGTGACTGGTTTGTAGTCATAAACATGGTGTGAGAATGCGCCAAGTCAACCAAATAAAACATTCGAAAGAGAATACCATAAATTTATGCTTTACTATGACAAGAACAACTTTAGGAATCTTTCAATGGCATATTAAACACTCTCAGATATTTGAGGCTCTCAATAACCACAAGGGTTTAAAACTAAAATAACATTTACCATGGTATGAAAAAGTTCTAGCCACAGTCTATACAAGATTCTACTTGCACCGTTAAAAATTCTACCTCAAGCAGCAATTTCTTTTCCCAACAAGCACCATACAAGACATGCTTTAACAAAAATTCTCTACATGTGACAGCAAGAAAACATGAGAGTACTCACATAACACTACTAAAACTAACAGTTCTGAATAAGAGATGCATGAAAACAAAGGCTAAACGCGGTACTAGCAAAAAGTGAACACTCACAGAACAATAAGAATGAAAACTAGAGTGTTCTAAGCAATGAAAACAGAGTGTGTCTCTTTCCCACACCAGTATGATAGGTTGCAACCATAAACTACAGCAAAGAAAAGTAAACAAACTGAAAACAAAAATAAAAGACGCTCCAAGTAAAGCACATAAGATGTGACTGAATAAAAATATAGTTTCACTAGAAGTGACCTGATAATTTGTCGATGAAGAAGGGGATGCCTTGGAAATCCCCAAGCTTAGACGCTTGAGTCTTCTTGGAATTTGCTGGGATGTACCACCGGGGCATCCCCAAACTTAGGATTTTAACTCTTTTTGATCACATCATATCATCCTCTTCTCTTGACCCTTGAAAACTTTCTTCACACCAAACTTCTCACAATCTTCATTAGCAACGTTAGTGCAATCGAAATAATAAATTAACATGGTTCAGTTTCAACACAAGACTAGCACTCAAAAACACATTAGCTACTGTCACAACTCATTTTAAAACTCCTTTTATCAAAAGCACCAAAAGAAAGATATTAAGATGCAAATGCAATAATTGGCAGAAATCTGTCAAAACAGAACAACAGGTAAAGATCGATTTTTTCCAAAATCTTCTGTTGCTCAGATTAAAAGTGGTCAACTAAGAAAAGTTGCATATGTAGCCCAGTATTAAGCACAAAAAAGTTCAGGTCATTGTGAATTTTATGTGATTTTATACGTATTTAACAATGGACAGCAGAAATCTGTTTCCTGCGCATAAATCCGAAATATAGTCTAAACTTTCCACTAGAGGTTTTACTTGGCTCAACAAAAACACAAAACAAAAGATACAGAGGGGTTGCTAAGGAATTATACAACCCCTTGACTCAAATAAAACAGATAAAAACAATGCAACATGGGTTATCTCCCAAGAAGTGCTTTTCTTTAAAGCCTTTTAGCTAGGCATGATAATTTGATAAGATGATCACATAAGAAATATGAATTTAAGCAAAAGAGAGCATCAAGAATAAAATGTAAAACAAGTTTAAGTCTAACCCACTTGTTATGAAAAATAACCTTGTAGAAAAATAAGTCATGAAAGCACAAAGCAACAAGCATAGGAAAGCAAAACAAGTGCAACATCAAAATTTGCAACATAAAGAGGGAAAACTTGATATTGTTGAGATGCATAAAATTATGTTTACCTCTCTCATAATAACTTTTAGTAGCATCATGAATAAAATTAACAATGTAACTATCACATATAACATTCTTATCATGAGACCAATGCATAAAAGAAATAATACTCTACACATAAGCAAAGTCATTCTTATTAATAGTAGTGGGAGCAAATTCAACAAAATAGCTATCATTATTATTCTCATCACCATATTCATTAAATATATGAGGAATATTGTAATCATAATTAATATTTTTCTCTATTGTTGGTGGACTGAAAATATCATATTCATCATTGTAAACAGGTGGAACTAGGATACCACAATCATTATAATCATCATATATTGGAGGAAAAGTATCATCAAAGTAAATTTGTTCCTTCATGCTTGGGGGACTAAAAATATCATATTCATCAAAACTAGCTTCCCCAAGCTTAGAATTTTCCATAGCATTAGTAATAATAGTGTTCAAATCATTCATACTAATAACATTGCTATTAGCATGCAAATAAAGTTCCATAGGTTTTTTAATTTTCTCTTCAAACACTTCATGTCCTAACTCAAGATAAGGATTATAAAGCTCTCTCATATTTTAGTTGTTTTCCATTAAGCCTAACTAGTGAAAATAAAAACAAGAAACAAAAGATATAATTTCAGGATCTAAAGGAAATAATATCGAGCACTCACACCGGAGGATGTGAGTACCTTTTACCTTACCTCCCCGGCAACGGCGCCATAAAAGAGCTTGATGTCTATGCACGCTTCTATTCTTGTAGACAATGTTGATCCTCCAAGTGCAGAGGTTTGTCGAACAGCAACAAGTTTCCCTTAAGTGGACCACCCAAGGTTTATCGATCTCAGGGAGGTAGAGGTGAAAGATATCCTTATCAAACAACCTTGCAATCAAGATACAAGAAGCCTCTTGTGTCCCCAACACACCTAATACAATTGTCAGCTGTATAGGTGCACTAGTTTGGCGAAGAGACAGTAAAATGCAAGTAATATGGATGATAATAAGTGATAATATCAATCTGAAATAAAAATGACAGCAAGCAAACATGTAGCAGAACACGTGGAAAACGGTGTTTCAATTCTTGGAAATAAGGCCTAGGGCTCCTACTTTCACTAGAGGACACTCTCAACAATGAAAACATAATTGAATGCATAAATATCATCTCCTCACTATGCTACTCCGAACCACTCTCCGGTCGAATAATGATCACTAATCATTACGTAGGGTTTTTACAACACTCCTCAAGTCTATATTCCCTCTCTAGGGCACCCCAATGTCACTACGAGCGCCATAAATTAGTACTAAACAAACGCCACAATTTCATAGGTTCATCTTCCAACACAAGATATAAATATCATGCTAAACCACACGGAGCACGCATTGTTACCTTTACCCCGTCATCAAAGTGTTTACAGAGATAACAAAACCACTTGAGTAGCATAACAGATGAAGATCAATCTACATATTCAACTAGATTACAAAGCTCATGATCACATAAAGATCACACCATGGGTGAGAGAGATGAACCACATAGCTACCGGTAAATGTAACACCCGGGGGATTTCCTTCCACTTCCTATCAACTGTTGCTTGTTTACCTTGTTGGCCCTCGTGTCGTAGTTGCATGCTTAGTGTTGTTTGCGCTCAAGTCTTGTTGCCCTTTTTCATATCACCTGCTTAGTTGATAGCTGGGTTTTCAATTTAATCAACAACATGTTAATGTTTGGGGTAATAATAATTTGATGATAAGGCACCGGCAGGAGGCCCGGCGTGGTTTTGGAGCGTGCTAGTGTCGAAACTAGGAAAAGAGTCTTGTCCATTGATCCATGATGAGCGCGCTAACCGCATCCTGGAGGTAGTATGGGACCCCCCACGACTTAGACCTGATTTGCAGCTTGTCCGAAGAGCCCCACTTAGTTCGGGCTTTCCATTTGCGCATATGCATAATGGGAGCCGCCCCCATGGTTACTGTTGATGATGATGATGATGATGCATATAGGGCGAGGCCTGTATTGCCGGGGTGTTGCGTCCTGCGGGAGCTTTGCACACTTGCGCTGAGTATTCGGCTGCGTGGCTGGGACCTTATAGCTCCGTGGCTCCTAGGATGGGTTGTAGAGACGGTTTGAGTCGTGTCGAGCCAACCTGAGTTTTAGTTGGTGGCTTGAGTGTGTACGGGTACTGTAGCGCACCCTGCAGGGATGAATCTTCTCGAGAAGCCGTGTTGTCCGCAGTTATGTGACGACTTGGTGAAAGTGCTGGCTAACAAATACTTAGACAACTTACACCTAATTAATAATAATTTGACTAGTAATAGGAATATTGTCACAATAACCTGAATTTCACCTTAATCAACAGTGTGAGTTTCCTTGGGTTGCTTCCTTAGTAGGGGTAACATTGGATGGGTATTGTTTGGTGAGTAGTTGTAGTTGATTCTGATACGCTCTCTTATCCCTCTCTAATAGCCGGAAGTTGTAGCGAGTCTCTTTAGTTGTTAGTGCAGCCCGCTGCCGCTTCTTTGCAATAATTCCTTCCTTCCGTTGTACCCAAAGTATTTGTATCTTGTGATGATTAGTTACACTGGTATCTTGTGAGTATCCACTTGCCAGTACTTAACAGTACTGACCCACGAATTCATTTTCGTGGCTGCATATTCCACATTGCAGTCAACAGGTTTGAAGTCTGACGACGTTAGCTTGGGAATCCCTCCGGCTTGGCCTGGGCAGGGATTGGACGCCATCGGTTATCTTCAGGACTCTTAGTCCAATTTGTATCTTGTCCGTAGTCGGACACTATGTTGTTTCTTCCGCTGTCATTTGGATCTTTGTATTGTATCGGTTGTATCCTTGACTCGTTTGAGTCGTATTCTATATATCTCTTCTGTTGTTTTTGCGGAATATTCGTGACTGTTGTAATGTTATCACAAGTGGCAACCTGGAATCGGTTATTATGTGGATTTTGGCGGAAATGCTGAAATCTGCATAGTGCCCGGTCCCGGGGCGTCACAAATGGTATCAGAGCATGGTTCTGATTCCCAATGTTGTTTCGATACGAATGGTTATCGAAGCAACGGGTCCGCAAAGCCTGTAGGATAACCTCGCTAACGGTCGTTCTTTCTAGAGTGTCAAAAACTATTTCTGCTAAACTATTTTGGAAACATCTCAATAGGATTCTTGTTTTGTCCTTATCTCTATTCTATTTCTCCTCTCATCTTATTTGTTTTGGAGCCTCTCTCCCTCTCAATCTTTCAAAGTTTTAGGATCCTACGTGGGTGGACGTTTTCTGAGCCTTTAACCTAATAGCTTCGATCATCGGAAGATTCCTGGTGGGAGAAGATCGTCATCAACCCGAGAAAGATTCCCTTGTTAGTGGTGTCGAGAAGTTTCTTAGTGGTGTCTTAGAGATCAACATGGAGCACGAAGACTCGATAGTCCGGCTTTTCCCTCTCTCTTGGCGTTGGCGGATTGCGAGGGCGCAATCCCTTATTAGTGGTGTCGTCTGTAAAACCCGGGGGATTTCCCCCAATTAGAATTGGTTTTTTCCTTTGTGCTTTGCATCAAGCATCATATGCATTGCATTTATTTTCACCCAAAATGTCATTTATATTCAATGTCATTTAAATTCAAAACTCAAACAAACTTTCACAATTTCCAAAAACAAAAGTTTCCACACTTGGGCATTTTGAATGTCAAGTGCAAGGAAATAAAATTCATGATTTTTGGAAAACTTGAAACTCCCTCAATTTTCAATTTGGCTCAAATTCACCTCAAATTCAAATGTCAAACCAAGTTTGAAATTTTCAAAAACAAACATTGGTGCAACTGTGCTTCTTCAATTCTAAACACAAATAAATTAACCCCATAATTTTCTGAGCATTTTAACTCCTCCAATTTCCTGTTTTCTTTCATCCATTCTTTAAAAAAAAAAAGAGAAAAAGTATAAAAACACCTGGGGGAGGCAGGCCAGCCCAAGTGGGCTGAGCCCACCTACCACCCCCAAGCCCAGCCCCCACGAACCGCTGTCGTCTTCCTCCTTGCGTACGGAGACAGAGAAAAGGGGAGGGCTCCCCCAACCGCAGCCCTACCTGCTCCCCGTCCTCCTCTACTTAATCTCGTGGGAGCCCTAACCCTACCCCTAGCTTCCCTCCGTTCTCCTGCTGCCGCCGCCATTTTTCTCCCCTCTCTTTCCTCCTGCTTCTTTTTCTCTGAACTTCTCTGAAACCCAAAAAAAGAGGCAGCCATGGCCGTTAGTTGAGGAGCTCCTCGCCGCCGTTTGAACCTCCCCCGACGCCGTCCGAGCCCGGGAACGGAACCGGGCCACCTTCTGCTACCTCCTCGTCACCACGGCCGGGCTCGGGGAGGCCCCTGGAGCTCGCCTCGCCTCCGTAAAGACCTCGGCCGCCGGCGTTCTTCCTCTGCTCCCCGTCGACACCCCCTGCTACGCGAGCCCACGGTGAGACCCCCCCCCCCCGTCCTTCCTCTTCCCCCACACGGCGCCCACGCACCCCCGCGCGCGCCCGCGCAGCAGCAGCAGCGAACCGCGCGGCCGGCCGCCTCTCTGCTCGCTGTCATCGCCCTGTCCGTCCTCGTCCTCGTCAAGTTGTTTTAGTTTCGCGATCAAGTCCACCTCAAAAGCCCACGCTCCCTGTATCTAGCACAAGCCGAGCAGCAGCCCAGTGGCCCAGTCCTCTCGCGCGCACACAGCAGGGCGCGGGTTCGAGTCCCCCCCTCCCCCCCCCCCCCCCCCGCGCATCTTTTTTCTTTTTGGTTTTTATTTTCCTGCAGCTCAGCCCCAAAACAGATCAGATTTTAATTTGTAAATTCCACCAAATATTCATAAATGCTCCAATTTTGGTGATTCAAATTTCTGTAGATTCATAACTGTGAGCACTTTCGAAATACGTAAAGATGTCAACATGTTTCTGTAATAAATTTTGCACTAAATAATTAAATACAGAAATGTCTATTAAAATTAGAAACTTTGGAAATTCATAATTTGAGTTCTGTTCACCCAAATTGAGCAAACTTGAGCTCTAAAAATTTGTCTTAACAAACTCTACACGTTGGTATTTTGGTTGGTCACAATTGAATTAAATTTGCACATGTTTTCTTCTGTTTTCTAAAAGGGGCAGAATAAAAATGCTTATGGAAAAATGCATAATAAATTCAATAATGATCCAAAAATTATGTTTAATAGCTCAAAATGTTCAGTGAAACATTTGCTACATGTTTTCAACCTTTTCAATACAATTTTTCCACCTAAATAATAAACATGGAATGTGTTGGGCATTTAATTAAATTGGTGCTCTATTCCATTTAATTTTGTGTCACTCACCTATGAACTGTTTTCCATGCTAATCAACATTTAAATTGATGGTTAGATAAATAACTTAAACCTTCCTAATTAAATGTTGGGCTTTTGTCTCAACTTAAATTGGTTAAGTTGCATCCTCGCATGTCATGCATCCATATCTTGATCATGCTGGATCTTTTGCCGTAGAAGTAATTGTTGCATCCGGTGTTTGTTCTAGTTCGTTGCTTCTTCGCGGATAGGACGTTGAGATGATGTGAGCAACGACAAGTTCTCGGATGTACCTCTACTTGCTGGATTCCAGGCAAGTATACTCACTTGCTACCTATGTTTCTTTTCCTCACTTGTTACCGATTCTTTCCGTTGTCTAATCTGCTAGCCTCATGATTCGATGCTTGTGTCTCGATACCTTGCAGCCATGATATAGCCTTCCTTCCACTTCCTATCAACTGTTGCTTGTTTACCTTGTTGGCCCTCGTGTCGTAGTTGCATGCTTAGTGTTGTTTGCGCTCAAGTCTTGTTGCCCTTTTTCATATCACCTGCTTAGTTGATAGCTGGGTTTTCAATTTAATCAACAACATGTTAATGTTTGGGGTAATAATAATTTGATGATAAGGCACCCGCAGGAGGCCCGGCGTGGTTTTGGAGCCTGCTAGTGTCGAAACTAGCAAAAGAGTCTTGTCCATTGATCCATGATGAGCGCGCTAACCGCATCCTGGAGGTAGTATGGGACCCCCCACGACTTAGACCTGATTTGCAGCTTGTCCGAAGAGCCCCACTTAGTTCGGGCTTTCCATTTGCGCATATGCATAATGGGAGGCGCCCCCATGGTTACTGTTGATGATGATGATGATGATGATGCATATAGGGCGAGGCCTGTATTGCCGGGGTGTTGCGTCCTGCGGGAGCTTTGCACACTTGCGCTGAGTATTCGGCTGCGTGGCTGGGACCTTATAGTTTCGTGGCTCCTAGGATGGGTTGTAGAGACGGTTTGAGTCGTGTCGAGCCAACCTGAGTTTTAGTTGGTGGCTTGAGTGTGTACGGGTACTGTAGCGCACCCTGCAGGGATGAATCTTCTCGAGAAGCCGTGTTGTCCGCGGTTATGTGACGACTTGGTGAAAGTGCTGGCTAACAAGTACTTAGACAACTTACACCTAATTAATAATAATTTGACTAGTAATAGGAATATTGTCACAATAACCTGAATTTCACCTTAATCAACAGTGTGAGTTTCCTTGGGTTGCTTCCTTAGTAGGGGGTAACATTGGATGGGTATTGTTTGGTGAGTAGTTGTAGTTGATTCTGATACGCTCTCTTATCCCTCTCTAATAGCCGGAAGTTGTAGCGCGTCTCTTTAGTTGTTAGTGCAGCCCGCTGCCGCTTCTTTGCAATAATTCCTTCCTTCCGTTGTACCCAAAGTATTTGTATCTTGTGATGATTAGTTACACTGGTATCTTGTGAGTATCCACTTGCCAGTACTTAACAGTACTGACCCACGAATTCATTTTCGTGGCTGCATATTCCACATTGCAGTCAACAGGTTTGAAGTCTGACGACATTAGCTTGGGAATCCCTCCGGCTTGGCCTGGGCAGGGATTGGACGCCATCGGTTATCTTCAGGACTCTTAGTCCAATTTGTATCTTGTCCGTAGTCGGACACTATGTTGTTTCTTCCACTGTCATTTGGATCTTTGTATTGTATCGGTTGTATCCTTGACTCGTTTGAGTCGTATTGTATATATCTCTTCTGTTGTTTTTGCGGAATATTCATGACTGTTGTAATGTTATCACAAGTGGCAACCTGGAATCGGTTATTATGTGGATTTTGGCGGAAATGCTGAAATCTGCATAGTGCCCGGTCCCGGGGCGTCACAAATGGTATCAGAGCATGGTTACGATTCCCAATGTTGTTTCGATACGAATGGTTATCGAAGATACGGGTCCGCAAAGCCTGTAGGATAACCTCGCTAACGGTCATTGTTTCTAGAGTGTCAAAAACTATTTCTGCTAAACTATTTTGGAAACATCTCAATAGGATTCTTGTTTTCTCCTTATCTCTATTCTATTTCTCCTCTCATCTTATTTGTTTTGGAGCCTCTCTCCCTCTCAATCTTTCAAAGTTTTAGGATCCTACGTGGGTGGACGTTTTCTGAGCCTTTAACCTAATAGCTTCGATCATCGGAAGATTCATGGTGGGAGAAGATCGTCATCAACCCTAGAAAGATTCCCTTGTTAGTGGTGTCGAGAAGTTTCTTAGTGGTGTCTTAGAGATCAACATGGAGCACGAAGACTCGATAGTCCGGATTTTCCCTCTCTCTTGGCGTTGGCGGATTGCGAGGGCGCAATCCCTTGTTAGTGGTGTCGTCTGTAAAATCCGGGGGATTTCCCCCAATTAGAATTGGTTTTTTCCTTTGTGCTTTGCATCAAGCATCATATGCATTGCATTTATTTTCACCCAAAATGTCATTTAAATTCAAAACTCAAACAAACTTTCACAATTTCCAAAAACAAAAGTTTCCACACTTGGGCATTTTGAATGTCAAGTGCAAGGAAATAAAATTCATGATTTTTGGAAAACTTGAAACTCCCTCAATTTTCAATTTGGCTCAAATTCACCTCAAATTCAAATGTCAAACCAAGTTTGAAATTTTCAAAAACAAACATTGGTGCAACTGTGCTTCTTCAATTCTAAACACAAATAAATTAACCCCATAATTTTCTGAGCATTTTAACTCCTCCAATTTCCTCTTTTCTTTCATCCATTCTTTACAAAAAAAAAGAAGAAAGAGAAAAAGTATAAAAACACCTGGGGGAGGCAGGCCAGCCCAAGTGGGTTGAGCCCACCTACCACCCCCAAGCCCAGCCCCCACGAACCGCTGTCGTCTTCCTCCTTGCGTACGGAGACAGAGAAAAGGGGAGGGCTCCCCCACCTGCAGCCCTACCTGCTCCCCCTCCTCCTCTACTTAATCTCGTGGGAGCCCTAACCCTAGCCCTAGCTTCCCTCCGTTCTCCTGCCGCCGCCGCCATTTTTTTCCCCTCTCTTTCCCTCCTGCTTCTTTTCTCTGAACTTCTCTGAAACCCAAAAAAAGAGGCAGCCATGGCCGGTAGTTGAGGAGCTCCTCGCCGCCGTTTGAACCTCCCCCGACGCCGTCCGAGCCCGGGAACGGAACCGGGCCACCTTCTGCTACCTCCTCGTCACCACGGCCGGGCTCGGGGAGGCCCCTGGAGCTCGCCTCGCCTCCGTGAAAACCTCGGCCGCCGGCGTTCTTCCTCTGCTCCCCGTTGACACCCCCTGCTATGCGAGCCCACGGTGAGACCCCCCCCCCGTCCTTCCTCTTCCCCACACGGCGCCCACGCACCCCCCGCGCGGCCGGCTGCCTCTCTGCTCGCTGCCATCGCCCTGTCCGTCCTCGTCCTCGTCAAGTTGTTTTAGTTTCGCGATCAAGTCCACCTCAAAAGCCCACGCTCCCTGTATCTAGCACAAGCCGAGCAGCAGCCCAGTGGCCCAGTCCTCTCGCGCGCACACATTAGGGCGCGGGATCGAGTCCCCCCCTCCCCCCCCCCCCCCCCGCGCATCTTTTTTCTTTTTGCTTTTTATTTTCCTGCAGCTCAGCCCCAAAACAGATCAGATTTTAATTTGCAAATTCCACCAAATATTCATAAATGCTCCAATTATGGTGATTCAAATTTCTGTAGATTCATAACTGTGAGCACTTTCGAAATACGTAAAGATGTCAACATGTTTCTGTAATAAATTTTGCACTAAATAATTAAATACAGAAATGTCTATTAAAATTGGAAACTTTGGAAATTCATAACTTGAGTTCTGTTCACCCAAATTGAGAAAACTTGAGCTCTAAAAATTTGTCTTAACAAACTCTACACATTGGTATTTTGGTTGGTCACAATTGAATTAAATTTGAACATGTTTTCTTCTGTTTACTAAAAGGGGCAGAATAAAAATGCTTATGAAAAAATGCATAATAAATTCAATAATGATCCAAAAATTATGTTTAATAGCTCAAAATGTTCAGTGAAACATTTGCTACATGTTTTCAACCTTTTCAATACAATTTGTCCACCTAAATAATAAACATGGAATGTGTTGGGCATTTAATTAAATTGGTGCTCTATTCCATTTAATTTTGTGTCACTCACCTATGAACTGTTTTCCATGCTAATCAACATTTAAATTGATGGTTAGATAAATAACTTAAACCTTCCTAATTAAATGTTGGGCTTTTGTCTCAACTTAAATTGGTTAAGTTGCATCCTCGCATGTCATGCATCCATATCTTGATCATGCTGGATCTTTTGCCGTAGAAGTTATTGTTGCATCCGGTGTTTGTTCTAGTTCGTTGCTTCTTCGCGGATAGAACGTTGAGATGATGTGAGCAACGACAATTTCTTCGGATGTACCTCTACTTGCTGGATTCCAGGCAAGTATACTCACTTGCTACCTATGTTGCCTTTCCTCACTTGTTACCGATTCTTTCCGTTGTCTAATCTGCTAGCCTTATGATTCGATGCTTGTGTCTCGATACCTTGCAGCCATGATATAGCCTTCCTTCCACTTCCTATCAATTGTTGCTTGTTTACCTTGTTGGCCCTCGTGTCGTAGTTGCATGCTTAGTGTTGTTTGCGCTCAAGTCTTGTTGCCCTTTTTCATATCACCTGCTTAGTTGATCGCTGGGTTTTCAATTTAATCAACAACATGTTAATGTTTGGGGTAATAATAATTTGATGATAAGGCACCGGGAGGAGGCCCGGCGTGGTTTTGGAGCCTGCTAGTGTCGAAACTAGGAAAAGAGTCTTGTCCATTGATCCATGATGAGCGCGCTAACCGCATCCGGGAGGTAGTATGGGACCCCCCTCGACTTAGACCTGATTTGCAGCTTGCCCGAAGAGCCACACTTAGTTCGGGCTTTCCATTTGCGCATATGCATAATGGGAGGCGCCCCCATGGTTACTGTTGTTGATGATGATGCATATAGGGCGAGGCCTGTATTGCCGGGGTGTTGCGTCCTGCGGGAGCTTTGCACACTTGCGCTGAGTATTCGGCTGCGTGGCTAGGACCTTATAGCTCCGTGGCTCCTAGGATGGGTTGTAGAGACGGTTTGAGTCGTGTCGAGCCAATCTGAGTTTTAGTTGGTGACTTGAGTGTGTACGGGTACTGTAGCGCACCCTGCAGGGATGAATCTTCTCGAGAAGCCGTGTTGTCCGCGGTTATGTGACGACTTGGTGAAAGTGCTGGCTAACAAGTACTCAGACAACTTACACCTAATTAATAATAATTTGACTAGTAATAGGAATATTGTCACAATAACCTGAATTTCACCTTAATCAACAGTGCGAGTTTCCTTAGTTTGCTTCCTTAGTAGGGGGTAACATTGGATGGGTATTGTTTGGTGAGTAGTTGTAGTTGGTTCTGATACGCTCTCTTATCCCTCTCTAATAGCCGGAAGTTGTAGCGCGTCTCTTTAGTTGTTAGTGCAGCCCGCTGCCGCTTCTTTGCAATAATTCCTTCCTTCCGTTGTACCCAAAGTATTTGTATCTTGTGATGATTGGTTATGCTTGTATCTTGTGAGTATCCACTTGCCAGTACTTAACAGTACTGACCCACGAATTCATTTTCGTGGCTGCATATTCCACATTGCAGTCAACAGGTTTGAAGTCTGACGACGTTAGCTTGGGAATCCCTCCGGCTTGGCCTGGGCAGGGATTGGACGCCATCAGTTATCTTCAGGACTCTTAGTCCAATTTGTATCTTGTCCGTAGTCGGACACTATGTTGTTTCTTCCGCTGTCATTTGGATCTTTGTATTGTATCAGTTGTATCCTTGACTCGTTTGAGTCGTCTTGTATATATCTCTTCTGTTGTTTTTGCGGAATATTCGTGACTGTTGTAATGTTATCACAAGTGGCAACGTGGAATCGGTTATTATGTGGATTTTGGCGGAAATGCTGAAATCTGCATAGTGCCCGGTCCCGGGGCGTCACAGTAAAGCCCTCAGGCTCGGGGGAGAACTACTCCCTCCTCATCATAGGAGACTGCAACGGCGATGGAGATGGTGGTGGAGTCGATGGAGATGGTTCCGGGGGCACTTCCCCGTCCCGGCAGGGTGCCAGAACAGAGATCTGTCACCCGAAACTTGTCGTCGGTGGCGGCGGAGCTACAGATGTATTTTGTGGAAAAGGTCGATGTCTTTAGGGTTTTCCATCCGGGGGGATTAAATAGGCGAAAGGGCAGAAGCGGTGGAGGTCTAGGGGCCCCACACCACCCCTGGTGCGGCCAAGGGGGGCGCGCCACCCCATGGTGTGGGACCCCTGATGCCCCTCTTCGTCTCCTCTTCGGTCTTTTGGATGCTTCCGGGAAAATAGGACTTCCGGGCTTCGAACTTTCCAATTCTGAGAATATTTTCAGAACAACTTTTCTGAAACTAAAAACAGCAGAAAATAGGGAACTGGCTCTGTGACATCTTGTCAATAGGTTAGTCCGTAAAATCGATAAAAATGACATAAAGAAGGGTGAAAACATGTAGCAATTGTAATAATATCATCATGGAGCATCGGAAATTAGGGATACGTTTATGACGTATCAACGCGCATTTGGGGTGCAAAAATGGCGGGGAGCTCCGAGTTCCTTACTTCGACCTCGTTGTCCCCCGCGCAGGCGAGATCCAGCACCCGTTCCGCCTGCTGCGCCCCGACGATTTCGCCCGCCTTCGAGCTCCCCGCGGTAGAGTGTGCCGTTGGACCACTCATTCGAGCTATCCCGAGATGCACGCGACATCGCCCTCCTCCGGTGAGCTCCTCGCACTGCCGCGCGGCCTAGCTCTCCCCCACGCGGGGCTCGCTCTCCCTCGCCGCTGACAAACACGCCCTCTCGCAGAGCTTCTCCCCCGCACTACTCCGTCGCCAAAAAATAACTCGCTGGATCTTCAATTCCTCCATCGCCTTCGCGGGGGTCGACGAGGTTACGAGGGACATGGGTGAGGGGACGCGACTCCCAATATTCAAATGTCGAGCGACTTCCAGATGGGGGTTGGTCGGGGGGGCAAGTGTGGTATGATTCAGGCCCAGGTGGGAATCGGTCGGGTTCGAAAGCCATCGAACGGCTCGCATGCGGGTGTCTAAGGTCATGTACAGTCGGGTAACGTCAGTCTTCTCTTACCGTTGCCACGTTGGATTTTTGCTTAGTTGGAGGAGAGAGAAGGAAGAGAAAGAAGCGTGCCTTCGCTTAGCTAAGGGATGATCTCTTAGAAAATAAGAGAAGACTATTTTCTCCATTGTACTAGATGTCTTCTCTTAGACACAAAAGTTTCAACCAAAATATAACTAACCCTCATTAATTGTTAGGGACGGTGATAAGAGATAATGCGTTGTATAACTTATATATTTTGTCTTCTCTATATGAAATGGATAGCTAAGAGAAGGCATATCTTCCCTACAATTGTACATGCCCTTAGCGTCTGGGTTTTCTTAATCTGAAACTAAAAGTTTTCTACGAGCTGGAGTACAACCTCCTCAATCTGAGCGAGCTCAACCATTCCACCGCACAACCAGAACTAGAACCAGTCATTTTTTTTTAAAAAGAAGCAGTCCCCCGATCCAGACCCACATCGAGACCCAGTGCCACCATGGCATCTCCGCCACACTGCCTCCCCTTGCCGCCGGTACTCCCCGTCGAGCTTGTCGAAGAGATTCTCCTCCGCCTCCCTCCCGACGATCCAGCCTGCATCCTCCGCGCCTCCCTCGTCTGTAAGATATGGAGCGGCAACATCTGGCGCCCTGGATTCCGACGCCGCTTCCACGAGCACAACGGCACCCCCTGTGCTCGGCTTCCTCCACGACTGGGATGACGAGCGACTCACGGACTTCATCCCCACAACCACCTCATCCTTCTCCCTCGCCGCCCCCCATAGGCGCTCATGCCGGGCCATCGACTGTCGCCACGGCCGCGCCCTCTTCCTCTCCAAGGACCAGGGTGCTTGGGATCTGCTCTTGTGGGAGCCAATCACGGGAGCCCAGCAGCGCGTACCGGTTCCCGCGGCCTTCGAGAGTAGGAGCCCGACTGCGACCGTCCTCTGCGCAGAGAACGGATGCGACCACCTCGACTGCCTCCGGGGACCTTTCCGCGTGGTTTTCGTATTCACCGCCATTTATTATGACGACACCGACGAGGAGGATTATATCATATCTGCTTCCTTCTACTCGTCAGAGACCGACACGTGGGGGGAGCCGACATCCCTGCATGGCCAGATCGCCAACTAAAAGTTTTCTACGAGCTGGACTACAACCTCCTCAATCTGAGAGCATCTCCAGCCGCCCCTCTGGAGCCCCCAAGGCACCTTTTTTTTTCGCCGGTGCGCCGTTTTTCGCCCACTAGCCCCGAGGAGCCCAAATAGCGCCGGTTTGGGCCGTTTTAGCGCCTGACAAAACTAGGCCAAACCCGGCGCGCCGGGGGCAGTTGGGGGCGCCGGATGAAGGGAAATGGCGCGAAAACGCTCCCGTGCATTCTTTTTGCTGCATGTACCCGCGCTGTCAGCGAGAGAGCACGTATCCCTCCTCGGCTCCCGCGCGTGTAAATGTCGCCGTCGCGACTGACTGGAGCAGCCGAATCGCCCGCGGCGAAGTAATGACGGTGCGCCGGTAGCCGCGCCCGTTCACATAAATAAAAATACCCCTCCGCCGTCCTTCTCTCCTCACTCGCCCCACCTTCTCACCCAAACCTCTCGCCCAGAACGCACTCTTCCTTGGCGATGGCAACATGCTTCCCCGGAGACGGCGCCGCGGCCAACGGTTTCGGAAGGCGGTGGCTGCGCGAGGACGAGGCGGGCTACCCGGTGCTCCCTGACATGCGCCTACCCGGAGACTGGAGGCTAAGCGCGGGCGGCCTGCCTGTGCTGCTCATCCCTGAAGGCGACGACTTCGTCGCCGCGATCCACGACGAGCGTACCCGCCTGACTCCGGCGCAACGAGCTGAGCCGCGCTTCCACCCCGCGAACTACGGCGCGTGGGTGGTCTACTTCCAGTATCGGCGCGACGCCGAGCTTGAGGCCTACGAGGGGCCAGTTGCGCCGCCGCTGGTGGGGCGCCCCGGGCCGCACCCTCGACGCCGTTCTCGAACACATCGAGAACGCCAACGAACCTCGCCTGGAGTATCCCCACCCCCGCCACGGGTGCCAGGCTTCACTCGGCGCCGTGCGGGTGGCCCGTGGGAGGCGAGAAGGATTGTGGCGGAGTCGTCGCTCTCCTCGTCGCAATCCTCCGGCAGCGCGCGTATGCCGGAGCTGCGCCCGGTGAAGACCGAGCACTCTGACCCCCCTGCTCGCCACGCAGCCCGGGGAGTCGTCATCGCGAACGACGCGCCCTTTCGCCGCCAAGGGGCAACAACCGGCTAGTCAAGCCGAAGAAGGAGGAGGACGACGACGAGCTGGAGATCGACCTGGCGGCAGCGCTCGACTGGTCGCGCAAAGTGCACATCGCCTCAGAGGTGGCGAAGCAGCGGCGCGCACTGGAGGAGTTGCCGCCCGGAGGCGCGGCCGCGAGGAGAATGGCGTCATCGTGCTGGACGACAATGCCGCGCCAGGCCCGAGCTACGGCGTCAACCTCGGCCAGGGCTGCAGCTACACCGTCCCGAAGAAGGAGCCGGACGCCTAGTTAGTTCAGTAGTTATTTTAATCGCCCCGTGTAAATTCGTCCTATATTCGGCGATAATATGATCCTCTAAATTTTGGCCAAATTTGTTCGAATTGTTAATTTTTAGTCAAATCGCGGGGTGTCGCCTGAGTACGCGGCTGAAAACCCTCGCCCCACAGAGCGAGAATACCGCCGGGCAGTCTCGCTATTTTGATGCCGAAAATCGGCCCTCGAAGGCGAACGGCTGGAGATGCTCTGAGCGAGCTCAACCATTCCACCGCACAACCAGAACCAGAACCAGGCAATTTCAAAAAAGAAAAAGGAAAAAAGAACCAGAACGAGTCCCTCGATCCAGACCCACAGGCGGGGTGAAAATTTACAAAGATGACCCTGGGCATAAACTTGAGCACAAAATGGACTCAAAGCAAAACTAATTCTGAATCTAACCCAAGAGGGTAGCGGCCAACACCACGGCGCGGTGCTAGGAAGCGTAGCGCCGTCTGATCCGGCGCGGTGCAGTCTGCCACGTAGGCCAGGTGCGGTAATGTAGCGTCGGGCGACGCGGCGCGGTCGTTAGGAGGGTAGCGCCGCGGTGGAGGGCGCAGTCCTCCCAAGATAGGAAAAACGCGGCGCGGCGCGGTGCCCTGGCGCTATCCATTCGCATCTGGCCGATTCCACGAAGAACAGAGGAGACACTCGGCGGCTACACTCTCTCCCCTTCCCAAATCCCTCTCAGATCCGGCAAGATTGGTGGTTTTCTCCGTGGATTTCGCTGCCCCATCCTTCCTTAAGGTATTCTCCTCCGATTCCCTCAATTTTGTCCAATAAATCTCTCTTATTTGCTCCGATTCCGTTCCTTAAGGTGAAACCCTAGTTCTTGATTTATTTCGAAAATTGTAGATGAGTTAGAGATGTATGTCGGTGAACCGGTTGTTAGAGCGAACGAATCTGACTAAAAATTTCGGGAGTAGAACTAATTCTCGCCGCATCCTCCCTCGTGAAAGAAAAAATATATATCCTAACAGCGTCGTGTTACCAGCTTGAATCCGACTACTACTACTTGCCACCGAGTTCTTTCAAACATGAAAGCGAACCACTGTGTTGATAAGATAAGATTGACAGATCATAATCTTGCGCAACCTCGCAGCTAGACCGATGGCGGGTATGCTCTGTCTGGTTGCTTGCTGCATGTTCTTTGCTTAGGATGCATATTACTTGTCGGTTGCAAGAAAGTGATTGCCCAACTGGAACGCGGATGACTTTTCTTGTGCTAGGAAGCAACCTGTAGGTACCCTTTTTTTGGTGTAGTTGACTGATTGTCCATCATGAGGCTGATTAAGTTAGTGCTGTGGGGCATTCGGCCTTATTGCAAGGCTTGGTAGAGTAGCACATTGGATACCAGCGTGGGAAGGTAAATCTTTGAGGCTAAGATTTGTCATGTGAGAGATGTGGGAGATGTATTTTTGTTGGCTTCTCTAAGATGATTGCTAATTAATTCCATGTGAGAGTGAGAGATGTGAGAGCTAATTTTTTGGCTTCTATGATGTCCTTGATTTGTTGTCATGTGATAGATGTGAGAGCGAATTTGTTGGCTTCTCTAATATGGTTGCTAATTAATTCCATGTGAGAGATGTGAGAGTTGTTGTTTGCTATATTGACACATAAATACTAGGTTGTGTATGTCTAATATGAGAGATGTGAGAGCTAATTTCTGTTATTAGTTTGTCTCTTCTAATGTGTATATGAGCATGTTGTCAAATTAATTAGCATACTATATGTCTCTTATTAGTTTGTCTATTTTGCAAAATTATAGGATGGATGACGAGTGTCTTATCGAGGATAAATATGATGTCAATCATCGTGGAATGTTTATGGCGGAGCAAAAGAAGGTAATCCATATTCACTATGTTTGTTCATATGTATGTAGTTTCTATTTTATTGTTGTAACTTGTATTTCTTCATGTAGGTCTGTGTCCCTCTTCGTTTGCGTTCCCATGAGGCCTCACACAAGGACATGCCATACGACGAGCGGTATACGGATTACATCGAGACACTTGGACTACTGCCATATATCTCATTTGTCACTCGGTCCAAGGTGCACATGAATCCTGCTGCCATCACCGCTCTTGTTGACAGATGGAGGCCGGAGACGCACTCTTTTCACCTCCGTACCGGGGAGATGACCGTTACTCTCGAGGATGTGTCCATGATAACGGCACTCCCCATCCGTGGAGATCCTATTTGTTTCAGCACCGATTCTAAGAACTGGCGTGAGGGTATGTTCAGTCTCATTGGTAAGGTTCCACCTGAGAAGACTGACCCAAGCAAGGATAGGCTCTCAGCCGGCGCTACATTTGTTTGGATAAAGAGAGAATTTGGAAAATGCCCCGAGGATGCTGATGTGGAGACCATTGATCAGTATGCACGCGCATACGCGTGGTATGTCATCTCGAGGACTCTATTTGCTGACAGTGGTGGTAGGACCGCGCCCTGGATGTGGCTAAAGGCGTTATCTGTGAAAAATCTCAGCTGGGGTTCGGCTGCGCTTGCGTACTTGTATCGCCAGGTAATCCAAAGAACTCTCATTTTCTAAATTACATGTCTGTCTCGGAAACTTGTGAACTTAATAGCGTGTGTCTATGTGCAGTTGGACGAGGCTTGCCGTAGGACATTACCGAGTGCCGGCATTGGTGGTCCACTAGTACTACTCTCTGTTTGGATGTGGGAACACTTTTCGGTGGGACGGCCTCAAAGGTTGATATCTCCTCCTTGGGATGATCATGACAACCCGCTGCGAAGGGCTACATGGGCGTATTGGTGGAACAAGACCGCGGAGTTCAAAGGTGACACAAAGAGGGAGTACGTGCGGTACACGAATGAGTTTGATGAGCTGACCCCTGACCAGGTAATATTGGTCATATCATGTTTTGTCATTATGTTGTACGTAATAGTTGTTGAGTTATATTCTAATTTTAAAATCTTGTATACTGTTTTAGGTGACATGGGAGATCTATGGCACTCAGGACAATTTCGGACAGACAAACGGTCAGTTCGACCTGAACCCAAAGTGCCTAGAGGAAGAGTATCTTTGGTTGTTGAAGGTCCCGCTGATATGTCTCTGGGCAGTTGAGCTACATTTGCCACATCGAGTCATGACGCAATTTGGTTTACTCCAAACTACACCGCCGCAATGGAAGGATACAAAGTTTGCCTTACACGAGTAAGAATAAAACATTTCCTCTCTTCCATTCTTAACCATGCATTTCATAGCACTAACGCTTAATATCTTCTTATATGAAGGTTGGACCGTAAAAGGCAGAAGAAGGTGACGAAATGGGATCAGCACCATAGTGATTACGTCTCCAAGTGGAAGGTTAGGGTGGCAAGGGCTAGGAAGGACAGGATGCTTCTACGTCATCATGACCCGTACGAGTTAGCTGCATTCAATGCCTATCTGGCTTGGTTTCATCCACGGACTCGTCTGGCTCTATGTCCTCCGGCTTTCGAGGATATAGTCTTTGATGATGATGAACTTCCAGCTGTCGGGCCTCAGTTCAACTATAACATTGCAGTGCGAGAGGGCCGCGGGACCGAGTTTGCTCCTATGATCAACTTTATGGTAATTTGAACCATTTTTTTTCGTGTTCATACTTATTCGATTCGGAGATCTAAATTTTTTATTTTGACAGCGCAATGCGATAGAGAACCAAGCCGAGGAAGCAGCCGCTTTCCCTCGTACTAAGAAGGGTGACAACGCCCTTAGAGAATATGTGAAAGTAAGTTTTAAATATTCTCGAGACCACTAATGCTTTTTTGGAGATATGACTAACTTGTTTCTTATCAATTTCACAGCGTAGCGCCGCTGGGTTGCGACGATTGGCTCACATGCTTGGATGTCGTACCAACGACGCCGTGGAGCCGAGCAGTGACTCCTCGGGCTCTCGAGGACATGAGGCCCCTTTATGTGGCGGTGCTTCCTCCTCTAATCCACCACCAGATGTTGAGGTAGTAATAGTCTTTTCTGTATCCTTTGTTATTTCCTCGGGGTCTCGAGCACATGAACCGAGCAATAATTTGTCTTTTTTTTTTCAGGATAACTTAGGTGACGATGTTACATTGGATGGAGGAGGAGGCCGAGGAGCAGGAGATCGAGGAGGAGGCCGAGGAGGAGGAGATCGAGGTCCCTCCTCCGCCGCAGCGCCCAAGGAGGAAGAAGCTGGTATGTAGGAGGAAGAATGCCGACGCGCCGTCCTCGCGCCGTTCTCGTGACGAGGAGGAGGAGGAGGAGATCGATGCCCCTCTGGCGAGTAGGTTGACTCGGGCTTGCAGGGGGAGGAAGTAGATGGGTAGTCATGCGTTTATCGTCGTCGTCGTGAACTTTTAGAGATGTTTGTGGAGTATTTGTGAACTTTGATCTTTCTGTAGTATTTGTGAACTATTTGTGATATTTGAATGTTGGTGAACTATTTGTGATAGAATCGGTTGTGAACTATCTGTGATATTTCAATGTTTGTTGAGTATTTTCTGGAATTATGATGGATTTGTGCTTTTTGAACTGTCAAATTATTCAACTGTTCTTTTAGTGCACTGTTCTTTAAATTGGACAAATGCTACAGACCACCGCGCCCCCTGACAGGGCGCTATCCTCCAGAGCACCGCGCCGGGCACCGGGGCGCGGTCCAGTGCTGACACCGCGCCGGGTGGGGGGGCGCTACCCTCCCTGTCTTAGCCGTTTTGGCGACGGGGGGGGGGGGGGGGGGCTACGCCCCCTCGGTTTGTTCTCTGTTGAGCACCGCGCCCTAGTGCGCAGGCGCTACCCACCAGAGCACCGCGCCCTGGCTGGGGGCGCTACCATGCCACCACGCCCTGTTCGGTGACGCTGTGCTGTCCTAGCACCGCGCCGGGCGAGGGGGCGCTACCCTCCCTATCTTAGCCGTTTTGGCGACGGGGGGGGGGGCTAGCCCCCCTCTGTTTGGTCTCTGTTAGGTGCCTGGAAATAAGCTACAGACCACCGCGCCGTGTCCTGGGGCGCGGTCCAGTGCTGCCACCGCGCCGGGTTGGGGGGCGCTACCCTCCCTGTCTTAGCCGTTTTGGCGACGGGGGGGGGGGGGGCTAGCCCCCTTCTGTTAGCTGCGCCAAAAATGGCTACAGACCACCGCGCCCCCACACTGGGCGCTGCCCTACAAAGCACCGCGCCTTGCCCCAGGGCGCTACCCTCCCTGACATGCTCCTTTTACTTCCTCTTTTGGCTCATTTCACACACACAATTTCACACATATTTTACACAATCAAACTCAACAACAAATAAGAATTGACCACACAACAAATAACAATCAAACTCAACAACAAAATAAGAATTCACCACATTATAAGTTGAAATCCAACTCAACCACACCAAGTTCATTACAAGTTCAATAACAATCCAACTCAAGCACACCTAGTTCATGATACATAGTTTTGGCCACACTCCTCTTGTGCACAAGGATCACATCACATTTTTCCCCTTGCGTTTACCCGAATCATTCTCACGAGCCCACTCCTCTTGTGCACCACGAGCTATCTCACGCTTTTTTGACCTCTCCGCCTCACGAGCCCACATCTCTTCACGTTTCTTCTTTTCCTTCTCCAACCTTTCCTTCTCTTTGCGTTCCTTCATCCTCTTCTTTCTCTCCTCGTCACGTTTGTTCTCCGCAACACGAGAACGAGTGTACATAACCTCCCATTCCACCTTGTGCTTGTAGTACCTATCTTGAACTAGGTCTATCCACTTGAAGTAGCCACAAAGGGGCGGCGGTGACTATAAAGAGACCATAATCATTAGCCACAACAAAAATGCCATATAACTTTGATGAATGGTAGGATATATACCTTGGGACGGTCATGTGAAGATTTTGGTTCTTCTTTGTCCCTACAATAGTTGGGACACAACCAAAACTTTCTTCCTCGCGTCTCATCCCAATCCGTGGATTGCTTGGCCTTGCAAATGTCTTTGCACCAACACATTGGTGGATCTTCTTTAGGAGTGTCAAGAGCATTCTTATACGTGAAAGGCCTCTCTATCCACGAGTCCGGGTCCATACCTACAAGAATTAGTAAATTTAATTAGCACATGAGAAAACAAGCTATATTCAAAATAAAGACAATAACGAAACAATTGTATGCTTTATTCATACCAATCATCTACGTCCTCGTGTACCCCCACGACCCCTAGTCCTTGTACGTCTACCACCTCTTAGTTCGTCAAACATTGATACTCTACCACCTCTACCACCGCCTCTACCACCACCTCTAGCGCCATGGTGGATACCCCGTTGGTGGCTTGTGTTACCGCCACCACCATGACCGCCATGTTGGCTATCGTCTTGTTGGCTTGTGTTACCGCCACCACCATGAACGCCATGTTGGATACCGTCTTGTTGGATACCCCCTTGTTGGCTTGTGCTAGCATCGTTCCCTCTCGACCTCTTGTTTCTTCTACAACGGCCACCTCTATTATTGTGGCCTTCGCCATTGCATGCTCCACATCAGAGAGGTTCCCTAGGTTCTTGAAAATGTTGGGGGCCCCATTCTCGAAGTCCACCACGACCCCAAGCATCCATGTCATTTCTAAAGCGCTTTGTTCTCCTTCTTCCCCGTGTTTGCACCTTTAAAGCCGGATCGGGCCATAGTTGGATGCCATGATATTCCGGACACTAGGATTGGTCATAGTAAGGGTGAAATCGAGCCGCCCATGTCTCCTTGGTGGCCTCAATGGAATACTCCTCCAACCTTACCGTTGTGGATTATTAACACCCACTTTTCGAATACGCGCCGCCGTCCTCAAATGTGAGCAAGGGAGATGAAGCAATTGAGGCCTCATGCATGAGCACTCACATTTCTTGAGCCATACTTTGAACGCCCGACCTCCGTGTTGCACACCTCCAACGGTGGTGCCACCTGGCTCATTAACTTGGTAAATCCACTCGACGTTATCAAAACATTGAGCAGTTTGGGAGTCTGCCTTCCTTTGCTGGTATTCTATCCATTTGTCAGCTTCCGGTGGATACTTGTACTTCTTTTTCAACTTGTTTTTTCCCTCAATCTGATCATCCGTTTCCTCGCTATACTTCTGAAAGTACACATTCAACTTGTCGAATGTATATTGGACTATTGCTGTCACGGGCAACGCACGGACACCCTTCAAAACATTGTTGAAACATTCTGCCATATTGCTTGTCATGTCTCCATACCTCCTACCATCAATGTCAAATGCTCTAGCCCACTTGTGGGTCATTTCCTCATGCCTATGTAGGAACTCTTGACCCCCTGCCGATGTTGTGAGTACGAGCAAACGGTTGTACAATCTTGCGAAATGACTCTCGGTGAAAGCGAGGCAACAATCTTTGAGATCATCGGATAGCTCCTTATTTCCGCATGCCCTATAGAAGTTGGACACAAAATGCCTCATGCACCATCGATGGTGCAAACGAGGAAGCCCGGGGATATCAATCTCCATCGCGTGAAGTATGCCTTGGTGGCGGTCCGAGATGACACAAACCTCTCTTTGAGGCTCGAATATCTTGGTTCTCACTTGGTACATGAACCACTCCCAATTATCTTGGTTTTCCGCCGTAACCAAAGCAAAAGCCAAAGGCAACAACCGGTCATTGGCATCATGCGCTACTGCAACCAAGAGTGTGCCTTGGAACTGTCCGGTCAAGAATGTGCCATCCACCGAGATAACCGGCCTACAATGCTTGAACGCCCTTATGCATTGCCCAAAAGCCCAAAATGCACGGCCAAACACCCGGACATTTGCACCTTTGTACTCTCTAGTCTTTGTGCCAAATGGCTCTACCACCACCACCATGCCCGGGTTTGTAGCCGCCATTGCTCCCAACATCCTAGGGAGGCGGTTATATGCTTCCTCCCAATCACCATACAACATCTTAAATGCGGCTTGCTTCGCCTTCCATGCCTTCCCATACTTCACCGTGTAACCGAATAGTGCTTTCACCGTATCTATGATAGCTCCAATCGAATAAGACGGGAATGACGATATTTCGGTGGAAAGTCTATAGCCAATGAAATCCGAGGTTAGTTGCCGGTGATCATTCTTCACTTCAATGTCATCGCTATCCTTGCCACCGCACATGTGAGTTGCCACACAACTTGTTATCTCCCATTGAGGCCCTCCTTCCATGGTCTTGCATGCACAATCCATGGACACCCTTTGTTTGCCTCTTCACATTTAACCGTATAACGCACCTTGGAGTCCGAGTGACCCACCTTGAAAGGTCGGTAATACTTAACCGCATACTCCTTGAGCCATGTCTTCAATTCCAACAAACTTTCAAACTTCACTCCCTTACAAATACCATACTTTTGGGGATCCATATCCTTCTTCGAACTTGGCCTTGGTCCAAGCATTTTACTAGTGCCTCCATCAACCACGGCTTTGTCGGCGAGACTAAGATCACGGAACAATGATGTCCGATGATCCCGGCACACTACCTTCTTGAAAACTTCGGCTTCTCTAGCCGTTAACCCATCCTCATCAACATCTTCCTCGGGACCTTCATCATCGGAGTCATTTGCATAGCATCGGTTGTAAGGCGTTAGAGGATCCATGTCCTCTTGCAAACAATATGCCTCCACATCACCAACATCATTGGTATGAAGCTCATCCTCCAACTCATCGTCTTCCGATGATACATCTAGATCATCTTGAGAAGGGTTTGGAGAGCGGTGGATTTCATGTTGAGTCATAGTTGGTTGGCTCATGTCATGTTGGGTCATTGGAGGTGGACTCGATGATGTGACATACACTTCATGCTCATCAAATGGCTTGTTACGAATAGGGCTCCTAACATCACTTTGGGAGGCAGTCCGGTTCAAGTCAAAGTGCATGAGAGGATCAACCTTCTTGGTGGCAAATAATTCACGAGCTTTGTCTTGAGATTCCGCCACGATATCCTTGTAAGCACTCCAACGTGCCTCGGAGTTGAGAGGCATGACCTTCCAACGAGAGTGCATCCCGGTGCCAACATTGTGCCTTCCCACCAATTCAACTACATCATTTGGCTCCATCCAATTTAATTCAATCCTCACTTTTTCCACTAACTCGGCATAGCTAGGATTACGATCAAACATCAACACAACCTCCTCCGGGTCATGGTCAACATTCCCTCTCAAAAAAGAATCCTTATCCACATGATGAACACTAACAAATTTCTCCATCTAAAAAATAATTACAACAACACAACAAAATTTTATCATCAAATAAATTTATACACATTCACCATTGAATTCAAGCTACTAAATAATACTACCATACATATCACTAACTACATCTAACCCTAAGCATAATGCTAACTATTTAACACTAACCATAATTAATATAGCCCACTAACCATATCTAGCTAAAATAATAATTCCTAACATTGAAATCATGTGCACACCACTATATAGCTCTCATACACAAACATTGAGCATTTCAACCACAAATTTGCCCTCATATGCAAAAGGTAGGGTTTCCTAGATCTACACAAAATGTCAACTCTAATTGCAAAAATTAATTGGATACAAAGCTTAAGCATAGGGGAAATACCTCTTGAACAAAGGGGGACCAAAATCTACCAAGTATAGACCAAGAAATGGATAGATTTGGGAGTGGGGGGACTTTGGGGAGTGAGAGGGAGAGAGAAAATGAAGTCAACCCGTGGAGGAAGAACAAGTGGAGTGGAGAGAGAGGGGGGGTCGGGCTGGCTATTTTGCATATCCTGGGAGCACCGCGCCCCAGCGGGGGGTGCTACCCTTCGAAGCACCGCGCTGTGGGAGGGGGCGCTACATAACCTCACCTGGGCCACGTGGCGGGGGCACCGCGCCCTGTAACAGGGCGCTACCCTAACAAGCACCGCGCCGCGGTGTTGGCCGCTACCCTATTGGGTCAGATTTAAAATTAGTTTGCCGGAAGGTCCATTTTATGCTGAAGATTATTCCTAGGGTTATTTTTGTTAATTTTCACCACAGGCGGGATAGCTTTTTCGCAGACCCACATCGAGACCCAGTGCCACCATGGCACCGCCGGCACGCTGCCTCCCCTCGCCGCCGGCGCTCCCCGTCGAGGTCGTCGAAGAGATTCTCCTCCGCCTCTCTCCCGACGATCCAGCCTGCATCCTCCGCGCCTCCCTCGTCTGTAAGATCTAGAGCAGCACCATCTCGCGCCCCGGATTCCGACGCCGCTTCCACGAACACCACGGCACACCCCCCGTGCTCGGCCTTCTCCCTCGCCGCCCCGGACAGGCGCTCATGCCGGGCCATCGACTGCCGCCACGGCCGCGCCCTCTTCCTCTCCAAGGACCAAGGTGCTTGGGAACTGCTCCTGTGAGAGCCAATCACTGGAGCCCAGCAGCGCGTACCGGTTCCCGCGGCCTTCGAGAGTAGGAGCCCGACTGCGGCCGTGCTCTGCGCAGCGGACGGATGCGACCACCGCGACTGCCTCCGGGGACCTTTCCGCGTGGTTTTCGTCTTCACCGCCATCTATGATAACGACACTGACGAGGAGGATTATGGCATATCTGCTTCCGTCTACTCGTCAGAGACCGGCATCGTGGGGCGAGCTGACCTCGCTGCACGGCCAGATCGCCAACTTCACATGGTATTCTAGCGTGCTCGTTGGAAACTCGCTGCTCTACCTCCTGTCTTACGGTGAGGCCATCCTGGAGTATGACTTGGCCAGCCACAGCCTTACCGAGTTGGACGCACCTGACAAGAAAGAAGTGTACATAACCCCCACAAGTTTCAGAAAAAAGACGCAGCACCCCATCAAGTTTAAAGTGGCACACTTAACCCCCTCTAGTATGAAATACCAGGTAATTGACCCCCAAGCTAACGTGAAGCTGTTTTGCTCCTTGGTTTTGCCGACGTGACACCAAACGATTAGAATTAGGCGCGTGAGATAAATCCCCAACCTGCTAATTATGGGGTTCTTCAGTTCCTTTCCATGTCTCTCTTCGTTCTCCCCGTCGAGCTTGGCGGCGGCTCGGAGCCCAGGCAGCGCTGGCAGTTCGTCTTGTGCAGGACGATGGTCGCGTCGCCGCCACGAGCTGGGCATCCCTATCCCCTACCGTGGCCGCCGTGGACACCACCACGTCGGCATGCGCCCTAGCTAGAAGAACAGGATACCGCCAACCCGCCATCGGTGTTGTACGGAGCGTGCAGCTCCCGCGCTGAGACCCAGTAGGCGGAGGTGACCGAGCAGCGGCCGCCAAGGCGGCGAGGGCGGGAGCTTGCCGCTATAATCGACGTCAGTTCACCGGTGCTCCTGACGCTAACCTCAGACTAGACGATGAAGGCCACGTGCTCGTGGCTCTCGCCGGCGAGCTGAGCCGCGTCGACGTAGAGAGAAGCAAGAAGCTCCGTCATCGGCGCCATGGCCGCCGCCATCTTGGAGATATGGGCATCAGAGCTCGTGGTGCTGCTGCGACGGCAGCCAACACTGCCGCGACCCTGACCACCGACACCCTGGCGTGCACATGGGCCCTCTTGGCACGCAGATTCTCCTTGTGCTTCGACCAGCTCGCGTCCCTGCGCTGGAACCATTTGCCGATGGATTGGTGGTGGCCACGGTATGTTTTGTCTTGCAGATTCAGGCATTGAGGTTGAGGAGTAGCCATGGCATGTTCTATCTTGCAGAAGCAGGTCATGACGTCGACTGTTCGCGGTTCGGGAGAGAAAGGCACAACGGCGGAGAAGTAGAACATGCAGAGGAAGGGGCTCGACCGGACCAGGTCCATGGGGCTCGCGTAGACATGTAGACCACACCAGCCTTAATTTTCCACCGTGGATTGTCAAACCCAACTGCCAGGGTGCCTCGTCGGCAAAACCAGGGAGCAAAACAGCTTCACGGTCGTCTGGGGGTCAATTGCCCGGTATTTCATACTTGAGGGTGTTAAATGCCCCACTTTAAACTTGAGGGGGTGCTTCGTCCCTTCTTTGATACTTGTGGGGGTTATGTACACTTATCTCCACCTGACAACAGCTTCCAACAGAAATTCAATCTCATGCTGGCTGAGAACGGCACACTCATAGTTTGCGAATCATTGAACCAGCGTCTCAAATTGCGGTCAAGGGATTTTAACCGTGCACGATGGGTACTGAGCTGGGTCATCCGCCTTGAAAATTTGCTCCCAAACGACGCTCTTGTAGATTCAGTGCATGTGTTGGGCTTTGCCGAGGGAGCAAATGCCATTTTCGTGACCACCGTGGCTGGCCTCTTCATGATCGAGCTACAGTCCGAGCAGGTGAGAAAGGTGTGTGATACTTGTAACTGCTGTAATTTGACTCCATTTGTCAGTTTGTACACTCTTGTGCCCCGAGACGAGCACCGGAATCTACCACGGCCGAGCCTCAGTGATGAGCTGGGTGGTGAGGATGGGGGACATGAGGAGGAAACATTTCATCAGGCCCAACAGCTGTTTCACAAGGGGTCCAGTACGTGCTATCAACGAGGGAGACTTTAATTTGTCAACACCTTCGAATGCGTCAGCCATGAACTCAAGATCAGGTTAGAGCTCTACTCTGGAACGTTCTCCTATTATGCTCTGAAATATTTGTATGGATAGGACCCTGAAAATGAAAAAAAAATCTCCCCATCAGTTCGGTACTCTTTAGGACCAGCTATTGGTTTCCATGTGTCCTTGGTTATTTTGGGCCTTTTACTTTGGTATTTTGTGCGATGAGTTTGGAATAAGCCGGCGAGGTGGTTGCCAAGTGGTGTTTATCTTTCTTGTGTTTGGCAGCGAGCTTGACTGCACATGCTAGTGTCTGAGGGGTTCAAATAGTCAGTCGAGTGTTATTCAGTAGCAATACTTGAGAGTTAGGACCTGTCATCTTTTGTCAAGATTGATGAGCATAAAATTAAAGTGCAATTATTGGAGTGATAAATGTTATCCTGCAGTCCTATTTGAGAAGAGTTATATGCCTCTGGTACTGGCTAGATGCAAATATCTCATCCTATGCTGTTTCTGTGTATTGTTTTGCAATTATAATTCATAATCTGCGCCAACATTAGCTATTTATGGAAACGGAACTCAACAGAACATAGTTGGCACTTGGCACCTCGTGTTGTTAAAACACATGACAGAGTAATTGCAGAAGGTCGCTATATACGTGATGGAACTTTTCAAGCATCCTAACTTGCAGAAAATTACTATGTCGACAAAAAATTTACTTATGGTTATGACCTAGCAGTATACATACATCAAAATAAGTGAGAAGAAGTGTTGCCCAAAAAAAAGGCCTAAAAAGTACTACTAGTTCATATCAGTAGAACAAGGTGGTCAAGTTTTCATACAAAAGCATGGTTCTGGACATGAAAAGGTACATCCGCAAGTGAAAAAGTTTTCATACAGAACTAGCATAGTTCAGATCAGATCAGTTTTCATACAGAATTATTGTAGCTGTGCCACAGAACTTTTATAGCCATATGCTATTTATAATCTTAAATTGTCGACTAAAAAATTGCACCTTTGTTTTCACCTAGGGTTCCATGTTATGGAGAAGGTGCTCTGGACGGTCGGTGCTAGCTCTATGAAGAAACATGGATGTGTCTTGCAGCCAAAAGTTTCTTCTGGTGATGTTCCCAAGACCAAGAGTGTACTAAATGCAGAATCAGTGACGGGTAGCAGAGATGCTGGGAACTAAACGAGCTCTGATAGCAACATTGAGGGTGCTCCACCGCCGGACAAAGAGCTGGAATAATGTATTGTATCTCATTCTTATTTCCTCAAGACAAGTGCCGGGCCAGGGGTTGCACCACTGTATTAAAATGTTCCACTGAGGTTTGCATTGTTCTCTCGGCTCTGTGAGAAATTTCCTTGTATGCAATGGTTTCTCAGTTAAGTTGTCAGATTAACTGAACCTTCTGTTTTGAAATGGCATTGCAATGTACTCCTCCATTTCAAAGTAAGTGTCCTGTTTGGGGCTTGGAACTTATCGCTTGAATTTGCATTATCATTCTGTAAGAGACTATCTAATGAATTTTTTCTTACTAATTCTGCTATTCAGTTTTACCATATAGATAGTAGATGATGCCACAGAAAGAAAAATGCTTTGTTGTTCATGATAAGCTTGGTTTATGTGTTAGATCATATTTTCAATGTGTATGCCAGATGTCAGCTACTTGTCTTGTAAGCTATAGCTGATCTAGTTAATTTTGTCTTTCTTACCAATGAACAGTCGATATGGATCTATGAAGGCTGAAGCACCGCCTTGGTGGCTCCATTATTATTATTTCTTTCTATTAACTGTTTTATTAAACGTGTACTTGCATAGGTTAGCTTTTGTTGCTCGATTTAGCAATCAGGTGCTACAAAATCAAACAAAAATGTGAATATCCAATGGTTACCAGTGTTGTGAAATCAACTTGTGCAGTACTATCATTTGTCGAGATAGTTCCTTTGTCTGTTTTTCTGATACTTATATCAGCAAAAATCGGTATATCCCGAAGGCCCACATAAGACTGAACTATCTATCAGATTGCTGTTGCGAGTTAAAATTTACCTCCTTGGCTTGTTCTTCAGATTTGGAAGAGGGAACTTTGAAAGAAGTGCAAGAGTAGGAAGAGGAGGAGAGCAAGTATCAACACAAAGAAAATAAGGAAGCAAAGAAGGTAACTGCAACCTTTTGTGTATGTGTATAATCGTGGATATAAGATGGTTACAGTTTTGATTACTCATCCAATCAAAGAGGCTAGCAGCCAAACACAAGTTACAGAGAGAAAATCACAATTCAACAAGTGCACTTGCCAACTGGCAAGAGTCGCACGATCATAGCAGAGCTTGGACCGGACATCAGGTGGTTCCCATCTTCACGTTCTGCTTCTTGGATCTTGCCGTAGGATACTCAAGGTGGTCGTAGGCCGTCACGTTCTGCCTCTTAGATCTTGCTGTAGGATCCCTGAGGTAGTCCGCATCAGCCGCCTTCATCTTCTTAGAAGTGTCAATGTGATCTGACACTGGGCACCGCAGCCGAGGTCGTCGACGAGCGTCGGGATGTGTGGATCTTGCATAGCACGAGGTCGCCGCCTCGGTGCTCCGGCGAGATGCCATACTCGGTCATGATCCATCCGGCCCTCTCGTTTTTCTGGCCACAGAAGAGGTCCGTCCCAGCGCAGCCGATGCAGCAAGCAACACAGTGCCTGATTGCAGCATCGTCGGTAGCAGTAGCGGCTGTAGCACCGCTGCTGGTCGCTTGCAGCTCTGGCGCCGGTGCTTGCAGTTGCAGTACTACTGCCGCTTACTTACATTACATCCCGGCGAAGCACACACAATATCCAACCCAGAGAGACGCCGTTGGGTGAGCCGAAAACTAGGCAAGTTAATTCAACGCGAAATCGGATGACGTGAGCGCTGCGATGAAGATACGACGGCCGGGAACGCCAAATCGCTGTAAAATCGTGGTGAGTGCCTAGCACAGCCTTTCTTGTCAAAAAACTCTTCATCAAGGCGATCTGGGTAGGCAAATTCCCGATCGGGTGCACAACCAGAGGCAAAATTGAGAGTTTGCCAAGTTAATGGTCATTTCTGAAAACTAGATAATAAGTCAAGCCGCCCATGAGGATATTGAGCTGTGGCTTTACTTGCAAGTCAAGCCATGCCCCCTTGGCTGGACCATTCTAAGATTAAAAACCATGATTAATCTCCTCGCATTTAATTATTTCTTGCTAACCACCCTCACATGCATCTAAGATCCAAAATTATTATGGATGGGTCACATCTAAGATCCGTTTTTGGAGGAAATTACGAGCACGAGAGTTAATTGTTTTAAGAGACTTCAGCCTGATCCTTGACGCTCCAGACAGAAATGACCGAAATATACATACGGGAATGATGTGTAAGTTTAGATATGAGTGGTCGATGACCTTGCCCTTAATGATATTGCGTCAAATGGTCGTGCTTTCACATGGTAATTTAGATTGAAAATTGATATCCATAGGATTTCTTAAGATTGATATGAACTTGGTAATATACCCCTTACTCTTTAAGATATCCGTGCGATATCTTTTCCCATCATTCCTTTTTTATTTTTTTAATGTAAATCAAAGTCTTAATATTGATCCAGAAGTTATATAATGCATAAAGAATTGAAGGTAGTCATATTTAGTGGAGCGTCCTGTTTGGAAAAACGCGACCAAGCATAATATAGCTTTTTCATATGTTTTTGCTACTACAAATTTTAGCCGCAACGGACATATATAAGGACTAAATACATTGCGGGTGGATCCATAACACAAAAGATAGTTTGTTTTATTCTACCTTACTCGTGTAAACATATCTCAACAGACATATTTAATATTATTTCAAAACACAGCAACACAATCACAAGAACATGCCGAGGACTGCATGCATGGGCCACTGTGCTAGTTAAAACATTGAACCAAACATATGCTGAACCATGATTCAGCAAGGCAGATATACATGGGGAGTTGGACGCAACCACAGAGGCACCTTCTTCCTAGCCGCCACTCCCATGGTCTCTGTCATGTCCATTTCACTCGGAAGAGTGCCACCCGGGAGACTCCAATCAAAATAAAATAGAAGGCTCGCGAGAGCTAGCTCAATAGTAGAGAGCCCAAATAGCATCCCGGGGCAAATCCGACGACCGGCGCCGAATGGTATGAACTCAAAGTGGTTGCCTTTGAAATCTTTGTCACTTGCCGCAAACCTCTCTGGCACAAATTCTTCGGGCTCGTCCCAGCATTCCGGGTCTCTATTGATGGCCCAAACATTGACCAGAACGGCGACGCCTTTGGGCACGTCATAGCCGAGTATTCTGCAGTGCTCCCTGCACTCCCTTGGTACCAATGGCCCAGGAGGGTGCAGCCGCAACGTCTCCTTGATGATGCACTGCAAGTAGCTCAGCTCACCTAGACCATCTTCGGTAACCTTGTTTTGTCCCATGAAGGCTCCCCTGACCTCATCCTGCGCCCTGGACATCATGCTTGGGTTTCGCATCAGCTCTGCCATGGCCCACTGTAGTGTCGTCAATGTGGTCTCTGTACCCCCTGCAAGAAGGTCCTGTATTCTTTCTTGTGTTGGTTAAACCATGGATTGATACAAAGGATAAGCATGCATAACCGCACACGTTGAAGATAACTTACAAAGAGCACTGCTTTGATGTTGTTCAAGGTGAGGGGCGGCTGAAGGTTGCCTTCTCCCTGCACCCTCAAGAGCACATCGACGATGTGTTCCTGGTGTACTTGGTCAGAGGAAGCGGACCTCCTGCTCTCCAGATGATCATCTATGGCACGACCCATCAACGCTAAAAAGGCCTCTCGGAACGCCTCAGCTCTGCGCAGCGTGGTGCTCAGAGCACGCGCCAGCTTCGACGATGGGAACAGGTCGGACAGGGTGACGCCGCTTACAATCCCCACCGCCTCGTCGACGTGGTGGAGCAAGGTGTCCTGCTCCGTGAACTGGCCACCCATGATCATGTGCACCGTCGTGTCAGTCAGGTACGCCGCGAGCATCTCGCTCAGATTCACGAGCGGCTCTGACTCTGAGGCAACCGAGATGGACCGGATGAATCTGTCTGTCTCTTCTCCCCTGATGGAGGCGAACGAAGCGATGCGCTTGGCGCTCAGCAGCTCGAGGAAACAGATCTTGCGCAACTGCCGCCAGTGGTCGCCGTACGGGGCGAAGACGATCCCGAGGCCATGCTTGCTAATGGCGTTGAGAGCTGGGCTGAGTGGCCTTGTGCAGAAGGTGGCGTCGTGCGTCTTCATGATCTCCGTGGAAGCCTCGGCGGTGGAGACGACGATGACCGGGTTCGCGCCCAACTTGATGAGCATGAGAGGGCCGTGTCGCCTTGACAGGTCTCGTAATGCACGGTGTGGGAGGGTGCCAAAAAGATGGTGGAGGCTGCCGATAACAGGTAGCTGCCATGGGCCTGGAGGGAGCCGTAGGCCATGGTTGCGAGAGCGAGAGGAAGCTAGCCTGTAGTAGAACCGAATGGTGTACACAAGAGGAAGAAGAGCAAGAGCTAGTACTATAAAGTAGGATGCATCATTCTCCATCGTGCTAACTATGAATCTGCAGTGAGTACTGGGCCGGGATATATATAGTGCTAAATAGATGTATCTAGTACTAACTATGAATTCTCCATCGTGCTAACTATGAATCTCCATCGTGTTTGCATTCCACATATAGTTGGTTCGGTCAAACTTATATATATATAGTATCTAGCTAGGTACGCCGCTGCTCACCTCGCACATGGACGGCGGGGAGGAGGGTCTGCATGACGCAGAAAAAACCATTACCTGTCTAGTGGTACAAAAAAGAGAGTACATTCTCTTGTAGCTGGAAATGCACATTAATTTTGCAAACAACATGGGCTGCTAAAGAGTAGAGAAGGAGAATTTCCCTACCTAAATTGGCCATTGATCAATAGCCATTTCTTCGTGTGATTGCGCCGTGGACCGGTTTTGTGATAAGAAATGCCCACTGGCCACTGAGTTGGCAGACACCAGATAGTCACCTAATTTAGCGCTCGCCCGCTTACGAAACCCTGGCGTATTATTTCTATGCATGTTTTTTTTTTTGAAATTTAACACCCAATATATTAAGCTAGCAAGCCCGCCTCATTAAAAACATTTCAGTCCCCTAAGGTACCCTGGAAGGAAAAGAGTGTGTGACCAAACTTGCTGCTGCAGAAAAATCAGTCGGGCTTACAATCCTTTTTGATACAGGCATCGAGAAAGGTCGGGATATAGTTAACCCAGAGGCATCGCCTCCTATCTATATTACAATGATGAGCACAGAGATGAGCTAGTTCATTGGCTCCTCTCGGTACAAAAGACAGATTAAACTCGTCTAAATTTCCAGCTAAATCATAAACTTCTTGGAGCGGAGCAACCGCCGATCTATCGAACGAAGCAGAAGACCACATGTTCACAATCTGCTCCGAGTCAGTCTCGATGTCGACATGCCGTACACCAAGGTCCAACGCCAACCTCAGCCCATCTCTAACCGCATACGCCTCCATTATGAGAGCACTTGCTGCCATCTCATACCATATTGCTTGCCCCCTAATCAAGTTGCCCACATGGTCTCGAGCACACACGCCAGTACCCCCTTGTTTTAGATTAGAGAATGCAGCATCGACATTAAACTTTAGCATACCTGTTACCGGGGGCTTCCAAAGTGAATTCTTCGGTTTGCACCTAGGGGCTTGTTCCAAACCCGTACAAACCAGATCATCCACTGCCTCACAAGCCCACAATACAGACTGAGTAACCGTGCGTCGACTTTCCCCGTGTCTCCTCGCATTCCGCTCAGTCCATACCGCCCAAGCTCCACATAAAATGACACAACGATTCTTCATATGTATTTTTTTCGAGTCAATCAAGTCCATAGCCCAGGACCTTGGATGAAAGTCAGGTATCTTAATTCCCCTTACCTCCTTCATAGCTGACCAAAATTCTTTAGCCCATGTACACTTAAACAGGGCGTGATATATAGATTCTTTTTTCCCACACTCTTCACAAGCATCTGTCTTATCAATATGTCTCTCGCACAATATTTCCCTAGCTGGGATAAATCCCTTTATCACCCTCCACCAAAAATTTCTAATTTTCGGAGGTATAGCCATCTTCCATAATTTTTTCCAATTAAATTGATCCTTTCCACCTGAGGTACTAGTAACAAGTGAAGGGTAATGATTAAGAAGCATTTTATAGGCTGACCGAACAGTGAAATACCCGAGTTTTTCCGGTTGCCACGCCCAAAAGTCCTCCATATAAATTCCAGTAGGTATTCGAAGCACCAATTCCGAAATTGGTTCGGACCTTGTCCTCCACCCATGTATTAGATACCGGATCAATTAGCTCCCCTACAGAGGTAATACTACTCGTTTGCTCTCTCCGCATCGGTTTACCAGTAGGGTTCTCAGGGATCCACGGATCATTCCATGCATTAATAGAGTTACCATCACCTACCCTTTTGATCAGACCCAGTTTAAGGGCCTCCCTTCCGTGCAGAATAGCTCTCGAGGTATGAGACGGCCCATTCTTCCTTGAAGCTGACATAAAGTCTCCTGCGTGGTAGTATTTCCCTTTTAGGACTTTAGCACATAACGAGTTTGGATTAGTCAGTAATCTCCAGCCCTGCTTTGCTAACATAGCTTGATTGAAAAGTTCCAAATCTCTAAAACCCATCCCCCCATCGCATTTCTATGCATGTTGAGTGGATAAACAAAGTCAAATCTGACCATGCCGTGATGGCACTGGAGACAAAATGAACCTTGATGTGGACAGGAGAGACACGATGCAAATGCAACTACACCTTGGGAATCCAAAGTGCGGGACAAGCATGCCAATAATTTCTCGTGCACTCATGCCAGAGACGCCAATAAGCTACTAAGAGCATCTCTAAATAGGTGTCTTATCACCATTATTTATTTTTATTATAATGAATCTGTTTTCGGGCATCAATTAATTTTTTTAGTTACATAATGTCATATTGTTAGGGCATAGTGCCTAGTATCCGTTGTTAGTGTTTTCTACCGTTGTTGCAACTTGTTATGCTTAATGTTTGCCACTAGGACCCGAGTGCCATGATTCCAGGTTTGAACTTGGATGCTTTATTATTATTATTATCTACAATGCCCACGCTATTATTATTACATGACCTATGCTATCCATGTAATGCCCGTTCATCCATTCCCTCTATGCCTACGGTACTCCATCCTACTGTTTTCCGCGAATTCTACTGCTGTTAATATTTTACTCATGCTGTTATTTTCTAGATGAATGGAGATGTGAATCTTATGAAACTGCTAAACTCTTTAAAGAGAAAGTTAAACAATAGCATGATTAAAGGATCCTTAAAATAGACTTTCATGTTGGTGAGAAAGTCCTATTGTATCGGTCTCGTCTCAGATTGTTTGCAGGAAAATTACTCTCTAGATGGGAAGGACCTTATGTTATTGAAGAAGTATATCGTTCGGGTGCAATTAAATTGATTCCCTTAAAGATAACACTACACAAGTCGTAAATGGGCAAAGACTCAAACATTATATTTCTGGGGATTCTTATGATGACGATGTTGATGTTATTCAAGTAATGACTCCGGAGAAATTCATTAGAGAGAAGATTCCAGAATCTGCAGAGTCCGTTTTCAAATAGGTAACAATTCTGTTAAGAAAAAGTTCGTGAAATACCTTTTAAGTTATAAATTATTGGTTTTTGGGAAATATGAAAAATATCGGGCCGAGGAGGAGTTGGAGACGGTGCCCCGGGGCACCATACCATGTCTGGGCGCGGGCCCACCCTTGGTTGCACCTGGCTATGGTTTGGTCACCCTGGAGCCCCTCTCCGACTCGTTTTCGATCAGGACTTTCCTTTCATTACGCATATTTTTTCTATATAACCCCCCGGATCCCCCGAGGTAGTATATAGTTTTATTGTCGTGTTTCAGTTTAGAAGCACCATGTTATTGAGGAGCTGTTTTCAGTTTAGAAGCATCATGGTCTCTGCCAACAACAGCAAGGGGACGGGCCCGAAAAAAGATGATCTCCAAGACCGGAAGCCGAAGGAGGAGATTGATAGTGGAGTTGAAGGGGATGTAGAAGAATACTCATGAGTGCATCCACGTGTCACCATCGCAAGCATTAGAGTGGTTGCAAAATCTTTCAAGCAAACGGCGAGGATGAGCACTGGAGGGAAGGCCCCACATCATTGTTTAGCTTCAAGGACACCAACCCTAGGTGAAGGAATCTCTCGACCCAAGGAAGTGAGGAAGAAAGATCTGTATGGCTGGGATTCACCGTCTAACAGCACGCAAACCAAATTGATCACAATACGGAGGTGATGTGTATGCTTATGTTCGCAGGCGAGAAGGACTCACCACCGCCACCGAAGAATTGATTCATCATGTGTATTGGCATCCCCTTGGCTTGTTCCAAGCTTGGGGGAGTGCCGCGGTATCACATCTCTATCTTTCACCTTTTTACCTTTTAGTAGAGTCATATCAAGAGTAGAGGAAATTCCATATAGTATGGTTTGCAGTATGGAAGTATCACTCTTTAGCTGATTATCGTTGTATCCCTTGGTTTGAGTTGTCGTAATGAAATATTAATGAGAAGCTTCATCATCTTCTACACTTTATTTTAGCTTGAAATTTCTGTTATTTACTTGATCATGTTATTAGTATTGCTATCAATATTAGAGCATCAAGTTAATATAGGTTGTTTTGGCAAACTTAGCATTGGTCATTAGCAACAATACTTTGAGACTTAAGTAGAAAAGAGGGAGTTTCATGTGGATATATATTGTTCCATGATCTTTCTTTCTTGCTAGACCATAAGCTTAGTATTCTCAAGTAAGATTGTTTGTACTTCTGAAGGAAGATTGGATGATTGGTTTTATCATATATATCGTTGTTTGTTTTCCATCAACTCTTATGCTTGCTACCCAACCTTGCTAGCCAAAAACATGTACCCAGTGGAAATTATTCTCGTGCATCCAACCTTGAGCCCAAAACCATGCCATTTGTGTCCCCCATACCTACCTATATGTGATATTTAACCGCCACTCAAAGTAAATTTCTTGTGTGCTATCTTTAAAATTATTCATGTTGTGTGTTCCTGTTTTAGCTCATGAGGACGCAAATAGAGAATCTTTATCTCACTTGTTGATTGGACTTTACACACCTGGCCTAGTGGATTCATCGCTTATCCAAATGCTAGAAGAGCTGGCAGCGGGGTGCCCATCCCCAAACTAATACAACAAATTTTCTTCACTATTTTTGCCCTTGATTTATTAGTCAAAGCATAATTGTGTAAACAAAAGAGAAAGAGGGATGACCTTCTACACCAGTTGTGTCATTCAATGGGAGCCTCTCTTGTGAAGTCTAGTTGGCTTTTGACATACTGTAGTTTCTGTTTGCCACTCGTTGACATAGACATACACACCTCTCTAAAAATTAGAGACTCGTCCATGGTATGTGATTGTTGGCATGCACCCGAGGATTCGGTTTGCCATGGTTTGTGTAAGATGGTTGGGAGGAGTGTCAAACATTTTATGCCTCTGTTTATTAAATAAAAGCTCTAGCACATGTGTGATCCATGCTTTTATTTTACTTTTATGTTGAGTCAGTAAACCTATTTCTTTCTGTCTTAAGCAAGAATTCGAGTTGTTGTGACTCATCCATCTATATGTTGATTTACTCAATCATGTTCCTTATTCTTCCTTGTTTAACACAAATATTTTATCTGTTTGAATACCACTTTGAAAGTTATCAATGATTGCAAAGAAATTGTTATGATTGAGCATGTTAAACTTTGCAAATATAAAGCTCTAATATAAATACTCTGATTGAAATATGAGTACATTGTTAATTTTTCTCCGACCAAGAACGAAGTTTGCCTTCACCAATTTTGATTTTCTTTTTGCACCCTTATTGTGACTCCATTTACTTGTTTCAAGTTGAGTTATATGAGGAGTTCCTTGCTAGAATGACTAGTGTATTGATAGAGGTGATGTTGCTTGTCCGTATTTTATTTATCGACACCTCAATCCATAAACCTGTGGTCATGTTTACTGAGTTCATTTCACTTGGGGACAAGCCAGGTCTAAGCTTGGGGGGAGTTAATACGTCCATTTTGCATCACTATTTTATATCATTATTTTCTGTTATTAATCGATATATTTCATGTTATGATACATTAATTTTGTTAATTCATCTTATTTTCCATGTTTAATAATTATGGGAGAAGAAACACCGGAACCAGAAATCTTATGGAAAAAAGCACCGTTGAGATACCCTATTTCGGAAGATCAGAAGAGGAGGGGGATACCAGAGGAGTCTTAGAAGTTCCTAGGAGGAAGTGAGCCAGAAGGGCACCCGGAGGGGGCCACCTGGGGCCCACACCACCAGGCGGCCCACTCCTCTTGGCCGCGCCTGGGGGTGGTCTGGCCCCCTGGCCCACTCCTAGGCGCCCCCTTTCGCGTACTTGACCCCAAGGGAATCCTAGGCCCAGGAACATCGTCGAAGAATTATTCCACCGCCGCCTCGGGGCGGAAAATACCACAGAAGAAAAGCTTTTCGTCAGAGAGAAACCTGCCGAGGAAATTCCTCCCCGGAGAGGGGAAATCGTCGCCATCATCACTGTCATCACTCCGGGCTTCATCGAGATCATCATCATCATCATTATCATCACCGTCACCATCCACCTTCATCCCGTTGTAACAATTAGGGACTTTATCATTGCTCTTCATTAGATCTCTCTCCTGGTGTAGATTACTTGTTAGTAGTTGATGCTTGTGAGATTTATCGATGTTTATACTTTAGGACCAGATTGTTATTATCCATTATATCACCTCTGATTATGATCTATATGATGGCTCGTGAGTAGTTCATTTAGTTCTTTAGGACATGGGAGAAGTCAAGATGTTAGTAGTAGAATTATGTTGAAGTAATATCTAGTGGTTTGATATTTAAGTTGTGGTTTTATTCTTCTAATGGTGTCATGTGAACGTGGACTACATGACACTTCACCTTTATGGGCCTAGGAGGATGCATTGTGTGTTTGGCTACTAATTGTGGGGTTCTCGGAGTGACAGAAACCTAAACCCCTGTTAGGAAACCGATGCACTAGGGAGTGTAGGATCCTAGAGTTTAAGGTTGTGGTTAGATTTATCTTAATTATTTTTTGTAGTTGCGGATGCTTGCAAGGGGTATAATCGCAATTGGGTATTAGTCCTTGTTGTGCGGTGCAGTAGCATAGGTTCACCCACACAACACCTATCAAAACAATAAATATTAATCAACTGTATGAAGAAAAAGCAGTTGAAAAGATTCTCATGTGTCCTCGAGAACGTTTAGTCATCATAAGTAAAACAACCGGTTCGTCCTTTGCTCTAAAAAACATTGGGCCACTCGCTGCAATTATTATTACTGTGTTTTATTCACTCGCACTTTATTTATCTTCTATATCAAAAACCACCAAAAACCCGTTTGCTAGTGTTTAAAGTGAATCCTCTATCCAACCTGCTTTTCAACACCTTCTGCTCCTCGTTGGGTTCGACACTTTTATTTATCGAAAGTACTACGATACACCCCCTATACTTCTGGGTCATCACCTGCCAGGCGCGGGTCCACCCTACGACGCGCTGGTGGGCTCTTGGGTGCCCTGAGTACCGCCTCACATCCCCTTTCTCTTATAATCGCCCCTAATTCTAAAAACACCAGGAACGGAGTTGTATACCATGAAACACACAGAGAGGCGCCGTCACCTCGAAAGTCCAATCTAGGGCTTCTAGAGTCTTGCTCCAGCACACTGCTGATACGTCATAAACGTATCCATAATTTCTGATGTTCCATGTTGTTTTCATACTATATGCTACATGTTTATTATACACTTTATGTCATTTTTATGGATTTTCTAGGACTAACCTATTGACAAGATGCCACAGAGCCAGTTCCGTTTTCTGTTTTTAGTTTCAGAAAAGTTGTTCTGGAAATATTCTTAGAATTGGACGATTCAAAAGCGAGAAGTCTTAGAATTCCCGGAGGGTCAAGGTAGTCCAAAGGAGACACGGAGGGGGGGGCCTGGAGCCCCCACACCATGCCTGGGCGCGGGTGGCCCCCTGGACGCTCCTAGGGGTGGTGTGTTCCCCTCGGGCTCCACCGACATCAGCCTTTCGCCTATATATGCCTCCCAGTGCATAAACCCTAAAAATATCAGCCTCCTTCCACGAAAAGTTTTGTAGCTCCGCCGCCGTCGCCTCGAAAGTCCAATCTAGGGCTTCTAGAGTCTTGCTCCGGCACCCTGCTGATACGTCATAAACGTATCCATAATTTCTGATGTTCCATGTTGTTTTCATACTATATGCCACATGTTTATTATACACTTTATGTCATTTTTATGGATTTTCTAGGACTAACCTATTGACAAGATGCCATAGAGTCAGTTCCCGTTTTCTGTTTTTAGTTTCAGAAAAGTTGTTCTGGAAATATTCTCGGAATTGGACGATTCAAAAGCCAGAAGTCTTAGAATTCCTGGAGGGTCAAGGTAGTCCAAAAGAGACATGGAGGGGGGCCCTGGAGCCCCCACACCATGCCTGGGCGCGGGTGGCCCCCTGGCCGCTCCTAGGGGTGGTGTGTTCCCCTCGGGCTCCACCGACATCAGCCTTTCGCCTATATATGCCTCCCGATGCATAAACCCTAAAAATATCAGCCTCCTTCCACGAAAAGTTTTGTAGCTCCGCCGCCGTCGCCAACAAGTTTCGAGGGACATAAATCTCTGTTCCGGCACACTGCAGACTTCTTGTATCGTAATTGCAGGGTTGCCTGAGATGGATACCTTTGATCTCTTCCTCCTCAAGTTCGATAAACCTTGGGTAATCCATTTAAGGGAAACTTGCTATTGTTCTATAAACCTCTGCACTTGGAGGCCGAACACTGTCTACAAGAATATAAGTGTGCATAGACATCAAGCTATTTTTTGGCGCCATTTCTAGGGAGCTAAAGTAAAAGGTACTCACATCCTCGGGTGTGAGTGCTCGAAGTTATTTCCTTTAGATTCTGCAATTATATCTTTTTGTTTCTTGTTTCACTAGTTAGGCTTAATGGAGAACACCAAAAATATGAGAGAGTTTTATCATCTTTATCTTGAATTAGGACATGATGATTTTGAAGAGAAAATAAAAAAACCTATGTAATTTTGTTTGCATAATAGTGATAGCAATGTTATTAGCATTAATTCTTTGAACACCATTATTGCTAATGCTATGGAAAGAACTAAGCTTGACGAAGCTGGTTTTGATGAATATGATATTTTTAGTCCCCCAAATTTTGAGCAGGAAATTTTATTTGATGATACTTTGCCTCCAATATATGATAATTATAATGATTGTGGTATTGTAGTTCCACCTACTATTGATAATAAATTTTATGTGATCATGATATGCCTTCTATATATGTTGTTTACAATGATGAACATGCTATTTTCAGTCCACCTACTATTGAGGAGAAAGTTAATTATGATTATAATATGCCTCCTATATTTGATGATTATGGTGATGAGAATAATAATGATAGATATTTTGTTGAATTTGCTCCCAATACTATTGATGATAATGACTATACTTATGTGGAGAGTAATAATTATTTTATGCATGTGGCTCATGATAAGAATGTTTTATGTGATAGTTATATTTTTAATTTTATTCATGATGCTACTAAAATTTTATTGTGAGAGAGGGAAACATAGTTCTATGTACATCAACAATGTCAAGTTTCCCCTCTTTATGTTCAAATTTTTACATTTGCACTTATTTTGTCTTCCTATGCTAGCCACTTTTTCATAGCAAGTGCTTTAGACTTAATTTTTTATTTGCTTCTTGATGCTCTCAGTTGCTTTCAATCCATATTTCTCATGTGAGCATCTTCTCAAATTATCATGCCTAGCTAAAAGGCTTTAAATAAAAGCACTTCTTGGGAGATAACCCATGGTTTTATTTTTGCTTTCTTTTTCTTTGTTTTCTTTGAGTCAAGGTGATGTGTACTTCTGTAGAAAATCCTTTGCATCTTTACTTTCATGTATTATTTGCGAAAAGTGGAGTTAGTTTTGGATTTCTGCGCAGAAAACATATTTCTCCTGTCCACCTAAAAAATCGCATAATTCACAAAAAGAACAAAATGACCTGAAAATTATTGTGCTTATTCCTCAGCTAATTGCCAAAAAAATTTGTTCTTTACGTTTTTTATCTAAGCAACGTAAGTACCCCGAAAAAATCATCTTTACAGACTGATCTGGTTTTGTCAGATTCTGCCTTTTTACTTGCATTCTCCCTTTTACTATGTCGAGTGGATTTCTTTGCTCCACGAAACATCAGTGGCTGTAGCTAATGTTTAAACAGTATTAATAATGCTTGTGTCCATACAGAATACTTGAATTTTTTATTGTGCACTAACCCTCTAATGTGAATTACATTGAGTGTGGTGTGAAGGAAGTTTTGAAGGGTCAAGAGAAGAGGGTGATATAATGTGATCAACAAGAGTGCAAAGCAAAAGCTTGGGGACGCCCCAGTGGTTCATCACAGAAAATTCTAAGAATACTCAAGCGTTTAAGTTTGGGGATGATCAAGGCATCCCCTTCTTCATCAACAACTTATCAGGTCACTTCTAGTGAAACTATATTTTTATTCAGTCACATCATATGAATTTTTACTTGGAGCGTCTCTTTGTTTTCTTTTATTTTTCTTTTGTTTTCCTTGCTGCATTAATATTGTTGGAACCTAGCATTCTTTGTGTGGGAGAGAGAGACACGCTCCACTTTTTCATATGAATACTCGTTATGCTCGTATTCTTAGTTTTTCTTCTAGCTGTTGCAAATCCTTTTAGCTCCTGTTTTTCATGCATCTATTTTTTTCGAGATATTAGTTCTAGTAGAGTTATGTTAGTACTCTCTTGTTTCATAGCTATATTATTCGGAGAGTTTATTTGTTTGGTGTTTGATGGAAATAGAAAATGCTACTTGTGGTAGATGGTATAATGAAAAAGCTTGCATATTCTTGTAGATCACTAAATTGTTTCACTTGATTATTTGCTATTGTTTTGACATATTAATATGCTTAATGGTAAACTTGCTGGTTTAGTAAAGTAAAAAAAAATGGTTGGTCTAAAAGCTTGAAACTGTTCCACACTCAAATAACCAGTTGATGGGATAATGGTATATGACTTCCTTTGATGATAGCAATCGTGATGAATTTTTGCTACGCGCTACAGTCGGGGTAGCCAACAGTGACTTGTCACTGCCACACACCCTCTTGGATTGATTTTCATTATGCCTTGTAAGATCATGATTTTAGTTGTAATATTTTAACTTGTGACTTCTATGTTGTGGTTTTCTAGCACTTCCACCATCCATATTTGCTAGCCTCTTTGGCACTGTGCATTGCTCATTCTCACATTGAGAGTTGATGCAAACTTCACTAGTGCATCCAAACCCCATGGGAGGAGTTTGTTTTTCTGCACATAAGCCAAAAAATTATCTTCCTCAAAACATCCACCATATCTACCTACCATGGCATTTCCATAGCCATTCGAGATATATTGCCATACAATATCCATCCTCATTATGTTACTTGATGTCATGCTTCATCTTTATTTTGCATACTACTACACTGGCAAGAGAATTTAGTTTTATAAACATCAGAGATATTTTAATTTGAGTTATGAGTACTAAAAGTGTGATGATTCATTGTAAATTAGAGTGTTGCCCCTACCAGTGAGGTTATACATCAAAAAATAAAATAAAAAGGAGAAAAAGCCCAGTAAAAAGAAAAGAAAGAAAGGGGAAAAGAGAGATAATAAAGAGAGAGGGGGAAAGACTACTATCATTTATTCCACACTTGTGCTTGGTTAGCATCATTATTTTAGTTTGGAGAGAGTTTTCATATTATGACTTGAAAACTATGTGGGGAACTTACATTATAAAACTTTGCTTGTATATTCCAATGACGAGCCTCCTCAAAAGAAATCTAGGTCTTCGTGAGAAAGCAAGTTGGATGCACCCCCACTAGTTCCATTGGAGAGCTTTCATACACTTATAGCTCTATGTGCATCTGTTGTGTGGAAATCACTACTCCTTGCATAACTTCGATTATAAGACTTTTCTTGTCTAACGATCACTTTCAGTTGTGTGATACTTTCATCCATTGACCATCCAAACCCCCCATAATGTTCTTTTAGCCACAACATCCTGGTGTCAGAGACCAATACAGAACGCTTGCTTGTTTTCAGTGTATAAATATTTTAATGATTTTCCTACGTGCATATTGTTCTCACTTGACTTGATCCTAACATGAGTTATTTTGGGGACCCCAGACAAACATTCCGAGACCTCCAGTATGCATAAATTCACGATCCCATGATAAGTTAGTCATGAACAACATAATAGAGTTGGCATTGCAGATTACAACATCCACTACACGAATACACGTCTTACACAACTGGTCACCTAACTCAGTTGAAAACAACTGCCACACAAGGCAGGTAACACACTAAACAGCGGAAGTCTTCAGAACAAACTCGTGGTAAAAACCAAGTCATGCCTTGACTACCTACATGCTACTGACTCGGAGACGTTCCTAATTCGCACTGACGTCAGCGACACCATCTTCGTCAGGCTCTCCGGATTTCTGCTCAAAGTCTGGCTATGAAAATAGCCAGGGACGAAACCAATATGAGTACATCGGATTGTACTCTCAAGTCACCCCAAAAGAATACTAAAACCTGCAAATATGCATATAGAAGTGGTAGGAAGGCTTTAATTAGGGTTCAACTAGGCATGATGAATTGAAGGCCCATCATGGTTGCACAAGTTTTAGCTTTCTTTGCTGAACAAGATACTTCAAAAGATATTTAATTTCTCTTGTAGATATTGGATGTCCACAAGGTTTTGATAAAACATTCTAAAAAAAGAAATTTTTTCTTTGCAAAACTCCTTCGAAGATCACATCTTCAAAAACATCCTTTTCGAGTACCTCAAACGTACAATCATTTCTTTTTCCACATACCTCCCATGTACAATTCCAAAACACTTTTTCAAGCTTTTTTTGAAAACATTGACACAATGCTAGCTACATGGCCACTCAACTGTCCATATCCGAGGACGCGGCTATTCTGAATAGTTTTACTCTACAGAGGTGTACACAATCCACAAGATCCAGTACATCCGCCATGAACAACCACGGACTGTCCGAGACAGTATGCAAACATCAGATAACTGGTCCTAACTATCCACTAAGTGATACGTCCATTTTGCATCAGTATTTTATATTGTTATTTTCTGTTATTCATCGATATATTTCATGTTATGATACATTACTTATGTTATTTCATCTCATTTTGCATGTTTAATAATTATGGGAGAAGAAACACCGGAACCAGAAATCTTGATGAAAAAAGCACCGTCAGGACACCTATTTGAGAAGATCGGAAGAAGAGGCGGGACACCGAAGGAGTCCTAGAAGTCCCGAGGAGGAAGATAGCCAGGAGGGAACCCAGAGGGGGGCCACCTGGGCCCACACCACCAGGCGGCGCACCCCCTTGCTGCGCCTAGGGGTGGTCCCGCCCACTTCTTGGCACCTCCATTCGCGTACTTGACCCCGAGGGAACCCTAAGCCCCAAAACACCGTCGAAGAATTATTCTGCCGCCGCCTCGGGGCGGAAAACAACAGAGAGAGAAAATCTCTCCGACAGGGAGAAATCTGCGGGGAAATTCCTCCCCGGCGCGCACGGTGGAGAAGAAGTACCATACAGGTTGTTTCTGTATGTCTCCTTCACCGGTTCCTGGCGCCCTATCGAACAGCTCTGCCAGCTTCTCCGGCTCGGAGGAGTAGACATCGCGACGTGGATGAAATGGACGGTGTCGCCGGGGAGGGCTTCACCAACAATCTTGCGGTGGAGGTACAGGTCGGTGAGCTCATTTTCCTTGGGGTAGGACGTGCATCCTCGCGGCAGACAGTGAGGCGCCATCGACGTCGTCATCGACCTTGATCGCGCTAGCTGGATCTTGGCGAGAGGTCTAGGGTTAGACCGGCAAGTCACCGAATAGTACTAGGTAGCCCGCGGGCACAACCTCTTATTAGCAAAGCATCGTAGACGGAGTCAAACAAACAAATTACCAATTACGAAATCTCACCAACGAATTTGTTTTTCCTTCTTTTGAGCGGCTAATGTAATGTACCCACGATGAAAATACCGAATACGTATGTGTGTATCGTGGGCTTGCGGCCCAACTGAAAGATTATTACATCATGGTCCAGGACAGAGCTCCCCGCCCAGGTCGTACGATGGCTTCAAGAACCTCTTTTCTTTTCTTTTTTTCCTTTCTTAAAAGATTTAACAATGTTTCGTTTATGAGTGGAGTATTCAGTAATAGTAGGATTTTTTTAACATAATAGGTTAGGGTTTTGGTGGTCGTCTTCTTCCTCAATGAAGATGGCATTGTCTGGAATAAGTGATCTTTGGCACATTGTTAACGGCAAGATCTTCTTCCCGGTGTCAATGGTGGTGTTGGAAGATTCAATATGCCTAGGTATGGTCCTTCACATATTGCTTCATCGAATAGGTTTTGGATCTTTTATTATAGTTGTCGCGAGGAGAATTTCCCTCGCAGTATTTCTTACCACTTCTACCTCCTCGACAATGATGATTCGTACGCTCAGCTCCCAGCAACATCGACCAGGCTGTTCGGTTGATTTTCCCTGTAATACTGGTGTTGGTACTTCTGCCGATGTTGGTTAGTTTCTTTAATGGTTGCCCGCGTGTCCGCAGCCTTGGCATTGCGGTTCAACGAATTATGGAAGAACCCTCATTGATATCTATAGGTTTATCGTTTGGTTTCTATGTTTTATGGTTGCCTTCATAAAATTACAAGATTGTGTCTTGCAAGAAAAAAGAGTTTGAATATTTCGAAGATTTGCTAGTTTCTTTTAGACTTTATTTTGTAATTTTTGTAGTTAGATCATATGTCTCTATCATGTATTATCTACTACAATAATATATCATGATATTGATTGTCAAAAAAAAATGTTAGGCACTACAAAGTAAGAACCAAATGAAGATTTTTTTTTCTTCGAGAATACATCCTAGAAGATTTATTAATCATATAGAAGAAAAGGCAAGATTGCCGAAACAACGCCAAGAGAGATTATAACTCCATGCACCCAAACACAATACAATGTTGAGAGGTAAACACACCCCCTCTACAACTGTCGGGGGTATCCATAATAGGGTATCCGCTGGCATCGAGAAGGTGGGACTGCGGGACTAGCCTAAAGCAATATGGAAGGACGCCATATTGGGCAGCCTAGCGGTCCGAAGCACAGGAAGGCGTCCCAGACAACAGCCCTACAAGCCCATCCGACTTAGGTTATAACTCGGATGACAGTAGAAGATAGGTTTAGCTGTATGGATGGTAGATCTCTGATGTAACTCTCGGTCCGGTTTCACATATAAAGTTGGACGAGATAAACCTAGGGCAGACTCAATCTACTAGGTACTTGTAACATGTGTTCAGCTACCGCCGCCATAGTTGATATTGCAGGAAGTAGGGAGCCAATCTGGCAAATCTTAACCTAGGTAAAAGCTTTTGTGTCCTTTCCTCTGGCAACCCCACCATGTTCTCCCCCACGCTCTCTACCACCGGGATATGGCATTCGCTGCCACGAAACTCTTCCCGAGAACACGACAAGTTGACTCCCACCGTGGCGCCAGCGGAGTCTGGGTTTATCTTTCGGGCAGGACTCCTAGACGGCCTCGACGACACAATAGCCATCGACACGCTGTCCCAGATCCATACGGAGGCTACATCGTCAACGGAAACATGGTCACGCTAGTACGCAACCCCCTCGTATGCGCATACGTCTTTCCCGTCGGCTCTGTCAACATCTTCGTGGGGCTAACGGCAGAAGCAATGGGGTTTTGTGGAGGAAGTATATTATTTCCAGCCGCCCACCACCCTAGCGCTGCAGGTAAGGAAAACGCATATCGCCCGAACGGATCTACAGTCGCACCTTCCTCAGAGGTTTTGGCAAATAGATACCACTTTAACGGCATGATGCAAGCAGAATCTTCTAAGGAAGGCTCTGAACCTGAATCCCTACTAGCCGCCATAAACAACAATGAGGACTCGGAAGGCAGAGAAGGTTTCGATGATGATGGAATGGGCTTTTCCGAAAAAGTCTGGAAAGCAACTGGGCGCTCAAACAACGTCTATATGACAGCGCATGCCAAGACAACAGAGGAAGAAACCCCGAGGGGGATGACCAAACACTCTCCAAGGATGAACAAGACCACAAAAGGGCGGAAGTCACGCTCCAGGACGGTAAGGACGGGGATCCAACAACACCAGATGTATAGCTACAAGGATTGATGATAGCGATGTCCAAATCGCCACCTCCACCACCCGAGAAGGCCGAACCGACCAACACGAGGAAAGCTATCAACCCAAAGAAGCTGGATATGCAGAATCGGGTGATAGAGAAGGGAAGCAACAATGGTAGAAGAAGGACGAAGGACAGAAAAAATTATCCACGCCTTTAGAAACCCTAGCAGAGCTTGATGAGTACAAGCTTCTCAGAACATTGGTGGATCCAAACGAGCCACCCGAGTTCCCAGAAGACAGACGCCTGTTGCTGCTAAAACAGATGACATCTCTGGAAATAAGGCGCGAGGAACTGAAGGGCGCTCATGCCGCCATTGCGGAAGCCTAGGCTTTCGTCAAGGAATACGAGAGAAGGGTCACGCGCACCAATCTCAAGGACAATCCCAGAAAGAAAAATCCAGAAGACAACCCAGCTCATCGACGAATATTAGCGACTGACTAGACGAAAGAAACAACCCGCACAAACAAAAAGGGGAGATCCGTCTATGCAACCCCGGAGGTGAACACGACAGCATGTACAAGATCTTAAATGATGATTGCTACTCGCAGGAAGAAAAGTTGAAATACTCGAACGTGTTGATGCACCAGGAAATGGTTCAACAGCAGAATGGCGATATACGTTCGGGAAAGCTATTCTAGGACTCCTTGTTGTCCATAATCCAGACAACAGCCATCGCTCCCAGCGGCTCCAAAGTCCAAAATGATGTTTGCAAACGGAAAAGAGAGGATGAAGTGTCCAAAATTGGGGCAAGCCAGAGAAAACATGGAGGAGGTAGCCAGAAGAAAGAGCCAACCCACGATAAGGAGGAAACGTCTTGTTGCAACAAGGATCGGGAAAGGCAAGGACCCTGCCAACCCTGTGCCACCGATAACATGGACAACATGCCGCTTCCGGCAGACCCTAATGGAGGGCACCGAATATACGATAACAACCAAAGACGAGAACACTTACGCTCATCACTCGCGGCAATGGCAGAGGGCACAAAAACTATAAAGCTCCTAGAGCACAGGCCACTCACTGTGGGCATCCGAGCAACGCACCACGACGAGAGGCATCCAGGCACAGTGGTTCACACCACTCTCGTTCACTACATTCGGACGCCCCTGCACACCTCGATGCAATTAAGGCGGCCAAAGACGCGAACTACTTGGTCCTAAGAGTTTTTGCAAGAACAAAAGGCACCTGGAGCTCCCTATTCAATTCGCTAAAGTCAGAGCAACGCATGAGCGTTACGACGGATCCACTAGTCCAACTATGTGGTTGCCGGAATACACATGGCGGTAAAGATCAGTGGCGTCTCAAACATAGAGGTTGTGCGCTTCTTGCCCTTGATGCTGATCCAAGGACCAACAACACGAATCGAGAGCCTGCTGCCAAAGCCAATAAATAGCTGGGAGTATATAGCACGAATCTTCACCCAATAGTTCTGGGGAACGTACAAACGCTCTAAGAGAATAAAGAGCTACAAAGTTGCGTCCAATACGACAACGAAACCAACATCAAGTTCATCTCATGATTGACGGTGTTGAAGAATAGCTGTGAAGGGGCCGCTGACCTCCAAGCAATGCATGCCCTCATCAATGGCCAAAGGAATGGGTTAGTCAAGTTCATGATAACATCATCCGACCACCCAGACCCCAGATCCATGCTGACTACCTCCAAAAGGCACGCATCGACGGATGACCTGAACGGTGTAAAATTCTACCAGTACATCAACAAACAAATATAGCCAAAGACAGAAAGGAATACTAGGCAAGATCTTCCAAAGCTGCCAAAAGAGGTGAACGCCGCCTTCGGGAAAGGCGGACAAACCAATGGCGTACAGTGGAAAGGAAAGCCCAAGGAGAACTACTTAATGAAGGTATAAACAAGATGAACTAGGTTAAGGTGAAAGGAGAAGCCCGCCTCCACCATTCCAGGTTCGGGAAGCCAAACCACAGCGACCAGCAATGCCGGCTCATTGATAGTTGCAAACATATCTATAAATTTTCATGCTCCAGGCTTGTTTTCCTTCCAATACCCTATGTTATTTTTATGTTTTCACATGTTTCCCTTTGTTTTACGGATGTTTTCATCGACTAACCTATTAACAAGATGCCCTAGGCCAGTTGCTGTTTTTCGATTCCAGAAATGTTCTGAAGGAAATATTCTTGGAAAGGGTTGAAAATTCATGGAAGGCATTTCTTACCTGGAACAAAGGCGGAGTCCAAAGGGGACCCAGAGGGAGACCAGTGTGCCACCAGGCGCCTGCGAGGCGCGGGTCTACCCTAGGCCGCGCCTGGTGGGCTCCTGGGTGCCCTAAGCACCGCCTCACATGCCCCCTTTGCTTATAAATTGCCACTAACCCTAAAAACGCCACACACGGAGTTATTTTCCATGAAACATATAGAGAGGAGTCGTAACCTCAAAATTACAACCTAGGCCTTATGGAGTCCTGCTCCGGTACCCCGTCGGAGAGGGGGATCTTCACCGAAGGCCTCTATGTCGCCAGGATCGCCTCCGTACAGATGCGTGAGTAGTTCATCTCGGGACTATGGATCCATAGAAGTAGCTAGATGGTTATTCTCTCCCCTATGGATCCATGTTTGGAGTCTCGTGAGTTGCCTCACATGATCGAGACCACCATTATTTAATCGTGCCTGTTGTCTTTGATGGGATCTGATGAACCATGAGATTATGATTATATTGTTCATGTCAATCTGAGATGCTTCACTTATATTTATAGAAAGTTTTAATCTTTTCTTGCAATGCTCTCAGGTGTTTATGATTACCTTGGCCACGTAGTTGTTTCACCTCCAAGAGAATGTTTATACGCTAAATAGTGGGTTCATGCCTCCTTGTTGCCTACGCTCGAGTGACAGAAACGTGCGGGAGGGGGGAGAGATGTGTTGTTGCCACCAGGGAGAAAATAACGGTGCTCCTGTCTATGGATGGGAAACATCCGTAGACAAGAACTCTTCCAGAACCCTACGAAACCAATAGATAAAATCGTAGATATTATATACTGATGTTATAAACATATTCTAACATTCTAGGACATCTCGTGTCTTCCGTTATCTCTCATATAAATTCTTCCTAACACCGGCATAATTTCTCTCTTATAGCAACTTCCCCAAAAACACTCCGATTGACACCGGAGTTGTTTTTGTGACATCGTATCGACATCGAACATTCAGTAAACCGATACAACATGTTAATATCTCAATTAAATGTTGACACGACTTAAGCGTATGACCCATAAAGACTCGATAACACACATACATGTTCGGGAACTTACCGAACAATAACCAATAACAGGACCATGGACACCCATGACGGGTCTTGTGTGTTCAGAAGAACGATGAAACCTTATAAGTTACTCATTGCACTTATTACCTTAAATTCACGATACCAATGATATCACGAGGTGAGACCATGTGATCTGATATGAGAAAACTCTTTTATGATAACATTTAAAACTCGTTACCGATATCGTCCTCTTTTCTCATCCATATCCATGATATCCTTGTGATAAATCACATTGCATCTGGCAAAACGATTGGTTGACATCGATGATGTTGAGAGGGCTAATATGTCCAAAACGTATCTCCTTTTCCGAACACTTTTCTTATGGTTTCCCTCTAAACTTGTGAGTTTTGGATACCACTAATACGAACTAACACTGTTTTCAGCATAATTACTTTGGTCTCTCATTTTTTGACAGAAAAATCAACTTTCGGGAAAATGCCCAGAAAAGACCCTATTGGGCTCATATCATCAGAAGACCCCGGGAGCCAGAAGAAGACCCGGAGAGGGGCCAGGAGGGGGCAAACCACCCCTGGGCGCGCCCCTTAGGTCGTGCCTCCTGGTGATGTGGGACTCCGAGGCATCCCCTCGGGCTCCCCTTTCGACTACTTATAGGTCGTAAACCTAAAACGCGAGGGGGGTTCGTCATATTCCACAAAACACAACAAAGAGTCGCCGCCACCCCGAAACTCAATTCAGGGATCAGAAGTTCGGGCACCCTGCCGGGACGGGGATTCGAAGGAGATCATTGCCATCGACACCGCCACTCCTTATCCATCAACCATCCATGATTCCCCGTCCATGTGTGAGTAAACCCCGCTGTAAGTTGAGAGGGATGGAAGGGATTGAATGAAATTGATCATGTAATAATGCCATATTGTTAGGGCATACTCCCTCCGTCCATGATAAAGTGTACATTTTCCTTTTTCGTCGGTCAAAGTTAATGAACTTTGACTAACTTTATCGGAAAAAGTACTAGAATTTATAACACCAAATTAATATCAATAGATTTGTCTTGACATGAAGTTTTCAAATATATCATTTTGATGTCATATATATTGCTACAATTTTCTATAAAAAAATTCAAAGTTTAAAATTTTTGACTAAGTGTAAAAGTAGATGTAAACTTATTCGTGGACGGAGGGAGTAGTGACAAGTATCCGTTGTTGCAACTTGTTATGCTTAATGCTTATCACTAGGTACCGAGTTCCATGAGCTCAGATCTGAACTTGTTATTGTTTCATGAGTATAATTATGTTTCTTGATCATACATGCAAGTTGTTTACACACGTCATTGTCCGGAACCGGAGGCCCCAAACTGACAGCAATTGGGACAAACAGAGGGAATGGTTTTGATGTGAGGATCACATGTGTTCATGGAGTGTTAATGCTTTGCTCCAGCTCTTTATTAAACGGAGCACCTTAATTACCAGTAGTTTCCCTAGATGCCCCCCTACCACAGTTTGGTAGGACAAATGATGTTGTGCAAGTTTCTCATTGCGAGCACGTATGGCTATATTGGATCACATGCCTATAGTTAGCTGATACGTCGAAAAATGTATCTCCTTTTCCAAACACTTTTATTATTGCTTTCCTCTAAACTTATGAGATTTGGATACCACTAAGACGGACTAACGTTGTTTTTAGCAGAATTACCTTGGTGTCTCGTTTTTGTGCAGAAAAATCAACTTTCGGGAAATTTCCCAGTAAAGACCCCATTGGCCCTAAAAGACCAGAAGACCCCGGGAGCCAGAAGGAGACCCGGAGAGGGGCCAGGAGGGGGCCAAACCACCCCCGATGCCCCCCTTGGCCGCGCCGCCAGGTGGTGTGGGCCACCCCTGGACCCCTTCGGACTCCCCTTTTCGAATACATAATGCCTTCAACCCTAAAACACGAGGGGGTTTGTCATATTTCACAGAAACACAACAGAGCGCCACCGCCATCCTGAAACTCGATTCGGGGATCAAAAGTTCCTGTTCTGGCACCCTGCCGGGACGGGGATTCAAAGGAGATCATCGCCATCGACATCGCCACTCCTTCTCCATCAACCATCCATGTTTCCCCCGTCCATTAGTGAGGAAATCCCGTTGTAGGCTGAGAGGGATGGAAGGGATTGGATGAGATTGATCATGTAATAATGCCAGATTGTTAGGGCATAGTGCCTAGTATCCATTGTTAGTGTTTTCTATAGTTGTTGCAACTTGTTATGCTTAATGATTGTCAATAGGGCCCGAGTGCCATGATTTCAGATCTGAACATGTTATTGTTTCATGAGTATAATTATGTTTCTTGATCATATCTGCAAGTTGTTTAGACACATTGTTGTCCGGAACCCGAGGCCCCAAAGTGACATAAATTGGGACAACCGAAGGGGATGGCTGTGATGTTAGGATCACATGTGTTCATGGAGTGTTAATGCTTTGCTCCGGTGCTTTATTAAAAGGAGCACCTTAATTACCAGTAGTTTCCCTAGAGGCCCCGCTGCCATGGGCTGGTAGGACAAAAGATGTTGTGCCAGTTTCTCATTGCGAGCATGTACGATTATATTGGAACACGTGCCTATGGTTTGCCTACATGTTTGATGCTTTATTATTATTATCTGCAATTCATACGTTATTATTATTACATGCCCCTTGTTATCCGTGCAACGCCCGTTCATCCATTCCCACTATGTCTACGGTACTTCCATCCTGCTGTTTTTCGTGATTGCTACAGTTGTTACTATTTTACTATTGTTGTCATTCCACTACTGTTGCTGCTATAAAACTGTTACCACTGATAAATTGTTGCAAGAAAGTCTACTTTCAGGTGCATCTAAATTGACAACTCAGTTGCTAAGGCATATAAATATTCTTTGGCACCCTTTCTGTCAAATCAATAAATTTTTGTTTTACTTCCCTCGAATACTGTTGCGATCCCCTATACTTCTGGGTCATCAAGAATATTTTTTGGCGCCATTGCCGGGGAGCATAGCTTTATTTATTTGCTCACTTGATCGTAATATGGTTCGCTGCAAGCCATTCATCATGGGAAAGACTCGTGATGGAAAATTTCCCATATTACCATCCACTACAAGAAGAGGTACAACTCTGAACACCTCTGTTGCTCTTGATTCACCGTCTGTTATGAGTAAGCTTCTTACTCCACCACATGCTACACACACTGTTACTTCTGCTGGGTCTGAGAATGCTTCTGATACTTTTGATGATTCTTCTACCGTGCTTGATGATACTGGTTCACTAGGTCCTTTCCTTGATGTTACTATTGCTAAATCCAAACAAATTAAAAGTGTTGAAATTCCTGTTAAAATTATTGGTACACTTGTTAATTCAACTGAGTATATTGATGATCTTGATGAAACCTATATTGAACTTAATGATTACTTTATTGAAGAAGCTCGTGCTACTACTGGTACAAGTGATCTCAAGAGTCTTCTTGCAAGACATGCTGTGAAATACAAATCTTCTCTTGATGCTAAGTTTGCCCCATCTCCCATACACATTATAGACAAGGATTATGATTTATCTTATATATCTATTGTTGAGAAGGAACCTTTTTGTGGACTTCAAAATAAAAGTGATATGCAACACATAAATGAGCTTTCATCTATGAGCAGTATATTTTCTGATGATACCAAGATGCGTACTTATTTTATTACCAATATTTTTCCTTTTCCATTAAGAGATGAAGCTAAAACTTGGTTTAACAATCCGCCCCCTGGATCTGTTACTTGTCATATGGATTTGATTAATTCTTTCTTTTAAAAATATTTCCCTCCTAGTGCTCAACATGCTGTTGTGCGAGAAATCTTTAACTTTGAGAAAATTAAAGGAGAAAAATTACCTGAATATTGGACAAGATTTTGTGTTTTAATAAGAGCTTGCCCAGGTTATCCAATACCTAACAATAAGCTCCTAGATATATTTTACAATGGACGAATCTATAATATACCTGGATAGTTGTGCTGGTTGTGTTTTCAGGAAAAGAACTTGATGTCTACGCATGCTTCTATTCTTATAGAAAGTGTTGGGCCTCCAAGTGCAGATGTTTGTAGAACAGCAGCAAGTTTCCCTTAAGTGGATCACCCAAGGTTTATCGAACTCAGGGAGGTAGAGGTCAAAGATATCCCTCTCAAGCAACCCTTCAATTAAGATACAAGAAGTCTCTTGTGTCCCCAACACACCCAATATACTTGTCAGGTATATAGGTGCACTAGTTCGGCGAAGAGATAGTGAAATGCGAGTAATATGGATGGTTATAAGTAATAATAGCAATCTGAAATATATATGGCAAAAAGCAAACATGTAGCAGAACACGCGGAAAACGGTGTTTCAATGCTTGGAAATAAGGCCTAGGGATCCTACTTTCACTACTGGACACTCTCAACAATGAAAACACAATTGAACTAACACATACCATCTCTTCACTATGCTACTCCAAACCACTCTCCGGTCGAATAGCAATACCAATCCACGCGTAGGGCATTAATAACACTCCTCAGAGTAAGCACTTTCCCAACTAAGTAACCCCCACGCTATAACCATGGGACCCAGATGGTTCCACGCAAACAGCACAATTTCATAGGGTTATCCAACACAAAATATAAATATAATGCTAAACCACACGGTGCACACACTGTCACCTTTACACCGTGATCGAAGTGTTTACGGAGATCTCATAACAAAAATCACTTCAGTAGCATAATAGATGAATAATAATATCTACGAAATCAACTAGATTACAAAGCTCACAATCACATATAGATCACACCATGGGAGAGAGAGATGAACCACATAGCTACCGGTAGAGACCTCAGCCCCAGGAGAGAACTAGTCCCTCCTCATCATAGGAGAAAACAACGACGATGGAGATGGCTGTGGAGTCGATAAATATGGTTGCGGGGGAACTTCCCTGTCCCGGCAAGGTGCCAGAACAGAGATCTGTCCCCTGAAACATGGCGGCAGCGGCGACGGAGCAACGGATATATTTTGTGGAAAAGGACGATTCTCCTAGGGTTTTCCCTCGGAGGAGTATAAATAGGCGAAAGGGCAAAGGAGGTGGAGCCCTGGGGGGCCACACCACCCCCGGCGCGGCCAAGGGGGCGCCGCCCTATTTTGTGGGCCTCCTGAGGCCCCCCGAGGGTCTCTTCGGGACTCCGTGGAACCTTCGGGAATTCTAAGACTTCCGGGCTTAGAATTTTCCAATTCCAAGAATATTTCCAGAACAACTTTTCTGGAACTAAAAACAGGGAACTGGCTCTGTGGCATCTTGTCAATAGGTTAGTCCGGAAAATCGATAAAAATGACATAAAGAAGGGAGAAAACATGTAGCAATTAGCATAATATCATCATGGAACATCAGAAATTATAGATACGTTGGAGACGTATCAAGAATCCCCAAGCTTAGTTTCTACTCGTCTTCGAGTAGGTAAACGGTAAAAAACACAATAATTTCTCACAAGCTACTAACATAAACTTGATCATCATAATGTAAAAGCATATGTAAGCTGAGATCATAGAAATTTAAACACAAACATGATAAATAGAATTTTAATAATAAAGCATAGCAATCACTTTGCATCATGAGAAGTAACTCAAACAAAAGATCATGTATAACAATGCAAAGAAAGATATAGGTTTGTTTCGAGTATAGAGAAAGCATGGCAAAGTGGTATTTCGCTAGTCCTTTAGAGTGGGACAAAACATAAATGCCAGGACACCTTCAAAGTTCATGAGGAAGACTATAAAAAATAATTTGAGAACAAGCAATAAACCACCATGGATCAATTAATAATGTTTGTGGGACAAATGCACATAAAACTCAGAATGGAAAAAATCCTCTCTCAGCCGTGCATAAAGTTAGAAGATGGAGACTCAACATAAAAGTAAAAGAAAGGCCCTTCGCGGAGGGATGCAGGGATCACTCATGTGCTGGATATTTTATTTTAATAAACAGAGGTATTAAAAGTTTGACACTCCTCCCATCCATCTTACATAAACCATGGCTAACTGAATCCTCGGGTGCCTACCAATAATCACATACCATGGAGGAGTGTCTATATTTTAGGAGAAGTGTATGCTAGTGTCAACGAATGGTAAAAAGAAAATACAGTATGTCACAAGCCAACTAGATTCACAAGAGTGAATCCCATATGAAGGACGTATATGGGTAGAAGGTCAATCCCTCTTTCTCTTTTGTTTACACAATTATGCTTTGACTGATAAATCAGGGGCAAAAATAGTGAAGAGAATTTGTTTGCATTAATTTGGGGCTGGGCACCCCGCTGCCAGCTCTTCTATCAATTGGATAATAGTTTGAAGCCACTAGTCCAGGGTGTGAAATCCAATTAACAAGTGAGATAAAGATTCTCTATTGACGTCCTCATGAGAAAAAACAGGAACACAAAAGAGGAGTAATTTTGAAAGTTTTAAAGGTAGCACATGAGCAATTTACTTGGAGTGGCAGTTAAATACCACATGTAGGTAGGTATGGTGGACACAATGGGAAATTTTTTGTTTTAGGGTGTTGGATGCACGAGTAGAATTCCATACTCAGTACAGGTGGAGGCTAGCAAAATACTGGGAGCGTTAAATCAAGAGAGAATAAGAGCCATAATCATGCATAGCGACATAAACATCATTAATCAAAGCATAAGTGGTACCACAAGTTCAAAAAACTAAATGATCATAGAGGCTATTAGTGACTGGTTCATAGTCATAAACATGGTGTGAGCATGCGCCAAGTCAACCAAATAAAACATTCAAAGGAGAATTCCACAAATTTATGCTTCAATATGACAAGAACAACTCATGATTGTTTCAATGACACATTAAACACTCTCATATATTTGAGGCTAATCATTCTACTAAATAACTACTAGGATTTAGAACTAAAATAACATCTAGCATTATATGAAAAAATCTAGCCAAAGTCTATACAAGCTTCTACTTGCACCGTTAAGAATTCTACCTCAAGCAGCAGTTTCTTTTCCCAACAAGTACCATACAAGACATGTTTTACCAAAAATTCTATACATGCTACAACAAGAAAACATGAGAGTACTCACATAACACTACTAAAACTAATAGCTCTATATAAGATATGGATGAAAACAAAGGCTAAAAGCAGTACTAGCAAAAAGTGAACACTCACGGAATAATAAGAATGAAAACTAGAGTGTTCTAAGCAATGAAAACGGAGCGTGTCTCTTTCCCACACAAGTATGATAAGATCCAACCATAAACTACAGAAAATAAAACTAAACAAACTGAAATTAAAAATAAAATACGCTCCAAGTAAAGCACATAAGATGTGTCTGAAAAAATATAGTTTCACTAGAAGTGACCTGATAATTTGTCGATCAAGAAGGGAATGCCTTGGGAATCCCCAAGCTTAGACGCTTGAGTCTTCTTGGAATTTTCTGGGATGTACCACCGGGGCATCCCAAATCTGAGGTTTTTCACTCTTCTTGATCACATCATATCATCCTCTTCCCTTGACCCTTGAAAACTTCCTTCACACCAAACTTCTCACAATCTTCATTAGCAACGTTAGTGCAAATCGAAATAATAAATTCACATGGTTCAGTTTCAACACAAGCCTAACACTCATAAACACATTAGCTACTGTCACAACTTGTTTTAAAACTCTTTTTCTCAAAAGAACACCAAAAGAAAGAGATTAAGATGTAAATGCAAATATTGGCATAAATCTGTCAAAACAGGACATCAGGTAAAGATGATTTTTTTTAGAAAATCTTCTGTTTCCCAAACAAAAAGTACTCAACTAGGAAAAGTTGCGTATATAGCCCATGATTACGCACAAAAAACTCAGGTCATTTTGAATTTTCTGTGATTTTATACGAATTTAACAGTGGACAGCAGAAATATGTTTCCTGCGCAGAAATCCAAAATATAGTCTTAACTTTCCACTAGAGGCTTTACCTGGCTCAACAAAGACACAAAAGAAAAGATACATCAGGGTTGCTAAGGAAATAGAAAACACCCAGGTGCAAAGGAAACAAAAATAAATGACGGAGAATGGGTTGAAAACAGAGAAATAAAACGGGTTGTCTCCCGGAAGCGCTTTTCTTTAAAGCCTTTTAGCCAGGAATGATAATTTTTAAAAGATGCTCACATAAGAATAAGAGTTGAAGCACAATAAGAGAGCATCAAGAAGAAAATATAGAACACATTTAAGTCTAACCCACTTCCTATGAAAAAGAATCTTGTAGAAAAACAAGTAACTGAAGCACAAAGTGACTAGCATAGGAAGACAAAATAAGTGCAACTTCAAAAATTTCAACATAAAGAGGGGAAACTTAATATTGTTTAGATGCATAAAATTATGTTTCCCTCTCTCATAATAACTTTCAGTAGTATCATGAATAAATTAACAATATAACTATCAGATATAACATTCTTATCATGAGCCACATGCATAAAAGAATTATTACTCTCCACATAAGCATAGTCATTCTTATTAATAGTAGTGGGAGAAAATTAAACAAAATAGGTATCATTATTATTCCCATCACCATAATCATCAAATATAGGAGGCATTTTGTAATCATAATTAATTTTCTCCTCAATAGTAGGTGGACTGAAAATAACATATTCATCATTGTAATCATCATATATAGAAGGATATCATGATCACAATAAAATTTATCATTCATAGTAGGTGGAACTAGAATACCACAATCATTATAATCATCAAATATTGCAGCCAAAGTATCATCAAAGTAAATTTGTTCCTCCATGCTTGGGGGACTAAAAATATCATATTCATCAAGACTAGCTTCCCCAAGCTTAGACTTTTCAATGGCATTAGCAATAATGGTGTTCAAAGAATTCATACTAATAACATTGCTATCACTATTATGCAAACAAACTTCCATAGGTTTTTTAGTTTTCTCTTCAAACACTTCATGTCCTAACTCAAGATAAAGATTATAAAGCTCTCTCGTATTTTTGTTGTTTTCCATTAAGACTAACTAGTGAAAATAACAACAAGAAAGAAATAACTTTGAGCACTCACACCCGAGGATGTGAGTACCTTTTACCTTACCTCCCCGGCAACGGCGCCAGAAAAGAGCTTGATGTCTACGCACGCTTCTATTCTTGTAGACAGTGTTGGGCCTCCAAGTGCAGAGGTTTGTAGAACAGCAACACGTTTCCCTTAAGTGGATCGCCCAAGGTTTATCGAACTCAGGGAGGTAGAGGTCAAAGACATCCCTCTCAATCAACCCTGCAATTAACATACAATAAGTCTCTTGTGTCCCAAACACACCAAATATACTTGTCAGGTATATAGGTGCACTAGTTCGGCGAAGAGATAGTGAAATGCGAGTAATATGGATGGTTATAAGTAATAATAGCAATCTGAAATAAATGTGGCAGCAAGCAAACATGTAGCACAACAGGCGGAAAACGGTGTTTCAATGCTTGGAAATAAGGCCTAGGGGTCCTATTTTCACTAGTGGACACTCTCAAAAATGAAAACATAATTGAATAAATAAATACCATCTCTTCACTATGCTACTCCAAACCACTCTCCGATCGAATAACAACACCAATCCATGCGTAGGGCTTTAACAACACTCCTCAGAGTAAGCACTTTCCCAACTAAGTAACTCCCACGCTATCACCATGGGAACCAGATGGTTCCACGCAACCACCACAATTTCATAGGGTTATCCAACACAAAATATAAATATAATGCTAAACCACACGGTGCAAACACTGTCACCTTACATCGTGATCAAAGTGTTTACGGAGATCTCATAACAAAAATCACCTGAGTAGCATATGAGATGAAGAATAATATCTACGAATTCAACTACATTACAAAGCTCACGATCACATATAGATAACACCATGGGAGAGAGAGATGAACCACCTAGCTACCGGTAGAGCCCTTATCCCCGGGGAAGAACTACTCCCTACTCATCATAGGAGACAGCAACAGCGATGGAGAATGCGGTGGAGTCGATGGAGATGGTTCCGGGGGCACTTCCCCGTCCCGGCAGGGTGTCAGAACAGAGATTTGTCCCCCGAAACTTGGCGGCAGTGGTGGCAGAGCTATGGATCTATTTTGTGGAAAAGGCTGATTCTCCTAGGGTTTTCCCTCAGAGGAGTATAAATAGGCGAAAGGGCAAAGGAGGTGGAGCCCTGGGGGTCCCACATCACCCCCCGGCGCGGCCAAGGGGGGCGCCCCTCCCTATGGTGTGGGCCCCCTGAGGCTCCCCTCCGGGTCTCTTCGGGACTCCATGGAACCTTCGAAAAATCTAAGATTTCCGGGCTTCGAATTTTCCAATTCCGAGAATATTTCCAGAACAACTTTTTTGGAACTAAAAATAGCAGAAAACAGGGAACTGGCTCTATGGCATCTTTTCAATAGGTTAGTCCGGAAAATCGATAAAGATGACATAAAGAGGGGAGTAAACAAGTAGCAATTGGCATAATATCATCATGGAACGTCAGAAATTATAGATACCTTGGATACATATCACAACTCGAAATTTCGCCGGATTTCGTCGGATGCTCGCCGGAGTTGGTGGGTGGAGGATGGGGGTCACCGGAGTTGGTGGGGAGGAGAAGGAGAAGCTCGCCGGAGGTGGTGATGGTGGAGGAGGAGGAGGAGGAGGAGGAGGAGGAGGAGGAGGAGAGGTGGTGGTGATAGAGGAGGAGGAGGAGGAGAGGAGGAGAGGTGGTGGTGGAGGAGGAGGAGAAAGAGGAGGAGGAGAGGTGGTGGTGGAGGAGGAGGAGGAGGAGGAGCTCACCGGAGGTGGTGGTGGTGGAGGAGGAGGATGGTGGTGGAGGAGGAGTGGTGGTGGTGGTGGTGGTGGAGGAGGAGAAGGAGGAGAGGTGGTGGTGGTGATGGTGGTGGTGGTGGTGGTGGAGGAGGAGAGGTGGAGGAGAGGTAGAAGATGAGAAGTGGAGGAGAAGTGGAGGGGAGAAGTGGAGGGGAGAAGTGAAGAAAAGGAGGGGAGGAGGCAGATTTCGAATCTGCCTCCCAATTCTGTGGCGCACCCCCCCTTGGTGCGCCACAGAAATTTTTTTTCTTTTTTTTTTTATTTTCTAGTCAAAATCTTAAAACGGCCATAACTTTTGTTCCTTTTGGAATTTGGCAATTCTAAAAAAAGCTCACAGGCCGAAGGCCAGTGAGGTTGGGTTTCTTTTTTTCTCTAGTTTTTTTTAATATCTTGATCATTTTTTTTCGACATCGTATGCAAAAGTTATGCCCATTTTACTTTTTTTATAAAACTTTTGCTCAGAAAGTCGAAATTCATATTTCAAAATTTGATAAAAAAGTAGACATTAAACTCTCCGTGCATCTATAAGGGATTTATTTTTTGATGCTTTTTAGACCGCCAACTCTTCCGTCAAAAACTAGAAAAGGCGTTCCCGGGGGGGGGGGGGGTGGAGTTGGTGCGTGAGGGCAGAATTTTTTCGGATGGGAATTCTGTGGCGCACGTGGCAGTGGTGCGCCACAGAAATGTCATATTTCTGTGGCGCACTGACCACCATGCGCCACAGAATGGGAGTGTAAAGTTATTGGTGTGGGCCCCCAGCTCATTTCTGTGGCGCACCCCCATCCGGTGCGCCACAGAATTCCTGTTTTCTGTGGCGCATGCCCACCCGTGCGCCACAGAATTACATTTCTGTGGCGCACCGAATTGGGGTGCGCCACAGAATCGATTCCATAGAAAGGCACTTCTCTACTAGTGTGATTTAATGGCTAAAATAGCCAAAAATAATGATGATTGGAATATACCTGAACCTACACCTACGCCAGAGCCAACACCAATACCAACACCCAAGAAGAGAGGGATGATTGAATTAAATGATGAAGTGATGAAGGAAGCCAAGAAATATCTTAAAGAGGGGGGTATTAAATTTGAAGATGTGAAGAATTTACCTCCTATAGAAGAACTATGTAAGCCTATTCGTCATCCATCGACTGTTGAGGTACACTCTCTCCAATACTTTCATAATAGAGATATTCCCTACTCTAAACCACCTGATCAATGCTTAGATGAATTTGATAATTATGTTGTTAAGCAAGATAATTTTAATATGAGAGTGCAAAATCATCTTATGGAAAACTCAAGATCTATTTACAATTTGCATGGTATTATTGAGAGAACCTCTAATGATGTTAAAATGCCTGTTAAACATTTTCAAATGGTTCAAACTCAAATAGATCCCATGTTTCTATAGATAAACATGTTTGTGAAATAATTACTAGAAGTGGTGTTTCTACTCAAGACCCCTTGTATCCTGAAGGACATCCTAAAAGAATTGAACAAGATTCTCAGCAACCTAAAAAACAATAGTTCTCCTTCTGTTAAAAAGTAGAAGAGACATAAAAATGTTGTAGAATCTCCTGAACCTGCTAAAGATCCTAATAGTATATCTATTTCTGATGCTGAAACTAAAAGTGGCAATGATAAAAGTGATGCTTCTGATAAAGAAGAAACTGTAGCTGAACCTGAAAAGCAAACTAAAACTGCAAAGTATACTAAGGAGGATTTCATTGCCAATAAACATGGTAAAGAAACAGAGCCTTGGGTGCAAAAAGCAATGCCTTTTCCTAATAAGAACCACACGTCTAAGGAATAAGAACATTATAATAAATTTGGCGACTGGATGAAACCTTTGTTCTTGCAAAATCCTTTGACTGATGCTATTAAGTTGCCTCCTTATTTGTCGGATATATACTGCTTAGGGGTATATCCGGTATTGTCCTAAAGAGCTGAATTACCAGGGTGGTCTGTTGGTAATGGATCACCGTCCATTAGGCGGCCCAGTAAGCTGACCCGGAAAAGCCGGATTCTAGAAGAACCCAGACCACGGCCCAAAGTGGTGCGGCTTGGAGTAGAAGGCGGATTCCTGCTTCCCAAGTTAGATACTTTTCGTAGTCTTCTAGGTTTCGTTTCTATAAGCCCTAACCCGGCTATCTATATAAATTCGGACGGGAGAGAAGAACAAAATAAGACAATTTGATAGAAGCCAACTCGCCGAGAAGTTGATCCTCGTCGAGTTAACGAAACCCTACTCACATTGTACTTTGTATACTTCAGGCTTCAGCCCTGATTTAGTGAGATTGCAGGAGTAGGAACACCGCCTAGTTGCAATGTACCGAACCTGGGTAAGTTTGGTGTTCCTGGTTGTCATACTACCATGTCCCCCCACGTCTCTACCAGTAGTCTCATGGAACCCCCGTCTATGAAATCTACTACGATGTCTCGACAGTTGGCGCCCACCATGGGGCCAGTGACGTCAGGCATTATTTTCGATCGGGGATACTCGACAGAATCGGCAGTACCATAACCGTCGGAAGCTTGGAACTCGACAATGACGTCGGGCGCTTCCTCGACAATGGATCATACATGCCAGCACGTAATCATCTAGCAAGTGTCTGCGTTTTACCGATTGGATCTGCAAACATATTTATCGGATTGACTGCAGAGGCAATGGGATTCTGTGGTGGAAGTATATTTATCCCACCCGCCCTATACCCAGTTGAAGAAAACTATGACGGCGGATTTTTCTCAGATCACCAATACCGCGCTGAAATTTCCGCCTGTTCGGAGATGCCCGCAATCAGATCTCACTTTATTGGTATGGTGCAATCCGAGGTCGCTGAAAACACCGATGAAGGCAATCCCGTGGAAGAGGCAGATGAAAGCAACCCCACAGTTGAAGTGGAAGATCCGACACCCGTCAATGAGACGAAGAACTCGGAAGCCGACTCTGTGCTTGTAACATCCCTGATTTTTGGAAAGTTAAAAAAAATCACTAAAAATTAAAACTTGTGTTTTCATATTTAAAGCAAGCCACCAGAAACAAATAATACTCAAACACAAAGGTAATATTACATATTATTACAATGTTACTGGAATTGAAAGTACAATATGCCTGCATTATCAAAACCCTCAACGTTGTTTCGAAATGAATAAATTGCAAAGTAATTAGTATTTTTGAAGCAATCCCTGATTAATAAAATGGATATCATACAAATGTTTGGTTTTTCAAATAATTATATGACATTCAAATAATTGAGGATTATCATCCTTAGTAATTTTTGGCTCTTAATAAGTATTTTGTAAGTCCAAAACTATTTCCATGCTTTATTAAATGATCTAGAAAACTTTAAATCATAAGATGATTTTTATGAATTATTTTAATGTAAAACGAGTTTAAAGTGTTTCAGATTCAACATATGTGATTGTGGCCTTTTTCTGAATCTCAATAATCCACAATTCCATTTAATTTAACTTCTATTTTAAACTGGGCATAAAGAGAAAATTATACATTCATGCAATATTTGAAATTTTCGAACTTGAAATGTGTTGAAAATAGTCCATGATTATTTTTAATTTTAATGTGAGGCTTTTTGAAAATTCTCAGAAACTTGTTTCAATTGTTTTGAGACTATTTCAAAAGCTATAGAGAAAAAGAGGAAATTAGAAAATAAAAATAAAAAGAGAAGGAGGTCAGCAGAACCGAGCTGGGCCAAATCCTGGCCCAACTAGGTCGACCGAACTTGGTCATCTTCCTCGTGAAGTCTTCACGTACGTTACTTGCAGCAGCCTGCAGCCATGTCAATTGATCTCCCCCATCAATTCCATTGACCGTTTCTTCTCGGATTCAACACGAAAGTTACTAGAAATTGGATGGGCACCTCATTCAGCTAATTTATTTGTCATTTAAACGTCTTAAATCATCCAAATCGAGCTGGTGCACCGAATGCCATCCATCGGCATTGATCTCCGGATCTCCCTCCTCACACCATAAGAAGCCGAAACAAATTGTCTACTACGTTCTCCTCTTCCTACTCCATCATTTTGTTTCTCAAACCATTTCGAAAGGACCACTCTACAGCCCGTACGAACCGTGCCCACTTCAGCCCAAACTTGAGTTCGTCGGTAGATACCTACGTCCTCGGTGATCATGTATACAATTCCTTGCACCAGAAGACTCTCCTAGTCAAGTCCTATCTCAAGGACATAGTGGTGGGTTGTTTCGTTGCTGTTGGTCGTGTCGCCGCCGAAGCCATGCCATCCGTGGGTGAGTTCATCTAACTGGTACGGCTTCTACGTAACTTTTCCGGCCAATTCCTTTCACCATTGTACTCCACTCATTGTTTCCATCCTCCAGGACATGTTCGTGTGTCACATCATCTCTATTGGTCGCGCCGCCATCACTCCGTTCAACCGTCGTTCTCGTTAAGAGCTTCTCCGAGGAGCGGCAAGATCTCCATCGCCCCCGTCTCGGCGTTAACTTAGTACGTTCCTCGACGACATCGATCAACGCCAAGCCGGTCGCCGCCGTCCTTTCCATTGTCAACAAGCCCACACAACATCTGGTATGGCCACAACGTGATAGCAATAATCTTGATACAGAAAGCTAAAGTTTAATTAGATAATTTGCTAATATTCTTTTTTATAAACCAGCTAGCTGAGTGTAGATAATAAAATGAAATTAGCCGAAACAAGCTAACGAGCTAGCATACTGACCGGTTCTTGGATTGGTACTTACATGGGCTAGCTAGTTTGGGACGTGGTCCTCAATGCATTCCCGTACGTGAACTTTCTGGCTCCAGTCCCATGAAGTGGATTCTTTTCGGCGACTCGTACGCCAATTTGGCGATGGAATAAACGGCAGTTCGAAATCGTTAGTTTCCGTAGCCACCTACCATCTGTTATCTCATGGAAAATTGATATAACGTTTCGTAACTTTATACTGTGTCGATGAACAATGTGAGACACTGGCAGAACATCTCAATATCTCCTTAAAATCATATCTTTTATTCTGCCTGGCCAAAATTTGAAATTTTAGTATCCCTAAAACCCTTCGAAAACATAGTATTCAATGAAACCATTAGTTTTAAGTTTTGGACATTCATAAAATACAAAAATTTCAAATAAGATATATTGAGTATTTTTTTCTTTCACAACTTAATTCTATATTTCCTTTTTAATTAATTCCTTTTGCAATATAATGATATTGACATTGTATAGCCAGTAGTACTCCTAATTAAAATTTTGAACTCATTCACTTCATATTATTTAAATATTGACATCAGACCCTTCTATGTCATATTTCACAATCCATAAAACCTTTTAAATTAATTCTTTCCTATGGGTCTACACTGATCATAGGAAGGTATCCTGTAGTATCCTAGATGTACTATTCCACACAATTATTTTGTGCCCATTTGAATGTCGGAATTCAAACTTCCATAACCATATCTTATAAATCTCAAACCAATTGACATTACACTCCATATCTATATTGAAGCTTAAAATTTAAGCAAAGATAACATAATATAACTTATCATACTTGGTTTATATGTTTTGTTGTATTGATTGTTCATTGTTTTTATTTATTGTAATGTATAGATCGTACGGAGAGCAGCGATATATTATTGAAGAGTGTGTGTTTCTGCACCAACTTCAAAAACGCAAGTGGCACACTTCATAAACCTCCTAAGATTTTATATGCATTAGTGTTGCACAAAATTGCATGGTTAGGACTTTGTTAAACAATGCTATGCAAACCAAGTAGAGATAGTTACCTGTTATCTTGATCCTAGTATATCCAAAAGTGAAATTTGTTTGCTTAGCCATGCTTGTAGACTAAGTTGGATATTATTCCAATCATGATTGTTATATGAGAGATGGATTATTATTTTACTTGGCAAGGGAGATAGACCCAAATTGCCTATGGAGATAGACCATTTCTTGGCACTCGAGATAGTCCCTCGTAGCCGCTGGAGATAGACCAGCACCACCTTTGGAGATAGACCATTGGTGTTACAAGGCAAAGGAGAAAGACCTGCCACTGGAGATAGACCAGCACCACCTTTGGAGATAGACCATTGGTGTTACAAGGCAAAGGAGAAAGACCTGCCACTGGAGATAGACCAGCACCACCTCTGGAGATAGACCATGGGTGTTAAAAGGCTCTGGAGATAGACCAGCATAGCCTATGGAGATAGACCAGCACCACCTTTGGAGATAGACCATTGGTGTTAAAAGGCTCTGGAGATAGACCAGCATAGCCTATGGAGATAGACCAGCACAACCTTTGGAGATAGACCATTGGTGTTAAAAGGCTCTGGAGATAGACCAGGATAGCCTATGGGGATATGCCCATGTTGTTGAAAGACCTTGGAACCAAATTCTTCATAGTTCACTAAAATGTACCTATGAACCACTGTAGATGTAAAGTGTTTTATAAAAGGATAGGATAAAACTAGCTTTCTGCAAAATCCAGCCTTGAACTCCACTTAGCCAAATAAGCATGTAGAAGATAGAAATTTCCAACACATCCACCATAGTGTCATTTGCCAATACATTAAATTGTATTGACCCCTTGTGGCTGCATATTCCATATTGCAGATATTTTGAAGACGAGTGAGGATTTCGTTTAGGATCTCGAGACTATCGCCAACATGTTTTGCCTGTGGCACATGAAGAAGATGGGCTCAATGTTATTCTTGTTTTCCGTTGTATATCTTAGTTTTCTGCTAGTATTCTAAGACTATGCAAGTTGTAATACTATTTTGTAAAGACTGGATCATGCGATGTAATAGAATTTGATGCATTTGCATGATATTTCATTTTGTATTGTGGTGCAAGCAATTGATCCAGGGGCTAGCACAATAACACGGGTGTCCTTACATTATTTAAATGTGGGAACGCTACAGTGCTAGCCGCCCTAGAGGCGAGATTGGAGTTGGAACCCGGATCTGAAGATTTAGATTCCGAGGACGAAGATGAAGACGCTTCCGAAATAAAGGTCAAATCTATGCAAGGGGGCTTCCATGAAATGCTTACGGCAAAACCGGCTGAAAACACGGATGCTGGAGATGATGAACACCCCAAAACACCTCCGCCAGATGAGGAAAGAGAGTATGGTGAAACAAGGCCAACTTACCATGATGTCAAGGAATTGACAAAAGATGAACCTAGGAAAAAAAACCTCCCTCTTCAAAGAAGAAAAAGAAGACTGCCAAGAAACTCCAGTATAAACTCCAGAGGAAAAAATTAGCAGACATTGCTAATCATAACCTAGAAGTAGGAGGAGGAAGCGGAGTCAAGTCTGCGGAGAAGAAAATGAAGGAAATCCCAGTTCCACTAATGTCAGAACCGGACGAACATGAGTTAATTCAAACCCTAATGGGACGTGACGAACCCACTGAAGTGCTGGAAGCTAGGAGACAAGCTCTACAATGGCACATCAACATCTATTCATAACTCGGGAAAACCTCTTACAAACCCAGGCTCGCATAAAGTTGTAGCAGGAAGAAATAGAGGCGTACGAAAGAAGAAATAGACCTGGCATAAAGCCCACACGGTTACCCGGAATCGCAAAGCCGGATGTGCTGCCACCAAAAGAACGGTTCCAAAACCCTTCTTGGCAAAGGCAAGTAAATGGCACTGACGCCAAGGACGAACGCGTATACAAAACCGCAGCACAAAACGCGGAGGCCGCATTCGCCATCCTCAATGATGATCTGTACTCCAACGACGAAAAGCTTAAGGGGTGTATGATTTCTTGGGAAAAGCATTGCAGTAGCAATAGCGAGGGCAGGCAAGATCAGGGAAGTTGCATGACGACTCAGCCCTATGCAAAACCTCCACATGCGCCGCTGGAGCACCTGGACCTGGCGAAGCTGGAGATTCAGGCAATTCTAAAGAAAAAAGGGAGATCCGAGAAAGGACAAGAAAATTCCAGATAATAAGGATGCAGTGTCCAGAACAGGATCCTATCTGCCGAAAGGCGTAAATAATCCCCGTAATCGGGAAGAACAAAACCAGAAAGACGGAAAAGCAATGCCGTCTCCGAGATGCCCAGCTGAAAAATCCGGAAGATACGAGACTCCTCACAGGCGTGAGAGATCCTGTACTCCTCCGAGGAACAAAGAAAGGCCAAGGAGTAGAACTCCACGTTATTCCAAAGGACATGACAACAGACGACATAGGGATAATCCCAGAAAAGCGCATTCGCGTAACAATGGTCCAGAAAGGAGCAGATTCCATTATGTCCATTCAGCCGGCAGATATTCCGTTCACGCCAATAAGGCGGAAAGAGATGATATATACTTTGGACCTAAGTGCTTCACTGACAGGATCCGGAGAATAACTCTACGTTCTAGCTTTGCCAAAGTTGGTCCAACATACCAAAAGTATACCGGTAGTACAAACCCAGATACCTGGCTTTCAGACTATTATACTACCGTCCAGATTAACAAAGGAACAGATCTAGAGGCAGTCAAATTCCTCCCCCTAATGTTACCGGCTGGAGCCAGAGATTGGATCAACGGGCTTCCGTCAAGAACCGTGGATAGTTGGGATGATATGGATAGAGTATTTACTCAACATTTTTGGGGAACATACAAACGCCCCAAGAGCATCAATCAGCTAAACCGCTGCATCCAATTTGAGGACGAGCCGTATGTCGACTTTATCTCAAGATGGACAACAATGAAAAATAGCTGCTCTGGAGTAAGTGAAGTACAAGCAATGCATGCTTTCACCAATGGCTTAAACCCCAGCCTTGTAGCGTTCATGGTTGGGTCAAAGGAGCACAAAGATCTCGGATCTATGCTTACCACCGCCAGTGAGCATGCAGCGGCTGAAGACGACGTCAGAGCGAGAGGTGGAAACATTGATGCTTTGGCTCGGGCCAAAAAGACGCCATGTTCTGAGAAAAAACTACTCCATAAGAACAGCCAAAGCCGAAAGAAGTTAATTTAGCCTTTGGAAAGGATAATGGTAGCAAATGGAAAGAAAGAAGCACAGAACCTATCTCCTACTCAAAGGAAGAGTGGGAAAAGATTAAGTCGGAAAACTGCGCCCACCATTCGCAATTTGGGAAACCTACCCATACCAATGAGCAATGACGGCTTAATAAGCATATTAAAGGCACTGCAGGATCCGGAAACAAAAGGAAGAACTCCAAGAGAAAGTTTTCCAAACAAAAGCCAGAAGCTGAAAAAGAAGACAGTGAATCGGAAACTGATGAAAAAATCCAGGAACAACAGCGAAAAGGCGAACCAAAATTCCAGAGAGTTGATGGAGAATGTAACCTAACTTTCCTAGCAACTCCTTCAGCAAAACCGGCGAAGCGAACACTTCAAGAAATAAATGCGTTTGTTCCACCAACTCCAAAGTTCTTGAAGTATTCAAACACGCCAATTACCTGGGATCAGTCTGACCATCCCAGAAATATCCCAGAACCCGGCACACAAGCCCTAATCGTAAGCCCTATTGTTCAAAACACTAGGCGGAAAAGAGTGCTGATGGATGGAGGATTTAGTATCAACCTTATGTACCTGGATACACTGAAACATCTGTGAATGTCCGATATCTAACTCAATCACAGCAACATACGTTTCCCCCACATTGTTCCTGGCAGACAAGCACATTCCCTAGAAGAAATTTCCGTAGATGTAACCTTCGGAGAAAAAGAGCACTTCTGACAGGAAACATTCTCTTTCGAGGTGATGCCGTTCGAAAGTGTATACCATGCAATACTTGGACGTCCAGCTTTTGCCAAATTCATGGCAAGATCATGTTATATTTATAAAAAGCTGAAGATGCCAGGGCCAAAAGGAGGAGTAATCACCATATCGAGAGACTTCAAATTGGCAAACGAGCTGGAAAAAGGAAACGCCGACAGAAATGTCGGCAGTAAAAGAAAGCAGGAAGCTGGTAGATAGTTTCAAAGCTCTAGAGAATACAAGACAGGTAATCCTAGATTCCAAAGATCCGACAAAGTTTGTCGTAGTGGGGACCGAGATGACCGACAAATAGGAAAGCGCGCTCGTCAAGTTCCTCATTGAGAACTGGGATATTTTTTCTTGGTGTCCTGCGGACATTCCGGGTGTACCCAGGGAACTTGCTGAGCACCAACTCAAGGTAATTACAGGATCAAAACCCGTAAAGCAAGGTCTCCGTCGATTTGATGGAAGAAGACGGAAGGCTATTGGGAAGGAAATTATTCGGCTTTTAGCAGCTAATTCTATCAGGGAAGTTATACATACTGATTGGTATGCGAACCCAGTATTAGTCCCGAAGAAAGACAGCATTGTTCTTAGGATGTGTATAGATTACACCGGTTTGAACAAATTGTGTCCAAAAGATAGGTTCGCGTTACCGCGAATCGATCAAATAATAGATGCTACTGCTGGCTCTGAGCTTTTATGTTTTGGATGCTTATTCCGGGTATCATCAAATATGTATGGAGAAGGAGGATCAAATCAAAACTTCCTTTATAACCCTGTATGGAACATACTATTACATGACCATGCCTTTTGGCCACAAGAACGCAGATGCAACATACCAGCGTTGCATGCAATGTTGTTTGCATAGTCAGATTGGTGAAAACGTACACGTTTACATGGACGATATTGCCGTCGCCAAGGAAAAGGATACACTCCTTGAAGATCTACGAGAAACTTTCGAAAATTTGCGCACTTATAAAATGAAGTTGAATCCATTAAAGTGCGTATTCGGGGTTCCCTCGAGAAAACTTCGGGGTTTTATCGTTTCTCATAGAGGAATAGAAGTAAACCCGGAAAAGATCAAGGCTATCTTGAACATCTCAAAGCCTACGTGCTTAAAAGTTGTACAGAGATTGACGTGTTCTGCAGCCGCAGTCATTAGGTTTATAAGCCGGCTAGGAGACAAAGCTCTGCCATTATACAAATTGTTGAAGAAATCCGAAAAATTTGAATGGACAGAAGAGGCGGACAAAGCATTAACCCAGTTAAAAGAAACCTTGATGAAAGTTCCGATTTTGGCATCACCAAAAGACAAAGAACCCATGTTACTATATCTTACAGCGACAAACATGATTATTAGTGCAGTGATAGTTGTGGAAAGACGGAAGGAAGAGCAAAGCATACCAGATCAATACCCAGTGTATTATGTCAGCGAAGTATTCTCCGAGTCAAAACAAAGGTATCCAAATTATCAAAAGCTGGCATATGGTGTATTTTTTGCATCTAGAAAACTCCACCATTATTTCCAATTACATTCCATAACAGTGGTATGTAAAGCACCACTAGGGGATATTATTAACAATGCGGACGATACAGACCGAGTAGCCAAATGGGGCATCGAGTTAGCTGCGTTTGACATTAAGTACCAACCCCGGACGGCAATAAAATCCCAGGCGTTGGCAGACTTCATCGCTGATTGGACAAAAGCAATGGAAAACACACCAATGCCGGAGTCGGAATACTGAGTCATGCATTTTGACAGATCCAAGATGAAGGAAGGCGCTGGAGCTGGTGTAGTGCTAAAATTCCCAAAGGGTGATACTATGGAGTATGTATTACAAACACACTTCAGTGCTAGTAATAACGTGGAAGAATACGAAGCTTTGCTTCATGGCTTGCATATTACAAAAGAAATAGGCGTCAAACACATACTTTGCTATGGTGACTCGGATTTGGTACAACATCAGCTAAACAAAACATGGGATGCCAAAAGTCCCATCATGGCCGCATATCGGAGAACGGTGGACGAATTCGCCATTTGTTTCCTGTGATTTGAAGTACTTCATATCAAAAGGGAGGAAAACTGGAACGGGGATGCATTAGCCCGCATGGGCTCGGAAAGAGTGAAAACCCCACTACCTAGTGTGTTTGTCTAACATTTGCATGAACCATCGATCAAAGGTGGAGATGTTGATTATCCTCTCGTTTCCGAGTCAATCGAAGTCCTGCTCGTTAACCCAGATTGGACCAAATCCATATTTAAACTTCTTAGTTGATCAGAAGTTCCCGGATGGAGCAGACGAGATCTTGCAAAGACAGATACAACGTCGATGCAAAGGATACACAGTAATTACTGAGTTTCCTGTATAAGCGCAGCACTTTCGGAATTTTTCAGCGATGTATTTCTCCAGAAGAAGGCCTAGAAATCTTGCAAGAAATCCACGCAGAAGATTGCGGACATCAAGCTCAATCGAAAAGCATAGTCAAAAAAGCATTCCGTGCAGGGTTTTTCTGGCAAACAGCCAATACAGACGCCGAACACATAGTAAACACATGTGCCGGATGTCAGTATTACGCAAAACATACAAATATGCCAGCCCAAGCACTCAAAATTATCCCCATTACATGGCCATTTGCGGTCTGGTGGCTGGATATGATGGGACCATTCAAAACTGCCAAAGGTGGACTCACACATCTACTTGTTGCGGTGGATAAGTATACCAAGTGGGTGGAGGGGAAACCCATCAAAAAACTTGACGGTGTGACTGCCAGAAATTTCATCATTGACGTAGTCATGAGATATGGCGTTCCACACAGTATAATCACCGACAACGGGACAAATTTCTCGATTGGAGAGTTGGCAAAATATTGCCGACAAACGGGAATATGCCTAGATCTTGCATCTGTGACACACCCACAATCCAATGGGCAGGTTGAAAGAATTAATAGCTCAATCCTGGAGGGAATACGCCCAAGACTCGAATCTCCTCTTCATACTGCAGCTGGAGCATGGGTATAGTAATTACCTTCTGTGCTTTGGAGTATTCGAATGAAGCCAAATAGTTCAAGAGGACAAACCCCGTTTTTTCTGGTTTATGGCGCAGAAGCAGTGCTTCCAACGGACATGCTCCATGATAGCCCAAGAGTGCAGGCTTACGATGACTCGGATGCCGAAAATGCACAACAGGATGTCGTCGATCTTTTAGAAGAAGAACGAGACCTTGTGCTTGATACGTACATTTTGCATCACTATTTCATATCATAATTTTCTGTTATTCATCGATATATTTCATGTTATGATGCATCTCTTATGTTATTTTATCTTATTTTGCATGTTTTATAATTTTTGGAGAATAAACACCGGGACCAGAAATCTGATGGAAAAAGCACCGTCGAGATACCATATTTCAGAAGATCAGAAGAAGAAAGGGAACATACGGGGGTTTCCTCAAAGTCCAGAGGAAGAACACAACCAGAAGGGGAGCCAGAGGGGGGCCACCAGGGGCCCACACCTAGGGCTAGCGTGCCCTCTCCCCTGGAAGCGCCACCCTGGCCCACCTCTAGGGGGTCATCTTTGGCGTGCTTGGCCCCCAGGGAACCCTAAGTCTCATTCCATCCTCGAAGATTTATTCCGCCACCGCCTCGGGGCGGAAAACACCCGAGAGAGAAAATATCTCTGGCACGGAGAAATCTGCCGGGGAAATTCCTCTCCGGAGAGGGGAAATCACCGCCATCGTCACCGTCATCACTCCGGGCATCATCAAGATCGTCATTATCACCACCAGCACCATCGCCCTCATCATCCACCTTCATCCCGCTGTAACTGTCGAGACATCGTAGTAGAATTCATAGACGGGGGTGCCATGAACCTACTGATAGAGATGTGGGGGACGTGGCAGTATGACGATCAAGGACACCAAAGTTTTACCTGGGTTCGGTATGACGCAACTAGGCGGCGTTCCTACTCCTGCAAACTCGCTAAATCAGGGCTGAAGCCTGAAGTATACAAAGTACAATGTGAGTTGGTTTAGCTACTCGACAAGGATCAACCTCTCGGCAAGTTAGCCTCTAGATTATTGTCTATTTTGTTCTTCTCTCCCGTCCGCCTTTATATAATAGTCGGGTTAGGGCTTACAGAAAAGGAAACCTAGAAGTCTACGGTAAATTCTAACTTGGAAGGCAAGAATCCGCCTTCTACTCCAAGCCATACCACGTGGGCCGTGGTCCGGGTTCTTCTAGAATCCGGCTTCTGCGCGTCAGCTTACTGGGCCGCCTAATGGACCGTAATCAATTTCCATTCAGGCCACCCTGGTAATCCGGCACTTTAGGACACTATCTGATATACCCCTAATTGGTATATCAGTTCCGACAGTAGCCCCCAAGAAGGATTGAGACTTCAATTTGCCGTCTTTCGTCAATTTTTCTTTCTTTCCGAGAAATGTCGGCTCTTCATCTCGATTCTTCTTTTCCTTCAAATCATGCTCTAACGCGAAACTCAGATTTCTGGAAATCCGGCTTTTTCTTCCACGAGCCTTCATGGAGAAGGAACTTCATACGTCAGCGATAAAATCATGCTGACATCAGGGACATTTGGGTTTCGAGTGTGAAACCCTGAAACGTATCTCTGACAGATTCTCGCGGGAAACGAGGGGATAGCAGTAATCACCTGTTGATTCATTTCCCGGATTTTCTGGCGAGTGACACGCGTTGAAAATCCAGCGGTCTAAAGAGTCGTTAACGCGTATCGTAAAGGTTTTCCGGCTATAAATAGCCTCCTCGTGCCCTCCGGCGATCCTTCCGCTCTTCCCTCACCTTCAAGCTTTCAAGCGCCATAGCCCCCAAGCCAAGTTCCAGTGAGAGCAGAGCGGAGCCCGTGCTCCTAGCACCGTTCCCGGAACTTCTCCTCGGGAGCACGAAGTCCTCACCGTGTGTAACACCTGGGGTGTTACCTGTTTGATTGCTTGCATCATATGCATCACATTGCCTTGCACCATGTTTGCATCACAACTGAAAATTTCAAAACAATTTAAACTTTCCCCCTTGCCCAAAATTTCCAGATTCAAACTTGCAAACTACACCCCTCTTGTGTTACCAATGATTTGAAAATTGTTTTAAACAAATTGCCTGCTAAATAAACTTGTCCCTGTTGTTAACAAACCCTAATGACTAACTCAAAAATTCAAACCAAATCTTTCATTAACTTGTTGGGTTTAATCAAACAGCTAATTTCACTCAATTAATTAAATCACCTCCACCTTCTAATCAAATGCCTCAACCATAACCACTTTTGAATTCATAACTTAACAAGTCAATCAACTAATTTTCAATCAAATTAAATCTTAGGGGTAACCCTATTTAAAAGCATGTTTTTATAATGGTTTATTAATATTGAAAATCCTCTAAATTGGTTTCAAATACAAACTTTATTTTAAATATCAAAATTTTGAAATCAAATCTTGGAAATGTATTTCTAATTACCTAAATAACCTACCCTAAATTTACTGGAATTTTCCCTAAACAAAATCTATCCATTTTTCTTCCAAATCTGTTTTCAGGAAAAAAAAATAAATAAATAAATCCGAAAAGGAAAAGACAGGAGACACCAACTAACCTATCTACCTAACCTAGCCCATCTAGCCCAACCCAGTACCACGACCCAGTCCACCCCCCCGACGTCATCCCCCTGCTCCCCGTCGCTGTCTCTGCAGAAAAAGCAGACAGAGAGCACGCAGCACCACCACCTGCCCCGATCCTCCCTTATCTTTCCCCTCCTCCACGCCTCCCTCAACCACTCCACCTTCCTCCTCCCCAAGCCAGGATCTCTCCTTCTCCACACCATCGCCATCCATTCCCCTCTCAAGTTCTCCATCTTCTTCTGTTCTGTCTGAATACGTGCTGAATCGGTGCGCTGCAACGCCATGGCCGGCCCTTGGCGGTGATGTCGTCGACGTCCTGGTCATCGCCGGGCCTGGGACATGGCGGGAACGGAGTCGGGGAACACCGGGCTTCGCCCTAGTTGCCTCGGTCGGGCCGTAGGGGCGCCAGGGCGTCTGCGCCGTCGGCGTTTTCCGCCGCCGTTCATCGGCGCTGCAGCTGCTCAACGTCATCATCGGCCGTCTCCGGGCATCTGCGTCGTCGACCACCAAGCGCGGTGAGCTCTCCGTCCGACCTGGACTCTCTCTTCTCCCCCCCTTGCTCTGGAAACCCGCCGTCGCGCGGTAGATGGTCGTCGATTCCCTCCGCTCCCCGGCGTTCTGCTCTGTCAGGGAACGAGCACAGCAACGCGCTGTTTTTCTTCAGTTATCGACCGCTGTTCACCTTATCCTCCCTCAGACGCGGATCAGTTCAGAAACCTCGAACCAGCCCATCTGGTTGCGCTTCCGTGCGCGCAGCGAGGAAGTCACGGGTTCGAAACCCCGTGGGAGCAATTTGCTCCACCCTTTTTCGCGATTTGTCGCGCGGTGGCGGGCCCACCCGTCGGTGACCGCCACTGCCACCTCACAGCGCCCGCCTGCGTGGCTGCCACGCTGGCCCCTCTGGCCCACGCGGCAGCGACAGTGAGTAGATAGCAGTGCTGTGAGAAAATCCCTGCGAATTTCTGTTTTCCAAAATGAATTACAAATAGCAGATTTGAATACAAACCTCAAAATTCAATATCTTGGGTTTTATAATACCAACAAATACAAACTTTATATCTATTCTGATCCAAATTTTATAAACTTTCCAAATATTACATTTGTGTTCTGTTTTGAATTTTCAAAATACTTTTAAATTTCAAATTTGACTAATTCAAATGCAAATTGAAATAATTCATAACTAATTCATACTGTTTTCAAATAATTCAAATAAAATATGTTTTCAATACCATTTCATCTCACCTTCTCAAATATATTTTTTTGTTTTCTGTTTTGAATAATTAAAATTGCCTAAACCATTTAAATCTTGTTTAATTCAATTAAAAATTGTTTAATATTGTTTAATTCATAACTAAATAATCTAAAGTCCAATTTCAAAATGTGAAACATGTAATCCAACTAAAATTTGATAAACTTTTCAAATATAAAATTTGTAAATTGTTTTGCACACTTTAACTTGATGATAACAACATTTATTTGTGTGCCATATTTAAGTAACAAAATTCCAAATTTAATAAATGCTTTTCTAAATTGTTAACTATCATTCCAATTGCATTTAACTTTGTTATCTTATTGTTCCTCATCATGCATGCATCATTCTAACTCACTTACACATGATGCTATTGTTAGAACAATTAATTCAACTATAAGGCATGGGTTTGCCATATGCAATCTTTGCCTATGGAATCCATTTAAACTTGTGTATCATATCCACTAGTTTACTTTGGTGCATCTATTAAACATGACATGCATCCATACCTTGTTCATGCTGGATCTTTTGCCGTAGTAGTAATTGTTGCATTCCGGTGTTTGTTCGAGGTTCGTTGCTTCTTTCCGGATAGGACGTTGAGATGATGTGAGCAACGACAAGTTCTGCTACCTTGCGGGATCTCAGGCAAGTATACTCACTTGCATGCCATATGGCTGCCTTTCATCACTTGTTACCGATTCTTTCCGTTGTTCTTTTCTGCTAGCCTTAGTATTAGTTGTTTCTGTTACGAACCCATCACATGAATCCCTTAACCTTGATATTGCCTCACCTCCATACCTACAACCTTTGTTTGTGCCTGTTCTTATCTAGCATGCTTGGGTTGCTTTTGCTCGAGTCTGTTATCCGTTACTTTCTGTTACTATCTATTACGTTGTGGGGGCTCGATGTTTAATCAATCAATTAATCATGCTAATGTTACTATTAATAATAAACTTGATGATAAGGCACCGGCGGGAGGCCCAGGGTGGTTTTGAGGCCCGCTAGTGTCGACCCCCTAATTAGGAAAAGGGTCTTGTCTACTGATCCATGATGAGCGCACTACCCGCATTTGGGGAGTATGGGCTCCCCCTCAGTTTGACTCGATTCGCATCTCGTCCAAATCGCCGTACTAGTTCGGGCTTTCCATTTGCTGCATGCATGATCTTGCGAGCCCTTGGATCCTGGGTGGAACTTTCGTAGTCGGCATTTAGGGCGGCGTGATCTTCCAGTGCTATGAGGGTCCCCTTTTCTTCGTGGGGCTCGATTAGCCGCGCACGCACAGCACGCGGTGCTTTGGGCTTGATGCGAAGAAGGGTTGGATTGTGTTGAGTGCCCCGCTTGGTGGAGTGGCCGCTCCATCTGGCGGGATATTCATGAGTGTCGGTTACTTTGGTGCACCCCTGCAGGGTAAATCTTCTCGAGAAGCCGTGTTTTCCGCGGTTATGGATTACTTGGTGAAAGTACTGGCTAACAAGTACTCAGGACAACTTAAACCTAATGATCAATCATGTTTCACCCAATGATTAATAATTTGAATAGTAATAGGTTATTCACACAATAACTTGACTCATCTTTAATACCACGGTGTGAGTTATCCTCGGATTGCTTCTTCGGATAAGGGGCGAGATCCAGGATGGGTTTGTTTGAAGTTATCTTTCAGTTGGTTACTATCACTCGATCTTATCTCCTTTTCTGTTAGTCAGAAGTAATAGAAACTCTGTAGTCGGTTAGTGCAGCCTGTTGTCGCTTATTTGCAATAACCCCTTCCTTTCCGTTGATCCTAAAGTATTTGTATCTTGTGATGATTGGCTACGCCGGTATTCTTGTGAGTATGGGTTTTATCCCCCTTGCCAGTACTTAACCGTACTGACCCACGAATCTCTTTTCGTGGCTGCAAATTCCAAATTGCAGTCAACAGGTTTGAAGTCTGACGACGTTAGCTTGGGAATCCCTCCGGCTTGGCCTGGGCAGGGATTGGACGCTTTCGGTTATCTTCAGGACTCTTAGTCCAATTTGTATCTTGTCCGTAGCCGGACGTTTGTTTCTTCCGCTGTTATTTGGATCTTTGTATTGTATCAGTTGTAACCCCGGCTCGTTGAGTCATCTTGTATCTATCTGTTTCTGTTGTAATTGTGGATTATTCGTGAACTATTGTAATGTTATCATAAATGGCAACCTGGAATCGGTTATTATGCGGATTTGGCGAGAATGCTGAAATCTGCATAGTGCCCGATCTCGGGGCGTCACAAATGGTATCAGAGCCTTGGTTCCGATTCCCGAGATTGTTTCGATACGAATGGTTATCGAAGCAACGGGTCCGCAAAGCCTGTAGGATAACCTCGCTAACGGTCGTTGTTCCTAGAGTGTCAAAAACTATTTCTGCTAAACTATTTTGGAAAACATCTCAATAGGATTCTTGTTTTCTCCTTACCTCTAATCTATTTCCCCTCCCATCTTATTTGTTTTGGAGTCTCTCTTCCTGTCTATCTTTCAAAGCATTAGGATCCTACGCGGGTGGACGTTTTCTGAGCCCTTAACCTAATAGGTTCGATCATCGGAAGATTCCTGGTGGAAGAACATCGTCGTCACTCCGAGCAAGAATCCCTTGTTAGTGGTGTCGAGGAGATCAACTGGAAGCACAAAGAATCAATAGTCGAACTTCTTTCCCCTCCCGGGTTAGCAGGTGGATTGCGAGGGCGCAATCCCTTATTAGTGGTGTCGTCTGTAACACCTGGGGTGTTACCTGTTTGATTGCTTGCATCATATGCATCACATTGCCTTGCACCATGTTTGCATCACAACTGAAAATTTCAAAACAATTTAAACTTTCCCCCTTGCCCAAAATTTCCAAATTCAAACTTGCAAACTACACCCCTCTTGTGTTACCAATGATTTGAAAATTGTTTTAAACAAATTGCCTGCTAAATAAACTTGTCCCTGTTGTTAACAAACCCTAATGACTAACTCAAAAATTCAAACCAAATCTTTCATTAACTTGTTGGGTTTAATCAAACAGCTAATTTCACTCAATTAATTAAATCACCTCCACCTTCTAATCAAATGCCTCAACCATAACCACTTTTGAATTCATAACTTAACAAGTCAATCAACTAATTTTCAATCAAATTAAATCTTAGGGGTAACCCTATTTAAAAGCATGTTTTTATAATGGTTTATTAATATTGAAAATCCTCTAAATTGGTTTCAAATACAAACTTTATTTTAAATATCAAAATTTTGAAATCAAATCTTGGAAATGTATTTCTAATTACCTAAATAACCTACCCTAAATTTACTGGAATTTTCCCTAAACAAAATCTATCCATTTTTCTTCCAAATCTGTTTTCAGGAAAAAAAAAAAAAATAAATAAATCCGAAAAGGAAAAGACAGGAGACACCAACTAACCTATCTACCTAACCTAGCCCATCTAGCCCAACCCAGTACCACGACCCAGTCCACCCCCCCCGACGTCATCCCCCTGCTCCCCGTCGCTGTCTCTGCAGAAAAAGCAGACAGAGAGCACGCAGCACCACCACCTGCCCCGATCCTCCCTTATCTTTCCCCTCCTCCACGCCTCCCTCAACCACTCCACCTTCCTCCTCCCCAAGCCAGGATCTCTCCTTCTCCACACCATCACCATCCATTCCCCTCTCAAGTTCTCCATCTTCTTCTGTTCTGTCTGAATACGTGCTGAATCGGTGCGCTGCAACGCCATGGCCGGCCCTTGGCGGTGATGTCGTCGACGTCCTGGTCATCGCCGGGCCTGGGACATGGCGGGAACGGAGTCGGGGAACACCGGGCTTCGCCCTAGTTGCCTCGGTCGGGCCGTAGGGGCGCCAGGGCGTCTGCGCCGTCGGCGTTTTCCGCCGCCGTTCATCGGCGCTGCAGCTGCTCAACGTCATCATCGGCCGTCTCCGGGCATCTGCGTCGTCGACCACCAAGCGCGGTGAGCTCTCCGTCCGACCTGGACTCTCTCTTCTCCCCCCCTTGCTCTGGAAACCCGCCGTCGCGCGGTAGATGGTCGTCGATTCCCTCCGCTCCCCGGCGTTCTGCTCTGTCAGGGAACGAGCACAGCAACGCGCTGTTTTTCTTCAGTTATCGACCGCTGTTCACCTTATCCTCCCTCAGACGCGGATCAGTTCAGAAACCTCGAACCAGCCCATCTGGTTGCGCTTCCGTGCGCGCAGCGAGGAAGTCACGGGTTCGAAACCCCGTGGGAGCAATTTGCTCCACCCTTTTTCGCGATTTGTCGCGCGGTGGCGGGCCCACCCGTCGGTGACCGCCACTGCCACCTCACAGCGCCCGCCTGCGTGGCTGCCACGCTGGCCCCTCTGGCCCACGCGGCAGCGACAGTGAGTAGATAGCAGTGCTGTGAGAAAATCCCTGCGAATTTCTGTTTTCCAAAATGAATTACAAATAGCAGATTTGAATACAAACCTCAAAATTCAATATCTTGGGTTTTATAATACCAACAAATACAAACTTTATATCTATTCTGATCCAAATTTTATAAACTTTCCAAATATTACATTTGTGTTCTGTTTTGAATTTTCAAAATACTTTTAAATTTCAAATTTGACTAATTCAAATGCAAATTGAAATAATTCATAACTAATTCATACTGTTTTCAAATAATTCAAATAAAATATGTTTTCAATACCATTTCATCTCACCTTCTCAAATATATTTTTTTGTTTTCTGTTTTGAATAATTAAAATTGCCTAAACCATTTAAATCTTGTTTAATTCAATTAAAAATTGTTTAATATTGTTTAATTCATAACTAAATAATCTAAAGTCCAATTTCAAAATGTGAAACATGTAATCCAACTAAAATTTGATAAACTTTTCAAATATAAAATTTGTAAATTGTTTTGCACACTTTAACTTGATGATAACAACATTTATTTGTGTGCCATATTTAAGTAACAAAATTCCAAATTTAATAAATGCTTTTCTAAATTGTTAACTATCATTCCAATTGCATTTAACTTTGTTATCTTATTGTTCCTCATCATGCATGCATCATTCTAACTCACTTACACATGATGCTATTGTTAGAACAATTAATTCAACTATAAGGCATGGGTTTGCCATATGCAATCTTTGCCTATGGAATCCATTTAAACTTGTGTATCATATCCACTAGTTTACTTTGGTGCATCTATTAAACATGACATGCATCCATACCTTGTTCATGCTGGATCTTTTGCCGTAGTAGTAATTGTTGCATTCCGGTGTTTGTTCGAGGTTCGTTGCTTCTTTCCGGATAGGACGTTGAGATGATGTGAGCAACGACAAGTTCTGCTACCTTGCGGGATCTCAGGCAAGTATACTCACTTGCATGCCATATGGCTGCCTTTCATCACTTGTTACCGATTCTTTCCGTTGTTCTTTTCTGCTAGCCTTAGTATTAGTTGTTTCTGTTACGAACCCATCACCTGAATCCCTTAACCTTGATATTGCCTCACCTCCATACCTACAGCCTTTGTTTGTGCCTGTTCTTATCTAGCATGCTTAGGTTGCTTTTGCTCGAGTCTGTTATCCGTTACTTTCTGTTACTATCTATTACGTTGTGGGGGCTCGCTGTTTAATCAATCAATTAATCATGCTAATGTTACTATTAATAATAAACTTGATGATAAGGCACCGGCGGGAGGCCCAGGGTGGTTTTGAGGCCCGCTAGTGTCGACCCCCTAATTAGGAAAAGGGTCTTGTCTACTGATCCACGATGAGCGCACTACCCGCATTTGGGGAGTATGGGCTCCCCCTCAGTTTGACTCGATTCGCATCTCGTCCAAATCGCCGTACTAGTTCGGGCTTTCCATTTGCTGCATGCATGATCTTGCGAGCCCTTGGATCCCGGGTGGAACTTTCGTAGTCGGCATTTAGGGCGGCGTGATCTTCCAGTGCTATGAGGGTCCCTTTTTCTTCGTGGGGCTCGATTAGCCGCGCACGCACAGCACGCGGTGCTTTGGGCTTGATGCGAAGAAGGGTTGGATTGTGTTGAGTGCCCCGCTTGGTGGAGTGGCCGCTCCATCTGGCGGGATATTCATGAGTGTCGGTTACTTTGGTGCACCCCTGCAGGGTAAATCTTCTCGAGAAGCCGTGTTTTCCGCGGTTATGGATTACTTGGTGAAAGTACTGGCTAACAAGTACTCAGGACAACTTAAACCTAATGATCAATCATGTTTCACCCAATGATTAATAATTTGAATAGTAATAGGTTATTCACACAATAACTTGACTCATCTTTAATACCACGGTGTGAGTTATCCTCGGATTGCTTCTTCGGATAAGGGGCGAGATCCAGGATGGGTTTGTTTGAAGTTATCTTTCAGTTGGTTACTATCACTCGATCTTATCTCCTTTTCTGTTAGTCAGAAGTAATAGAAACTCTGTAGTCGGTTAGTGCAGCCTGTTGTCGCTTATTTGCAATAACCCCTTCCTTTCCGTTGATCCTAAAGTATTTGTATCTTGTGATGATTGGCTACGCCGGTATTCTTGTGAGTATGGGTTTTATCCCCCTTGCCAGTACTTAACCGTACTGACCCACGAATCTCTTTTCGTGGCTGCAAATTCCAAATTGCAGTCAACAGGTTTGAAGTCTGACGACGTTAGCTTGGGAATCCCTCCGGCTTGGCCTGGGCAGGGATTGGACGCTTTCGGTTATCTTCAGGACTCTTAGTCCAATTTGTATCTTGTCCGTAGCCGGACGTTTGTTTCTTCCGCTGTTATTTGGATCTTTGTATTGTATCAGTTGTAACCCCGGCTCGTTGAGTCATCTTGTATCTATCTGTTTCTGTTGTAATTGTGGATTATTCGTGAACTATTGTAATGTTATCATAAATGGCAACCTGGAATCGGTTATTATGCGGATTTGGCGAGAATGCTGAAATCTGCATAGTGCCCGATCTCGGGGCGTCACACCGTGCCGCCAAATCATGGACTCACCGCGCGCTTCCTAGGAGCACTCCATCACCGCGGGCATTGACGAAATCGTCAACACGATGGACCCGCTGCTTGACTCACCGAGCCACGCCATCGTCAACGCGCCGAAGAACATTTTCAGCGGCCAGGCCCGCGAGGATCTGCATCTCGCAGCCGAGAATCTGGCCGCCTCTTCCGCTGTGCCGCCTCCGCCACTCGTCCCCGAAACGGCGGAGGAAAAGGTCACCCTCGTCGGAGAGGAGCTCGCCGCCGCCGCCGGAGCCAAAGCCGAGGGCGAGACTTCCGGTAATTGGAGCTGGTGTAACATCACCCCCTTACTTCTTCCGACAATGGAGAAGGAGGGGTTGATTGTGAAAGGAAAGTGGCGGTACGAGGAGGACGACTCCGAGGCCTCGTCTAGAGCCGGAGAGCGGGTTCTTCTCACCTCGCACATCTCACGAGGTATGGGATTTCCACCATCAGCCTTCTTTCTCCAGGTACTTAACCACTACAACATCCAGCCACACAATTTGCCACCCAACTCCATTCTATACATAGCCGAGTTCCAGACCCTCTTCAAAGGGTATCTGGGTTTAGCCCCTAGGTTAGATTTCTGGATGTACTATTTCGGGGTTAAGCGAAACCCCTCTGAGGGCGCACTCCCGACTTGCGGGACCATATCTTTTACCCTGCGTAGATTCAGGGAAGATTGGTTCCCCAAGATAAAAACTTCGGAATCCGTCAAATTCTGGACGGGTTCCTTCTTCTACCACCCAGACGTCCCGTTTCCTGGAAAGGCAACGGGGATTCCACCTTTCTCCAACACTGCCGCCACTCCCCAGGAAAACTGGGCAACAGAAGCAGTGCAGACCCTGCCGCCGGATCTTTTTAGAATTAAGCGGCGCATCGCCAAACTCGTCACTTCTGATCCACCTCTGACCGGAATGGATACAGTTCTATGCTGGTTAGAGAGGCAAATTCAGCTTTTGGCTGACCATGGTCCCTGGCTCTTATGCGATTACGGGGAACCGCGGACGCCATGCGGACACGAACAAATCCTTGACGGCAAAGGATTTGCGAAAGCGCGTGAACCAGTTGGTCGTAGCACGTGACCAATATGAGGAAATTCGGCCGATGTACACGGCGACAAACCCGACTCCAAAGGAACATCTTTTACATTTTGGGTTTTGCGTTCTTTCTTACCCGGATAATTGTCTTAACCCGGACTTTGTCTTTTTTGACAGATTTTCGATCTTCCTGAGACGTACCTCGCGACCGATGCCGAGTTGGACGCACTACGTGCCAACTTTGCAGGTGGACGGAAACACATGAAGGTTTCCGTTTCCCAGGAGATAATCGACCTTGAAGGGGTTCCCGTTGCTACCTCCAGGTTTGACATCCGGGTTTGTTCTTTCTGTCGGTACTTTCTTCCTTTGTCTCAGAATTTTAATTTCCCGGTAATTCTCTTTTTAGCCTGGCTCCAATAACCTTGAAGCCAAAAAAGATAAAGAGGTTTAAGTCTATGGCCAAAAGAGGACCACATCCTTCTCCCGCAACGGCCCCAGATACTCCACTTGCTGCCACAGAAGAGCATACTGCTGCTATGAATGAAGAAACCCAGCAGACCAGCCATCCAATTGTGCCGGAAACGGACACGAGGGAAAGGGCGGCCCCGGAAATGGGAGGTCCTTGTCGGACAGCTGAGGAGGATCCCATTCCCACTTTTGACAAGGATTTCAAGGTCATGCAGGAAGACCCTAGCAATGTCGGGACTCTTTTTGCAGAGTTTGCAATAGAGTTCAACGAAAACTTGTCAAGTTTGCAGCGGATGAGCCAGGTAATATATCTAGCCCCCAAGCAATAAGTCAAGTGCATGCTTTTGCCTTAATGCTTTTTTCACTTGTATGCTTGTTTTTAACTTAAGCAATTTTTTTATCTTTTCCGTGTTTCAGTAAACTGCTGAGAACATCAACGTGGAAGTTTTTAACAAACTTACCATCAAAAACAAGGAGGTGAAAAACCTTCTTTCTATTCTTGATGTTAAGGAGGCAGAACTAGCATCTACTCAGCAGCAGCTGAAGGATTCGGCATGTAAAATATTTCTATGCTTCCAGTTGTGTAATTTTTTCCAAGTATTTCTCCGAGTTTCCTAACTCTTCTATTTTAATTGCTTTTCAGCTTCTTTGGCGAAAGCCAAACAAATTGCTGAAGATGCCGGCAATGCAGAAAACCTCCGTCGTGAAAACCTGGATCTTCACAAGCATAATGTGAAGTTACAGCAGGACCTGGAGGCCAGCCAACTAGCTGTTGGCATTGCCGAGTCTAAGGCCTCCAGCCAGGCCGACAAGGATAAGGCCACCATTCGGGATCTGAAGAACTCCTTGAACCAGCACCTGGAAGAAGGCACTGAGATGGACAAAATTCTCGGTAAGTGTTTTGTCTTTTATCGGATATTCCATGTTTACATATTTCTCTGTTTTCTCTAACACTTGTGTGTTTTACAGAAACAGGAGATAACCCCCAGCTTACTCGGATTGAAAAAATCCGAGCTTTCGGGAAGGTATTCAGCCCAATCAAGGCTGCGGGGATGTTGCTTGTCAACAAATGCCTTCCTTCCAGGTCTGGGGAGTTCTCGGAAGCCTCGTGAAGATGAAACAGAAAATGCAAAAAGGAACCATTGTTAAAGAAAGTTAGACATCTATCAAAGCTCAGAATTGAAGATTAATAGTTTATGAGATTCAGTTCATTATATTACAACTCCATAGCATTTCCATATTACTATGACACTATCCAAAATCATGAAAACTTTCGGGAGCCATCGTGGAGGTGGCGGAGTCCAGGGAGTCCATCCTTCGCTCCGCGGCACACGGTGGTGCGCGCATGGCTCTAGGGCTCATGCGCATGCACTACCCAACTGCCAAATCTTGGCGCGCGGCGTCCGTCATCCCTCAAGGGTACACGGAGGCGCAGCGGGCCAGCATCTTTGAAGACATCAAAGGTCACGCCACCAAGATTGCCACCATGGTGAACGTCTTAACCTTCTACCCGGAAGAAGCTATTCCGGAAACTCCCGAGGAATCCAGCAGCAAAGAAGAATCGGATGCTTGAAGGAAGTTTCCCGATCCTGGGTAGAAAATAGGAAATAGAAGCATTACTGATCTTACAATGTAAACTTATTGTAATGTTTTCTATTCTTTTGTATAAACAAGTACTCCGCCTTTGCAGTAATATTATTAAGTCTTTTTCAAGTTTTCCGGGTTTTTATTTCTCCATCTTCTAAGTTCTCTGGTTTATATGCTTTAACTGTCCTTAGTGTTTGAAATGGCTCAATAGTATTTTAATCTTCATGCCAAGTGACTAGGTATTACCAATCAGTCGAAACTCGAAAACATGGATCATACTAAAGACATTTTTACTTACTAGCTCCAGTGACCCAACATAAAAACAATCAGATAATACTTAGAGAACAGTAAGAAATTTTTTGAATGAAACTCAGGCACGCAGGCACAATCTGGGTTTCCTTAAGCCATTTTAGGCTGAAAATCATTCAGTTTTTTAACACCGAGCACGCATGTCGCACCCGGACTTCTATAGGATACTCACCGGGCCGTTGAATAGTAGATGATTGGATTACGGGGCCTACCTGCACCCGCATCCTCTTACGAGTAGGCCAACACATATAGTGTGACAACCAATCTCTACTATCCACCGTCGATGTAAACCATCCCATAGAGATCAGGATACTACCATTGACGTACTTCATACCATAAACACATGGTACGTCAACGGAGTTTAACAAAATGATAGCACAACAGATCTCTAAGACACAAAAGATGGAAATAAGTTACAAATGGCTCTCACTAGAGCAGAGATAGCAAATACAATCATCCAGAGGACACGTGTCCCAACATATCATCATTACATCACAGCGGAAGCATTCAAAAGGTCTGAGTACAGACAAATTCAAATAGGCCTAAGAGGCCGGGAATGAAAGGAAAACGGAGCCCATCCACGTAGTCTCGGATCCTGCCTGGGTCCGCTATCTACTCGTCAACAGCCTCGTCGTACTCCACGTAGTAGCGTCCATGGGGATCCTCGGAACCGTAGTCTGCAGAACACGCAGCCCCATAGGGGTCAGTATAGACAAGTACTGGCAAGCAAGACTCACAATTCACCAAAGTGTACCCGGCAACACCAGGTACAAATGCTTTAGGTTCAACGGAAGAATAGGTGATACAAAAATTGCTGCAGCGGGCTGCACTAACCAACTACAGAGACATGCTACAACTTCCGGCTAACAGAAAGAAGATAAGATTGCGTATCGTAACCAACTATTACTAGCCACCAAACAAACCCATCCAATGTTACCCCCTACTAAGGAAGCAACCCAAGGATAACTCACACAGTTGGATTAGTGATGTTCAAATTGTTGTGTCAATAATCCTATTAGTAGTCAACATTAGCATTAGTTAGGTGTAAGTTGTTCTGAGTACTTGTTAGCCAGCACTTTCACCAAGTCATCCATAACCGCGGACAACACGGCTTCTCGAGAAGATTTAACCCTGCAGGGATGCACCAATGTAGCCGTACACGTAAGAATAACCCGCCAGATGGAAATGCACTTCCACCAAGCGAGGCACTCAACACAACCCAACTCTTCTTCGCATCAAGCCCAAAGCACCTTGAGCGCACGGCTAATCGAGCCCCACGAAGAAAAGGGGACACTCATAGCACTCTAAGAACGTGTCTCCCTAAATGCCGACTACAAAAGTTCCACCCTGGCGCCAAGGGTTCGCACCTGCATATGCATGCGGCAAATGGAAAACCCGAACTAAATGAGGCGATTTGGACGAGATGCGAATCGAATCAAATTGAGGGGGGCGCCCATACAGGCTTCCCACATGCGGTTAGTGCGCTCATCATGGATCAGTAGACAAGACCCTTTTCCTAATTAGGGTCGACACTAGCAGGCCTCAAAACCACGCCGGGCCTGCTGCCAGTGCCTTATCATCAAATTATTATTACCCAAAACATTAACAGGTTGTGGTTTAAACATCGAGCCCATAGAACATAATAAAATATGGTAAAAGAAGTAACGGACAACAGATTCGAGCACAAGCAACCCTAAGCATGCTAGTAAGACACAGGCAACAAGCAAGGGGTTATAGGTGTGGGGGTGAGGCAATATCAGGGTTATAGGATAACATGTGATAGGATCAGGACACAAGCAACGATTCATAAGACTAGCAGAAATAGACAACGAAAAGTATCGGTATCCAGTGTGGAAAGGAACACAATGGTTCATGTGAGTGAATACTTGCCTGCAAACTCAGTAGCCTGGTACTGAGCTAACTCCTCAGAAGTAGTATCGTAAACCTCGTCTGTCTCAACGTCGTCGTCTATTCAAGAAGAAGCAAACAAACAACGCAGAGAGACAAACAATCAATAACATGGCATAATGCACAATCATGGGATGATGCATGGCAATTTAATTGATGCATCAAAATAAACTAGTTGACAAGATAACATGTTTAAATGGACCCATATGCAATTTGGATTGCATATGGAAAGCCCATGAATTTAAGGTGGGATTAAATGATCTACAACTAATCATCATGTGAAAGTGGATTAGCATGATGCATGGATGATGAAGACAATAAGAAGACAACATTAGGTTTCAATTTGATATGTTGTTTACCAAGTTTGGAATTTTATTTATTAAGTTAAGAAATTTTGGTTTCTTAAATGAGTTACACAAGCATTTGTTGTTTTCTCCAAGTTTAATTGTTCAAACAGATCACAAAGTTCATATTTGGAAAGAACACAAAATTTTAGGTCGAATGCATGTTTCATTTGTTGAGAAAGGAATTAAAATGAATTACTTATGAATTAAACAAGATTAAACAAGTATTAATATTATTTGAATTTTATTTGTTCAAAGCATTAAATAAAATTCATATTCGAAAAGATTATGTTTTTCTGGTTTGAAAACATATTTTATATGTCCCAAAAGAAATTAATTTGACCAAGTTATGAATTTCGCAATATTAAATGATTTAAACAAGGTTTAAATTATTTAACCAATTTTAATTATTCAAAACATGAAACAAAGTTTATATTTGGAAAGAGGGTTTAATTTAGCATGGAAAACATATTTAATATGTGACATTTGAATTAAGTTTGAATTAGTTATGCATTTAATTAAATTTGTAATGAGTTGTTTAAATTTGAATTTAGCAAACATTTGCTATGTTCAAAACAGAAAACAAATGATTTAAATAGGTATAGAATTAAATTTGGTTCAGTATACATATTTTATTTGTATTATTTGGAGTTGGAATTCAAAAGTTATTTGTATTTCAATTACAGGGGCTATTCTGTAATTAGCAAGGACTTAAATTAAAAAGAAATGGGCAGAAACTAATTACACCTCGCAGTGGCCTAGCCCAGGCCACTGACAGAGGGGGCCCTGGGCCACGGTGGCCCGCGTGTGTGCGCGTGGCTGCAGTGACGCTGACAGGGAGGCCCACCTGTTAGCGCTCGCGGTGCAAAAATTGGGTGTTTATTCCGCAAACGGTAGGGATCGAACCCTCGACCCCGTGAGCGAGAGCGTAGCGCGCTGCCACTGCGGTACTGAACTTTTCTTGTCAGGTAAGGGGACGGTGGGAGGATGACCTTCACTTAGCGTCAGTTAACTGAAACTGATGAGTTCAGTTTCTGAACATTCGACAGAGGGGAACGGCCGCCGGCGGTGACTGTGTGCTCGCCGTGCTGCTTGCCGTGGTTGCGTGCGTGTGCGTGTGGTGAGCGTGCGCACTCGTGCAGAGAGGAGATAGAGAGGGGAAGGTGGAGGTGATGCTCACCTCCGATGACGAGGAAGCAGCGGATCGGTGGAGCTGCGGTGGTGGTGGCCGGCGACAGGGTTGGAGACGGCCGCGGCGATGCAGTGGGTCTCCGCCACCGCGGCATGGTCGAGGAGGAAGCAGACGTAGCGGGGAGCTGATCCCCGTACCTAGTCTACGTGGAGGAGGTCCATGTCGCGGCGATCACCGGAGAGGAACGAGGTGGTGGTGCTCGGGTTTCAGAGAGAGGAGCGGGGCAGAGAGAAGGGGAAAACGGCGGCGGCAGTCGAGGGAGAGGTGGAGGGAGGTCTAGGGCTAGGGGAGGAACCCTAGGGTGAGCTTAAGAGGAGGGGGAGGAGGAGCTCGGCCGTTCCCTGCTTCTCTGCATCGACGTGGACATTGCGGATGGCCTGCCGTACGAAGGTAGGTGACGAGGGGGGGTAGCAGGCCGTGGTGGTGGGGTGGGCCTGCTGCCCACTGGCCTGTCTATCCCCTCTAAACGTTTTCTTTTTTATTTTTTCTGTTCGTTTTTTTTTTGCTGAAAAAGAAAAGGAGAAAAAGAGTGGGTTTTGGGTTTAGAAAAAATTAGGAAAAAAATTGTATATGTTGTTTATTGTAATAGCACCCATTTGCCAACTTTTGTTTTCCAAAAAATTTAAAATATGTTGCTGTTTGTATTTTATTTGAATTTTGATTGAATTTGATATTAAATGAAACATTGAAAGCCATAATTTAAATAGTTTGAACCTCCAAGTTAGTGGGAACCATTTGATGTTTTGATTTGATTAATTTTATTTGAAAATTGTAACATAACAAGTATGAAACAAAGATTTGAATTTTTGGTTTGAAATTCAAATAGAAAACAAGGGAAAACAAATGAAAACAATTGGAAAACAAATGCAATGATTAAGATGCCATGATGAAAAACATAAAATAACAGAAAGCAAACATTCTAAAGGTTGTTTTCATACTTGGGATGTTACAAAACTCCCCCCCCCCCTTGAAGGAATCGCGCCCCGAGATTCCTACTGAGAAGAGGAAAGGTCCGGATACTTCTTGCGAAGATCCTCTTCGGTCTCCCACGTTGCCTCTTTATCGGAATGATGAGACCACTGCACTTTTAAGAACTTGGTGCTCTTGTTGCGAGTCTTACGCTCGGTCTCATCGAGAATTCGAACAGGGTGTTCCTCATAAGAGAGATCTTCTTGCAGTTTAATGGAATCATGATCAACTGCACGATCTGGATCTTTGAAACACCTCTTGAGCTGTGACACGTGAAACACATCGTGCACCTTGGATAGTTTTTCTGGAAGTTCAAGACGATAGGCATTTTCTGCACGCCTTGAGAGAATGTTGAATGGACCAATGTATCTTGGTGCAAGTTTTCCTTTCACACCAAAACGATGAGTGCCTCTGAGGGGAGTTACACGGAGATATGCTTTGTCTCCAGCTGCATAGACCATGTCCCTGTGCTTGCTGTCATAGTAGCTTTTCTGACGAGACTGAGCAATCTTGAGATTGTCACGAATGATGCGAACTTTCTCTTCGGCTTCCTTAACAATGTCAGGGCCTAAGAGTGAACGTTCACCAGCTCCAGACCAATTGATTGGACTCCTGCATCTGCGGCCATAGAGAGCCTCAAATGGTGCCATGCCTAGGCTTGCCTGGAAGCTGTTGTTGTAGGAGAATTCAGCATATGGAAGACATTCCTCCCATTTCATGCCAAAGGAGATACCACATGCTTTGGGCATATCCTCGAGAATCTGATTGACTCTTTCGACTTGCCCTTGAGACTGAGGGTGATAAGCTGTGCTGAACAGAAGTTTGGTGCCCAATGCTTCTTCAAAACTCTTCCAGAAATGAGATGTGAATATACTTCCACGGTCTGAGCTTATTTCCAATGGAACACCATGAAGAGGAACAATCTTTGTTGTGTTGATATCTGCTAACTGGCTAGCTAAGATTGTCTCTTTAACAGGAAAGAAGTGAGCTACTTTAGTGAGACGATCAATGACAACGAAGATTTCATCGTTGCCCCTCTTGGACTTTGGAAAACCAGTGACGAAGTCCATTTCAATCATGTCCCACTTCCACTCAGGGATTTTCAGAGGTTGGAGAAGACCGGTTGTTTTCTGATGAACTGCCTTAACACGTTGACAAACGTCGCATTCAGAAACGTATTGAGCAATTTCACGTTTCATGCTAGGCCACCAATACAGCGTCTTGAGATCCTGGTACATCTTTGTACTTCCAGGGTGTATTGAGAGAGGAGTTTCATGAGCCTCCTTGAGAATGACATCTTTGAGACTTTGGATTTGAGGAACTGCAATGCGTCCTTCGAAGAACACAGTTCCCTTGTCATCAATTGAGAAGGACTTAAATTTATCCTTGCCTTCTTTGATGTGCTCTACCATCTTCTTGATTTCAGCATCACGAAGTTGTTCAGAACGAATCTTGTTCTCGAGAGTTGGACTGGCTGTCAAGTTTGCAAGATAGCCTTGAGGAACAAGACCAAGGTTCAGCTTCTGGAATTCTTCATGAAGTGGAGGTTGGCTTTCCATAATCATGAGATTATTGCAATACGACTTGCGACTGAGAGCATCGGCCATAACATTAGCCTTGCCTGGAGTGTAAGAAATGGTAAGATCGAAGTCTTTGATCTTTTCAATCCATCTCCTTTGTCTGAGGTTTAGATCTGGTTGAGTGGAGATGTATTTCAGACTCTTATGATCGGAAAAGATTTCAGTGCGATTACCCAACAAGTATTGTCTCCATTTCTTGAGGGAAAACACAACTGTTGCAAGTTCTAGGTCATGAGTGGGATAATTGAGCTCATGTGCATTCAACTGACGTGAAGCATAAGCCACAACTTGATGTTCTTGCATAAGAAATGCACCTAGACCTTGGAGAGAAGCATCACAGAATATCTGGAAAGGTTTGGTAGTATCTGGGCCAACCAGAACTGGTGTAGAAGTGAGTTTAGTCTTGAGGAGATTGAAACTTTCATCACATTGTGGAGACCAGACGAACTTCTTGTTCTTCTTTGTGAGGTCGGTGAGAGGTTTGGCAATCTTGGAGAAGTTTTGGACAAAACGACGGCAATAGCTAGCCAAGCCAAGAAAACTTCTTACTTGCTTCACCGTCTTGGGAGGTTTCCAATCAACAATTGCTCTAACCTTTTCTGGGTCAATGTCTATGCCCTTGGAAGAGATGATATGGCCAAGATAAGAAACTTCTGAAATCCAGAACTCACATTTGGAGAACTTGGCATAGAGACGATGCTCGCGAAGTTTCATGAGAGTGAGACGAAGATGTTCTTCATGCTCTTCCTTGGATTTGGAGTAGACAAGAATGTCATCAATATATACCACAACGAACTTGTCAAGGTATTCATGGAAGACAGAATTCATGAGTCGAGAGAAGGTCGCCGGTGCATTGGTGAGACCAAAGGACATGACGGTGTATTCATATAGACCGTAGCGAGTGGTGAAGGTTGTCTTTGGAATATATTGTTTTCTGATCTTTATTTGATGGTAACCCATTCTCAAGTCCAGCTTGGAGAATATTGAGGCTCCATCAAGTTGATCAAAAAGATCATCGATACGAGGAATTGGATACTTGTTTTTGATGGTTTTCTCGTTAAGAGGACGATAGTCAACAACGAGTCTCTTTATTTGATCCTTCTTCGCAACGAACAGAGTTGGGCAACCCCAAGCCGAGAAACTAGGTTGAATGTAACCTTTCTCCATGTACATATCGATTTGCTCCTTTAACAGTTTCAGTTCAGGAGGAGCTATCTTGTATGGATGCTTAGAGATTGGAGCAGTACCTGGTTCAAGTTCGATCACGAACTCAACTGCTCTGTCCGGAGGCATTCCTGGCAATTCTTCTGGAAAGACGTCAGGGAATTCGCAAACCACCGGAACATTTTTTAGTAGAGGTAGAGATTTTGCATTGAGTGTGCATAGCTGAATGGAACTTGATTCATGTGGAGAATAGACTATCTGGCCAGAAGGGTGGGAGAGAGTTATTGACTTTTGAGCACAGTCAATTTTTGCTTTATTGGTCTTCAACCAATCCATACCAAGAATGACATCAATGTCAGAATTTCCCAGCAACATGAGAGAAGCGAGGAATATGCGACCTCCAATTAAGATTTGATTGTCTTTACTTATCTTGGAAGTCAACATTTGAGATCCCGGGGAGTGAACAGTGATTTGATTGCTTAGTGGAACCACAATTAGGTTGTATGTTGCTGCAAAGATCTTTGACACAAAAGAATGCGATGCTCCGGTATCAAACAACACTTTAGCTGAAAAAGAGTTTACACGGAATGTATCGAGAACAACGTCAGGAGCTTCCTCAGCTTTGTCAATCTTGACATGATTCACCCTTTCGGTCCTCCCGACAGGCCTGTTGTTGGAGTTGAAGGCCTTATGCGGGGGAGCGCGCACCATTGCCTGGTTTGTGTTAGGGCGAGGTGGTGGTGGAGGTAGCTGCCTCTGCGTGCACTTGTCGGCGTAGTGTCCCGTCTGCTTGCACTTGAAGCAAGTGACGACACGAGGAGGACCTGGCCTTGGCTGCCCCATCAAACCCCTTGGATCATGCATCTGAGCTAGGTTGGGTGGGCGGGGAGCGAAGCCTGGAGAAGTTTGGGCGTATGGAGCCCGAGTGACAGCACCATTTGGCACCCAGATGCGGCGCTTCTGCGGAGGGGTGGTCATGTTGGAGGAGGAACCACCCTTACGCGAGTGCTTGCGAGACTCCTCGAACGCCTTGCGCCCATTTTCTTCATTGAGCGTGGTGTTAACGAGCTCCTCGAAGTCTTTGGTCTTGACATTGGTGAGGGCATACTTGAGCTTCGGGTTAAAACCTCTACGGAACCTTGCCATCTTCTTGGCTTCAGTGGACACCTCGTCTCCAGCGTATCGAGCGAGGCGATTGAACTCACTCTGATAGCTGATGACGTCCAGCTTGCCTTGCTTGAGAGAGCAAAAATCTTCACGCATCCTTTCCATGAGACCATCTGGAATGTGGTGCTTCAGGAAAGCTTCCTTGAAACAACCCCAGGTGATTGGCATGCCAGCTCTCATGGCCTGGTAGTTTTCCCACCACGAAGCTGCCTGACCCTTGAGCAGATAGGAGGCATACTTGACCTTGTCTTCCTCAGCTACGTGTGCAATCTCCAGAGCCCTGGCTATCTCACGGATCCAGTCATCCGCGTCCAGAGGCTCGCGTGTGGCCACGAAAGCTCTTGGGCCCAGACTGAGGAACTCCTTGATGCTGACTCGTGGAGCAGTCTGGTTGATGTGCTGATTAGCCTGAAACTGAGCCATCTGCGTCATCACTTGGGTCATCTGAGTCAACAGCTCCGCGATTGGCGGTGGCTCAGGCGTGTTGTTCCTTGTTGGAGGCATCCTGAATGGAAATGTATTTTAGCACAACAATAGGAAGGGATAGACTTGGCAACCGAAAGAGAGATTATCCCGACGCATGAATAGATAACCAACAGGTACATCATAAGTTCAAATACATCAGAATATCCAACACACCATAAATGGTTCGAATGCCAAAGGATAACTAAACATAGCTAGGAATGGATACATCGGTACTCCCATGCTCATCACGCAGGACGGCGGCTAGGAGTACGGCGAGAGGTACGGTGAGGAGCACGCCCACGAAAGTATGTGGAACGACGATCCACGTAGATCGGACGTGCTCTGAGAGCGACTCTAGGCGTGGTGAAGTACGTAGCGTCGACTCCCTGTGCTCCAAAGCGTGGAATCCCAGTGTAACCAGTACCAAGGTTGAGGAGTGGACCTCTGATCGGCTCGTAACCTCCAGCATCTGGCAGACGACGCCCAAATGGCTGATCGAAACGTGCAAAGCGCTCGTCTCCAACAAAGTCTGTGGTGTAAGTCGCCAGACGAGTCAAAGCAAGGTAGAGCTGCTCCCTGACTGAAGCCAACTCCTGAGATAGTGTGTTGGCAACTGCGTCACTGTGTTTCACAAACTGAGCGGTGGTGTGCAGCCTGAAGCTATCATGCTCGAAAACATCCAAGTTGTCGTAGAGAGTGAAGTGAGCTCCCTCCGAAGTGATGTAACCACGGGGGATGTGGCGATAGATAGAATCGTCAAATCCCCAGTAGTCAGCACGAAGGACGGTGATACTCACATAAGCTGCCTGCTGCACAGCCATATCCACTATGGAACCCACTGCCTCGTAGCGGTGGACTACGCTCCTGCCATCATCTAACAGAATGTAGACGATAGCCTGGTAGTAGGTCTGCTCAAACTCTCGCTGGTGCTCGTAGACCTGGTACTCTGGTGCCCCATTGAACCCCAGATAAGTGACCATGTCTCTCAGCATCTCCGGATAACCGGCGGTGCTCTCGCAACGAGTCAGACGAACCACCTACGGGTAGAACCTAAGATCCATCTGCAGATGATTGGGGAACTTTTGATTAGACGCCGGTAGAAGAACTGAAGTGGAAAACAACAACAAGGTTTCAACGGACGAAAAGGATGTTGAGAAGAACAGGATATCGAAGCAACATTCGGGAAACATGAGACCAAAACTCCTGAGGTACTACGGAAAAAACCCATCCGGGCTTCTAAAGGATCAATATCTACTGCTTAAGGAATAGAGGATCTGCTTCCGGGGCTTACACGCCTCCGTTCTCAATCGTGAGTAGGCAACATGATAATTCATGTCACAACCACCTCCATTCCTATGGTCTAGTAGATATAACCATCCTAGAGAAACCAGGATACGTGAAATCCTAACTTGAAAGTTTAGATGAGAAGGGAAAACAACGTTGCACTTCCTTACCAGATAAAGGGAGGGTGGGTGGGGAAAGAAGAAAAAGAACAGAATTCCTACTCTCACGTTTCATTTTTCCTATATAGCTACAAAATAGTTTCTAGACTCAACTACGACCAGTAAAAGGGATCCTACAGGCAGACAGGCTCTGATACCATTTGTCGCACCCGGACTTCTATAGGATACTCACCGGGCCGTTGAATAGTAGACGATTGGATTACGGGGCCTACCTGCACCCGCATCCTCTTACGAGTAGGCCAACACATATAGTGTGACAACCAATCTCTACTATCCACCGTTGATGTAAACCATCCCATAGAGATCAGGATACTACCATTGACGTACTTCATACCATACACACATGGTACGTCAACGGCGTTTAACAAAATGATAGCACAACAGATCTCTAAGACACAAAAGACGGAAATAAGTTGCAAATGGCTCTCACTAGAGCAGAGATAGCAAATACAATCATCCAGAGGACACGTGTCCCAACATATCATCATTACATCACAGCGGAAGCATTCAAAAGGTCTGAGTACAGACAAATCCAAATAGGCCTAAGAGTCCGGGAATGAAAGGAAAACGGAGCCCATCCACGTAGTCTCGGATCCTGCCCGGGTCCGCTATCTACTCGTCAACAGCCTCGTCGTACTCCATGTAGTAGCCTCCATGGGGATTCTCGGAACCGTAGTCTGCAGAACACGCAGACCCATAGGGGTCAGTATAGACAAGTACTGGCAAGCAAGACTCACAATTCACCAAAGTGTACCCGGCAACACCAGGTACAAATGCTTTAGGTTCAACGGAAGAATAGGTGATACAAAAGTTGCTGCAGCGGGCTGCACTAACCAACTACAGAGACATGCTACAACTTCCGGCTAACAGAAAGAAGATAAGATCGCGTATCGTAACCAACTATTACTAGCCACCAAACAAACCCATCCAATGTTACCCCCTACTAAGGAAGCAACCCAAGGATAACTCACACAGTTGGATTAGTGATGTTCAAATTGTTGTGTCAATAATCCTATTAGTAGTCAACATTAGCATTAGTTAGGTGTAAGTTGTTCTGAGTACTTGTTAGCCAGCACTTTCACCAAGTCATCCATAACCGCGGACAACACGGCTTCTCGAGAAGATTTAACCCTGCAGGGATGCACCAATGTAGCCGTACACGTAAGAATAACCCGCCAGATGGAAATGCACTTCCACCAAGCGAGGCACTCAACACAACCCAACTCTTCTTCGCATCAAGCCCAAAGCACCTTGAGCGCACGGCTAATCGAGCCCCACGAAGAAAAGGGGACACTCATAGCACTCTAAGAACGTGTCTCCCTAAATGCCGACTACAAAAGTTCCACCCTGGCGCCAAGGGTTCGCACCTGCATATGCATGCGGCAAATGGAAAACCCGAACTAAATGAGGCGATTTGTACGAGATGCGAATCGAATCAAATTGAGGGGGGCGCCCATACACGCTTCCCACATGCGGTTAGTGCGCTCGTCATGGATCAGTAGACAAGACCCTTTTCCTAATTAGGGTCGACACTAGCAGGCCTCAAAACCACGCCGGGCCTGCTGCCAGTGCCTTATCATCAAATTATTATTACCCAAAACATTAACAGGTTGTGGTTTAAACATCGAGCCCATAGAACATAATAAAATATGGTAAAAGAAGTAACGGACAACAGACTCGAGCACAAGCAACCCTAAGCATGCTAGTAAGACACAGGCAACAAGCAAGGGGTTATAGGTGTGGGGGTGAGGCAATATCAGGGTTATAGGATAACATGTGATAGGACCGGGACACAAGCAACGATTCATAAGGCTAGCAGAAATAGACAACGGAAAGTATCGGTATCCAGTGTGGAAAGGAACACAATGGTTCATGTGAGTGAATACTTTCCTGCAAACTCAGTAGCCTGGTACTGAGCTAACTCCTCAGAAGTAGTATCGTAAACCTCGTCTGTCTCAACGTCATCATCTATTCGAGAAGAAGCAAACAAACAACGCAGAGAGACAAACAATCAATAACATGGCATAATGCACAATCATGGGATGATGCATGGCAATTTAATTGATGCATCAAAATAAACTAGTTGACAATATAACATGTTTAAATGGACCCATATGCAATTTGGATTGCATATGGAAAGCCCATGAATTTAAGGTGGGATTAAATGATCTACAACTAATCATCATGTGAAAGTGGATTATCATGACGCATGGATGATGAAGACAATAAGAAGACAACATTAGGTTTCAATTTGATATGTTGTTTACCAAGTTTGGAATTTTATTTATTAAGTTAAGAAATTTTGGTTTCTTAAATGAGTTACACAAGCATTTGTTGTTTTCGCCAAGTTTAATTGTTCAAACAGATCACAAAGTTCATATTTGGAAAGAACACAAAATTTTAGGTGGAATGCATGTTTCATTTGTTGAGAAAGGAATTAAAATGAATTACTTATGAATTAAACAAGATTAAACAAGATTTAAATGGATTTAAACAAGTATTAATATTATTTGAATTTTATTTGTTCAAGGCATTAAATAAAATTCATATTTGAAAATATTATGTTTTTCTGGTTTGAAAACATATTTTATATGTCCCAAAAGAAATTAATTTGACCAAGTTATGAATTTAGCAATATTAAATGATTTAAACAAGGTTTAAATTATTTAACCAATTTTAATTATTCAAAACATGAAACAAAGTTTATATTTGTAAAGAGGGTTTAATTTAGCATGGAAAACATATTTAATATGTGACATTTGAATTAAGTTTGAATTAGTTATGCATTTAATTAAATTTGTAATGAGTTGTTTAAATTTGAATTTAGCAAACCTTTGCTATGTTCAAAACAGAAAACAAATGATTTAAATAGGTAGAGAATTAAATTTGGTTCAGTATACATATTTTATTTGTATTATTTGGAGTTGGAATTCAAAAGTTATTTGTATTTCAATTACAGGGGCTATTTTGTAATTAGCAAGGACTTAAATTAAAAAGAAATGGGCAGAAACTAATTACACCTCGCAGTGGCCTAGCCCAGGCCACTGACAGAGGGGGCCCTGGGCCACGGTGGCCCGCGTGTGTGCGCGTGGCTGCAGTGACGCTGACAGGGAGGCCCACCTGTCAGCGCTCGCGGTGCAAAAATTGGGTGTTTATTCCGCAAAGGGTAGGGATCGAACCCTCCACCCCGTGAGCGAGAGTGCAGCGCGCTGCCACTGCGGTACTGAACTTTTCTTGTCAGGTAAGGGGACGGTGGGAGGATTACCTTCACTTAGCGTCAGTTAACTGAAACTGATGAGTTCAGATTCTGAACATTCGACAGAGGGGAACGGCCGCCGGCGGTGACTGCGTGCTTGCCGTGCTGCTTGCCGTGGTTGCGTGCGTGTGCGTGTGGTGAGCGTGCGCACTCGTGCAGAGAGGAGATAGAGAGGGGAAGGTGGAGGTGATGCTCACCTCCGATGACGAGGAAGCAGCGGCTCGGTGGAGCTGCGGTGGTGGTGGCCGACGACAGGGTTGGAGACGGCCGCGGCGATGCAGTGGGTCTCCGCCACCGCGGCGTGGTCGAGGAGGAAGAAGACGTAGCGGGGAGCTGATCCCCGTACCTTGTCTACGTGGAGGAGGTCCATGTCTCGGCGATCACCGGAGAGGAACGAGGTGGTGGTGCTCGGGTTTCAGAGAGAGGAGCGGGGCGGAGAGAAGGGGAAAACGGCGGCGGCAGTCGAGGGAGAGGTGGAGGGAGGTCTAGGGCTAGGGGAGGAACCCTAGGGTGAGCTTAAGAGGAGGGGGAGGAGGAGCTCGGCCGTTCCCTGCTTCTCTGCATCGACGTGGACATTGCGGATGGCCTGCCGTACGAAGGTAGGTGGCGAGGGGGGTAGCAGGCCGTGGTGGTGGGCTGGGCCTGCTGCCCACTGGCCTGTCTATCCCCTCTGAACGTTTTCTTTTTTATTTTTTCTGTTTGTTTTTTTTTTTGCTGAAAAGGAAAAGGAGAAAAAGAGTGGGTTTTGGGTTTAGAAAAAATTAGGAAAAAAATTGTATATGTTGTTTATTGTAACAGCACCCATTTGCCAACTTTTGTTTTCCAAAAAATTTAAAATATGTTGCTGTTTGTATTTTATTTGAATTTTGATTGAATTTGATATTAAATGAAACATTGAAAGCCATAATTTAAATAGTTTGAACCTCCAAGTTATTGGGAACCATTTGATGTTTTGATTTGATTAATTTTATTTGAAAATTGTAACATAACAAGTATGAAACAAAGATTTGAATTTTTGGTTTGAAATTCAAATAGAAAACAAGGGAAAACAAATGAAAACAATTGGAAAACAAATGCAATGATTAAGATGCCATGATGCAAAACATAAAATAACAGAAAGCAAACATTCTAAAGGTTGTTTTCATACTTGGGATGTTACCACGCAGGCACAATTCGGGTTAACATTGAGTATTTTGAAAGATCATTGGGAAATAGATAAGACGGAAATATGCTTAATACTAAACATGTAGAAAACATACATGTACGAATTCCGACAACTTTATTTCATGATCTCAAAGATGTTTACATAGAAATTGAAGTAAGTATAGAAGGGACATAACTGCTGGATGGTCCAGGGTCTTTTGGTCTGTCCTAGTTCGTCATCTATCTTTCTCTTTCTTTTGCGATTCGGCCTTTCGAGATCATCTTCCGTGTCTCGAATATCTACAAGATAGTATGATCCATTTTTTCATAGCCTTGCTGATGACGAATGGTCCTTCCCAAACTGGGGCCAATTTGTGCTTTCTTTGTTGTACCAATATTAGCACCAAGTCACCTTCTTTAAAAGAACGATGCCTGATTTTCCGACTATGGTAACTCCGTAAACCTTGCTGATAAATGGAAGATCTTTGAAGCACAAGTTCTCGTTCTTCTTCTAGGAGATCGACGGCATCCTGTCGTGCGCTTTCGGCATCCGAGTTATCGAAAGCCTGCACTCTTGGGCTATCATGGATCATGTCTATTGGAAGGACTGCTTCCGCGCCGTAAACTAGGGAAAATGGGGTTTGCCCTGTAGACCTGTTTTGCGTAGTTCGAATACTCGAAAGCAGAGAGGGTAATTCTTCCACCCATGCTCCAGCTGCTCTATGAAGAGGAGATTCGAGCCTTGAGCGTATTCCTTGAAGGATTGAGATGGTCATTCTTTCAACCTGTCCATTGGATTGCGGGTGTGCCACAGATGCAAGATCTAGGCGTATTCCCGTTTGTCGGTAATATTTTGCCAACTCTCCAATAGAGAAATTTATCCTGCTGTCGGTGATTATGCTGTGTGGAACGCCGTATCTCATGACTACGTCAATGACGAAATTTCTGGCAGTCACACCGTCAAGCTTTTTGATGGGTTTTGCCTCCACCCACTTGGTATACTTATCTACTGCAACGAGTAGACGTGTAAGTCCACCTCTTGCAGTTTTGAATGTTCCCATCATATCTAGCCCCCAGACCTCAAACGGCCATGTGATAGGGATAGTCTTGAGTGCTTGGGCTGGCATATTCGTCTGCTTGGCGTAATACTGACATCCGGTACATGTATTGACTATGTGTTCGGCGTCTGTCTTGGCTGTTAGCCAGAAAAACCCTGCACGGAATGCTTTCTTAACTATGCTTTTTGATTGAGCATGATGTCCGCAATCTCCAGCATGGATTTCTTGCAGAATTTCTTGGCCTTCTTCTGGCGAAATACATCGCAGAAAAATTCCGGTAGTACTGCGTTTATACAGGCAACCATTGATTACCGTGTATCCTTTACATCGATGTTTTATTTGTCTTTGCAAGACCTCATCTGCTCCATCCGAGTATTTCTGATCTACTAAGAAGTTTAGATAGGGAATTGTCCAACCGGGTTAACGAGCAGAAATTTGATTGACTCGGAAACGAGAGGATAGTCGAAATCTCCACCTTTTATGGATGGTTTATGCAAATGCTGGACAAACACATATGGTGGTAGGGTTTTCATTCTTTCCGAGCCCATGCGGGCTAATGCGTCCGTGTTCCAGTTTTCTTTCCTTTTGACGTGAAGTCCTTCAAATCCCAGGAAGCAAATTGCAAACTCGTCGACAGTTCTTCGATATTCGTCCATGATGGTGCTTTTAGCATCCCATGTTTGGTTGAGCTGATGTTGTACCAAATCTGAGTCACCATAGCATAAGATGCGTTTGACACCTATTTCTTTTGCGATGCGCAAGACATGAAGCAAAGCTTCGTATTCTGCCACATTATTGCTGCGTTGAAGTGTATTTGTAATACATACTCCATTGTGTCTCCCTTTGGGGATTTTAGGACTACACCAACTTGTGACGCCCCGAGATCGGGCACTATGCAGATTTCAGCATTCCCGCCAAATCCGCATAATAACCGATTCCAGGTTGCCATTTATGATAACATTACAATAGTTCACGAATAATCCACAATTACAACAGAAACAGACATATACAAGATGACTCAAACGAGCCGGGGTTACAACTGATACAATACAAAAGATCCAAATAACAGCGGAAGAAACAAACGTCCGTCTACGGACAAGATCCAAATTGGACTAAGAGTCCTGAAGATAACCGAAGGCGTCCAATCCCTGCCCAGGCCAAGCCGGAGGGATTCCCAAGCTAACGTCGTCAGACTTCAAACCTGTTGACTGCAATTTGGAATTTGCAGCCACGAAAGAGATTCGTGGGTCAGTACGGTTAAGTACTGGCAAGGGGGATAAAGCCCATACTCACAAGTTACCGGCGTAGCCAGTCATCACAAGATACAAATACTTTAGGATCAACGGAGAGGAAGGGGTTATTGCAAATAAGCGACAACAGGCTGCACTAACCAACTACAGAGTTTCTATTACTTCTGACTAACAGAAAAGGAGATAAGATCGAGTGATAGTAACCAACTGAAAGATAACTTCAAACAAACCCATCATGGATCTCGCCCCTTATCCAAAGAAGCAATCCGAGGATAACTCACACCGTGGTATTAAAGATGAGTCAAGTTATTGTGTGAATAACCTATTACTAGTCAAGTTATTAATCATTGGGTGAAACATGATTGATCATTATGTTGAAGTTGTCCTGAGTACTTGTTAGCCAGTACTTTCACCAAGTAATCCATAACCGCAGAAAACACGGCTTCTCGAGAAGATTTACCCTGCAGGGGTGCACCATAGTAACCACACTCATGAATATCCCGCCAGATGGAATGCCTCCCACCAAGCGGGGCACTCAACACAATCCAACCCTTCTTCGCATCAAGCCCAAAGAACCTTGGGCGCACGGCTAATCGAGCCCAGAAGAAAATGGACCCTCATAGCACTCTAAGAACGTGTCCCCCTATATGCCGACTACGAAAGTTCCACCCGGGTACCAAGGGCTCGCAAGATCATGCATGCAGCAAATGGAAAACCCGAACTAAATGAGGCGATTTGGACGAGATGCGAATCGGGTCAAACTGAGGGGGAGCCCATACTCCCCAAATGCGGGTAGTGCGCTCATCATGGATCGGTAGACAAGACCCTTTTCCTATTAGGGTCGACACTAGCGGGCCTCAAAACCTCAAAGGGCCTCCCGCCGGTGCCTTATCATCAAATTATTATTATTATTACCATTAGCAATTAACAGGTTTGATTGATTCACATCGAGCCCCCAGAACATAATTAAGTAATAACAGAAAGTAACGGGTAACAGACTCGAGCAAAACAACCTAAGCAAGATAGTAAGACACAGGCTCAAGCAAAGGTTATAGGAGGGGAGGGGAGGCAATATCAGTGGTTAAAGGATTCATGTGATAGGTTCGTAACAGAAACAACTACTACTAAGGCTAGCAGAAAAGATTCAACGGGAAGAATCGGTAACAAGTGATGAAAGGCAGCCATATGGCATGCAAGTGAGTATACTTGCCTGAGATCCCGCAAGGTAGCAGAACTTGTCGTTGCTCACATCATCTCAACGTCCTATCCGGGAAGAAGCAACGAACTAAAAGAAACACCGGATGCATCAATTACTACTACGGCAAAAGATCCAGCATGAACAAGGTATGGATGCATGTCATGTTTAATAGATGCACCAAAGTAAGCTAGTGGATATGATACACAAGTTTAAATGGATTCCATATGCAAAGATTGCATATGGCAAACCCATGCCTTATAGTTGAATTAATTGTTCTAACACTAAGCATCATGTGTAAGTGAGTTAGAATGATGCATGCATGATGAAGAACACGAAGATAACAATTTAGATGCAATTAGAATGATAGTTAACCAATTAAGAAAACATTTATCAAGTTTGGAAAATTGGTTACTTAATGGTGTTGAGCAAGTAGGGGTGGTTATCAGCAAGTTAAAGTGTGCAAAACAAATAACAAAGTTGATATTTGAAAAGGTTATCAAATTTTAGTTGGATTACATGTTTCACATTTTGAAATTGGACTTTGGATTATTTAATTATGAATTAAACAATATTAAACAAGTTTTAATTGAATTAAACAAGATTCAAATTGTTTAAGCAATTTTAATTATTCAAAACAGAAAACAAAAATTATATTTGGATAGGTTATTTAAAATGGTATTGAAAACATATTTTATTTGCATTCTTTGGATTTATAAATAATTAGTTATGGATTTTAGAAATTAGCATTTGAAATATTTAAGTTTGAATTTTAAATACATTTGAAATTTCCAAAACAGAACACAAATTGGATATTTGGAAAGATTAGGAAATTTGGATCAGAATAGATATAAAGTTTGTGTTTGTTGGATTTATAAAATAAAAGATATTGAATTTCAAAGTTTCTATTCAAATCTGTTTATTAAAAAGGAATTTGTAATTTTAGAATTGCGCAGAAATCTTTTGTTACTCAGGTGGCAGCTAGCCACTGCCTCTGCCCGTGGGCCTAGCCAACGTGGCGCTGAGTAAGCGCTTGCGTGGCCACAGAGGTCACTGACAGTGGGCCTCGCTGCGGAAGAAAAAGATCAAAAAAATTTGGGGCGCTCAGGCCTCGAACCCGCGATCGATGCAGCGCGCGGATGGAACAGCACCAATGCGCTGTGCGAAGGTTTCGTGACAGTGTACGGGTGCGTTTGTTTTTCAGGCAAAAAGGCAAAGCCTTGAGCTCTTGCTGTCAACTGACGAAACTGAACTCATTTGTCCGTCTAGCAGATACTGCAGAGACGGTAGCGACGCGGCGGCGCTCGCCGGAGTGCGTGTGCTTGCTGGGCGTTGCGTGACCAAGCGTGCAGGGTGATGTGCAGGAATAGAGCAGAGAGGGACAGAGAAGCAGGGCTCACCGTGGTGTGGTCGAAGCCTACGACCGAGATGGTGCAGACGAACGGAGGTGGCCGGGGGGGCGATGTCGTGGAAGCGGGCGGCGAATCCATGGCGCCTCGGGTCCCTCCCTGGACACGAGGGGGCAGCCCGGACCGCGGAGGGTCCATTCCTGCTGCTCCACGGCGGAAACGGGGTGCTCCCGGCGGCGGCCCTCGCCGGTTTCAGAGAGGGTGCAGCGAACGAGCAAAAATTCAGAAACGAGCGGCGACAAGGAGTAGGGGAAAAGGTCGGGAGATGGCCGGAATCGGCCGAGGGGATCACCTGGAGGATTGGGGAGAGGTTGGTCCAGCTCGAGGTCGACCAAAGGCGTCGAATTTCGGCGGCGATGACGTCTGGTCGGGGCGGAACAGAGAAGGTCGACGAGGCCCTGGAGTGGCTCGGCTTCACTTCTCCGTGGCAGAGGAAAAAGGGCGTCGAGGAGCAGCTGTTGGTACCCTCGAACGGTCCCGGAGATACTGGTGACGGTGGGTCGACGGTGAGGCAGTTGGGGACGGCGAGCTCGCGCGGTTGCAGAGAAGAAAAGGAGGCGCCGCGGCGGGGGGAGAGGGTAGGACTAGGCTTAGGGGTGTCTAGGGTTCGAGGGAGGGAACCCTAGGGGTTTTTGTAGGGAGCTCGGGCGTCGGAGGGCCGTCCATGGATGCCTTCCGCCGACGTGGAGGCTCCGATTGTCTGCCGTACGCGAGGAAGAGGAAGCACAGCGGAGCGAAACGGTACGAGCTTGAGTTGGGCTGGGCCGCGCGCGAAAGGGTGGGCTGGCGGTGGAAAGTTAGGTGTTGCGCTGTCTTTTATTTATTTTTTTGTTTCTCCTGTTTTTTTTTTTTTTTGCTGAAAAGGTTTTGAAAGGAATTTGTTAAGGGTTTGGTTATCAAAAATTTCAGAAAAATTAGTTTAAGTTAATTAGGTAAAAAGAAACCAAATTGCAAGATTGGATTTCAGAAATTTGATATTTAAAAGATGTTTGCATTTGAAACCAATTTGGGATATTCAATATTAACAAACCATTATGAAAACATGCCTTTAAATAGGGTTACCCCTAAGATTTAATTTGATTGAAAATTAGTTGATTGGCTTGTTAAGTTATGAATTCAATAGTGGTTATGTTTGAGGCATTTTGATTAGAAGATGGAGGTGATTTAATTAATTGATTGAAAAATAGTTGTTTGAATTAAACCCAACAAGTTGATGAATGACTTGATTTGAATTTTTGAGTTAGTCATTAGGGTTTGTTAACAACAGGGACAAGTTTATTTAGCAGACAATTTGTTTAAAACAATGTTCAAACTAATGAAAACAAATGAGTGGTTTAGTTTGCAATTTTGAAATTGGAAATTTTTGAGCAAGGGTGAAAGTTTAAATTGTGTTGAAATTTTCAGTTGTGATGCAAACATGGTGCAATGCAATGTGATGCATATGATGCAAGCAAACAAACAGGTAACACCCCAGGTGTTACACAACTCTAGCGCCTTCCTTCATCTTGGATCCATCAAAGTGCAAAACCCAGTATTCCGACTCCGGCATTGGTGTGTTTTCCATTGCTTCTGTCCAATCAGCGACGAAATCTGCCAACACATGGGATTTTATTGCCGTCCGGGGTTGGTACTTAATGTCGAACGCAGCCAACTCGATGCCCCATTTGGCTACTTGGCATGTTGCATCCTCATTGTTGATTATATCCCCTAGTGGTGCTTTGCACTCCTTGGAAGTAATGACGGAGTTTTTGAGATGCGAAAATTACGCCATATGCCAGTTTTTGATAGTGTGGGTATCTTTGCTTGGACTCGGAAAAAACTTCACTTACATAATACACCAGATGTTGATCTGGTATGCTTTGCTCGTCTTTCCGCCTTTCCATAACTATCACTGTGCTGATAACCCTATTTGTTGCTGTGAGGTACAATAACATAGGTTCTTCGTATTTTGGTGATGCCAAAATCGAAGCTTTCATCAAGGTTTCTTTTAACTAAGTTAATGCTGCATCTTCCTCTTCTGTCCACACAAATTTGTCGGATTTGTTTAACAATTTTTATAATGGCAGAGCTTTATCTCCTAGCTGGCTTATAAACCTGCAGCGGCAGCTGCAGAACCCGTCAATCTTTGTACATCTTTTAAGCACGTAGGCATTGAGATGTTTAGGATTGCCTTGATATTTTCCGGGTTTACTTCGATTCCTCTGTGAGAAACGATGAAACCCGGAAGTTTTCCTGAAGGAACTCCGAATACGCACTTCAATGGATTCAACTTCATTTTATAAGTGAGCAAATTTTCGAAGGTTTCTCGCAAATCTTCAAGGAGCGTGTCCTTTTCCTTGGAAACGACGGCAATGTCGTCCACGTAAACATGAACATTTTTGCCAATCTAACTATGCAAACATCGTTGCATGCAACACTGTTAAGTTGCACCTGCGTTCTTAAGGCCAAAAGGCATGGTTATGTAGTAGTACGTTTCGTACGGGGTTATGAAGGAGGTTTTGATTTGGTCTTCTTCGTTCATACGTATTTGATGGTACGCGGAATAAGCCTCCAAAAAGCATAAAAGCTCAGAGCCAGCGGTGGCATCAATTATTTGATCGATTCACAGTAATGCAAATATATCTTTTGGACACAATTTGTTCAGGCCGGTGTAATCTATACACATCCTAAGAATAGTACTATCTTTCTTCGGGACTAGTACTGGGTTTGCAGACCATACAGTATGTATAACTTCCTGGATAAAATCAGCTGCCAATAGCCAGATAATCTCCTTGCCAATAGCCTTCCTTCTTCTTCCGTCAAATCTACGGAGACCTTGTTTGACGGCTTTAGATCCTGGAATCACCTTGTGTTGGTGCTTAGCAAGTTCCCTGGGTACGCCTGGCATGTCAGCTGGACACCATGCAAAAATATCCATGTTCTCATGGAGGAACCTGATGAGCTCGCTTTCCTATTTATCGGTCATTCCAGTTCCCACGACAAACTTTGTCTGATCTTTGGGATCTAGGATAACATGTCTTGTATTCTTAGAAGCTTTGAAGCTGTCTGTCAGCTTCCGGCTTTCTTTTCCTGCCGGCATTTCTGTCGTCGATACTTCTTTTGCCAGCCCCTTTAGTTCTTCCTTTGCTATCACCTTTTCTGCGCAAAGGGCATTTTCTTTTTCCAGCTCATTGGCCAATTTGAAGTCTCCCTTTATGGTGATTACTCCTCCTTTTGGCCCTGGCATCTTCAGCTTGTTATAGATATAACATGATCTTGCCATGAATTTGGCGGAAGCTGGACGTCCGAGTATTTCGTGATACACACTTTCGAACGGCACAACCTCGAAGGAGACTTTTTCCTGACAGAAATGTTCTTTCTCTCCAAAGGTTACATCTAGGGAAATTTCTCCTGGGAATCGTGCTTCCCTACCAGGAACGATGCCGTGAAAACGTATGTTGTTATGATTGAACTGGGTCTCGGAGATTCGCAGATGCTTCAAGGTATCCAGGTACATCATGTTGATGCTAGATCCTCCATCCATCAGCACTCTTTTTAGCCTAGTGTTTTGAACAATAGGACTTACAACTAGAGCTTGCGTGCCGGGTTCTGGGATATTTCCGGGATGACCATACTGATCCCAGGTAATTGGTGTATTTGAGTACTTCACGAATTTCGGGGTTGGTGGGACAACCGTGTTTATTTCTCGAAGTGTTCTCTTTGCCACCTTTGCTGAGGGAGTTGCCAGGAAAGTTAATTAGATTGCACTCTCCATCAGCTCTCGGAATCTTAGGCTCGCCTTTTCGTTGTTGTTCCTGGATTTTTTCATCAGTGTCTGATACACTGTCTTCTTTTTCAGCTTCTGGCTTTTTCTTGGAGAATTTCCTCTTGAACTCTTCCCTTTGCTTCCGGATCCTGCACTGCCTTTCATATGCTTTTTGAGCCGGCATTGTGCGTTAGTATGGGCGGGTTTCCCAAATTGCGAATGGTGGACACAGTTTTCCGACTTGATTCTTTCCCACTCTTCCTTTGTGTACGCGATCAGTTATGTGGTTCGTCCTTTCCATTTTCTCCCATTTTCTCTTCTAAAGGCTATGTTAACTTCTTTGGGCTTTTGTTGTGCTTCTGAAATTGCTTTTTTCTCAGGACGAGGGGTCTTTTTGGATTGAATCAAAGTGTCGATATTTCCACCTCTCGCTCTGATGTCGTGTTCGGCCGCTGCGTGCTCATTTGCGGTTGTAATCATAGATCCGAGATCTTTGTGCTTTTTTGAACCAATCATGAACGGTACGAGTCCATGTTTTAAGCCATTGACGAAAGCATGCATTGCTTGTATGTCAGTTACTCTAGAGCAGTTGTTCTTCATTGCAGTCCACCTTGAGATGAAGTCCACGTAGGGCTCATCTTCAAACTAGGTGCAGCGGTTTAACTGGTTGATGTTGTTGGGGCATTTGTACGTTCCCCGAAAATGCTGAGTAAAAACTCTAGCCATATCATCCTAACTATCAACAGTTCTTGACGGAAGCCCGTTGATCCAATCTCTGGCTCCATCCAGTTACATAAGGGGTGGAATTTTACTGCCTCTAAGTCTGTCCCATTGTTAATTTGGAGGGCTGTGTAATTGTCTGAGAGCTAGGTATCTGGGTTTGTGCTACCGGTATTTTTTTTATATGTTGGACCAACTTTGGCGAAGCCATAATGTAGAGTTATTCTTCGAATCCTGTCAGTGAAACACTTAGGTCTGAAGTATAGATCATCTCTTTTTGCTCTATCGACGTGTGTGGAGTATCTACCGGCTGAATGGATAGAATGGGATCTACTCCTTTCTTTTCCATTGTTGCGCGGGAACGCGCTTTTCCGGGATTGTCAATATTTCCTCCGTCATCATGCCCTTTGGGATAAGGTGGAGTTCTACTCATGTGTCTTTCCTTATTCCTAGGGGGTGTACGGGATCTATCAAGCCTGTGAGGAATGTCATGTATTCCGGCTTTTTCTCCATGGCGTCTTGGAGGCGGCATTGCTTTTTCGTCCTTCCGGTTTTGTTCTTCCCGATCTCGGGGATTAATTCCATCTTTCGGCAGATGGGATCCGGTTCTGGACGCTGCATCCTTATTATCGGGATTTTTCTTGTCCTTTCTCGGATCTCCTTTCTTCTCTTTCGAATTACTCGAATCTCAAGGTTCTTCAGGTCCAGGTGCTCCAGCGGCGCATGTAGCTGTTTTCCATAGGGCTGAGTCGTCATGCAACTTCCCTGATCTTGCTTGTCCTCGCTGTTGCTGTTGCAATGCCTTTCCTAAGAAAGCATACACCCCTTGAAGTTTTTAGCCATTGGAGTACATGTCATTATTGAGGATGGCGAACGCGGCTTCCGCGTTTTCTACTGCGGTTTTGTATATGGGTTCGCCCCTGGCGCCCGTGCCCTTTACTTGCTTTTGCCAGGCCGGGTTTTCAAACCGTTCCTTTGGCGGCAGTACTTCCGGTTTTGCGATTCCGGGTAACCGTGTAGGTTTAATGCCAGATCTATTCCTTCTCTCGTACTCCTCGATTTCTTCCTACTTCAACTTAATGTCAGCTTGGGTTTTTTGGAGATGTTCCCGAGTTCTGAATAGATGTTGTTGTTGCCTTTGGAGAGCTTGTCTCCTGGCTACCAGCAATTCAGGAGGTTCGTGGGGTCCAACTGGTGTTTGAAGTAGATTATGTTCGTCTTGTTCTGACATTGGCGGCACAGAGATTTTCTTCGTTTTCTTCTCCGTGGGCTTAACTCCACTTCCTCCTCCTGCTTCGAGGTTTTCGCTGGCTGGATCAGCCAGTTTTTCTTACGGAGTATGTACTAGAGTTTCTTGGAAGCTTTGTGTCTTTTCTTGGAGGAGGGAGGTTTTTTAAAAAGTTCATCCTCTGTCAATTCCTTGACATCCGGGTATGTTGGAGTGGTTTCCCCCTCCTCTCTCTCCTCATCTGGCGGAGGTGTTTTAGGGCTTTTCGGACTTTCGGCATCCGTGTTTTCAGCCGGTTTTGCCATTAGTACTTCGTGGAATCCCTCTTGAAGAGATTTGACCTTTCTTTCGAAAGCATCTTCGTCTTCATCTTCGGAATCGAATTCGTCTGATCCGGGTTCTGATTCCAATCTCGCCTCAATGGCGGCTAATACGGAATCAGCTTCCAAGTTCGTCGTCATATTGACGGATGTCGGATCTTCCACCTCTTTTGTGGGGTTGTTGTCTTCTGCCTCTTCCACGGGGTTGCTCTCATCCGTGTTTTCGGCGATCTCGGATTTAACCATACCAATAAAGTGCGATTCAGCATGATATTGGCGATCTGAGCAAAATCCGGCGTCATAGTCTTCTTCGACTGGGTATAGGGCGGGTGGGATAAATTTGCTTCACCACAGAATCCCATTGCTTCTGCAGGTAATCCGATAAAGATGTTTGTAGATCCAATCGGTAAAATGTAGGCACTTACCAGATGATTCCGTGCTGGCATGTACGATCCGTTGTCGAGAAAGCGCTCGACGTCGTTGTCGAATTCTAGGCTTCCGACAGTTATGGTACTGCCAATACCGCCGAGTATCCCCGATCGAAACATAACACCTGACGTCGTTGGCCCCACGGTGGGCGCCAACTGTCGATACATCGTAGTAGAATTCATAGACGGGGGTGCCATGATACTAATGATAGAGATGTGGGGGGACGTGGTAGTATGACGATCAAGGACACCAAAGTTTTACCAAGGTTCGGTACGACGCAACTAGGCGGCGTTCCTACTCCTGCAATCTCACTAAATCACGGCTGAAGCCTGAAGTATACAAAGTACAATGTGAGTTGGTTTAGCTACTCGACAAGGATCAACCTCTCGGCAAGTTAGCCTCTAGATTATTGTCTATCTTGTTCTTCTATCCCGCCCGGCTTTATATAATAGCCGGGTTAGGGCTTACAGAAAAGGAAACCTAGAAGACTACGGTAAGTTCTAACTTGGAAGGCAAGAATCCGCCTTCTATCCAAGCAATGCCACGTGGGCCGGGGTCCGGGTTCTTCTAGAATCCGGCTTCTGCGTGTCAGCTTACTGGGTCGCCTAATGGACCGTAATCCATTACCATTCAGCCCACCCTGGTAATCCGGCACTTTAGGACACTATATTATATACCCCTAATTGGTATATATCCGACAGTAACAATTAGGGGCCTCTATCGTTGTTTTGCATTAGATCTCTCTCCCGGTGTGGATTACTTGTTAGTAGTTGATGCTTGTGAGATTTATCGGTGTTTGCACTTTATGACCATATTGTTATCATCCAATATATCACCTCTGATCATGATCCATATGATGTGTTGTGAGTAGTTCGTGTTGTTCTTGAGGACATGTGAGAAGTCAAGTTGTTAGTAGTGAAGTAATGTTGAATAATAATTAATGTTTGATATTTAAGTTGTGGTGTTATTCTCCTAGTGGTGTCATGTGAACGTCGAGTACATGATACCTCACCATTTATGGGCCTAGGGGAATGCATCGTGTATTTGGCTACTAATTGTGGGGTTGCCGGAGTGACAGAAACCTAAAGCCCCGTTAGGAAACCATTACACAAGGGGGCGTAGGATCCCGGAGTTTAATCACAAGTATGTATTAGTCTTGGATGGGACGGTACATTAGCATAGGTTTACCCACACAACACTTATAAAAACACCAAAACTATTCAGTTGCATGGAACAAAAGCACTTGACAGAAACCTCCCTTGTGTCCTCGAGAACGTTTGTTAATCATAAGTAAAATCACCGGCTTGTCCTTTGCCGAAGAAACGATTGGACTTGCTGCAATTATTATTACTGCATTTTATTTACTCGCACTTTATTTATCTGGAATATCAAAAACCCTACAAATCTATTTTCTAGTATTTACAGTTATTCCTTCATCGAAACCGCTTGTCAACACTTTCTGGTCCTCGTTGGGTTCGACACTCTTATTTATCGAAAGTACTACGATACACCCCCTATACTTGTGGGTCATCAATCCTATTTTCTGGCGACGTTGCCGGGAGTGAAGCACTATTGAGAAGTGGAATTGATAAAGGAAGCTTCCGCTGTAAATGATGTTTTTATTACTGTCTACTACTTTATTACGCTATGTTTGGAACTCCTCTTGAGTCCTTATTTGCGGGCACTACTGCCACTGCTAGGGTAGTAAGTGACCCACCGCCTGATGATTTGGATCCTTATAAAATACCTATAAAGATTGTTAAACATGTTATGGATAACTGCTATTCACGTGATGGAAATATCCATCCTGGTGACCATTTGCTCTTTTTACATGAGTTATGGGAGCTGTTCAAGTGTGCAGGTATTACAATGAGCCAAGTGAAGACGGAATTATTCTCTGTATCATTGACAGACCGAGCCTCTGAATGGTTCAAACTACTGAAAAATAGCCAAACTATTGAATGGGAGGAAATTGTACCTCTCTTTTGTTCTAAATTCTATCCTCCAAGTGAAATCCATAGTGATCGGAATTATATATATAATATTTGGCCTCATGACGGAGATAGTATTGCCCAAGCATGGGGGAGATTGAAGTTACTAATGCTCAAATGCCCCATTCATGAGCTCCCCAGTAATATTGTAATTAATAATTTCTATGCAAGGCTTCCTCTTCATGATAAGGATTTATTGGATGCTTCTAGTTCTGGATCATTTACACGTATGAAGGATGAAGATAAAAGGGATCTTCTTGACCGTATTCAAGAAAACACTGAAGCATGGGAGAATGATAAAGGTAGAAAGCCAGTATAAATTATGACTATGAATGCATTAAAACTTTTATGTCATCCGAGAATTTTCATAATGTTAGTGTTATTTATGGTCTTGATTCTCAAGTTGCGGGAAACTTATACAAGGCTTTTGCTTCTTACATTGATATTCCTAAAAAGGAATGGGATAAGTACCATGCACCTTATAAAGATAGTATTAATTGTGCACCTGCTAGAGATATCACTACTAGGAAAATGGCTATAGGAGTGATGATACCCGTGACGCACCAGCAAAACGGCTCGTCACGCCTAATACCCATGGCGCACCACGGTTTGGTGCGTCGCGCCTATAGCCTTACCCGCGGCGCACCAAACAGAAGGCGCGGCGCGCCTATGCGTGGGGCCGGGGTGGCGAGCCTTCGAGGCATACCCGCGACGCACCTAGACAGTGGTGCGTCACGGCTATGTTGGATACCCGCGGCGCACCTGCCAGTGGTGCGTCACGGCTATCTGTTCCACGGGCAGCATCTATAGCCGTGACGCACCACAGGGAGGTGCGCCGCGGGTATCCAATATAGCCGTGACGCACCACCGCCTAGGTGCGTCACGGGTATACCTGGGACGAATTTAAGTGGTTGGGACCACCCCCCACCTCCCATCCCCCCATATCTCCACCCCATTTTAGATCTGGCCGCCCCCCACCTCCTCACCACCCCATTTCCCCCATTTCCCACCATTTAAAACTTATTTAACCTATTTTATTTGATATATATGTGAGGGAAATCTAGTAAACACTTCTCTCCACCCCCATCTCTCACTTTACCACTTTCCCTTCCATCTTTTTCACTCCCTATAGCCACATACACACGTACTCTCCTGGTCTCGAGTCGGCAAGATCTATAGTTGGTGAGTTGTTGGAGGGATATGTATATGTGTTGTATGTATGTGTGTTGATCTCGCTCGGTATCGGCCGGTGCGTCGTCACAAAAGATTCATATGGTTGCATATATACATATGCGAAATTGTGTTGCGTATTTTTGTTGAAATTTGTGGATGTCTTAAAAATGATTTGACATGTGTTGCCAAAATGTTGATTCATTTCCATTTCGGCGACCACGCACTCCGAGAATGTCCTATTTTTAGCATAGGTCATGCCGAATTTTTCCGTCGACAACCATGCATGCATCATCCATATATTACGTAATTTGATTCTAATTAATTTGTCCTTTGATCTTTTTTTACTATGCAGGCAACCATGCATATAAGCACAGGCATCGTGGCTAGATTTATGAAACATGCGACGGCCGAAATGTTTCGAAATAGCATGACGGAGATAAGATGTCCTTGTCGAAGATGCAAACTGAAACACTTGATCAGATACGATTGTGGTGACTTGGAGTCACACCTTATCCGTCGTGGTTTCATGGATGGCTACATTCTTTACCCGACAAGTGATGAAGATGAAGAGTCTCCCGGGCATGATGAAGGACATCATGATCAAGATGAAGGACATGATCATAATCAAGACGAAGGACATCGTGATGAAAATGTCGGACATGATCATAATCAAGACGAAGGACATCATGATGAAGATGTCGGGACATCGTCGTCGGACTGGGTGCGGGACCCTCATGTCCAAGCTCTGCTTCTCAAGGAGACTAGCAACACCAGAGCTGCTGCTAGAGAGAAATCGAAGCTATCGCAACTGGAGATAGACGCCGTTACTCCATTGTATGAAGGATGCGTGAGCAAGGATACCCGTTTGAACGTAACGTTAAGGACCCTCGAGATGAAGACAAAACACCGATGGACCGATGCGAGCTACGATGAGAACATGGCATTCTGGCACAGCCGTCTTCCCACGGGGAACAAGTGTCCAACGAGCATCGAGGAGGCCAAGAAAGTCGTGTGCCCTCTTGATTTACCTCACGTGAAATACCATGCTTGCATTAATGACTGCATCATCTATCAGGGCGGGACGCGGAGAGAACCATATGCCCGGTGTGCGACGCAACTCGATACAAGAGAGGGAACAAGGCCTCTCCTCGAAAAGTGGTGTGGTACTTTCCGATAACTTCCCGTATGCAGCGGTATTTCGCAGACCCCGCACAGGCGAAGCTCATGCGATGGCACGCGGAAAGGAAGAAGTCAGAAGAGCATGATGGAATTGATCCGGTGAAGGATGACACGATGCTGACACACCCCTCAGATGCTAGCCAGTAGAAGGCGCTAGACATCGAATACCCCGAATTCGACGACGATCCAAGGAACATCAGGTTGTGCATGAGTATGGATGGATTAAATCCTTTTGGCAACCAGAGCAGCACCCATAGCACTTGGCCCGTGTTTGTATGTATATACAACCTACCCCCTGGTTGTGCTTGAAGAGGAAGTACATACAGATGAGTATGCTTATTCAAGGGCCGAAACAACCAGGTAACGACATCAATCTGTATGTCCAGTTGTTGGAAGAGGAGCTAGCCACGTTATGGGACGAGCCAGCCAATACGTGGGATGCCTATGGAGAAACGTTTTTCCCAATGAGAGCCGCGCTCATCACGATGGTGCATGACTACCTCGGTTACGGATATGTCGCGGGGCAGGTGACGCACAGATTCTGTGCATGCGTTAGGTGCATTGATGACACTACGTATCTCCAGCTAGAGAGAAACCCCGGGTCTTCGAAAACCGTGTTCTTGGGGCATCGAAGGTGGCTTCGCAAGGATGACCCGTGGAGAAAACGCAAATATCTGTTCAACAATGAAGTTGAGATGCGAAGAGCCCCACGTCAAAGGAGCAGTGAGGAAATCGACGAGGTGTTGAAGAACTGGAAAGAGTGCCGTGCGCCGGGAAAGAAGCGAAAGGCGCCGGCGCCGTTGGAGGGTGTATGGAAAACAAGGTCTGTTCTCTGGGGCCTGAGGTACTGGAAGATTCTCCACACGCCCCACTGCCTTGACCTCATGCATATCACGAAAAACGTGTGCGAGAGTCTGCTTGGCACCCTGCTCAACATGCCGGAGAGGACCAAAGATGGGCCGAAAGCAAGGAACGACTTGAGATTTTTTAATATCAGGGGCAAGCTCCACGGAGGAAAACCGGATGATGATGACGATGATGATGATGATGATGATGTGTTAGATGGGACGGAAGGTCGCCGCAAGGGCAAAAAGGCCAAGAAGACGGAATATTACTGTCCCCCTTCGTGCTTCACGCTATGCGAGAAGGAGATCGACCAATTCTTCATGTGCCTAGACGTACCAAAGCAGAAGTTTAGCGGGATGAAGTCTCACGACTGTCACGTGATGATGACGTAGATACTTCCAGTTGCAATTCGAGGGATAATGGACAAGCACGTCCGCGAAACGCTGTTTGGACTCTGCAACTTCTTTGACGTCATCTCTCGAAAGTCGATTGGCGTGAAGCAACTCGCAAGGCTACAGGAAGAGATCGTGGTGATACTATGCGAGCTTGAGATATACTTCCTGCCCGCATTCTTCGACATTATGGTGCATCTCCTTGTCCATGTCGTGGATGATATCATCCAGCTCGGGTCGCCGTTTCTACACTCCATGATGGCGTTCGAAAGGATGAATTGTTCCATCAAAGGATACGTCCGCAACAGGGCCCGTCCAGACGCAAGCACTGCCAAGGGCTTTCTGACAGAAGAGTGCATCTCTTTCTGCACGAATTTTCTAGACAAATATGAGAACCCTGGTCTGCCCGTAAACAGGCACTTTGGCAGGCTCGCTGGATGGGGACACCGCGAGGGCCAGCGCGAAATGAATGTCGACTTTCAGGGCCGACGCAACGACTTTGACAGAGCAAACCTAGCCGCGCTACAACATCTAACAGTGGTCGATCCTTGGTTGGAAAAGCACAAAATGCTAATCGCGAAGTATTACAGTGACCGGGGACAACATAGGACCGAAGCAGAAATAATCAGAGAGCACAACATCCATTTCACACAGTGCTTCAGGGAGAAGATTATGACCGATCACCCGGAGACGCCTTATTCTGAAGAAGAAAAACTCATACTCACATTGTCACAAGGCCCCGCACATAACCTCATGACATATCAGGCATACGATATCAATGGTTACACATTCTACACGGCAAATAAGGACCGGAATTGCGAATACCAGAACTCGGGGGTAACGATGGAATCATTAACATGTGACGTCAAGGAAAGATACTATGGTAGGATCGACGAGATATGGGAACTCGACTACTGCGGAGAGAAGGTGCCAATGTTCCGTGTCACATGGGCAAAGAGCGTCAGGAAAGAAGGACAATATTTCACCACCATGGTGATACCTACAGCCAAATCCGGCACGAATGTCACCGCAAAAAATGAGCCATGGGTCTTGGCTAACAAAGTGGACCAATGCTTCTTCATTACTGACCCGACAAGGCCTAGCCGTGTTGTCGTGCGGAGAGGCAAAAGAAGCATCATCAGAATGGATGGAGTAGCCAACGAGCAAGACTTTGACCAGTACGGCGACCCGAAAATGGAAGATGACAACGACGATGGAACGAAATACACAACAAGAAGAAGCAGGACAACGCTACCTACAGGTCGCCCATTCCACCGAAGAAGTCACGGTGTTCCGGGACTGAATTACTGAACCGCGACAAAGAAGGGAAAGAAAATTGTAAAACGCTAGCTTTAAGAACAACGATATATGTGTCGTGTGTTTGCATGCATTCGAGGAAGTGATGACAATGAATGATGATATGTTTTGTATGAATGCACTAAGATATGATGTTTAACTTAATCAACACATGAATTGAGATTTTATTTTGAAAGTTATATTGATTTATATGAATTTATGTTGATTTATATTGTGTTTTCCAAAACTATTCAAAAAATGGGGTGTGGGGGATTCGAACCCGGGTGGTGGGGCACATCACAGTATCAACCACTGGGCTAACGAAGCAGTTGTGATATTGACAGGCAACACAACCTTTTGAACATATTATGCGAATAGGCGTGGCGTATCAAGCCGCTGTGCGCCATGGTTTAGTAATGCGTGGCGCACGACAGTGATGTCCGTTGTGGCTATCTAATGCGCGGCGCACCTTCTAGTTGTGCGTCACGGCTATCTAATCCGCGGCGCACCTAGCCGCGGTGCGTCACGGGTATAGCTGATATAGATCGAGCTAGGGCGCCCGGCCGTTCCTTCTTCTTCCCTTTCTCTCCATCGCGATCCCCTTTCTTCAATCTCTCCGATCGCCGCCACCGTCCCCTCCCGGCTAGCACCGCTGCCCGCACGCCCTAGCCACCGCTGCCCGCATCGCCACCACCGTCCCCTCCTTGTTGGCCCACCGCCCCTCACATCTGCCCCCCTGTTCTAGCCTCGATCCGCTGCCCGCATCGCCTCCACCGTCCCCTCCTTGTTGGCCACCGCACGCACGCCTCCGCTGCCCTAGCCACCAGCGCCCAGCGCCCTAGCCCTAGTCACCCACCGCCCCTCACATCTTCCCGAGGGGGGGAGTACAGGAGGAGGGGAGCCGCCCGGGCCGTCTTCCTCGACACCATCACCCGCGCCGTTGCAGCGAGAGAGGAGAAGGGAGCCGCCCGCACCGTCTTCCTCGACGCCATCCAGGACCAAGGCCTCGGCGTGAACAACTACATCGTGCCCCAGGTAAGCCCCCCTCCTCCCCTCCCTGAATTTTCTCAGTCAATCACACTAGTACCTAGACTTCACCTCTGTAAGCCTCCATCCACCCAGCCATAACTAGTCCCTCCTCCAGCTACACCTTCCACAGGTGGTACAGAAATTTCTTGTGTCTTACCTCCTGTGCTAAGAATAAAAAGAATATTTGCAGTCAGGCTACACAACCATATTAAGCTCTAAGATTCCTTCAATGCTGATAGATGTAAGTTAAAACCATATTTCGGTTGGCATGTACTTGAATTCTACGCAGTCTGGTGGGTTTGGATAACCACATAACAATAGATGGAGTTTTGGTGGTGCTTGATGTTGTTTTCCCTGGCCGTCTCCCCAACTCCCTAGCTTAAGTTGTTTTCCCTGGCTTACATGTATGTGAACCATGTGATTTATTCTTTTGGTTCACTGTTTTTAGATACGATTGAAAGTTGTGTTCTTACAGTAGTTCATGTGAAACAAGACACTAGCTAGTAGGTTCAGTATACTGAACTTGCAAGCACCATCAGAACAATTGGAAAAGCATTAGGAGTAACCAGATGCATATGTCCTCTAGAAATTGCATATAATGAAATAAGCAAGTAACCAGTGAGCTTGTGCTCTTGCCTGTGAAATTCAGTCAGAGTTTCTATCACTTTTTTTGCTTATTTCAGTGAACTTGCTTGAACTTGTCCTGATACTAGTGGCATCCGAATAATTTTACTCATTGCCTCTAAATATTGCTTGCACTAAATATTGATTGCTTGCACTAAATACTCCTTGTTTGCTAGAGTTCTCTTTTTATTCTTGCTGGTTATGTATTAGACATCTTGAGACTACTCCTCTAAAAAAATTAGAGGATGCTATTGCTGTTGCTGTTAGGATGTTGTAGCTGTACTTGGACTACTCCTCTGGAGGATGATGTTGCTGTATAGGATGCTGGTGTTGGATAAAATTCTGCAGATAATAAAAATTGTGTTGTTCTGCTGGTACTGCTTGCTGGTGCTGGTGCTCTGCTGCTGGTTTTCTTGTGTTGGTGCTGGTGCTGGTACTGCTTGCTGGTGCTGGTGTTGTGTTGGTGCTGGTGCTGGTGCTGGTACCACTTTTGGTGTTGGTACCACTTTTGGAAATCTGTCCGGCCATCGAGCCGTTTAAAACTTTGCAGGGAATTCAAATGAGTTGCCCATTTTCGCCGAAATGTTGATTAATTTCCGTTTCGGCGAGAATCGGGCACTCTAGTATTAGAAAATTAGCAAAGGTCATGCCGAAATTTTCCCGTGAATTTAGGACTTAGCCGTTTACCGGTGATCGAGTAGTATGTCGATTTTTTGTTTCCTTTAGATTAACCAATAATTTCCCCCTTCAGAACATGGCACACAACGACGAGGTCGGCGGTTCTAAGCCGTTCTGGCAAATCACCGACGAAGAAGATGAGCAATACGACCCGACAGCGGATGTCGGGGCTGACGCAGACACTAGCGGTGGCGAGGAGGATGACGCCACGACTAGTGGCGCCGGTGATACCACTAGTGGCGCCGCCGGCGGAAATGACACCGCTGATGCCGGCGGTCAGACAGATGGTGGTAGCAAAGCCAAGAAGAGGACGACAACGAGAAAACGGAAAAGTAACAGTCTCCGCACCTACCGTGAAGAGATCTCGGAAATTGATAGCAGTGGGTATCCAATCGCGCCCGAGGCGGTGGTCAAAGGATTCGGCAACCAAATTGGTTGCATTGTCCGGGACACTGTCAGGATCAACACCGATGATCTAAGGAAAAAAGAGAATGCCCATTATCGGGTTCTTCTCTTTAGAAAGTTGCACGGACGATACTTGTACCCGCATCCGCCAGACGAGCCGTTTAAGTACAATAACGACAATATGGAGGGGAATAAGGTCAACCATTGCGCCATTGGTAAGATGAACACCGCCTTGGCCAACTGGAAACACCGGGTGAAGGTTAAGGTCTTGAACCCCAAAAAAAGCTTGCAGGATGTTTTAGCGAGTGAGCCGAACATCACCGAAGCTGAACTCCGGGACTTCAAGCTACTTTGCGAGAGGGAAGTCGCCAAGGCTAACGCTGATTGGGGGCAGAGGATGCGGCGGTTGAACATAGGTACCCACAAACTGGGATGCGGCGGTTACAGAGCGGCGATTCCCAATTGGGAGAAGGAGGACGCCAAACATGCAGCAGAGGGCATCCCTGACCCTCTCGCAAGGTACTCGCCGCGGAAAAAAACTTCATCAGGGCCCCGTTTACATATGACCCGGTAGCTAATGAGTATACTACCGATGATGAGAAGGTGAAGAAGTTGTATGAAAACTTGGTAAGTAAATACACCACCCTAGTTAGTTTGCTCTCGACGATCTAGTCGATTGCATTATAGTGTGCTGGTGGAATTCTAAACGGTTCACGCTAATTGTGCAGAACGCAGAAATCGAAAGTGGTGGAACCTCGTCATCCATGCCGAGGCTGCACGTCCCGTGGGATGATAATTCAAACAGGGCGGTGAACGTGACGCAGGGGAAGGAAAAGCACAAAAGGCCGTCAGGTGGCCGAGTTTGTGGCCTGGGCACGACGACAAAGCTCAAAGAGTACTTCAAGGAGCCCAGGGAGGCGAGAAGGACTAGAAGGAGGACCGTCGAAGATATCCAACGTGAAGAAGCCTGCGATCGCGAGATTGCAGACCTCAAGGCCAGAGTTGCCGATATTCCTAATATTGTCAAAGAAACTTTGGCAGAACAAATGGCAGCGTTTTGCCTACCATCTACGATGTGGTTAGTCGATGGACTGAAGGAGGTCGAGTGGGGTTGTGCTCGGTGCCTAGCGTGCAGGGCAGCAACTCAAGAGACTTGTCCAGAGTCCCGCCGGCCAACGCCACGATTGCGGACCCACTGGTGACCCCGCCCGCCTACAACACGGCGCCGATAGTGACTCCGCCCGCCTCTACCCGCCTGACCATCCGTTGCGCGCCCACAGTGGGCGGTCCTCCGCCGAATGAAGAGCGTGCACCAACGAACGACCGCCGCCTGGCCATCAGTTGCACGCCCGCCACCGGTTCCCCCTCGCCAGTCAACAGTAGCACGACCGCCGTCGTTGGCCCCTCGCCACTAGAGGAGCTCGACGCCCTCGCCAGCCAGGTAAATAATTAAGCGTTGGAGCGTCGATCTTCCTTTGCCTTAGACTGGCATCTCTGACGCCCTGCATGTTTTCCGCAGAACGACGACGTTCCATGCACTCTCCTACACACAGTGGACGGCGTGTTGAAGGATGTTGCTGTGGGTATGATCGTTCAACCGTCAACCCGCAGGTTCCACAACAGGCCGATGCGCGAAGACGTATATAGAGTTCGATTGCTTCGGGTGCTGGCGGGCTAGGACGACTTGTTGCCTCCCATTCAACCCTACCAAGAAGAAGATGACCCCGATACCCTGACGCTGCTCCAGTGCCTACCTTGGAACATGGAATGGCCGAAGAGCCAGATTCGCATGGGGAAGAGGGGCGCCACCCCGCAGACATCGCCTCTAGAACTACCGGCGCGAGGCACCACCTCGAAGACAACCCCTCTAGAAGCTCCGGAGCGGAGCCATGGCAAGACCGTCGCCGTGCCGTCGCCTACCCCTGACATGGAGATGGCACAACACCCAGCGGATGACGTTGATCTTGATGCCATGGATTTCATCGCTGATGACTTTGATGGCGGAGATTACGTTGATCCTCCCCCAGAAGAACCCTACCATAGCACGGAGGCTCGTGGTGAGGCTCCTCCCGCGGATAGATTCAATTGCAAGCGTCTATTCGGTTCTCAGGAAGACACGCCTCCAGATGTCGCCCCTGCATCGAGACTCAGAAAAGTGCGAAGGGAGGAGTTATTTTCAGCCCTAGCACAATCCGTAAGGCGGCTAATGAGGAGATTGAGAAGGAGATCATTCCGAAAGCGCCGAAGCCGCGGAAAAGAGGACCTAGATCCAAGGCCGCAAAGTCCGCGAGCCAGCCTACTAAGATGCCGCTCTGTGTTCAGGACGGCCCACCTACATCTAAGCATACGAAGATGCATGTGATTGGTCAGCCTATGCTTAGCCAGAGCAAGCTCAAGGCCGCAAGTGGGGATATGCGGAGTTTGCATGGCAGCATTCTTTTTCTTGAAACGCGCCTTGTTCAAACCAAGGATCCATCATACCCGGTTTTCATTGCCATGGTGCCAAAGGACTTGGGCTTCGTCGAATCAACCGGCGCGGTTAGGATAGTACTGCGGTTTTCGGACATCTTTGATATGTTCCATAGCAATCCGCTGCACTACTCCATGGTCCGCCTATACTCGCTCAGTCTGGCGGTGCAAGTCAGCAGGGATAGTACACCGGGCATCGCGATAGTGGACCCCTTCTACATGCGCCACGACGTGTTATGCTCCGTTGGGAACCAGGCAGTCGCGTCGACATATCTCCGGGACTTCATGCTGGCGAGCCAGACCAAGGATTACATCCTCATGCCTTACTTTGCCGGGTAAGTCAATATTCTTAGCCGAATCGAAAGTGATTTTCTTTAGATTTTCATCGCTCCTTTCCAACACTTTGTTTGGAGTTCCGCGCAGATATACACAATGCACACTCATCTGCATTTGTATCAGTCATTCGCATGCGACGTATCTCGACTCAGGGAGTATGGTGAAGAAAGACTACTCCACTGTGAAGAAAGTTTTGGATAATGCTCTCACCGGCTACCACGCAAGGGGGGCATAATCGCTAGGGAGAAGGTCGTTCAGGGCGCTCGGGTGTTCACCCACACGACGAATTTCGCGTGCGTCAAGCAGCCGGCAGGCAGTAACCGAGACACCTACTATGTCCTCCCTCATATGGGGGCGTACGTACGGGATCAACAGTTCCTTACCCTGCCTAGTCAAGTCCAACAATGGGCCTCCCGCTTGTCGATGGTCGGCGATGACAAGGTTAGAGAAGAGATATATGATATCCAGAAGTGCTTTGCCACGAAATTGTTCATGAAGTGGTGAACAAGATTGGGACATTTTACTGCCAGTTCAACATGCCGAACCGCGACATAGATACCTACCTAGAAACTGCCTGTGACGACAGGCTCTTCATCACTCAGGAGGGCTGTCCCGTTGTAATCCCTGGGAGGATGAGTCAGAAGGAGTGAGAACTATTGTAAGGCTTGCTACATTTTCCGAAATTAGTCGAACTCAATCGTTAGGGTTATGAATCGTCCATCGTGTAACAGATGCTCATTTATGTCAATGCTTAATTATCTTTCTTTTCATTATTGCGGTCTTACTTGTGATGGTCGTTCGATCTTTTAAATAAGTAAATGCCGATGATTAAAATAGTTGGTTCACACTCAGATGGCCTAGGTGGTCAGTTGCGCCTTGTAATTTTCACAAAGTTAGGATCTTGTGCATCCCACTTGGCGCAGCTGCACCACTTACGGCCGCTTGTATGTGTCCACCCTAAATATGAGGCACACATCGTTACGGTTATGAATCGTCCATTCTGTAACTGATGCTCAATTATGTCAATGCTTGATTATCTTGCTTTTTATTATTGCGGTCCTACTTGTGATGTTCGTTCGATCTCTTCAATAGATGCCGATGATTAAAAGAGTTGGTTCACACTCAGATGGCCTAGGTGGTCCGTTGCGCCTTGTGATTTTCACAAAGTTAGGATCTTGTGCATCCCACTTGGCGCAGCGGCACCACCTACGGCCGCTTGTATGTGTCCACCCTAAATATGAGGCACACATCGTTACGGTTATGAATCGTCCATTCTGTAACTGATGCTCAATTATGTCAATGCTTGATTATCTTGCTTTTATATTATTCCGGTCCTATGTTCGTTCGATCTTTTTTTTAGTTTCAAAGATTTGATCCTTTGTGTTTAACTTTCATCTTATTTATGTCATATTTCTCCACTTACTACTTATTGCAGACATGTTTAAAACTATTGTTTTTGTTTTTCTTTCTTGTTATTACAGATGCCGAGGTGCTACGTGGTGTTTAGAGGCAGGGTTCCAGGAGTTTACGATCACTGGGAAGACTGCTTCGAGCAGGTGAACAAGTTTAAAGGGAATGCCTACAAATCCTACAACACAAGAGTGGCGGCGGAAGCTAGGTGGTTCATCCATCTCAAGGAGGAACAGAAGAAGAAGAAGAAGAAGAAGAAGAACAACAACAACAAGTGGATGAAGACCATCGCCGCCGCTCCTGTCTCCGTCACCTCGCTCGTCATCCTATGGTTCCTAGTTAGATGATTAGGTTATCGGCGACTAGATAGGTCACTTGTCCCGATGATGAAGCATCATCGATCGATGTAATCGGTCCCGATGATTAACCGTCTGATGTAGGTCACTTGTATCTATTTGACTCTGATAAACACTTTGTATTCATAATCAACTGTTTGATGTAGCTATTCGGAATTCTAAGCAGTATGATCAACTATGATATATCATTTGTTCGTCAGAGAACTGTTTTGATACATTTTGTCTACTGATATTCTTCTGTATTTGAGCTGTGTATATACCTGTATAAATGTGGTACTGCGTATTTCAAAAAAATACAGCACAATATAGCCGTGACGCACCAAAAAAGGTACCCGTGACGCACCTGGGAGGATAGCCGTGGCGCGCAAAAGTTCATACCCGTGGCGCACCAAGTAACTTAGCCGTGGAGGCATTACGTAGCCGTGACGCACCAATATTCCTAGCCGTGGCGCACCTCCAGAGTTAGGCGTGACGTGCCCCGCGATAGCTGCGGCGCACCGTGACCGTGCGTCACGGGTATCAATAGGCGCGGCACACCAGCTAGGTGCGTCACGGCTAAACCCATAGGCGCGGGGCGTGATAGCCTTGACGCGCCCAGGTGCGTCACTGATAAACAAAACGGTGCGTCACGGGTAAGCTTTTCCCTAGTAGTGTATAGAGGTTCATATTGTTGATTCTTTTGTGCCTGAACCTTATATTGAGAAAATGCCTTTCCCTCCTAAGCTAAAAGAACACTCTATGTTAGCTAGTGTGATTAATAAAAGTGCAAAGAAACTTGTAGAACCTGAGGAACAAATAACTGTAGAATCTACAGTAGCTATAGTAAAGGACCTTGTTTCTGAAAATGTAGAAGAGGGACACATTATATTTTGTGAAGATGCTTCTAATAGTGTATCTCATCCTAGTAAATCTAGGAAACCTAGTGTTCATGTGCTATATGTTAGGATAGGTGATCATTTCTATTATGGTTTATGTGATATTGGTGCTAGTTATAGTGCTATTCCTTATGAGCTTTATAAAGAAATCATGCATGAAATTGGTTCTTGTGAACTTGAAGACATTGATGTGATCATTCAACTTGCTAATAGGGAAACTATTTCTCCAATTGGTATTGTTAGAGATGTGGAGGTCTTATGTGGTAAAACTAAATATACTGCTGGTTTTCTAGTACTAGGCACTTCTGCTAGTGATACTTGTCCTATCATATTTGGTAGACCTTTCATAAATACTTATGGTGCTGTTATAGATTATAAAAATGATAAAATCCTTAAAAAGTTTGATGGAGAGTCTTATGAAATTAATTTCTCCAAATTTGCTAAAGCACCCTATGAAGCTAAATTACCTAATGAAAATTATAGAGCTGAATAGTTGGCTGCTATTTCTCTTGCTCCTAACAATCCTTTGCAGCAATACATGGAAGACCACAAAAGTGATGTCTTTATGGAAGAAAGGAATGAAATTGATGAGATTTTCCTACATCAGCCAGCAATGCTGAAACATAATTTACATGTAGAAGACTTGGGAACAACATTACCACCCAAGGAAGATCCTATTTTTTGATTTAAAGCCTTTTCCTGATAATCTTAAATACGCTCATATTGATGATAAGAAATTATATCCTATTATTATTAGTTCTCAACTTTCTGATAAAGAAGAGGAGAGATTATTGGGGATATTGAAGAAACACAGAGGTGCTATTGGTTATACTCTTGATGATCTGAAGGGTATTTCTCCTGCTATATGTTAGCATGCTATTAATATTGAACCTGATGCAAAGCCAGTTGTTGAACATCAACGCTGATTAAATCCTAAAGTGAAGGATGCGGTAAGAAATGAGGTATTGAAACTCCTTGATGCTTGCATTATTTATCCTATTGCTGATAGTAGATGGGTTAGTCCTATGCATTGTGTCCCTAAGAAAGGAGGGATGACTATTGTGCCTAATGAAAATAATGAACTCATTCCTCAAAGAGTAGTAGTTGGGTATAGGATGTGCATTGATTTTAGGGAAGTTAACAAAGTCACTAAGAAAGATCATTATCCTTTACATTTTATTGATCAAATGTTAGAAAGGTTGTCTAAGAAAACTCATTTCTGCTTTCTTGATGGTTATTCTGGGTTTTCTCAAATTGCTATTAAAAAGCTTGATCAAGAGAAAACATCCTTCACTTGTCCTTATGGAACCTATGCTTATAGACGTATGCCTTTTGGTTTATGTAATGCTCCTGCTACTTTTCAAAGATGCATGTCTGCTATCTTTCATGGTTTTTGTGAACAAATTGTGGAAGTTTTCATGGATGATTTCTCCGTCTATGGAACTTCTTTTTATAATTGTTTGCGAAATCTTGATAAAGTTTTGCAGAGATGTGAGGAGACTAATCTTGTTCTTAATTGGGAGAAATGCAATTTTATGGTTAATGAAGGGATTGTTCTTGGACATAAAATATCTGAAAGAGGCATTGAAGTTCGTAGAGCTAAAGTAGAAGCCATTGATAAAATGCCCTGTCCTAGTGATGTCAAAGATATTCATAGTATTCTTGGTCATGCTGGTTTCTATAGAAGGTTTATTAAAGATTTCTCTAAAATATCAAAGCCTCTAACTAATATTCTTCAAAAGGATGTACCTTTTGTTTTTTATGAAAATTGTAGAGAAGCTTTTGAAATCTTAAAGAAGGCTTTAATATTTGCCCCTATTGTTTAACCACCTGATTGGATTTACCGTTTGAAATTATGTGTGATGCTAGTGATTATGATGTAGGTGCTGTTCTTGGACAGTAGATAGATAATAAGTTAAATGTTATTCATTATGCTAGTAAAACTCTTGATGTTGCTCAGAATAATTATGCCACCACTGAAAAAGAATTCCTAGCTGTAGTTTTTGCTTGTGATAAATTTAGGCAGTATATTGTTGATTGTAAAGCTACTATTCATACTGATCATGCTGCTATTAAGTACCTAATGGAAAAGAAAGATGCTAAGCCTAGGCTTATTAGATGGGTGCTTCTTTTACAAGAATTTGATTTACATATTGGGGATAGGAAGGGTGCTGAGAATCTTATTGCTGATAATTTGTCTAGATTAGAAAATATCCCTGATGAGCCTCTTCGTGTGAATGATAGTTTTCCTAATGAACAGTTAGCTGCAATAAAAGTAAGCTCTCAAGAGAGTCCATGGTATGCTGATTATGCTAACTTTATTGTTTCGAAGTATTTGCCTCCTACCTTTACAACTCAGCAAAGAAGAAAATTCTTCAATGATTTGAGGCACTATTTTCGGGATGACCCACGCTTATACAAAGAAGGTGTTGATGGTATTATGCGAAGATGTGTTTCTGAAAATGAACAACGAGAGATATTGAGAAAATATCATAGTAGTGCTTATGGAGGACATCACTCTAGAGATAGAACCGCACATAAGGTTCTGCAATCAGGTTTTTATTGGCCTACTCTCTTTAAAGATGCTAGAAAATTATCTTATCTTATGATCAATATCAAAGGGTTGGAAATATTTCTAGACGTAATGACATGCCTATGAATTATTCTCTTGTTATTGCACCGTTTGATTGTTGGGGTTTTGACTTTGTGGGTCCTTTCCCTCCTTCGCAAGGCTATACTCATATTCGTGCTGCTATTAATTATGTTACTAAATGGGTAGAAGCTATACCTACTCAAAGTGCTGATGGTGAAACCTCATTAAAAATGCTTAAATACATTATTTTCCCTAGGTTTGGTGTACCTAGATATCGTATGACTCATGAGGGTTATAATTTTATTCATGGTGGTTTTAGAAAAACTCTTGCTAAATATGATGTTAATCATAGAATTTCCTCACCCTATCATCCTCAAACTAGTAGGAAAGTAGAATAATCAAATAGAGAAATCAAATCTATCTTGCAAAAGAGTGTTAACAAATCTAGAAAAAATTGGGCTAAGAAATTAAATGATGCTCTGTAGGCTTATAGAACAGCTTACAAAAATCCCATGTGCATGTCTCCTTATAAAATGGTTTATGGAAAAGCTTGTCACTTGCCTTTAGAATTAGAACACAAAGCTTATTGGGCAGTGAGAGACCTAAATAGAGATTTTAAACTTGTTGATGAGAAAAGGTTGCTTGACTTAATTTCTTTAGATGAATGGAGGAGTGAAGCATATGAAACTGCTAAGCTCTTTAAAGAGAAAGTTAAAAGATGGCATGATAAGAGAATTATTAAAAGAGAATTTCATGTTGGTGAAAAAGTGCTATTGTATAGATCTCGTCTCAGATTTTTTGCAGGAAGATTACTCTCGATATGGGAAGGACCTTTTGTTATTGAAGAGGAATATCGTTCGGAGGAAATTAAAACTGTTTCCCTTGAAGACAACTACTCACAAGTGGTGAATGGCGAAAGACTCAAGCATTATATCTCCGGAGATCCTTATAATGAAAATGTTGATTGCATTCAAGCCATGATCCCGGAGGAGTTCATTAAGAAGCATATTTCAGAAACTGCAGAGTCAGTTTTAGAATAGGTAACAATTTTGGTAAGAAAATGTTCGCGAAACCTCTTCCAACTTATATTTTTACTGTTTTTGGAAAATATGAAAAATTATGAGCCGGAAACGAGAGGGAGACAGAGCCCGGAGGCTCCACACCATAGGGTGGCGCGGGCCCACCCCTGGCCGTGCCAGCCCATGGTGTGGGCGCTCCGGAGCCCCTCTTCGACTTGTTTTCCACCTGGACTTTCCTTTCGTTATGAAACTTTTTTCTATATAATTCCCCGGATCCCCCGAGCTCCGTATATCATTTTCTCGTCGTGTTTTTGTTGCGAGCTGTTTCTGCCAGGTTACATCTTCAGATCTAGGGCCACAATGTCCTCTCCTGGATCTCCCAAGGATAGTTTATTTGAGAACATCGTCAACCCGTATATGAACGAGATGAAGATGCATCCTAAGGAATTGTTACTTAAGGACGGGAAGGTGCAAATTGAACATGTTCGGGGCCCTAAGGGAGAAGGCAGTCTGGAGGCCAGGATGAAGGAGCTGGAGCAAGAAGTCTTTAGGTACAAGAAGATGGCGGAGCGTGAAATCGAGATCATTCAGAAGATAAAGACAAAGCAGATCGCTGAATACAAGAGGGAAAATTTGAAGCTTTGGGAGGATATTTTGTCACTCACCAAGACCACCAATGATCTGCAAGCACAACTCTATGATGTGCATAACCAGAACTGTGAGTATGAGAGCAGGTATAAACATATAAGCTCTACTGCTAGTTTCAGGATGATGGATACCAAGACATCATTTGTGGATGGAGAACCTTTACCTTGGAAGGACGAGGATGAGAAGGATTCACCACCACCACCGAAGAATTGATTCGTCATTGGGTTTGGCAACCCCTCGGCTTGTTCTAAGCTTGGGGGGAGTGCCGCGGTATCACATCACTATCTTTGATCTTTTACTTTTTCAGTAGAGTCATATCATGAGTAGAGAGGTTATCATATAGGATGGTTTGCAGTATGGAAGTGTCTCTCCCTAGTTGGTTATCGTTGTATCCGTTGGTGTGAGTTGCCGGTTTGAAATATTTTTTAGAAGTTTCATCATTTACTTTCTGCACACATTATTTTAGCTTTTAATTTCGGTCATATGGTTGAGCTTGTTATTAGTATTTGGTATCACTCTAGAGATCATCAAGTTAATCTAGTTGGTTTTGGCAAAATTAGCTTGGGTCCGTGGAAATAATAATTTGAGATGCTAGTATAAGAAAGAGGAATTTTCCTATTATCTCGTAAACTTTGTATTCACAAGTTAAGATCGTTTGGGATTTCAATAAAGATTACATGATCGATTTCATCATATGTATATTTGTTTGTTTTCCTTAGCTCTTATGCTTGCTAACCAACCTTGCTAGCCAAAAACCCTGTATTGAGAGAGAATGCTTCTCGTGCATCCAAAACCTTGAGCCCCAAAACCTTGCCATTGTGTACACCATACCTACCTATATGTGGTATTTAACTGCCACTCCAAGTAAATCGCTCATGTGCTACCTTTGAAACCTTCAAAAGTATTCCTGTTTTAGCTCATGAGGACGTAAATAGAGAATTTGTATCCCACTTGTTGATTGGACTTCAAACACCTGGACTAGTGGCTTCATCCGCTTATCCGAATGCTAGAAGAGCTGGCGGCAGGGTGCCCAGCCCCAAAGCTAATACACAAATTCTCTTCACTATTTTTGCCCCTGATTTACCAGTCAAAGCATAATTGTGTAAACAAAAGAGAATGAGGGATGACCTTCTACACCAGTTGCGTCCCTCATATGGGAGCCGCTCTTATGAAGTCTAGTTGGCTTGTGACAACTGTATTGTCTGTTTACCATTCGTTGACATAATCATACACCTCTCTTAAAATATTTCTATACCTCTGTTTAATAAAATAGAAGCTCTAGCACACGAGGATCCATGCTTCCCTCTGCGAAGGGCCTTTCTTTTACTTTCATGTGGAGTCAGTAAACCCATTTCTCTCTATCTCCAACAAGCATTTGAGTTGTTGTGATCTTATCATCTATATGTTGATTTATCTCAATCATGTTTCCTATCCTTCTTTGTTTAGCACATGCTTTATTATCTGAATGAATATTACTTTGAAAAGATATGAATCAACATAAAGGAATTACTATAATTAAACATGTTAATCTCTATAAAATTAGCCTTATTATAAGACTTCACCTAATTAAGATAAGGAGGATATCATTAAATATTCTCTGACCAAGAATGAAGTTTTCCATTACCAATTTTGATTCTCTCTTTTGCATCTTTGTTTGTGACTCCCATTACTCATTTCAAGTTGGGTTATATGATAGTAAGTTGTTGTCTATAATGATTGATGCATAGATAGATGTCATGCTTCTTGTCCGTATTTTATTTATCAACTCTTCACTCCATAAACCTGTGGTCATGTTTTCCTAGTTCAGTTTCGCTTGGGGACAAGCGAGGTCTAAGATTGGGGGGAGTTGATACGCCCAGTTTGCATCACTTTTATATCATAATTTTCTGTTATTCATCGATATATTTTATGTTATGATGAATCTCTTATGTTATTTTATCTTATTTTGCATGTTTTATAATTTTTGGAGAATAAACACCGGGACCAAAAATCTGATGGAACAAGCACCATAGAGATACCATATTTCAGAAGATCAGAAGAAGAAGGGGAACATCCGGGGGTACCTAAAAGTCCAGAGGAAGAACACAGCCAGAAGGGGAGCCAGAGGGGGCCCACCAGGGGCCCACAACTAGGGCTGGCGCGCCCCCCTGGCCGCGCCACCTAGGGGTGTGGCCACCTTGGCCCACCCCTGGGGTCATCTTTGGAGTGCTTGGCCCCCAGGGAACCCTAAGCCTCATTCCATCCTCGAAGAATTATTCCACCGCTGCCTCGGGGCGGAAAACACCCTAGAGAGAAAAGCTCTCTCGCAAGGAGAAATCTGCCGGGGAAATTCCTCTCTGGAGAGGGGAAATCACCGCCATTGTCACCGTCATCACTCCAGGAATAATCATCATCATCATCATCATCACCACCACCAGCACCAGCACCCTCATCATCCACCTTCATCCCGTTGTAATAATTAGGGGCCTCTATCGTTGTTTTGCATTAGATCTCTCTCCTGATGTGGATTACTTGCTAGTAGTTGATGCTTGTGAGATTTATCGGTGTTTGCACTTTATGAATAGATTATTATCATCCATTATATCATCTATGATCATGATCCAAATGATGTGTTGTGAGTAGTTCGTGTTGTTCTTGAGGACATGGGAGAAGTCAAGTTGTTAGTAGTGAAGTAATGTAGAATAATAATTAATGTTTGATATTTAAGTTGTGGTGTTATTCTCCTAGTGGTGTCATGTGAACGTCGACTACATGATACTTCACCATTTATGGGCCTAGGGGAATTCATCGTGTATTTGGCTACTAATTGTGGGGTTACCGGAGTGACAGAAACCTAAACCCATGTTAGGAAACCATTACACGAAGGAGCGTAGGATCCCGGAGTTTAAAGTTGTGGTTAGATTTATTTCTTCATTACTGTATTGTAGTTGCGGATGCTTGCAAGGGATATAATCACAAGTATGTCTTAGTCTTGGATGGGCGGTACATTAGCATAGGTTCACCCGCACAACACTTATCAAAACACCAAAACTATTCAGCTGCATGGAACAAAAGCACTTGACAGAAACCTCATGTGTGTCCCCGAGAACGTTTGTTAATCATAAGTAAACTCACCGGCTTGTCCTTTGCTGAAGAAAGTATTGCGCCACTTGATGCAATTGTTATTACTGCATTTTATTTACTCGCACTTTATTTATCTGCAATATCGAAAACCCTACAAATCTATTTTCTAGTATTTACAGTTATTCTTTCATCGAAACCGCTTGTTAACACCTGCTGCTCCTCGACGGGTTCGACACTCTTATTTATCGAAAGTACTACGATACACCCTATATACTTGTGGGTTACCAGTGCTTCAAAGATCCGCCATTGATCAACAAGGATTGTGACGCTACCATAGTCGGAAAATCAGGCACCGTTCTTTCAAAGAAGGTGACTTAGTGCTAAGATTGGTGCAGGAAAAGAAGCACAAATTAGCCCCAGTCTGGAAGGGACCATTTGTCATTACCAAGGATATGAAAAATGGATCTTACTATCTTGTAGATATTCAAGATACGGAGGACGATCCCAAAAGACCGAATCGTAAAAGAAAGAGAAAGATAGATGTCGAACTACGAGAGACAAAGAGACCCTGTAGCATCCAGCAGTTACGTCCTTTCTACACTTAATTGAATTTCTATGTAAAAATCTTTGAGATCATGAAATAAATTTTTCAGAATTCTTGCATTTATGTTTTACATGTTTATTTTCGTAAAAAAGCATAAGTTCGTCTTATCTATTTCCCAATGATCTTTCAAAATACTCAATGTTAACCCGAATTGTGCCTGCGTGCTCGGAGTTATAAAACTGAATGTTTTACAGCCTAAGGAGGCTTAAGGAAACCCAGATTGTGCATGCGTGCCTGAGTTTCATATAAATTTTAAAATTCCTTATTTTTTTTCTAAGTATTATCTAATTGTTTTTATGTTGGGTTACTGAAATTTGTAAGTAAAAAATGCCTTAGTACAATCCATGTTTCCAAGTTTCGATTTATCGGTTAAACCTAGTCACTTGGCGTGAAGAGTAAGTACTATTGAGCCATTTCAAACACTAAGGACAGTTAAAACATATAAACCAGAGAACTTAGAAGGCGAAGGAATTAAAACCCGGAAAAAACTTGCAAAGATTTGTAAATTAACTGCAAAAGCGGGATAACTTGTTTATACAAAATATAGATAGCATTACAATAATGTTACATTTGAGAGAATGGTAATTCTTCTATTTTTCTTGCCATCTACCAAGGATTCAAGAGGCCTCTTCGGGATCCGAGTCTTCATCCTCGCTGCTGGAATCCTCAGAAGTTGTCGGAACTTCCTTCCCGGGGTAGAAGGTGGAGATGTTCACCATCTGTGCTATCTTGGTAGCATGGCCTTTGATAGAGTCGAAGATGCTGGCCCGCTGCATGTCCGTGTACCCTTGAGGGATACCTGACGCCACGTGCCAAGACTTGCCGGTGGTATAATGTAAACGCATGAGCCCAAGGGCCATGCGTGCACCATCGCGAGCCGCGGAGCGAAACAAGGATTCTTTGCGGTTTGTCACCTCCTCGATCGCCTCAGGAAGTTTGCTAACTTCCGAGAGTTCTCCTGCTTTGTCGGGAATGTACTTATTGATAAGTAGCATTCCCGCAGATTTCATCGCGGTGAAAATCTTCTCGAAAGCCCGGATTCTTTCGATCCGGGTAAGTGAGGGGCTGCCTTCTGTTTAATCCAACAAAAGAAAGCTGGAAAAACAGAAAAGGGAAAAGGAAAATGCCGGTAAAAGTGTAAAAAACTTACCGAGAATCTTGTTCATGTCCGTGCCTTCTTCGAGGTGCTAGTTTATGGCATTCTCTAGGTCCATGATGGTGGCCTTGTCCTTCTCGACCTGGCTCGAATCCTTGGACTCGGCAATCCCGACAGCCAGTTAGCTGGCCTCCAGGTCCTTTTGGAGCTTCACATTGATCTTGTAAAGTTCCATGTTTTCCTTGTGGAGCTTCTCTGCATTGCCGACATCTTCAGCAATTTGTTTGGCTTTCGCGAAAGAATCTTAAAAGCAAGTAAAATGAAGAGTTAAAACTCAAAAAATTACTTAGAAAAATTCTTAAGAAAAACAGTGATGAAATTACATGTTGATTCATCCAGCTTTTGCTGAACGGAGGCCAGCTCCGAGTCCTTCTCTTCAAGAATGTTAAGGAGAGTTTTCACCTCATTAACAAAAGGAAAATTCCTAATGAGGAAATTTCTACTATTCTTGCTAATTACTCTTTTAATGGTAAGGTTCCAAAGAAGCTTGGAGTCCCTAGTATTCCAAATATTCCTTGTCCCATTAAAAACAATTATGTTAGAACTGCTTTATGTGATCTGGGAACTGGAGTTAGTGTTATGCCTTTCTCTATTTATAAGAGACTCTATCTTGAAAAATTCATACACACCGATATATACTTGCAAATGGCTGATAAATCTACTGTTATTCTTGTTGGTATATGTGAGAATGTTCCTGTTCAAGTTGCTACTAATTGTTTGATATTAACTGACTTTGTTGTGTTGGAAATGCCTGAAGATGTTAATATGTCTATTATTCTTGGGAGACTGTCGAATAGTCATCCCAACAAGTCCCTCAGATGAACTGGTAGGGTTTCGATTAAGAGAACGTGTAGGCGCTGGTGACGATCGTCGGCTAACAGGGGGCACGATTTACCCAGGTTCGGGGCCCGCGTAGAGGTAAAACCCTTACTCCTTCTCTGTCGATCTGTATTAACAATAGATCGGTTACAATGGGGGGGTGTGCTCAAGTCGAGAGTACGATCTCTAGCTCAAGGCTCCGGTGGTGAGAAGTTGATTGTATCCCCCCGGTGGTTCTCCTGGCCTTATATAGGTGACCAGGTCTCAAACCGTAGGAGGGGGTTACAAACCCTAGCTTTAGGTCGGTTACAAGTTTCCTTCTTGACCCGCAAGGATTTGCGGGTGGGCTTCAATTGGTCCTTCTAGAACCGTAGGTGGCACCTCCCTCTGGGCTTAGGTGCTGGGCCTTGGACCGAGTAGCCTCACCCGATATGTCCAGGATTCATCCCCACGTCAGAGACCTTTTCTTAACACTGCAGGGGATGTTATTGATTGCAACCAAGGAAAAGTAACTTTTAATGTTAATGATAAAGAGCATACTATTTATTTTCCCAAGAAGGTTGATAGAAGATATGGTCTAAATTCAATTGAAAATATTGAGACCATCAAAATTGGAGAATTTTATTGTCCCATTCCAGTACCACCAAAATAATATGAAATTATTATGTTTGGGACTATGTCTATCAAGGTTGAGGTAACATTAAATTTTAGTGCTGAACAAAGTTTTTCTTCATGTAAAAATGATTCTGGTAACAAGACTTGACCAAACTTGTAAACAAAGTGGTTTTGAATGAAGAGGATAATGTTTTCACTATGTTTTCACCATTCCCTTTATGTTTTCACCATGATTACTTCTTTTATCCGTTGCCACTTTAGTACAATCATGTTTCCATTATCCATACCCTTGTTTTCACAGTAATTTCTTTTTTTTTTCACCATGTTATGTTTGTTTTCACCACTCCCACGTTCGTTTTCACTGGGTATTTACACATTAGAATGTCTTAGAACCTCTGTAGTTCTGGTTCTTTTTCCACCTTCCCATAACTGTTTTCCAGGTTTATAATTAATTATTAAATTCTGAAAAAACCTCGAAAATAAAGTTTCTCGAAAAATTATAATAAATTTTTACGAAAAAATGAGGCAGAGAGCCACCTGGGAGACCCCAGGGGGACCCACCAGTCAGGCACACCATGGGCTGGCGCGGCCTGCCCCAAGTGGAGCCTGGGCATGGTGTGGGGACCCCTGGCCCTCCACTTACTCTCTCCACTGACAAAGTTCTCTATCTCACCTCCAAAACAAAAAAACATTTCCTGGAACCCATGTTCTTGCTATTCTTCCTCTGGATTTTTGATCTCCTTCTTCAGCCCATCATTTGTGCTGAAATTTGGTGTATTTGTTCTCCGGTATGTGACTCCTCCAATGATCCAAGTAGAATTTTATTTGGTAGAGTATTTCGTGAGTATTTTGGTACCGTAGCCTGTAGGTGACAGCTTATGTGAGTTTTCATGCTTGATTTAATTTGAAATAATATCGTTTTGATGCATGTTTAGCTTTACTATAAGTCTCTATAGTAGTTTCCACATTATAGTTGCTTGAAATCAATTTATGTGATGTTTGTTAAAAAAAAATCAGACATGGAGCATAATGTGCATCAACTAAACCAGCATGAGTTGGAGTTGCATGAGGTCATGTCTGTGCACCGTGAAGAAAAAGTGTTCCCATCAATCTATCCATGCTAGGAATTCATGCGTATTACGGGAATTCTGCAAGATTTTTTACACTCTTATGCATAATGCAGGGTTGGATTATTTCCTTGAGGATGAACCTACCCAACACATTAGACTAACCATGGCTGTGGTGCAGGATTCTAATTTTAGATGGTCCTAAACTAACCCTAGGGTCCATTACAAAATTTATAACAAAGCCGTAGAATTGCCTTTAAGTGATTTTGGTGCAGCTATCAAGGTACCACAATGGGGTTCATGTGAGAAGATAAGAGGCAGCCTAAACCACTGCTGGAATTATATGAGGAGATTTTCCAAGGCAAAAGCTTCACGGGGGAGAATGGTAAAATACGAGAAATTCAATTCCATTGCATTCGATACTTTGCTGATTTTATTTCCAAATGTGTGCTAGCTAGGAAAACTGCCAACAAGCTGTCTATTTACGATCTAGATTTTCTTTCAGTTGCTTTAAAATGTGATAGGTCTTATAACTTTGGTGCCTTAATTGCTTACCGTCTCTCACTTAACCATGAGAAGGGCGGAATTTGTGGGGGTCTTATTGCCTCTTGTTTGTTAGCTTTGCATGGTGTGGAGCCGCATCCTATAGACCTTCAGATCCTTTAGAGAGGCTAGACCTTATTTCCATGATTCAACATAAGTTTCTCTCTACTCATCCTAACCTGCGTAATTTATCTTATGAGATAAAATTTTCCCAACAATGAAGGTGGATAGTGAATAAATATGATAGAGTAGTACTTTTGCATGCACCTCTTTTCTTAACCTTGATAGCAGGCAAAGATGGTCACTTTTAGAGAGTGAGCTGGATGCACACGTCGAGCAGCAACCCCAACACGTTGAAGACGCCGGAGAGGGGGACGATAGTGATTTCGTCTAGCCCTCCGACACCGCGGAGTTCCCTTATCAGCACCCCGACTATGATTATGCGCCAACCGCTTCATCTTCTTCATGGGCGCCCGAGTACGACCATTCTAGGGACGACCCACCACAGTGGGGATATTTCTCGCGCCGTGATTGATCTTCACTTAGGACAAAATCCTAAGTTTGGGGGGAGGTATACGGATATCACACACTCATCTATATATCATTTTCGGTCGGTTCCTTGTATATCCATATTTTCGTTTCTTTCGTTTGTTTTGGTTTTCTTTCGTTTCTTTTGTTTTTGCTGTTTTGTTCTTGCTTTCCAAAAAGACAAAAAAAAATCTGTAGTTTCTCTTTGTTTGCTTCTTTAGTTTCGTTTGTTGGTTTTATTTACTTTCTTGTTTTGGTTTAATATTCAAAAATCCAAAAACATTTTGCTTAGTTTGCTTGTTTCTTCTGTTCTTGTTTTAAATTCGAAAACCCCAAAATATTTGTTGTTCTTCTTTGGTTTTGTAAAGTTTGTTGTAGAGTTTACTGGACTTTCATGTCTCCGTTGGATCTTGTTTATCATTATATATTATTCAATCCACACGAGTGAAGAGCAGTAATGATGATTCACGACAACTCAAGTTGTGGTGAGAGGCTGGTATGAATTCTATTTGATTTATTTTTGTACATATACTCATCCATGTGAACACACGTAGTTTGTTCGTGTAAGTTATATGTCATTTAATTGATGCTTAGTAGTTCATGCTCTCTCATGTTTAGTTCCAACTTATTAATATAAGATAGCATGTCGTATAAATGTTTATTTGCATTGTTTTATTCATATAAGGGTATGACATTGTGGTATCTCCCTCTGATTGTTTCATCTGAATCGACTTGGCACATGCTCACGCATTCATAATACTGAAAATAAAAAGTCAATTAAGCCTAGATGATTTATTTTCCCTCAGAGTATTTGTATCACTTTTATGCCCATGTTAATTTTGTTTTGTCGAAAGCATGATTATGACAGTTGATGCTCTCTTGATTGTCGCTCCCCGTCTATTGCTAGCCTTCGCCTATACCGAGTATGAGCTCTACTCGTGCATCCAACTCCCAAAAACCAAAGTTTGCCAAATGTGTCCATCATACCTATCTATATATGTAGTAATTAACCGCCACTCCAAGTAAATTTCTCGTGTGCTACCTTTAAAACGTTCTAAAAATTATTCCTATTTTGTGCCCCTATTTTAGCTCATGAGGACGTAACAGAGAATCTTTATCTCACTCGTTGATTGGATTTCACACCCTGGAATAGTGGCATTATCCGCTTATCCAATTGATAGAAGAGCTGGCAGCGGGGTTCCCAGCCCCAAATTAATACAAAAAATTCTCTTCCCTATTTTTGCCCCTGATTTATCAGTCAAAGCATAATTGTGTAAACAAAAGAGAAAGAGGGATGAACTTCTACACCAGTTGCGTCCTTCAAACGGGAGCCGCTCTTGTGAAGTCTAGTTGGCTTGTGACGTACTGTATTTTCTGTTTACTATTCGGTGACATAAGCATACATCTCTCTAAAAAATGTTTTCAATACATCTGTTTAATAAAATAAAAAACTCTAACACATGAGTTAATTCCTGCTTCCCTCTGTGAAGGGCCTTTATTTTACTTTTATGTTGAGTCTTCACCTTCTCACTTTATGCACCTTCTTGAGAGCATGGCTGTTATTCTTAGTGTAATGTGTGTGTCCCAAAATACGGTTAATTGTGGTATATCTTTGATGCTTGTATCTTTGACATCGTTATTTCTAGTCTTCATTTGAACTTCAGAGGTGTCCTAGCATTTATGTTTTGCTCCATTATTAAGGGCAAGCGAGTACACTTTATCATACCCTATTATGAGCATTGCAATCCTGCAGATTGATATACTTCTTGTTTTCTATTATTAGTTTGTTGGTATCTTTTCATGGCTTGCATAACTTCTAGGTGACTTTTATCTTACATACATATTATTATGAATTGCCTAAGCACCCGATCATTTAGCGAATATATTTACATCATATGAAAATAATGTGTTCGTAAAAGTTTTCTTTTATCGCACTCAGTTGTCACTGAATTTCTTGAGGACAAGCAATAAGCTAAGCTTAGGGGGAGTTGATACGTCCAAAACGTATCTCCTTTTCCGAACACTTTTCTTAGGAAAACACTCTATATCCTCCGGAGGAACGCAGGCGCGCGTCCTCCACCTGCGTCGCGTGACGCGTGTCCTGGAAAACGTGTGACATCGAGCGATTGTGGACCCACCACGACCCACCACCATACCTTATCCCCTCCCGTTCGCTCTCCTACACAGGCCATTTTTACCTTTTTCTTCTTCCTCGTCCCACCTTTCCTCAATCTTACAGAGAGATCATCGCCATGGATGGCTCAATCTCCGCCGCACCTGCCGGCTCAGCCAGGCCCCCAAGCTCTAGCCCAAGCCCACTGTCTCCCCCAGCCTAGGCGGCGCTCCCAATCTCGAGCGCAGCGAACTCGCACGAAGGCAACTTCACATGGGAGCTCGCATGCGCTGCAGCCATGGCTGCCTCTCCGGTTAATCAGGCCGCGGAGGACGGCGGTGCTCCCATGGGTAGACGACGGTGCTGCCGAAAGAGGGGGTTGGTGCTCCCATAGGAAGGAGTTGATGCTCCCGAAGGAGCGGGCCGGTGCTACAGAAGGTCGATGGGTGATGTGATGCTTCCGGCGGCGGGAGGTGGTGCTACCAGCGGCGAGATTGGATGCTCACAACGGCAAGAGTTGTTGCTCCCGGCGGCGGGATTGGATGCTCCCAGCGGCGGGATGTGTTGCTCCCGGCGATGGCATGGGATGCTCCCAGCGGCAAGAGTTGCTCCCATCGGCAAGAGTTGTTGCTCCCGGCGGCGGGGATGGTATGCTCCCAGCGGCGGAGATGGTGTGCTCCAAGCGGTGGGATAGGTTGCTCCGGGCGACAAGAGGTGTTGCTCCACGCGGCGGGATGTGATGCTCCCGGCGGCAAGAGTTGTTGCTCCCGGCGGCGGCGGCATGGGATGCTCCCGGCGGCTCGAGGTGTTGCTCCCGGCGGCGACGGCATGGGATGCTCCCAGCGGCTCGAGGTGTTGCTCCCGACGGCGGAAGGTGGTGCTGCTAATGGCGGGATAGGATGCTACTGTGGCGAGACGTGTTGCTACCGGCGGGAGTTTCTGCTCTGCTACCGATCGGAGTTCAGGATGCTGCAATGGTAGGCGACTGGTCGGTGGTGAGCGGTGTTGCTGCCAGCTGAGGCCGTGGTGAAGGCAGCGGTTGTCAGTGAAGCTGCAAGGGCGTCTCTTCTCCGGTGACAGCAACTTCTCCGACCACAACATCTCTTCTCCGGTGGCGGCAGAGCAACGGGAAATAGTTTAGGTTCCGCGGGGTGCGGCCATTCGCGTGTGCTCTTTTCGGTTGAGGAAAATTGAAAGACGATTGTTGGTCACGAAGGGGACACGTGGCCGCCTCCCAATGCGGAGGATCGGAAGGAGTTATCCTCCGGGGGACGCTCAGCGCTTTCCCTTTTCTTATGGTTTCCCTCTAAACTTGTGAGTTTTGGATACCACTAACACGTACTACCGCTGGTTTCAGCAGAATTAGTTTGTTGTCTCGTTTTTATGAAGAAAAACCAACTTTCGTAAAAATGCCCAGAAAAGACCATATTGGGCTTATATCACCAGAAGACCCTGGGAGCCAGAAGGAGACCCGGAGAGGGGCCAAACCACCCATGGGAGCCCCCTAGGACGCGCCGCCTGGTGGTGTGGGACCCCAAGCATCCCCTCGGGGCTCCCCTTTTCGACTACTTATGCCCCGTAAACCTAAAACGCGAGGGGGTTCGTCATATTCCACAGAAACACAACAGAGCACCGCCGCCACCCCGAAACCCAATTCGGGGACCAGAAGTCTGGGACGGGGATTCGAAGGAGATCATCGCCATCGACACCGCCACTCCTTCTCCATTAACCATCCATGATTCCTCCGTCCATGTGTGAGTAAACTCCGCTGTAGACCGAGAGGGATGGAAGGGATTGGATGATATTGATATGTAATAATGCCATATTGTTAGGGCATAGTGCCTAGTATCCGTTGTTAGTCTTTTGTACCGTTGTTGCAACTTGTTATGCTTAATGCTTGTCACTAGGGCCCGAGTGCCATGATCTCAGATCTGAACATGTTATTGTTTCATGAGTAGAATTATGTTTCTTGATCATATCTGCAATTTGTTTACACATATCATTGTCCAGAACACGAGGCCCCAAAGTGACATCAATTTGGACAACCGGAGGGGATGGTTTTTATGTGAGAATCACATGTGTTCACAGAGTGTTAATGCTTTGCTCTGATGCTTTATTAAAAGAAGCACATTAATTACCAGTAGTTTTCCTAGAGGCCCCGCTGCCATGGGATGGTAGGACAAAATATGTTGTGCAAGTTTCTCATTGCGAGCACGTATGACTATATTGGAACACATGCCTATGGTTGGCCTAGAACTTGGATGCTTTATTATTATCTGCAATGCCCACATTATTATTATTACATGACCTTTGTTATCCATGTAACGTCCATTCATCTATTTTCTCTATGTCTACGGTACTCCCATCTTGGTATTTTCGACGATTGATACTACTGTTATTTTATTATTACTGCTGCTATAAAACTGTTACCACTGATAAATTGTTGCGGGCAAGTCTACTTTCAGGTGCAGCTAAATTGACAACTCAGTTGTTAAGGCCTATAAATATTCTTTGACTCCTCTTGTGTCGAATCAATAAATTTAGGTTTTACTTCCCTCGAAGACTGTTACGATCCCCTATACTTGTGGATCATCAAGGGCCCACATAATGTATCTCTCTATCATCTATAGGAGTTAAGTACTAGTTTTGAATGTTCTCAGTTACACTACACTTTATAGATTATACCCAGACATACGTCAAGACGGTTGATGGCATCCAGAGCATAACTTTTGATTGTACGGTCACTAGATATTCTCATACTATAAGAATTACGGTCAATGACAACTTCATATGTACTTTTCTAAAATACATTACAATTGTTTAGTCTGTTTTAGTAAGATCATATCTTTGGATCGGTTTAGTACTATTGTTACCCTAACAAGTAACTCTTATATTTTGATAGACTTTTAATCAAGTCCATGATAAAAAAATGTGATCATCTCACAAACCAAGCTAATCTCAGAGACAAGATTAGGAACTCTTCTCACAAACCAAACTTGCCTGTGAATGAAGAGTCGTCTGTTTGGCATATGCCGTAATGGCTTCTTGATGCCGCTAAGGTGAGGCTTTCTTAGGTTGTCGTTTTTCAATGAAGTCAGAGTCACTTGTTTGAGGAGGAGTGATGACGATGCCACCTGTGGGAAAGCTTGACGACGGTCCTCGCTTTAGCGGTGTGTAGTCTGTTTTTGTAGCTAGGGTGGTTGTGCGGGCCCTTGAAGCGGTCGTGTTCCATGACGGCTTGCGAGGTTGTGTGTATCGGTTTTAGCCCGTTTTCTCGCTAATTACCGGTCAATTCTTTTTTTAATTAAATGAGACAATATGCCCGTTTTGTTAGAAAAAAAACTAGTTACCCAGACAATATTTTGTTTTTCTCTTATTCTGCCGAAGCTCATCCGGTCGTCCCCTTCCGCATCAGCGACTCACGTTTCCTCTCCAGCGTGTCCCTCCCTTACCGTGCCTTTCCTCTTCTTCCTCCTCCCCTGATCTACCCGCCTTCACAGTCCGCGACCCAACCAAGCCTCTAAAAATCTCTCCTGGGGTCTACCACCGCCGCGCCCTACAGCTGCCGCCGTGCCCTACCGCAGCGCTCGATTCCTCCGCCCGGTCTCACGCGCGTCGCCGCCATCGCCGTTCCCGTTCTTCCTCGTAGTCAGGACATCGCCTACCTGCTGACTCCGCAGTCTTCCGCCGTTGGGATTCGAGGTACGAGGCTGTTCTCATCTAGCGATTAGTTGATCCCCACTGGCCTTCGCATCCATGAACTGTATCTTAGGTCTGTAAATCTTGGTTGAATCCCGCTAGATCCGTCCCTGGATGGAACTCTGATGCAGATCAGGCCCTAATCCGATCCGATCGCACCCATGATTTTTCTTCCTTCTAAAACACGCTAGACGCCTCTGTTTGTCCGCCGCAGTCCCCGCTATGCTTAGCTGAATTTACTCTCCAGATCTGAAATATGTGCCGCCAGGCATTGCTGTTGGGTTTATTCGTATTGGTTATGTGGAAAATTCACTGTGTTGTGTAATTTTAGGTGTGTAAATCTTAGGTTTATGTATTTCCTGTGATTATAGACGAGGAGGATTTTCTGAAAAATACACAGGGTGGGTGTATGTTCTGATCAAGCAAGTGCCATGCTTATGCTGACAAGTTTCAGTCACTATTAGGCTATAACCGAGTTTACTAAAGTCTATGAAACAATGTTTGCCCCCAATTAGTCAGTCTGATTGTTGTGTTGTTTTCGTTATTATTACTGCAGAAAAAATACATTTTTCTTCTTCTTTCAAAAACACGTTAGGCACATCTGTTTGTTTGTCACAATTCCTGGCATGCTCAGCTGAACTTACTCTGTAGATCTAAAATATTGACAGCCATGTATTTATTGCTGTAGGTTTATGCATCTTAGTTATGTGAAATTTACCGGTCTGTATTTTAGGTGTGTAAATCTTGGACCTCTCTGTCTTTGCATTGATTCGAGAAAAGGAGAATTTTATGTAATATTAGACAGAGGGAGGGTGTATGTCTGACCCAGCAAGTTGCAGGCTTCTGCTGAGACCTAAGAGTTCTCAACCACTATTAGAAACCACCAAGTCTAATGTCTAGGAAACAATTCTTGCCCCAAACTAGCAAGTCTGATTGTTGTGCTGTTCTTTTTGTTCCATGTAGTTGATGTCTGTTGCAATACAAAATATTGCACACTATGTATTACTGCTATGCTGAATTGTTGTTTTCCGACCTGTTGTTTACTGAGAAAGCATAAGTAGCTGCTACTGCATGCATTCTCCCTGTTTTTGTTAATATGTTACTTATGTCCAAATTTGGGTTCTCTGATGCAGTTTTTCTTTGTATGCTATAAATTGCACTATGTCTGGTCCATGTTGGTGAATCTATCTTCATAACTTCATGTTTTAATCTTTGTAGGACTAGAAAAGAGGCTGTGAAGGCAGGGTGGTAATTCAGGTTGCCACCAAGATGTCGTCGAAGAAGATAGAGCTAGACCACAAGGACATGGTTCATGACTCTGCCATTGACTACTACGGGAAGCGCCTTGCCACAGCCTCCTCAGACTCCACTGTGAAGATCACCAGCATCGGAGCTGCATCTGCCCCGTCCCAGCTCCTCGCGACCCTCACTGGCCACTACGGTCCCGTGTGGCGTGTCGGATGGGCCCATCCCAAGTATGGTTCGATCCTCGCGTCCTGCGGCTATGACGGCCGTGTGATAGTCTGGAAGGAGGGTGCGACCGGGCAGTGGTCTCAGGCCCACGTGTTCGACAACCACAAGTCGTCCGTGAACTCCATTGCCTGGGCTCCATACGAGCTCGGCCTCTCCCTTGCCTGCGGGTCCTCCGACGGCACCATCTCCGTCATGTCCATGCGGGCCGATGGAGGATGGGACGCGGCAACCATCGAGCGCGCGCACCCAGTGGGCGTCACCGCAATCTCCTGGGCTCCAGCAGCAGCGCTCGGGTCCATGGTCGGCTCAGACCAGCTCGTCCACAAGCTCGTCTCCGGCGGCTTCGACTCGGTCGTCAAGGTGTGGGAGTTTGTCAGCGGCGGCTGGAAGCTGGAGAGCGCCCTGGTCTCGGAGATGCACGCGGAGTGCGTGAGAGACGTCGCGTGGGCGCCGGTGCTGGGCCTGGCCAAGTCGACCATCGCCAGCGCCTCCCAGGACGGCAAGGTGGTGATCTGGACCAAGGGCAGCAAGGGAGCAGGAGGAGGAGACAAGTGGGAAGGGAAGGTGATGCGTGACTTCGAGGCCCCCGTGTGGAGGGTGTCCTGGTCCCTGACAGGCGACATGCTGTCGGTGGCCGCCGGCGAGGGCGACATCACGCTGTGGAAGGAAGGCAAGGACGGGCAGTGGGAGTCGCTGTGGACCAAGGCGTCTAAGGACGAGCAGCCGCCGCAGGCCGAGGAGCAGGCTGCGACGGAGGAGGAGCAGGAGGAGGCCGCACAGTAGGGAGGAGTCCCTGCCGTGAGTTGAGTTGCAGCTCGTTTTGGATCCGTGATTCTTGTTTCTAGGCGCTTATGCCGTAACCTGTGTTCTGATATACCGATAGAGATACTATTCTTTTCTACCTGGCGCTGTTTTGGTGCTGTCGTTTCTACCTACCTGCCTGTGACTATGTGTTAGAAGAACCGCAGTGTTAAAATTTATTTACTGGCCATGTACTGCTTTGTGATGCACACCGTCAGAATGTATCGTCTCTTTGAAGTGTTGTTATGTTTTGTCATGCGCATATTCATCTCCATGGCATGGCAGCAGCTTGATTTGTTTTTGGAACAGAGAGGCTTTTTGTTAATTAACATCTCACAAAGGAGATGTATAGCATAGAGAGACTACAACACTTGACACATGGGGCACTGATCCGAAGCCCGAGCTGGCTGTTTTGTCTCGTTTGTAGCTTATTGCTAACCTAACCTAGTGTTGCGATCGAAATCTTTGATGTGAAAGATCTTGTGGGCAACGAAGGCCTCGTAGCGGGTGATCAACGCCAAGAGCTGACTCGTGGTCAGGACCAGGAGATGCCGTGATGTCTGACGGCTGCAAGTGTGCTTTTATCTTTGAGAAGATGAGCATCCGCCAGTCTCATCGACTGCAAAGGTTCAGTGCCAAGAACCTGAACGCTGCCGTTTTTTATCGATTTTTTTTTCCTGGAACACAGAAAGCTTTATTAGTACTCCCTCTGTCTCATTATTAAGTGTCATAAAATAGATAAAAAATGATGTACCAACACTAAAAAATGTCTAAATACATTAATTTTTATCCATTTTTGCGACAGTTAATACGAGACGGGGAATATATGTACTCCTCCGTCTCAAATTAACTGTCACAAAGTTGGACAAAAGTGGATGTATCTAATAATACATTATGTCTAAATACATTCATTTTTGTCTATCTTTGTGACACTTAAATTTGAGACGGAGGGAGTATATTAATCAACGTCAACAACGTCTTACAAGATGTGTATTTAGAGCCTGCAGCATCAGCCTGACACCTGAAGGAACTCTGAAAATCACTTGGACTCTGAAACCGTCTGGCTCCAGGCTTTCGACCCGCCGCCGTCTCTCGATCGCTAGTGGGCTTGTAAAACAGAGCACCACTTACCCTAACCACGAGCACCGGCCCAGCCCAGCCCGACCAGTCCACATGTTGGCTCCGTCCCCATCCAGCCTCAGCGCAGTCACAGATCGCACGCACGCGCACCGGGGCCTTCAAAGTCGAATCCTCACCGGAAAAGAAAAAAAAACATCGCCGCTCTCTCCGGCGGCTTCGTACCTCCGTCTCCGCGCTGCTCCGGCGCTCCCCTCATACCGTCCCCGGCTACCCGCAGCCCCGCAGACCCCTCCCCCCTTCTCCGCCGACGGGCCGCGCCGGTGCTACCCCGGGGCCTGCAGCTTAGAACCGGCGCTCGCTGCCACCGCCGCCTCTGCCACCTCCTCCCTCCCCGCGCCCGCGGAGACCGTCCCCGAGGCCCGCCCTGCCGTGGGACACACCTCAAGGTGAGTTCCATCCACCCGTGCCGCCTCGATTCCGACTGTCTGCGTGTCTCGCCTCGTGCTTCACAAAGGCTAGGGTTAACCGTCCTTCGATGTTCGGTCAGTGCTTCATAGATTGCCCTGCTGCTGTGTGCAGCATTTTACATTCGATTTGATTCAAGTTTCATGTGCCATTAATTAATACAAACACAAGATGAGTATTTCTACCGTGCTCCGTCTGTTTTTGATGTATGGCCAGGTGAGCATGGAGCTCAGGTTTCATATCGATTGCAAAATGCTTTACCATAATTTTTCATGTCACAGTGTGTGCTCAAGGGTAGTTTACCGCGCTGGTTAATTTCTAGCCCAGGGATGCGTATTGTTGTTCTATTAATCGACTCGTGTTGCCATCCTGAGCACAGCTTCTCTGATGGTTTTCTTCGTTCTGTTATGTGGCCTAGGTTATTTGTTTCTTACTATGTTTCTTCTGCTCGTGACAGATTCGTAGGTAACTGCTGCTTGGCAGTGGACGGGGCAACATGTCTGGCAATGTGAGTTGCTTCTACTCGAAAAGGGAGATGATTCTTTTTATCCGTACAGAAGCCAGTGTTGGTCTGATCCTCTCCTTGTTATGATGTGCAGCCCTCTGGTGTGGACAACACTTTCCGAAGGAAATTTGACAAGGAGGAGTACTTGGAACGAGCTCGACAGAGGGAGCGGGATGAGAAGGTCCTCCCCACTGCGTCCTATCTTTTTTCAATACTAAAACATAATCATTTCCATATTTCTCTCACTAAATACATCTCTAACTTGGTTCTTCCTTTTGTCCCTCCGTTATCCAGGATGAAGCCCGTAGAGGCAAGGGTATGCACTGCGTCTAAAGTTAATCCTATTGGATCTGTAGCCATACTATTATCATGCAAACTGACTTGTCTTAATTGCAAATGCCAGATAGGGGGCCTCCTGTGCAAAGACAACCGTTGAAGCATAGGGACTATGACGTTGACCTTGAGTCTCGTCTTGGCAAGACCCAGGTTTGTTAGATCATATAGATTTCGAAATAATGTTTCTTATTATTGTTGTGCACCTGTTAACCAAAATTGGGCGTGATTCCTCGATTTCTTTCTTACGTATGGCTGTGGTGCTTCATCTGGTACATTTTGAAATTCATTACTCCGTCTCAAAGTATCGTCGTTGAAATGGATGTATCTAGACACATTTTAGTGCTAGATACATCTACTCCCTCTGTCTCGAATTAATTGTCGTGGATTTGTCAAAATATTTATGTATCTAGACCTATTTTAGTGTATAGGTACATCCATATTTTGACAAATTCAAGACGATTAATTCGAGACGGAGGGAGTACTTTAACCCATTTCAAGGGCAGTTATTTTGAAACGGAGGAAGTAGGTTAATTTGTAACCTTATGCTTGATTTGAACTATTAGTTGTTGATTTGTGGGTATTATGTGTTCTAATATATGCTGATATTTTCCCATAGAGGCTATCAAACAGCCGTATATTATAGCTTAGTGTTGTGTTGGGCATTTGTAGGCAAACACCATATTCAGTTAGCTTAAAAAATTCTGTGTCAGTATGTACAGCAAAGGACTGTACCGAGTCACCCTTCAGCTAAGCTCATAGAGAAATACAAGTATTACCAGTTTTAGAATTAGATGCTTTATGTGCCTCACATTTTATAATATTGTTTACCTTGTTGATTCCGCCTGTTTATCTTATCCTCATGAAACTTGAGTGCATTGGTGAACTCCTTTGAGTAGCACTGCTGCTGTGCTGTATTACTATTTAGCAGGAGTCTAGGACAATTCTTCTTAAACAGTTTGATACTACCACTGCATGACTAGAGCAATGCTTAAAGCCTTAAACACTTTGAGGAGTATAATATGTTTTCGAATATGAAACATAAGGATGGAAAGCACAAAAAATGTGCTTAAGATTGAAGATTGGAAGAAGTATGAATGTGTATTGCAAAAAATGAGTAGGTGGCTCGGTTTGGTCATTTACTGATTTTATCCTCAATAAAATACCTTCTTTTATCGCTAAATGAAGATGATTTTTTAATCCACTAATATATAACCAATCATATTATTTGTTGCGCCTTCTTTTCAGGTGGTAACCCCGATCGCACCTTTGAGTCAACAGGTTTGTCCCAACATTCCACAGGGGTTGTTATTTAATATTAGAAATTAAAATGTTTGTAAAATTTTCAGTTTGACTTACTTGATACACATGCTGCTAGACGATGGGACTACATGTTGTTTGTTTTGTACTTGACTACTTGAGAACTTAGTGAGATCTTTATTCAGTACATCTGTTGTATGTGTTCTTCTTTTGTTGTTTTCTAGATTTAGGTCTCATGTTTCCACAATCTGTCAATACTCATTAGCGTTGGATTTCGCCACTTGCTTGTGCTTTAACATGCGAATATATGAAGTTCAGAACAGTACTATTGCTACATAATTAATCTCTCTTGTGTTGGCATTGGAGGATGATGCAAACATTAATGCTTAATAACTAGATACTGTAAGTGTTTAATTTGTAACTAGCTTGGTCTTTATTCTGTAACATGCCAGTGCATGAAGTTTAGAACAGTACCATTACTGGATACTTCTTGCTTTGGGATTCGAGGATGATGTCAACACTACTGTTTAACTAGATACTTCTCAGTGTATTACGTAAAAGTTTGTTCTCAGTTTAGCAACTTTCTTTCAGGCTGGATACTACTGTTCAGTATGTGAGTGTGTTGTTAAAGATTCAGCTAATTATTTGGATCATATAAATGGCAAAAAGCGTAAGTACCTGCAATATCTATTTCAGTTCAGTTGATCTATAAAACTCTTCTATCATCAGTTTCATGTTTTATGGTTTGAACATTTGACAGATCAGAGAGCATTGGGCATGTCTATGCGCGTTGAAAGGGCATCACTTGAACAGGTGAAATATCCGAGCTTGTCTTTTGATCCAAGTTCCATGCAAATGTCAGACCCATCATATGCTGGTTATCTCATTAGTTTATCATCACAAAATAAACATGAAAATATGTGGGTTATGTAAGCCAAGTGGATTAATGTGTTGATGGTTACCTTCCACATCTTTCTGTGTTAAATTCTTGTTTCTGCCTACAGGTTCAGAAACGGTTCGAGTCGCTTAAGAAGAGGAAGGACCCAAGCACCTTTAGTGAACAAGGTGATACAATGCGAAGACATCATATATGATGCCATTTCTCCTTTCTTATTCATCGAAAACAGTCGTGTAGGCAGTCACTGGATTTGTCTACCAGGTTGCTGTTTGGAGTTCTAAATTGCCTCCTTTGCCCTTCTCTTCAGATTTGGATGAGAGAATATTCAAACAGCAGCAAGAGGAGGAGGAGAAGAAGCGTCAGCGAAGAGAGAAGAAGAAAGAAAAGAAGGTAAGTGCAACTGCTTTCATTCTGTTTCTACCATCCAATATGAGACATGCAGTTTGACAGACAGCCCCCATGGGGCTGTTGAAAATCGGTAGAATTTATAATCACATGATGTCGAATGGTTTCAGAAGGAGCTGTCTGGCCAGAATGAACCCGAGGACATTGACCCTGATGTCGCTGCCATGATGGGTTTTGGTGGCTTCGGCACCTCGAAGAAGTGAGCGCTGCTTCAGGTGGCTGTCGTTTCATCAGGCTGTGGCTGCTGCTGAAGACATCGTGTGGCTCTAGCCAGCTGGATCTCAAGATAGCTTCAGACACAACCTTGATGCAGAGTTCATGTCAAAAAAAAAAAAAAATCTGATGCAGAGTTGGGGATTCATCTCCTAGGTCCTTGAGAAAAAGTTCGTGACTGCTACCTGATAAATTCCTGTGGAACGACGCGTAATTCTGGAACGATTAAGATTCTATAATTAACGGTGACCTTGTTTTGAGACGGTGATCTATTTGAAGAACACTTTTATCTTAGAGAAATGTGGTAATTATTGTCTATGTTTACCTCAGTTTGCAAGAAAGCAAATGCGACGCCTTTGTAACTGTGATTGTTTTTCAGACTGTGCCATGCATACATAGCGACCACCTTTGTCAAAGAGATCCGCCTCCCTCCTGCCTGACGAACCACCCTGGCCCTGATGATGGGAGGACGATCCAAACGAAGATGATTTTTAGAGTAGGCCACCGTGTTGTAACTCTGCACTAGTACTAAATTGTATGCATGCATGCAAGGTGAGCTTATTACAAGGTATTTTGATTTAGAGTGTCTGTACCTAGTCAAACGTCAATCCCTCTTCTGAAGAATGCATGGCAAATTATTAACCCATTGTTTTTATCCTCACTGATGCATGGTTCATGTATGTATATGCCAGTGATCTTGCTTTGGTGCGCTAACCTAGCGCTGCCTGCACAAGAATAAATCATGCACCTTCGAATTATTCTTTGTGGTGCATAATTAATTAGAGTGAGGAGTTGATCGAGAGCAATTCTATGTATACCATCTTTCCAATCAGAAGCATCCTTTAAAAAGATTCATGTCAATGAGTCCTCTCGTTTTATCAAACTTTGTGCATACCTGCATGAACTGAAAATCGATCTGCACCATTGGATGAACAAGTGCCGGCTTCATGGCCTCAATTGATTCGATGCAAAATCGGGGCACACTCGACTGGTGTCTTTATCTTGAAAACACTAGCTAGTACTAAGGTTGAGAAGTCCTTAGAGTTGTATTAAAGGATAGAAGCCCGGATCAAGAGGTAATTAGCATTGGTGCCTAAGTCTGTTCTTGATTTGTATGTATGCTAGAGAGTTTGCAAAAAAAAAACTAATGCACTTCAAACATGAATATAATATCAAACATGAACTAAAGCTAATATTAGAAAGGAAACCGGATAAATCTGCTTTATTGGATGGTGTTCAGGATACAGAATTCAGAACTCCATTCCATTCCATACAAATGAAAGGCATAAATGATTTACAAATCAAAGCAAGTCTATGAAACAAGTAAATTGTTGCAGGAAATTCAATATTCGAACCGGAAACACAAAATTATGAAGTAAGAGTGAAATACTTATCACCATTGAATAAATATGCTACAAGTATACTCCAATACTGAGAGAATGGTTGGGATGGTCGGCAGCCATTCGCCTAATTGCAGCCTCTGCTTCAGCATTCCTCTCGGTGGATTCCTTGGCATGAAGGAAGATCTCGACTTTGTCGAGCGATGGGAGGTTCCTTATGGTCAAGTCCATTTCACCGCTGAGAATGTCCGACACTAGGAGACGGAAAGTCAGTTTTCGAACCATGGGCATAGCTCCTCGTGTGAACACATGTGGCTCCAGTATAACACCTTCGAAATTGCACTCTCTCAGGCAAGGGAATGCATCGGTGGAAAGTCTGAACCTTTGGACTGGGTCGCTCATGAGATCTGAACGCAATTGAACATACCGAAGAGCAGGCAGAGTGCCAAGTATCTCAATTTCCTCCGCTCTCAGTCCACGGACAAATATACTGAGGGAGGAAACCAGGGAAAGTGATGAAGAAGTAATCCATGTCGGCAAAGTTTTAAACCATCCAAACAACAGAAGTTTACGGAGGTATGGAGAGGGTACCCAGACCTGCATGAATTCCATGTCCACTAGATCAAATAGACGTATCTCCAGAGACTCTAGTTTGGTAAGTTTTCCCAGGGACTCCACAAAAGTAACAAGTTTATCACGAGCAAATGATCCCGGCCACAAAAAGCGGAGCAGCCTCAGCTCGGTCAGGTACCGCAGCTCCACCCCTTCTCCCTCAAAGTACATTATATCTAGCTCTTGGAGTGACGTCAAATTACCAAACCCTGCTGGCACACTAATTCTATCAAGATACAAGCAAATCAGATTTCTCATCCGAAGAACACTTGCCGGCAAACTTCCATATACTCCCCGCAGGTCCAGTATCTGCAAGAACTGTAGCTTTCCTATTTCTGCTGGGATCTCAATAAGTCTTGTATTTCTTAACCCTAGGTACCTCAGGTGTAATAAATTCCTGACACCCCTAAGGTTAATTCCGTCCAACTCACAACGTTCTAGGTCCAATACACGTAATACTCGAAATCTTGAAAGTGAAAGACTCTGATTAGCAGCAAGATTATTAAAAAGGGTGAAGGACCTCACTTGTGACAAGCTCATGGTATCCAGCCGAGTGAAATTGAGCTCATCCATGAGCTTTTGGATGGAAAGCCTCCGAGGCTTTCTTTGAGCAGGTATACCTTCCTTGATAAAATCCAATACGGTGACGAAGTTTTCTTCACTTGACAAGTCACATATCACATCTAGCATCATATCATGCACGATACAAGCATGTGCTGTGCCGTCACCATGAATGTTTATCGGCTGAATCATGCTTCTATTGATGAGCTCATTGAAGCAACATTCCCCAAGTCCTATGAGGCCAAGTTCATGCTTTTGCCCCTGAAAAAATCCCTCGGCTATCCATCGCCTTATCAAACGGTCTCTGTTAATGTGATGATCCTCTGGGAATATACTAAGATATAAGAAACAACTCTTCAAAAGAGGAGGGAGATCGTAATAGCTGAACAACAATATCTGCTTCATGTTCTTTATGCTACCAACATTTGCAAGCCCATGACCAATAGATTCAAGCAAAATATGCCATTGGTCAACTGGTTTAATCTGCTGATTACTAGCCAAATGACTGGCTAGAGTAATAATGGCCAGCGGCACTCCGACACATTTCTTCAAGATATCACTAGACACCTGCTCTAGATGAGAAGGACATCCAACCTCGTTTTCAAATATTCTTTTATAGAAGAGCCTTTGGGAATCATCTTCAGAAAGAGGTTTCATCTGATGAATAAGATCATCAGAAGAGCAACATGTGTTGGCGACATCGACATTGCGGGTTGTAGTGATTATTCTACTTCCGCAATTAGTATCCATAAAAGCAAGTTTGATTATTTTCCATGCTTCGGTATCCCATATATCATCAATGACAATGAAGTACCTATTAGCATAACAATAGATGAGAAATGAGTTAGAAAACAATATGTATCATCCGCAACAACAGTGAAAACTATGGCGATCACATAAAAATTAGAAGAGAAAACATTTGGCGAAAATGACCTCATATATAATAAAGGGTTGTGCTTCTGTGTCACCCCTGAAGTCATAAAAGGACAAAAAAAAGTACAGGTCACGATCGACATTTTACAATTAACAATTTATTTTTATACGTTAAATAGGATTTACCGTATACCACTTTTTTATACGGTACACGTACCCTTGTTGCTCTAACCCTTCATGGCCTCATTAAGGTAGTAGCTCCATCAACGGCGTTTGTACAGGCTGGTCGACCACGAACGTGGGCCGGAGGTGGCCGGGTCCTCACGCCGCGTCGGCGTCACCGATGTTGGTTGCCGGTCTCTCGTCTCGTCTATCTGCATCTCGCACGGGCACGTCCTGAGACAGGGTCGCCCATTGCTCCTTCTCGCCTTGGTCTGAATGCCAACCGACGCACGCATATGGGTATCTGGACGGGCGCACAGGTAGCAGCTCGTTTGCGAACCAACCTGTGGTTGGATGGTTAGAAGGGTGGTTGTACCCCCAGCCCATCAGAGTTCAAACCACAGGTTTGACACCTGTGTGTCGCATTTAGGCGGAATATTCTTTCAGTGGGAGACGACGTTCCCGTCGACAGCGAGGCGCCTGTAGTGACTTCGTCAATCTCAAGACCCGCCGACTCAGTCTCTCGGAGGTGCTCATAGGGGTAGGGTGTGCGTGTGTGCGTTCATAGGGGTGAGTGTATGCGCGTGTACGTGAGCGGTTGCGTCTGTGTTTCTCAAAAAAAGGTAGCAGCTCTTTTTTTTTTTTTTTTTGATAAAACAGGTAGCAGCTCGTTGACCCGCAGTTTGCCACCATCCGGTGACGCTGACGCCGTCTCTCGTCTCGTCTATCTACATCCGGTGACGCCTTGCTCCTTCTCGCCTCGTCTGAAAACCAATCGACCCATGCATACGCGTATCTGGATGGGCGCTGGTAGTAGCTCGTTGACTGCAGTTCGCCACCATCCGGCCTCGTTCGTATGAAAGAGCACGTCCAGGCTCCGTGGAAACCGACCTATTCTCCATCGCGCGGAGCGCACGGCCGGCGTTCCGGCTACTGGATGTCGCCTCCACGGATGCTTTCGCCTTGATCTAATCGACGGCCTTTCCGTCGATCACCGACCAGGCCATGCCACCAATCTCCGGCGAGAAGCCACCGACAAATAACGAACATGTTGGAGAACGATGGGCCCACCGTCCACGGGACTACGTACGGATTCCATACAAATACGTATACACAATCCGTACTAATGGAATACGCTTTAATTATTCATAGCCGTCCATGTCGATGAAGGGTTATGGGACGATCTCAGCCGTCCTTGCCAAATGTTTTGGTTTATGGGGGGACACTGAAGCAGAAGCGTATAATAAATTAACAGTTACATGAAATGAATTTGGCAAAGAGTCCGAGGGAGCAAATTGCATACCAATTTTATTAGATCAGTTCCATTACTTGTGGTTATGGTTCAAATAAGCTACAACAAAAACGACCCATCTATGCTTGAGGGGCTACACCTAAGAGTTTCTTATTTTTTAGAAATGCAAAGTTTAAAAGCAAAAGAGATTAATCTTGAGTTTTGAAGTTTCTCGCTGAGAGTTAAACATGTGCAATCTAAAGTATCAAATAACTCAGATAAGCTATTGAAAGTCTCAAATAATAGATAAGCTATATAATTTAGTCGAAATTATTATAAAATTGAACAGACACTAAAAGTTGATGTATCCAACGGTTGGATATCTATATATGTTATAAAGCTAAACCCACTAACATCGCTAATGATAGTCTATTATTTTACTCATCCAATTGTTCATATAATCCTCCTAACATTCATTAATGAATGTATCTTTACATGTAAGTTATCGATCTCATCCATTCTTTCACCCATAAGATTATCCATATCACCATTTTTTAGCCATTAAACTATATAAAAGACCGTGAGCCATCTGCATGGTGCGAGGGGTTGGGGCATGTTACCCGTGTCAAACCTAATTATTTGTTCACCACGAGTAAAAGCTTATCTGTGGTGCAAAATTTGGCCGGTGCGTCATCCATAGGTCCCCCTTTTGTCGCTATGGTGCAAGTTATCGGTGGCGTACGAACTAACGTGTGTGTGTGCCATGGCTACCTCTTGTAACTGTGGCGCACATTGCAGCCGATTCGCCATGGGTAACCTAGGAAACTTTATAAACATGTGGCCCTCCTTTCTCCCCCTTCCATTTCCAGATCAATCTCACGACCCACTCACCCCGCAAGTTCCACCACCAAATCGTCGCCGTTGTCATCGATCCTGAGGAGCCCGAAAACAGAGGCATCACCGTCGCTGTTTCCTACTCCCCTCCGGAGTGTCCAGAATGCACACCACCGCCCGGAGCATGCCACCGCACACGCCACATCGCCGGTCCCCTCGACCTCGCCACCACTTGCCGTCGTCAAGGCCCAGGGTGATCTCCCCATCCCATTCTTGTCCTCGAAATGATGAACCCTATATCGAGCTAGTGTAAGGATTGGGAACCATAGGATTAGAAACCCTATAATTAGCAGTTGGTTGTTGATCTAGTGTTCGGATTTGGCTAAGTTTTAACAGAGAGGGTTAGTTTCTATTTTGTATGTTGTGGACTTTTATGTTAGAATTAGCAATATTTTTGTTAGAATTAGAAACCTTAGAACATATGATTGTGCAATGTGGGATGATATGCCTTTGCATTTGTCGGCGATAAGAGATACTAATGACAAGGAGAAGGATGGGTAAGAAGAAGAACCACAAGAGAATCTCACGATTGGGCATTCGAGGACGACAACCAAGGAGCAACATCTAAGAAGAGACGGTGTCAACAATAGATGTTTCACCTAGATGATTCTTATTGACCACACAGTAGTGATGATCTTGATTCTTTAGAATAAGAATCATCGATACGACCCCCTAAATCAGAGTTATCGCTATAAAATATCTGTTGTTGGCATATTTTCTTCTTTGACGGTGCTCCATCATTGTCGTCATCGAATGCCCCTGCCTTGTGAGATTCTATTCCTTCTTCTTCAACTCCCTACTCTTTCTCTTGCTCTATCGTGTCATTAGTATCGTCTCTTCGTCTCAACAACTATGATGTTGTTGACTATTTTTGTAAGTGTCCATTTTTGTTGTAGGACGATGATATTAACTATGCCATGTTAAAGAAAATAACAATATATACAACAGATTGTACCGTATACAATTTGAATGTATTAGGAGCTGGTCTTGTAGGCCCTCTTTTTTCCTTGTTTGGGAATTATACAAGATGCCTATACTACACTTAATACTGCACCGATTGCGCTCCACCGTGTAGATTAGGTTGGTTTAAATTGACTTGTTTCATTCAGGTTGGTCTAGTTAATATCTCTTGTATATAATTTATGTTCGTGCAATGAATTATTGTAGAAAATGGAGGCGTGATGATTGTGGCTACTAAGGTTGCACGGATAAGAAGTTTATTGTTGTGTTTCTAGCGGACTATACAACTAGAATGGTACATTCGTTTTAACTCATCATGTTGTAGTTATTATTACGAGAGACTTTTCTTGGTTATAACTGTTTAACATTTATTATGAGGACAATGATTAATCTCTTTGAGCATTATCGATCAGGTCGAACGTTGGACTAAATGATCTATTAACATGTATAACAACATTAGTTGTACAATTGTTTGGTCCTTAAGTTCCAATGCTTGGAAGTTTATGATATATGCACTTTTTGTACGAGGCCTTTTCGGCACATCATTAATTTTTAAATGTTTCTTTCCTAAATGTTCTATATAATGTTTAATTGATTTGTTTTCTCAGCTCATCCCATGCAGAGACAGACGTGACTTCATGGAGCACGTTAAGATTCCCATTCTTAGCCACCGCGGACATTTGAGGTGAACTTGGTCAAACACGTTAGGTGATCATTCAGAATACTTTTGTGAATTAAAACTCATAGTAACGAGCACTGTGTTCCAAAAGCTAGGTTAAATAGCCCTATTTCTAAGAATTTTTTTTCTGTCCTTGTTTAAATTATTCAAAAAAGATCCTTAACATCTATTGTGCCAATATATTGTTCATGAGAAATATGGCACCTTTTGAAAAACTATTCCATGCTTCAACCCATACCCTAAACCAAATGAGCTCCAAAGTTAGCGTAAACAACCCGAATCCTAAGCAAGTTTGTTTTTATCTTGTCTACATAAACTAAAAAAAAATCCTTAACATCTAGTGTGACAATATAGTGTCCATGCAAAATATGTCACCGTTTTGACAAACTAAGCCATGCTTAACCCCTTATCATAGATCAAATGAGATCCAAATTAATCTAGGGTGAACAACACCATTTATATAAAAAAAATTGTTTTTGACCTTGTCTGCATGATTCTAAAAAAATCCTTACCATCTAGTGTGCCAATATAGTGCACATGAGTAATATGGGAATGCTTAACCCCATACTCTAGATAATTTTTCCCTGCAACTCTCTAGCATTGTTCATGATATCTAAGTTGTGTGAACGTTTTTTTCACGGAAATGTTCGAAGACCAAGTATCTTATTTTTCTACCAACCTGGACACATAAAACGACGATATGTGAAGGTTTTTTTCCTTCTCATTTTTTAAATTACTTATACTTAACCTTAGACCTATGAATCCTTATCAAACCCCTCAAGACCCCTCTTAAACCCCGAATCCTTGTGGATCATTGGATCGATGTGCCTGGACGGTTTGGATAATTTGGATTTAAACTTGAACACAACTGATAAACAGTCAATTTTGCACGAAGTGGTGCATGAGCTAAAAACTTCCAACTCAAGAGGGATTATTTTGAAGTTAGATTTCGAAAAAGCATACGACAGAGTTCAATGGCCATTTTTGTCTGAAGTTCTTCGGGGGAAGGGTTTTCGGGAAGATTGGATTGCGTGGATGGTTTTAGCGGTTCAAACAGGGAAGGTTTGTGTCAATCTCAACGGGGAGAACGGTGAATATTTCAGAACTTTTAGGGGCCTTAGACAGGGAGACCCGCTCTCGCCATTACTCTTTGATATTGTGGCAGAGGTGTTGGGAATTTCGATCACGGCGGCAAAAGCACAGGGCCACCTGCGAGGGCTGGTTCCCCACTTGGTGGAGGGGGGCTTATCTCACTTACAATACGCTGACGATACCCTTCTTTTTCTCGAATTGGAGGAACAATCTATAGCAACTATGAAACTTATCCTATATTGCTATGAGGCAGTTTCTGGTATGAAGATTAATCATGAAAAGAGTCAAGTGTTCGTTCTCGGGGTGGAGGAGGAGGAGGCTAACAGGGTTGCGAATGTGTTCAATTGCGAGTTGGGCTCCTTCCCAATGAAATACTTAGGTGTCCCAGTTTCGGATAGGAAACTGTTAGCGTCTGACTTTGAGTTTCTGCCTACTAAGGTTCATAAGAAGCTGGGGTGCTTGCAACCAGTCACCACAGGTGGTAGGAAAATTCTTATCGATTCGTGTCTTAGCAGCATCCCCACATACGTGATGGGCTTCTATCTTATCCCGGAGGGGATCCATCATAAGATGGACATGCACCGCGCCAAGTTTTTTTGGGAGGGTTCTAACAGTGCCCATAAATATCATATGGTTAGATGGCTTGATATGGCTCGGCCGACTGAATTTGGTGGTCTGGGCTTTGCGGAGACTAGGACTAGAAACATCGCACTGTTAGCTAAGTGGATCTTAAAACTGGAAAGGGGAGATCAAGACCTGTGTTGTCAAGTTCTTCGTAACAAATACCTGGGAGACAAGGGCTTCTTCCAGTCGGAGGCGGCTGGGGGATCCCAGTTTTGGAAGGGTTTGCATGCTGTCAAAAAATGGGTTAGGAGAGGGCTTAGGTACAGGATAGGGGACGGCCGAAAAACTTGTTTCTGGATGGACGTTTGGCTCCACTCGACACCGCTGTGTGTCCGGTACCCGCGCCTCTTCGAGGTCTGCAACCAACAGGAGGCTACGGTGGGAGAGATTGTGGGCTCGCAGCTGAGCCTGACCTTCCGCCGCTCTTTCGGTCCAAGGGAGTTAGGAGAGTGGGAGGAGTTGAATGCAGACCTGTCCCTGTGCCATCTTTCTTCGGAAACGGACGTAGGGGTCTGGGTGTTGGGGGTCAATCATCGCTTTTCGTCGAAATCGCTGTACAGGGAGATCTTGAACTCGGGTGTGGTTGCTGCTAGCTTTAGGGGCCTCTGGAAAGCTAGTATGCCCCTTAAGATCAAAATTTTTGTGTGGATGTGTTTGAGAGGGCGTATTCAAGTTGCTAAAAATCTGAAATCTAAAGGTTGGCCGGGGGAGTTGGGGTGTAAATTCTGCGGGGAGGAGGAAACGGTGGACCACCTTCTTTTTCATTGCCCGACGTCGCATTTTCTTTGGTGGTGTGTGCGGGAGAGTCTCGGGTTGGAAACCACGCCCTGGTCGCGAGAAGAGTGTGAGTTCATCATTGAAAACAAGAAGCCTAGGAAGGTGGCCGCGACCTGGTGGGCAGTGTTCGGGGCTGTGTTTTGGACTTTATGGCTCTCCCGCAACGATCTGGTCTTCAATAACAAAGTCAGCTCTTCGCCTTTGACTAACCTTTTTTCGGTTAATTCGTTTCTTTCACAGTGGAGGCTGCTCTGCCCGGCAAAGCGTGAGGAGCATTGGATCAATACCCTGGACAGTTTGAAGATGAAAGCGGCGGAACTTAGGATTTGGGTAGCTCCACGAGGCGGTGTGGGCTGATCAGGGTCTCTTCTTGTTTCGCCTTTCGTTTTTTTTCTCTCTCCCCTGTGTGGGATGCTTAGCCTGTTCTTGGGCTTGTAGTGACTCCTGTCGTTTTTTAGCCTACTTGTTCGAACTGGTGGTACTTGGTGGCTGCTTTCCTAAAGCAGGGTTTAATAAAACCTTTTATCTAAAAATAAACAGTCAATTATATAGGAGTATAAGCTCATTTTGCACCTGAACTGATTGGTGCATGCAATCAATATAATTCACAATCAAGAATCGGCTAAAAAAAGCATAAATAATTATACCGAGAAACCAAGTGCTTCACATGCATGTAACAACAATAATGTTTTCAGGATCTCTCTAGTTGATACAGATTTTAGTCTTTTTTTCCCCAATTGTTCCGATGTTATTGACCCACCTAGATTCACCGTGCACCCAGGTAATTGCAAGAATTCAAAATATATTAGTGCTGAATTATCGATATGTATGTGTGCCTGCACTAATTCCAGCTTCATGTGAAAGATATTGCATAAATAAGTGCTAATTAACATGCGTGATTATGTAGAAATGATTATGAACGTACCTCTTGGTTCCAAGTGCTTGGCGGAGTTGGTGGATGAGTTGTCTCTCATCCAAATCAGACAGATTCAATCTGCTATACACTTCGTTGTCAAGTTCGTAGAGAAGTTCCTTGAAAACTTTCTTCACGTCAGGATTCCGAGACACAGGCACAAAAGCGGCGCAATCAAATCCCTTATGAAGCTCATCATAGACTGCTTTGGCAAGAGTGGTCTTACCCAATCCTCCAAACCCAACAATGGAGAGTATCCTGGGCACATGGTCTGCTTCACGGAGCTTATTGATAATCCGGTCCCTTGCATCATCCATGCCAACGAGCGTGTGTTTCTCGTACAGAACAGACAAGAGGGGGTCCATGGCGGTGATGGTGCCGGGGCTCCATGTGGAGCCCGCAGCCGGAACATGTACGCCGTCCCCACCACGTCTCCTGTACCGGTCATCTCGGCTGGCCACCTCATGGACCTTCCCCTTGATGTCTTCCATCGAGGCGGCGACCTCACGGCGAGCCTTGGCCATCTTGAACAAGATTGCCAGCCTCGCCGTAAGCACCTTGAAGCAGCCGGCGTCGGGGGGAGCCACGTCGCCCTGAGTCTGAGCACTCACCAGGAAGTTCTCCACCAGATCCTCGATGTCATGGGACACCTCTCTGACTTCACCGGCCCAGAGCCGGTCCTGCTCGTCGAGCTCGTCCCGCGGCACCGACGCGACCTTGCTCAGGCTGGCGAGCATGTGCTGGAGCTCGGTCTGGAGATAGACGACGTCTTTCTCGGCGCTCTTTTGCAGCTTGTACTCCTGGTTGAGGAGCTCGCCCAGCTTGGGAAGGAGGGAGACCATGCCACCCATGGCGAGATCCATGACTGCCTAGATCTCGATCTTGCTAGATCGATCGCTTAACTGGATTGTCGTGTTTTAGCAAATATGTGACTGCTCACTGCTGGTAATGTGTTCCGTGTGAAGAAGATGTTGCTGCAGGGTCGCCATATATGATACACTGAAAAAGGAGCAGATGAAAGCATATGCGTTCACGACAAGTTGTTTGTATTTGACTGAGCAGCTTATTAGGCACCAGAAGTGGACGTAGAGACCACTGGCTAGTTTCAAACACGGAGTATATTTTGTTATCTGCTAGATGCACTCGTCAGGTTAAACCAGTCACGGTGGTGAGTATCATACCCTAGTATCATGCGTAGTTTAGTGTGTAGTAACATATACATGGTATCATGTATTAGGTTGTAGACTTATTTTTTCTCAAACATCTATATATTACTCCCTCCGTACCAAATTAAGTGTCACAAAGTTTGACAAAAATGGACGTATCTAATACTAAATTATATCTAGACACATCCACTTTTATCAAACTTTGTTACACTTAATTTGGGACGGAGGGAGTATATGCTATCTACCGTACCTATGATAACACTATTGTCTCTTTCATTATTAATTGTAGCGCCAGAGTTTTGCCAATAACACAAGACAAACATGATACTACCTATGATACCCCCTTGCATACGTCATGTTACTAAGCACGATACTATAGAGACCTTCATTCATTTGTAGTTATATTTTGCACCGGAAGCCTATATGATGGTAACATATTCTGTTACACCATTTCTCTCTCCTCATTAATGCTACTAACAAAGTTACTTTGGTGTGCGATGCTAAACATTTAGAAGCATCGTATGTAGAAAAAAAACCCGAGCGATCTCCCGGGTCGCCCTCCCTCGGGCGGCTCCGGAGGAAACCTACCCTAGCCAAAAAAAAGAGATCGGATCCCCTCCGGCCGCTGCTGTCGCCGGCGCCGGCGGTGGTGGCGGCGCTCTGCCGGTCTAGGTCGTAGGGCATGGCGGGCGCTCAGGCCAGACTCTCTGGGAGCGGAGCAGCAGCGATGGCGTGGCGTGGGGCTTGGAAGTGAGTGGCGGCGGTGCCTTTTCTAGGGGCTTGAGAGGCCGACAGCCTCGGTGGCGGGCGGTTCGGCGCTAGGGACAGGCGAGGCGGCGGGGCAGAGGTGGCCGGGCACCGCCATGGATTGAGCGCTCTGCGTTCTCGTTCGCTCGTGGCGTCCCGGACCTGGAACCTCGATCCGGCCCATCGGGCTAAGATCTGGGCCAGTGGGGGTCCGGCCAGGGTGGTGATGGTGGCCGCTGCTTGTTCACGCCGTCGGTGACCTGACGTGCTGGTTTACCCCTCCTCCGCCGTTGTTTCAGCTGAAAGTGGCCTCGCGGCGTGGGGGTCTACGAGGCGAATAAAGGCGGTGGTTCTAAAGTTCCTTTTTGCATCAAGACAAAGACTAGCATGTCGCCAGTATTCTTTGATCTGGCTGGGGTGTTGGGTTCCGGAAACGTCCGCCGACGATCTCCCATGAGAGTTAATGCATGGAGTTTGCTGGATCGGGGTGGGTTTCGGTCGCGCCGGAAAGCGAGCGTGAAACTCTGCTCTGTTGCCATCATGGGCCAATTCATGGTGAAGTCAGAGGGAGAATGTCATGGAAGCTGTGATTGGAGGACTATCAACGACACCAAAGTCCTTGCATCAATGGGAAATCGGCTTTAAGTTTCAAGATTTGTGGCAGCGGTATGTAAGAGGGAGCGACAACCCAGGTGAAGTTTAAAGTCTTAACTTTTAGGGTGAAAATCCAAGATCTGACCTTAATTGATTGTGTCTGGCAATGATCTTATTGAAGGCATTGTTTTGAGAGCGAGGACTATCTCCAGGGTGAAACCTGAGTTATAGGATCGGGCAACGACGGCGCAAATGCACCGTTTTCTTCTTGAAGGCGTTGCTTTTGGAGAAACTAGACACCAGGGGCTGTTTTGGTGGTTGTTGTGCTGCTGCTACTTTGACTGGAACTCTGTAGCGGGATTTTTTTTTCTTTTTTAGTTTTCTATTCTTTTTTCGGTTGTTTGTGTCTGATATGCCATTTGGTATTGAGCCGTTGCAGAGGCTGAGTGTAAATGGTATCTATGTGATATTAATATATACTTCTTATAAAAAATAAGAACAAAGTTACTTCCACTATGTGTAGTCTAAGAGCCTTCACGGTGTTGCTAAAGTCAAATTTGCCACATAGATATATTTGGCATGAGTGCTAAATTAATAAGTTAGCTACAATGTGCCAAAGTCAAATGCCAAATTCTCTAATTGTGTAGCCCACTATGTACAAAGTAATAATAAAATATTATTGAGTTGCTCACCCTTCTCTTATCCCACCCCTCCATCCCATAATTTTATCTAGTTGAATGAATTGAGCATTGGATCTTTTAGTTGCTCCCACTTCCAAAAATTTGGCTATGGAATCAACAAAACTATCCTCTACGATGTTGCCAAAAGACAAAACTCAATTTGGCAACCATATTTGGTATACACTATGGCTGACCTAAGGCGCTAAGGGCATCTCTAGCCAATGCCTTAAATTTTAGACGAGTAAATGGATCCTTATCCTTTATAGGAGTATATTTACTCCTCTAAGGAATTGCAATTTCTAGCGGATCCCACATACTTGAGCCCTTAAAATCATTTGAATGCAAATTTCATGCTAATTTCATTCAAACTAGCTGATAAAATAACTACAAACATGATTCAAACTACTACAAACTAGTTTAAACTAAAAACTAATACATATTCTGAAATATTCATCTAAAAATCTAGTGAGTGAGTGTCGCTTTCCTTGTCGTCGGTGGTTTCAGCAGCGATGTCCTCGGCATTGAGGCCATTCCGGTCCTCACCGCAAAATAAGTTGGAGTTCTCCTCATCGTTGTTGTCGCCGGTGAGGTCGATGACGTGTGCAGCCAGACCTGCACCCCTGACTCTTTCTTGACGTGCATCCCCGACACCTTCTTCACCGGCGCCGCAGCGGACGGCCTGGCTCCTTGTTGACGCGCTGCCAGGTACTCCTCCAACGCCCAACGCTCCTTATCAACATGTTGTAGGAACTTCTGCTAGATGGACTGTCGAATATGCATCTCAACAAGTCCCTCGGGTGAACCGATAGGGTTTTGATTAGGAGAACGTGTAGGACGCTGGTGGCAATCGTCGGGTAACAGGGGGGCACGATTTACCCAGGTTCAGGCCCCTCGTAGAGGTAAAAACCTTACTCCTTCTTCTGTCGATCTGTATTAGCAATAGATCGGCTATAGTGGGGGTGCTCGAGTCGAGAGTAGATCTCAATCTCAAGGATTTGGTGGTGCGGTATTGCTTGGTCTTCTCCTGGCCTTATATAGCTAGCCAGGTCTCAAACCATACCCGGGGGGGCGGGGTTACAAACCCTAACCTAAAGTTGGTTACAAGTTTCCTTTCTTGACCCGCAAGGCCTTGCGGGTGGTCCTTGATAGGGCCTTCTAGAACAGTCCACGGCGTCTCCCTTTGGGCTTAGGTCTTGGGACTTGGACCGGGTAGCCTCACGTGATAGGTCCATGATTCATCCCCTCGTCAGTAGCCCCGAGTGTTTACTCGATTGAGAATTTTGTCGGGTAGACGCTCAAAGTTTGTCTTGATTTTGTTCGATTGATTGCTTCAACTGTTTGATTTTTAGATGACGCATACCCTGTGCGCGATGCGCTTATTGTACTCGAGTATCGAGCGATGAATGTGCCTATGCTTTGGCTGTTTTCGCAGAAGGATGTGGCACAGTTGCTTGGCTCTCCCGAAAACTCAGGGCCAATTAATTGCATCTAGGGCAAAAACAGTTCTGGCCTACGCAGACTCGAGGCCTCCGACTCAAATCCGGTGAGGTGATCATTGCGACTGGTCCGTGGAGGTCTTACCGAGTCGAACTTAACCTATAGGGGTACCCGGCGCGTCCGCTAGGATTTTTCTTCGTGTCGTTGACACGGAATTTTACTGGAGGACGCAGCTTGAGTGCGATTCCAGGCCCATAAGAGAGATCTTTGGGTGTTACCTTCGTATTCAAGAGAATACGGCATCCGGATGTGCCTAGTCGGCCGAACGATCCAGGGTAGGGATGTGTATTTACATCGTGTAACAGAGTGGCAGGAGCTGCGCACTCGCAAATATTATCTTGAGATTTTTCGAATGAAGAGATTTCCCTCGTTGTTCTTATGCAAAGAGATTTTTGCACTTGTAATTTTTTGCCCATACGAAAGAGTTTTCGTGTCTGGAAGCCTTGCTGTGCCCATACGAAAGAAATTTCGTGTCACGGACTTTATGCGAAAGAGTTTTCGCGTCATGATATGCCCATACGAAAGAAATTTCGTGTCAGGGATCCCATGCGAAAGAAATTTCATGCCTTGATTTTCCCGTACGAAAGAAATTTCGTGTGAGGGATTTTATGCGAAAGAGTTTTCGCGTCTTGATATGCCCATACAAAAGAAATTTCGTGTCAGGGATCCCACTCGAAAGGATTTTCGGGTTTGATGAGGTATGCAATGATGTCATTGCGCACTTGTTTGTTCTGACTCCTCCCTATGGGACGTGACGGAGCGAAGCAGAGCACACTGGCCCACCTTGTCAGATTTTGACTGGAAACGAGAGGTCGTTTCCGGTTTTTTCCGCAAGCCACGCGCTGTAAATGCGCATGATCTGCTGTAAAGATCGTGGCAGAGGCAACCGTTCACCGCCGCCTCGTTTCCACTTCCCGCGTGGCAGCCGCGTTGGGCGCCACGTCACCAGATCTACGGTTCAGATTAGCCTGGTCCGTGTATAAGTAGCCTCCCTTGGGCAAAAGGTAAATTTATCCTGGTCATTTGCTCTCTTTCCTCCTCCTCGCGCACACCTCCTATTCTGCAAGCACCGAAAGGCTCCCATGGCTGGAGGGAAGAAACGCAATGCTGCCGTGTCCTCGTCGAAGGAGGCTGGAGATGCCTCCGTGCCGCCCACCGTGAAGACAGACGACTGGCGCTACGCTAGTGCCACCAAGAAGAGCATCAACGAGATGCAACAGGAGGGGCTGCTGCCTCCCGACGGCGACAAGCGCGTTCGCCCGAGCAAGAAAGAGGAGGTACCTAATACCCGCACGAACGAGCGAGTGATCTTCGCGGGAAACGTCTCATGCGGTCTCTCTCTTCCTCTCCACCCCTTTCTCCTTGGCCTGTTGTATGTCTATGGCATACAGCTCCATGACTTGCCTCCAAACGCAATTCAGCACATCTCGTGCTTTATCGTGCTTTGCGAGTGCTTTCTGGGCATTCGCCCGCATTGGGGCCTCTGGAAGGCCCTGTTTAAGGTGCGAATCTTCCGGGAGAAATCACAACCCGAAGAGAAACTGGGAGAGCCACTGCGCACCGGCGGCTTCGGGGTCTAGGCGAGGCCGGACATCCCTTATAAGGAGATGTATTTCGTCGACTCCGCGCAAGCATGGCGAAGGAAGCGGTTCTACGTGGTCGACAACAGCGCGGGTGGCGCTCCTAAATTCTACCCATTCGCGATTCTGAAGAAAAGGAAATCCTAGGCGCACAATCTCACCGCCGAGGACAGCAAGGTCGTCTCTCCCCTACTCGCGAAGCTGGGGAGCTTCCGCGGCAAGGTGACGGGGGTCCCGCTGAATGGATTGCACTTGGCGAGTGTCTTTCTTCGTCGGAGGATCTAGCCCCTTCAAGAGAGGCCGTCGACCATGTGGGAGTATCAGGGCACCCAAGACCCTAGCCGCGTATGCGAAGACATCCTCTCGAATACTGAATTCGAGAAGAAGATTCCGGCCATCACCTGCTCTCTCGATCCATTCGAGGCTTCGAAACCCCCTCCATCTGACATAATTGTTGTTGTTGTTCTTCCTTTGTTACTTGTAGTCTGAATTTCTATCGAGTGAGAATCTTTCCTTCTCTTCTTTCTTTATATCTATAGAGCTTGAACGTGGAGACGTGCTACCGGCCCGTTTTGCAGAAGAGGTATCATACCTTCTTGCGAGTAGCGTGGACGGTCCTCCCGAGACCAGCGTGGCTGAAGCCGACTCGAGCTCTGAACATGAGTTCATGGACGACGAAGAAGAGTCGGATAGCGAGCATCTCCAACGCCGCAAGCCCGAAGAAGACGAAGTCACCTCCAAGGGCAGTTCCTTGGATGACGAGTCTCTTAAGGCGACTGAGCCTCTTCAGGTGCCTCCTCTGAATGTGCTTCCCCCCTTGGGCCAGAAGCCGAAGGTTTCCATCGCCTGGAATGTCGATATTCTGGATGACGATGATGAGGACGAGTAAGGTTTTCTTGCGCGATGTTCTTTAGTCGTGAATCTTTTTCTTGTTCTGCGTCTTTGTCTGACTTTTCCTTCCATAGCAGCCTTCAAACCATCAGCCCTAGCCAGTATGCTTCTTCTGTTCCCTCTGTGAAGAGGAAAGAAGTAGTTGCGGGTGAAACTCCAGTCGCAGAGGCCGCCCAAAGGTCTCCAAGTCCCGCGCGGGCAACCGCAGCTCCTGAGTACTGGTTGCCTGGCTTCACGGGTGGGGCTTCCGCGAACAAAGAAGTTTCGGGCAGCTCGGCGGACCCTCTGTCTGTCGCCCAAGGCCAGGTAAATTTGTCGCTTCTTCTCGCATTTTTCACTTCATTTGATCGTAATTTCTATGGGGTGCACGACAGTGCTCCCGATGGGAGTAGCCCCCGAGGTCGTGGTTAATCGCTTGCGGTTGGCCTTGGCCACAGACTCAAATTTGAACTTTTTCCCTTCTCGCTTTTATTGATTCTATCGGGTGCACGGCAGTGCTCTCGATGGGAGGAGCCCTTGAGGCTATACTCGACTGTGTATAGTCGTGTATAGGCTCAAAAGATTTTGTCCCTTAACTTGAATTTTTGTTCTGTGCTTTTGCAGACTCTTCTTGACTCCCTTGCTGCTATCGGTCGTCGGGTGCTCTCGGCTGAGGCGGATTGCGCTTCCCTTCGGGTGGATCGCGATCAGCTCATCGAGGATGGCCGCTCCCTTCTAGGTAAGCTATTTCATCATGCTTCACGGATTATGTTGGTCGCAAAAGTTGCCTTAGGTGTATTTGTCACTTGTAGATGAAGTTACCCCGCCTGAAGGCCGAGAAAGCCGAAGCCATTGCTCGTGTGCAAACCCTTGAGGAGAAGCTGGAATCCTCCCGAAAGGAGTTGGAATCCTCCCGCAAACATTCGGCTGATCTCGAGGGGAGCTTCTCAAAGGCTCAAGACGCGTTGAAACAGTTGGAGGAGGCAGGCGCCAAGCATGACAGCGACCTTGTTGGCCTCATCCGTCCTCTCGCCCAAAAGTTTGCGGGTAAGTCTTTTTTTATTGTTCTGTTGCTGCAATTCGAATATTATCTCCCTGTCCCGCAGATTTACGTTGTCTTTGTTGTAGATGCCCTTGAGGTCGGACTGGTGCTGCCTGGGAGCCAGCGGCTAGACGCCCTTACGGATTCTTGCACCCAACTCTAGGAACACGCGAGTAGGGTCTGCTCCCTCGTTGGTGACGCCACCCGAGTGTTGAAACAGTTCCACAAGCGCCTACTGGTGGATGTGGCGGTTCCGCCTATGCTGAGCGACCTTCTGAAGGTGTTCTTAGAAGATGAAAATCTCCTCCAGGCGTATTCAGTCGCCCAGTCTAAGTGCAGGGCCAGGACGACTATCCAATTTGCACTGGCGCATGGAGTCTCGGATGACCTGGAGAAGGTGTACTGAGCCTCCCCTACGACGCCTTAGGCAAAAAGGTAGTGCTATGTCCCTTTGACGCTAAGGCTGAAGTCCTCGCCAAGAAGCTATCTGAGGTGCTTGCTCATGCTGGTCGCAAGGGGCAGTCTACTACGAGTGGCAATACTTCTACAACTCCTTAGGGTAGTTTATGTTTTTCTTTTGCTAGTCGATATAATGAACCTTGGGATGTATTCCCGTATTTTCGCTATGTAAGTGTTTCCTTGAATCTTCAGTCTCCAGTTGTTGTATGCTCACGATGGGAGTAGCCCCCGAGCACCCGAAAGAATGAGTGGTGTGTTTCTCGAGTGGGGTCTTGTTGTTTTTTTGAACTTGCTTCTTTTCTTTGCAGGTAGTGGATTCTGGCACATAATCGTCGAGTGGGTCTGCCATGCGGGTGAACTCCCTTGTTGCTACTACGAGCACGTTCACCTCACTCCGTGACCGTGGTGCGGATGGCGAGCGTAAACTGAAGACTCTGCGGGGTGTGGCTGATGTTGCCAAGTCAAAAAAGAAACTTGCGGCTGAGCAAGAGCAGTTTGTGATGGAAGAGCTGGCCGCCGTTGCAAAGGACATGCTTTATAAGTTTGCGAGCCCCCTAGTACTTTGCTGCTTGTTTACTTTTCTGACTTGACTTGTCTGCTGTATTTGCAGTTGTGGAGCCTGACGGACTTTGTGAAACCCACTGGGTGGATAATCACATTGTCTATGAGGCGGGTAGCTCAAAGCCGCATGCGAACAATTACTGTTCTGACCGCAGTCGAGGCTTTATTTTGGCCACCTTGAAGTATCGTGCTAGCCAGATGAAGATACTTGTCGATTCCTATCGCGAGGCCCTTTCTTCTGTGCAACAGACGTTCTATCCGTTGGGTACCGTTACAGAAGGGTTGAGCAATTTGCTAAGGATCTTTGGTTGAGTGGGAGAAGTTCGCGACTGTGTCCGTCAGCAGCTTATCTATGGATGTCAAGTAGCGCTCGCCTTTGTTCGGGTGTGGCATCCCGAGATCAACTTTAACTCTATGGCGAGGCTTCCTGACTCTCCAATCGATTTTTCTCCTCATTATGTAGTCGTTCGTCCTGCAGCGGAGGAGATTATTCGACTAACTTCCGAGGAGATTATCGGATGCTTATTGAGACGACTGCTCGTCGTCAGATGTAATTGTAGGATGTGTAGATCCTGGATTTTGGTTGTAATGTGTTTGAAGGCGTAAGCCTTGTAACCCTGTATAGATCACTCGAAATATTTTTAAGGTGTTTATAAGGTGTGGACCTTTTTGTACCTTGTGTTTGGAGAAAATTATTTTTATGCTAGTTAGGCGTAGCACCGTTGTGTTTGGGGTGTATGCCTGTTGTTTTTAGCATGTAAAAATAGAAGATGCAGATAGTTATGGTTGAGGAACCATGTGTTTTATTGATATGGCTGAGAAGTAATTTTTTGATCGAGCTACAGAATGGCTAGTAGAGCCCTATTTCTTGCGAATAGGATAATCCTAAGGGTAGAACTTGCGAAGATGCGCAACGTTCAACGGGTTGGAGTAGATGCCACCAGTCTTCGGGTTATTCAGTCGATACACGCCACCTAGGATAACTTCGTGTATTATGAAGGGTCCTTCCCATGGTGGCTCAAGCTTGTGTCGTTCCTTCTGCTTGAGCCGCAGCACCAAATCTCCTACCACGAAAGATCTGTGGCGTATACAGCGACAGTGGTAGTTGCGTAGTGATTGTTGATATACTGCGGATCTTGCGAGTGGGATGTCTCGTATCTCATCCAGTGCGTCCACGTCTTCTGCAAGGGCCCTGATTGAGGTTTCTTCGCTGTATGCGACGACTCGTGGAACACTGAATTTGACATCTTCGGGTAGGACAGCTTCAGCTCCGTATACCATGAAAAATGACGTGTAATTTGTTGACCGGTTTGGAGTTGTGTGTAAGCTCCATAGCACCGATGGTAGTTCTCGGTCCAGTGCCCTGCCTCTGTGTGCAGTCGATCGAGTAGTCGTTTTTTCAGGCTAGCACAAACTAATCCGTTGGCTCGTTCGACTTGAACATTTGTTTGCGGGTGGGCGACCGTGGCGAAGCTGAGGGTAATTCCTTTTTGCTCGCAGAAGTCCTGCGTTTCCTTGGCCGTGAAGCTGCTCCCGTTATCCGTGATGATGTTGTGTGGTATGCCAAATCTGCACACAATAGAATTGAGGAATCTCACGGCGCACTCAGCATGTGCGGAGGTGACTGGCATGGCCTCTATCCACTTTGTGAACTTGTCAGCTGCCACAAGCAGGTGGGTGTATCCGCCAGGTGTTGATTTGCGCAGGGGTCCTACCATGTCTAGCCCCCATTGAGCAAAGGGCCAGGCGATAGAGATCATGTGGAGTTCTGTGGCAGGAGCGTGTGGCTTGGGCGCGAACCTCTAGCAAGCATTGCATTTGTAGACTAGGTCCTTTGCGTCTCTGGCTGCCGTGCGCCAGTAGAATCCTGCTCTGAAAGTCTTGCCTACGATCGCCTTCCAGCTAGCATGGTGTCCACAATCTCCTTGGTGTATGTCTTGTAGCAGTTCCTTGCTGTCTTCGGGTGCTATGCATCTATGCAATATTCCTGATATGCTCTTCTTGTATAGCTCTCCGTTGAGCACCCGAAAGGATTTGCTGCGTCGCACTATTTGTCGGGCCTTGCAAACGTCTTGAAATATTTCTGCGTCGAGACTGGCTCGACCAGAAAAACTTGTCTTGAAATATTGTGTCTGATCTCGATGACAGCGATTTGCGGGCTGACGTCCGTCTCCAATGCTGCGGGTGCTCCCGCTGGCTTTTTGACCTTGATTGAATGCCTGATCGTTCGCTCGAAGTATATTCCTGGCGGTATGGGCGTGTTTGTAGACCCCATGTTTGCTAGTTTATCTGCTTCCTCGTTGCTGGATCGCGCAATGTGCTTCAGTTCGCACCCTTTGAAACTTCCTTCGAGCATATTATACATGTCGCGATAGGCGACCATGTTATCCGCGATAGCATCACACTCCTTCATCATCTGCTGTACGATGAGGTTTGAGTCTCCATAGATCATCAATCGAGTGGCTCCGCAGGCGGTCGCCATTTTCATGCCGTGAAGGAGGGATTCATACTCTACGTCATTATTGGATGTTGGGTCGTCGGGTGGGAAGTCCAACCTCAGGACGTACTGCAACTTATCTCCCCTGGGAGATATGAGCACTGGTGGAGAACAGTGCAGTAGCACCGGTTTGTAAGGGCCTTTGGACTCGGATACAAATCCGGTGCTACGTATCCGGGACTAAAGGCCCCACCCTTTAGAACCGGTCTGTCACCAACCGGTTCTAAAGGCCTCCACGTGGGCGCCGAAGAGCGCGCGCAGGCAGAGGACCTTTAGAACCGGTTGGTAACACCAACCGGTTCTAAAGCTTTTTATTCTTTTTTTTTCCTTTTCTTTTCAGGGTTTCCGATTCCGTATTTAGGGTTTAGGGTTTAGGGCGTGTTCCGTATTTTCAGGGTTTCCGTTTACGTGTTTCCGTTTAGTCTTTCCGTTTCCGTGTGTCCGTGTTTCGTTTTTTACGAACACGGAATCGGAAAACACGTAATCGGAAATACATATCCGGAAACACCGATTCCGTGTTTGCGGTTAAGTGTTTCCGATTCCATGTTTGCGGTTAAATGTTGATACACCAAATAAAAGTACATATATATATACATGTAACACGAAGTAATCGACCGAGAATTACATAATCTGAAGTTCGTTTTCAATAGCTGTATACTTGCATAGAGAAGGGAGCTGGCTATTGGTTCATAGGATGGAAAAATTCTCCGTCTTCTGCTATGACTTGCGTGAGAAGAAATCCTGCCAATTCCTCTGCAATAGCCTTGCAACGGTCGATTGGTTTGAGCTGCGCCCGCTTTCGTGCCATCTTTAAAAGAAGTAGATGAAAACAATTAAGTTATGAACAAAACTAAACATAATAAATGGCAACATAAAAAAAGTTGTGAAGATCCGGTTACGTACCTCTAGATTTCCGGAAGTACGGGATTTCTCATTGATCGTCCTGTGAATGAACTCGCAAACGTAGTATCCACAATAATCAGTTCCCTGTGGTTGTTGCGGGACTTTCTATATACGAGAAACATAATTCAGTCAAATTAATAATAATCAAAAGAATGGTAATGGTATTGAAATCAGGGTACGTAGTACTACTTACTTTGTTAACCTGAAAGTGGAGCTGGTCTGCCCATGTACCGGGTTCTTCCTTGATGAACATTTGCTAAACCCTGGGCGACAAAAGAAAAATGAATAGAAGAGTTAATTATTACTTACTTGATATCAGGAAATGAACAAAAAAGAGGCCGATGAACGAAAGAGGCCGATATATATATACTTTTGAAGCATCTGACGCGCGCTCTTCCATGTGTTAGCGCCCCAGGTTAACGAGTCCCAGACTTCAACTTGTCCTTTATCGATTCTAATGATGAACAATATGAAGTGGGAACTGCGCAAGTGTACACACGCAGTCATGCATACTCATCAATTACACTTAACATCAGGTAAGCAAAATGGAATGTCTACAAGACAGTAACACTCACTTGAATCCGTAGGGCCAAAATATTTCTTTTTTGGTACTTTGTCGCTTCAAAAACCTTAGCAAATCATCCGGTGTATCCTTGTTGAACCTTTCTATTGTGTTTTGATGATACGAATACGGGTCAATGAACCCAAAGTCCCAGATTCCTGCCAGCCTGCATTCACGAATCTTCATTCTGCATAGTAGCGTACAAAAAGAATGTCGTGAGTGATAATTATACGGGCAATGAACGCGAGCTTAACTAAATAATTAAATTACACAAATAAATCACTTAAAAACAGTAGCAGCTGAGGATAGACTTGTCGAGGGCACGTTGATTGTACATCTGGAAGAAATCATCGAACCCAAGCTCGACACCGTAATATCCGAAGTAGTGTTGGTCCTGAACTTGAGCCATGATACAGTCTCTCTTCTGCCTTGCGGCCTCCAAGTACCAATCATGTAAACTCCGTAGTTGGGTTGTTAGAGCAGTAGGATTTTCGACCAGAGGGTGCCCGGGCTTGTATGTATATACCACATCAGCAATAGCGTAACCCACGTCGCCCATGCGTGGACCGGACACTGAAGCCTGGTCAGATAACACCTTGAGGGGGGCAATTGACCGTGCTTCTTGTTGTCCGAGCTGGGGAACTTGTTTCCCGCATTTCGTCTGCTCCGCCTGCTTCATCTGTGCGGTGTGCTTCTTTTCAATGTACCGTTCATAGTCTGAAATGGGCGGCGGTGCAGGATAATATAAGTTGTCGATGGTGCGCTCAATTTTCCACTTTGGGATGTCCTTCAGAGTTTCCTTCCAGACGTCTGGAGGGGCCTTCAGGGGAAACCGTGCGAACCATGCGCTGGTTTTGGCTTTCACGGCATTGATTAGTTCCTCCTGAGTCATCAGGCCTGGTAACTGCGGGGGAGTCTCGACTTTCTTGGATTTCCTTGGTCTCTTCTTGGGAGGAGTCCCGTTTCTTCTGAACTGCAGCTTCCGCTTTGCCGTACCCGTAGTGGGCGCATCTGTCGGCTCACGGGAGTGCACGGGCGATGGACCCTCGGCCTCGGGCTCCCAATCTTCGTTGTGGGGTGGACTTGGAGGTTCGTTGGGGGGTGGACTTGGAGGTCGTGCATTCTCTGTACGAAAGTGAAAAAACTATTAAAAATAAGCTTACATGTGGTGCAACATTCAGTAATTGATGGAGGTATGGTGCATTTGTACCTGGAGGAGTCGGTGGCCTTGGCGCCGAGTTAGGAAACACGATGTGTTTCTTATTCCACAAGATGATAACAAGCTCCATTTCTCTCAGTGTCTTCTCGCCTTCACCTCCAGGAATATGGAGCTCAATTGAATGGCATCCCGGCGTAATTGTTGACAACCCGACACGAGCATGGGATGCTGGAATCTGACCACCATGGTAGGTTGCTCCAGGTTGATTCGGTAAAGCATAGCCAGACGCCACCCTGAAGGATATGTTCCCCATTGGCATATGTATCTCACAGTTTGTCTTCTCCGTGATATCATCCACGGGGTAGTGAGGCGCTGACGGTTCGACTGCACGACCGTCTTCTAGCTGCAGGTGCGTGGAACCCACGCTGCTTCTATGCTGAGATGGGACGACATCTGCTACATGATCGTCTTCTATTTGCAGCTGATCAGGTGCAGGACGATGTTCTACCTCCTCTTCAGTGTCAGGTATAGGGTGTCCCCCTTTCTTCAAGAGAAAATCCACCTTTTCTTCTAATGTCGATATCCGTTCCATCGCCCTTTTCTTGCTTCTATCACGGCTTCTGTAAGTGCCAATGTCCGCTGCAAACCCTTGGCTCCACGGGGTACTGGGTCCAAAGCCTCGTGTTCGTCCCCACTTTTCGGGGTTCCCGAGTGCCCTCGTCAGCTCGTCGTTCTCTCTATCGGGAACCAAAGTTCCTTTTCGAACAGCTTCTAATGCCTTCTCTAGTTCTGCTACGACCTTTATTATTTTTTCCGACCATGGTCCCTCCGCAACAATCATCCCAGTCTCAGCGTACAACGTTGCCCCATGCGCGAACAACCAGAACTTGGACCTATCGGCCAGTCATGTGTCTGCGGAATGATACCTCTTTTCACAAGCGCAGCTTCATAGCTTCGCCACCTAGGCAGGGCAGTCATGTAGCCACCTGACCCCAAAATATGGTGATATTTCTTCTTCTTCGCATTCTCCGAATTTGTGGCCGATCGGGATGCAAAGACACCCGATTTCTTGTACGCCTTAAAATCATCCCAAGCGTCTCTTATCTTCACTAGGTTCCCAGTGAAAACTGGATCTTCGTCCTTATATTTCTTCCACAGTTCTTTCTTCCACCTCTGGAATTGTGTGGCCATCTTCTTCAAAGCCCACTGCTCGACTTTCTTCTTCTTATCGCTCGCTACGCTGAAATTTAGCCATAGCGTTTCGCAAAGATTTTTTTTTCAATCTTTCATCGACATAACTAGCTCCAACGTTGGCCCCGGTCTTCGGCTTATTCCATTCTATTAAGTTGATCGGGACCTGGTCTCTTACAACAACTCCGCACTGATTTACGAATTTGCGATAAGTTTCTGGGGGCTGCAGTGGTTTGCCATCAGCAGCAACTGTATCGATCGGGAACCTTGCGGTATCTTTCAACCTTGCGGCCGGGCCTCGTTTCGACTTTGTCTCAGTACTAGCTGTTCCGGAGGGCGCCTAAACGGGAAAATAATGATTCGTTAGTAAGTGCAATACAAATTAATTGTTGCGTGAACAATGACTTGAGATATACATTGGCAGAGTTTGTTCTGGAGGGCACTTCTTCATCCTCGGCGTTGTCGTCGTCATCATCTACTACATCTTCTATATTCTGAGCTCCGTCACCGGAGTCGTTCAAAAATTGATTGCTAAACGCCTGTCCACCGTCGTCATCACGATATATGGCCGTTGCATTATTAAAAATCATCTCGCACATGTATCTTTCCTTCTCCGCCTCACCCATTCCCGCGAGCTTATCGGCGTGCGGATCATGTGCAGGTTCTTGGGGATCCATAGCTCAACACCTGCTAGTAAAATTTATAAAATGAAGAACACTTAGTGAAATTTTCATCGGGCACTTGGCGAAATTATTTCATCGGACAGTAATAAAATAATAGTTCTGGAAATATTAATGAAATAATAGTTCTGGACACACCAAGAGTTACATAGCTCGGGTTAATTTGTTTAACCCTAATACATCACGATCGAATAATATCACTTATACATAGTCTCGTGACATCTCTCAAAATAATTAACTCCGACCGGGTCCTAAGCCGCGGGGTGCTGAGTCACAGGTGCTACGCATCCATAGATAAGGAACCCTCATAGGGTCATAGCTCACGTGGTAAGGAACCCTCCGAATAATCGACCAACTGCTGCTATACTGCCAATCGAGCAAGTACATGTAGCGACGGACGTGCTCGTCCTCCTCCCTGATACGCTGTTGTACCACCTCCTCAGGGGCCGGCTCTCTCCGCACCGAGCGTGACCCACGCGATGGCCACCAAAGAATATCCGGGTCGACCACGTCACCCGGATTTCTCACCAAGCCGCGTGCCCCGGTACTAAGGAGCTCTCAGTGCCAGCCTGGCGGGGCCCAGTCCCGGACATCGCCCGGCGGGTCCAACATATACATGAACTAAAAACATGCCCGGACTAAGTAAATATTCCATAATTAAGTAAAATATCTTAGTGTTTCTAACTTAGTAAAAAATAGTAAATTGAGAAATATGACAGAAATAAGATGAAAGTTAAACAGGAACAAAATGGTAACTTAGTGAAATTTCTTAACTTAGTGAAATTATTCTAACTTTCTGAAATTTTCTAACACTAACTTAGTGAAATTTTCTAACACACTAACTTCTAACACAAAATTCTAACACAAAAATTCTAACACTAAACAAAATTGTAAAAACAAATTAAAGCACTAAAAAAAATCTAACACTAACTCTAAAAATTTCTAACACTAACACTAACTCTAAAAAAATCTAACACTAACTCTAAAAATTTCTAACACTAAATTCTAACACTAACACTAACTCTAAAAAAAATCTAACACTAACTCTAAAAATTTCTAACACTAACACTAACTCTAAAAATTCTAGCACTAACTCTAAAAATTCTAACACTAAACAAAATTGTAAAAACAAAAATAAATCTTACCTACGCGTACAGAGGGCGACGGGGCGACGGCGAGGGGCGACGGCGAGGGTCGAGAGGCGATCGACGGGGCGGAGGCGGGGCGGCGGAGGCGGAGGCGGGGCGACGGAGGCGGACGGCGACGACGCGATGGAGGCGGGGCCGCGGGGGATCGACGGCGACGGAGGCAGAGGGCAGCGCGCGACGTCGGGGCGGACGGCGACGAGGCGGACGGAGGCGAGGCGGACGGAGGCGCGGCCGGAGCAGGGCTTCGCCGTACGTGCGAAGGAGAGAAGACGCGCGAAAGAAGAATGAGCGAAAAAATTTCACAAGTCCTGGAGATATGGCCCCACTACAGACCTTTAGCACCGGTTTGTGTTATCAACCGGTGCGAAAGGGTCTTTAGCACCGGTTGTTAACACAAACCGGTGCTAAAGGTCTGTACTTGGGGCCACATTCAGACTGCGCGCCCTGTACAGATCTTTAGCACCGGTTTGTGTTAACAACCGGTGCTAAAGGGTCTCTGTACAAACTGCTCGCCTCCCGCGCGCGGTGGTTTTATTGCTACTGTTCGCACCGGCCCGATCGCGCGAGTCTCTCTGTTTCTTCTCTGTATTCTTTCTTCCTCTGTCTTCTCTTCTTCCTCTCTTGATCTTCCTCCACCAAGCACCATGGCTGAAGTTTGGAAGAGATATGATGTGGCCACACCATGCGGCAAGAGTCTCGACGTGTGCTACACCAACAATTGCGAGAGGCTCCCCGGTGCTCTTGGGCGTTTGACCGATCTCTATTTCTCCTCTCCCGATGAACACCGGTTCTTCGGGCTTGATCTAGAGTATACGATGGATCAAGAGGGATTGCGTTCAAACAGGCCGTTTTGGTCTTCCAATGGTCAAGGTAACGCACACGTACAACCTTGCATTTTCGATTTGTTTGTTGCATCTGAAGAATAAATGTGTTGCAACATATCTAACATGTATCAAATTTTTGTTGTTGCAGTAGTTCAAAGCATTCTCCGGCACTTGTTGATTTTTTTGTCAACAAGGGGTATGACTTCTGCAGCGTTGACATCACTCAAGACCGTCAGAAGTTGATGCGCTTGGGTATTGTGATACCTGAAGATCACTACATTGATCTTCAGGACCTTATCCATTTCGATGAGTTGCCCGGCCCAAGACCGGGATGGCTCCGATGGCAACTGACTTCATCCACGAGGGCTACGAAACCATGAAGTCTGGTTTCCCCTCCAAGAATCATAGGTATTCGGCGAAGACCCCACTGGACCGGACCAACATCAACTATGCAGCCATAGATGCATACGTCTCCTACGAGTTGTTCCGCATCTACTCGACGGAGCCATAGATGTATGCGTTCGATATATGCATGTATAATGGATATCTTAGTATGTAATGGATATCTTAGTATTTAGCTCTCTTGAAGCATAGCTTGTATTGTGAGACTTATGTTGTGTTATGTGTGATCGTAAGACTCTATGTTATGAATGTGATATGATTGTGTTCTATTCATGATTGTGATGTCTAAAATGGGAATACATCCTATAACTTGGTAGTTGATTTCTAAAATGTGGTGGAGAATGGGAAAAATCTGATCACTTACCGCAGGCGCACAGTACACCATATGCGCCTGCGGTACTGCTCTTATCCCAGGCGCATTTGTCCACTGTGCGCCTGCGGTAAAGTTACCCCAGGCGCATTTTGGAGTTTATGCGCCTGTGGTAAGTTAGGGTGGGTACTGAGTAAGGCAACGAGAAGTGAGAGCGCAAGTGATACATCGAGCATATATATCGTGGAAAACATGGATTTACATTGATTTATAAAACATGGAAAACAGAAGGTTACTTTTATTAAAAACAGAAAACAGACGCGCTAGCGCGCCGCAGTGTCGCCGGAATACAAATTCTTTTATTAAAAAAGAGAAAACAGACGAACACTACTCCTCGTCGTCGTCGTCGGGGAACTCGTCGCTGACCTCCTCCGGGTCATCGTCGTTGTCGAACTCGTCGGTGACCTCCTCCTCGTCGTCGGAGGTGCATGATGGTATGTCCGAGATAGGCCCCCACCTCGGATCGTCGGAGGCCCAGACTTCGCCGGCGTGGTCGGCCCGACGAAGCTTTTGCAGCGCATTCGTCCTCGCCTCCCGAGCGGCATCTAACGTGAGGTGGCGTTCGAGGCGGCGCTCCGCCCGCTCAGCCGCGCGGGTATTCCAGAGCTCCTCGTCGGCGCTCTCCTCCCCCGGGTTGTTCCGGTAATACTCGCGGACGACGCGGTCTTCCATGGCGTCGACTAGGCCCTGAAACGCGCGGTGGCGGAGGTGGAGGTGGTCGGCGGCAGTGACGATCTGCGGCTTTGGCGCCCTGGCCTCCGCTTCCCAGACGGTGTGGCAGTCGTTGAAGTTCATCAGCGACCGCGGGCGGTTGAGGCGCTAGGCCGCCGCGTCCCAGGCGCGGGCGGCCTCCGCCGCCGTCGCAAAGGAGCCGAGGGGGATGCGGTCGTCCCCCCAGCGGATATCTGCGCTGAACATTCCGTTCTGCCGTGCTCGGACGCCGCGGAAGCCGGTGGTGCTGTTTCTCCTCGGAGGCATGGTGGAAGCGCGACGGTGCGTGGAGAGGAGTGGGCGCGTGGAGAGGAGAAGACGCGCTCGAGGCGCGACAGTTTATACCACACCCTCCTGGCCACGCGTCACAACTCCCGCGCCACACGTCAACTCCCACGCCACGCGTCAACTCCCGCGCCACGCTCCACCCTAACACAACAATCGGTATCGCCATCAAACAGCCCACCCGTGGCTACTGGGTGCAATATGCATACCAAATGCACGGCTGGACGTATGATGGCGAATCCGGATGTTTTGTATTTGCTCGATGAACTGAATATATGATGTATCAAAAACCTTAAAGGGGGGTGTAGAACAAAAAGACGGTATCGCCGTCATACAGCCCAACCGTGGCTAGCTACTGGGTGCATATATGCATACCAAATGCACGGCTGGACGTATGACGGCGAATCCGGATGTTTTGTATTTGCTCGATGAACTAAATATATGATGTATCAAACCTTAAAGGGGGGTGTAGAACAAAACAGACGGTATCGCCGTCATATAGCCCAACCGTGGCTAGCTACTGGGTGCATATATGCATACCAAATGCACGGCTGGACGTATGACGGCGAATCCGGATGTTTTGTATTTGCTCGATGAACAGAATATATGATGTATCAAACCTTAAAGGGGGGTGTAGAACAAAACAATCGGTATCGCCAGTATACAACCCTGCCGTGGCTACTGAGTGCATATATGCATACCAAATGCACGGCAGGACGTATGCTGGCGAATCCGGATGTTTTGTATTTGGGAGATGAACTGACCGGTGTATGAAGCTGGGCTATATATAGGGTCCTCTGGCTCACAAAGTGTTGAGCTAGGGTTTTGATCCAACGGTTAAGAAACACCTCATCCAACGGCTCACAACAGCTCGAAAGAAACACACCGTAGCCCTGATCGAACGGCTCACAACAGCTGGAAAGAAACACACCCCGGATCCAACGACTCACAAGCGGTTGAAAGAAACACACGATCCGTGTGATTCTATCTGATTGGTCCAAACGAAACCCTAACCCATTTAGTCCCGGTTGGTGTCCCGAACCGGTACTAAAGGGATGATCCGTTTCTATTTTTCCTCTTGCCTTTCTTCTGATTGCGCCGTAACCATGGAACATCTTCATCATTTAACTGAATGCTTGGATCATCTTTGACTTTGAAGGGAGGAATTTCATCAAATTTATTGTAATCTTCTGACATGTCTGTCTTGTCCTCGACTCCCACGATGTATCTTTTCCCTGAAAGAACTATGTGGCGCCTTGGCTCATCGTCCGATGTATTCGTTTCCTTATCTTTTGTTTTTCTCGGTCTGCTAGACATGTCCTTCACATAGAAAACCTGAGCCACATCATTGGCTAGGACGAATTGATCATTGCCGTACCCAAGATTCTTCTGATCCACTGTTGTCATTCCGTACTTCGGGTCTACCTTCACGCCTGACAGGTTGAACCATCTGCACCAGAACAAAGGGAACTTAAAGGAAGGTCCATAGTCAAGTTCCCATATCTGCTCTATGTAACCATAGTATGTGACCCTTTGCCCGTTGTCGTCTTCTGCATCAAACCGGACGCCACTGTTTTGGTTGGTGCTCTTTTTATCTTGGTCTGCCGTGTAAAATATGTTACCATTTATCTCGTACCCTTTAAAGGTCAATACAGTCGAAGATGGTTGCTTGGCCAACAAGTATAGCTCATCTTCAACAATGTTTTCATTAATGAGACGTCTTTGCAACCAACCGCCGAAACTCTTCGCGTGTTCTTTTGCAATGAAATCTTCAGGTTGCTCCGGGTATTCCGAGCGTAAAATATCCGTGTGTTCCTGGATATATGGAGCCGCCAAGTTTGAATTAACTAGAACTGTGTAGTGTGCTTGAGTGAAAGATTGCTCGTCCATACATGTTGTTGATTTCTTTCCTAGCGTGCCTTTTCCACGCAGTCTCCCCTCATGGCGCGACTGAGGAACACCGATCGGGTTCAGGTCAGGAATAAAGTCAACACAAAACTCAATGACCTCCTCTGTTCCATAGCCCTTGACCATGCTTCCTTCCGGCCTAGCACGGTTTTTAACATAATTCTTCAAGACTCCCATGAACCTCTCAAAGGGGAACATATTGTGTAAGAATACAGGACCGAGAACGGAAATATCTTGGACTAGGTGAATAATGAGGTGCGTCATAATATTGAAGAAGGTTGGTGGGAACACCAACTCGAAGCTGACAAGACATTGGACCACGTCCTTCTGTAAACTTGGTAGAGTTGCTGGATCGATTGCCTTCTGAGAAATTGCGTTGAGGAATGCACATAGCTTCACAATGGTTACTCGCACATTTTCTGGCAGAAGCCCCCTCAATGCAATCGGAAGTAACTGTGTCATGATCACGTGGCAGTCATGAGACTTAAGGTTTTGGAACTTTTTCTCTTCCAGGTTTAGTATTCCTTTTATGTTCGACGAGTAGCCAGACGGGACCTTGATACTACTCAGGACTTGGAAAAAGATCTCCTTCTCTTCCTTGGTAAGAGCGTAGCTGGCAGGACCTTTGAAATTCTCTGGATTCATCAGGTCGTCTCGTTCGTGCATATGTTGGTGGTGCAGCCGTGCTTTCGGTGTATCTCTCGACTTCTTCCCATGCACGCCCAATAAGTTTAGCAGGTTCACGCAAATATTTTTCGTCACGTGCATCACGTCGATCGCAGAGCGAACCTCTAGGAATTTCCAATAGGGTAGTTCCCAGAATATAGATTTCTTCTTCCACATGGCTACGTGGTTGTCGGCGTCATTTGGAACAGATTGTGCGCCAGGACCCTTACCAAAGATTACTTTTATATCTTTGACCATGTCATATATATCAGTACCTTTAGTGAGGGTTGGCTTCCTCCGTGTATCTGCCCCGCCTTTGAAATGCTTTCCTTTCTTTCTTACGGGATGCATGTCTAGAAGAAATCGACGATGCCCCGGGTACACATTCTTGCCTATATGTATACTTTCAGTCTCGCCTAAACAGTGTGTGCATGCGCTGTATCCCTTGTTTGACTGTCCTGAGATGTTACTAAGAGCGGGCCAATCATTGATGGTTACAAACAGCAACCCTCGTAGGTCAAATTCCTCTTGTTTGTACTCGTCCCACACACGTACACCTTCGTCAGCCCACAACTCTAAAAGTTCATCAACCAGTGGCCTCATGTACACATCAATGTTGTTGCCAGGTTGCGACGGGCCTGGGATAAGCACTGGCATCATAATGAACTTACGCTTCATGCATAACCAAGGAGGAAGGTTATAGATACATAGAGTCACGGGCCAGGTGCTATGACTGCTACTCTGCTCCCCAAACGGATTCAGGCCATCTGTACTCAGACCAAACCTTAAGATTCTTGCGTCACGTGCAAAGTCCTCGTACTTATCGTCGATGTTTCTCCACTGCGACCCATCAACGGGGTGTCTTAGCATATCGTCTTCCTTACGGTCTTATTTGTGCCATCGCAGCAACTTGGCATGCTCTTTGTTTCGGAACAAACGTTTCAACCGTGGTATTATAGGAGCATGCCACATCACCTTGGCAGGAACCCTCTTCCTGGAGCGATCGTCGCCCTCAACATCACCAGGGTCATCTCGCCTGATCTTATACCGAAATGCACCGCATACCGGGCAGACATTTAAATTCTCTTGCTGGCCGCGGTAGAGAATGCAGTCATTGATGCATGCATGTATCTTATGCACTTCCAATCCTAGAGGGCAGACAACCTTCTTTGCTTCGTATGTACTGCAGGGCAGCACGTTATCTCTTGGAAGCATCTTCTTCATTATTTTCAGCAGATTTTCAAATCCCTTGTCAGATAATCCATTCTCTGCCTTCCATTGCAGCAATTCCAGGGTGGTGCCCAGCTTTTTCTGGCCATCTTCGCAATCTGGGTACAACAATTTTTTGTGGTATTCTAACAAGCACTAGTGGAAACAACCCCTCTCGTCCAGGGGGCCGGGGGGCAGCTGTCCCGGTTGCAACCAAATCCGGGACAAATGCCCTGCATTGGTCCCGGTTCGTGCGCCCGGGGCAACAGGAATCGCCTGGGCGCATTGGTCCCGGTTCGTGGGGGGCATATCGGTCCCGGCTCGTGCCACGGACCGGGACCAATGCCTAGCCACAGGCCACGTGGCACGCGCATGACCTGTTGTCCCGGTACAGTCCACGAACCGGGACCAATGCCCCCTTCCTCTATATATACTGCCCCAGCCCCCCCTCCTTCCATCTTTTTTTTTTGCTTGGAGGTGTGAGAGAGTGTGGTGTTGCTGTTTTTTTTTACTATGCACACGAGGTGTTCGACGAAATTCCCGAGACGCACACAAGCTCACTGAAAATGGTTTCTTCGACCGAGGTTAACAAATTATCTTTTTCATCTGTAACTGATACATAAAAAAGTATTATTTGTCGATGTACTGTGGTTATCTCTGTATTAATATGTATTTTGATAAACTTAATTATATGATGCAGATGGATGCACGACAGCGATGGATGTACGGTGACCGACGCACCTCCGAGTATATGGCAGGCCTGAATGCATTTCTTGCTGTAGCTCAGGCGAACAAAGATAATGGCTTCATGTGTTGCCCATGTGTTGATTGTCGGAACGTCAGAGAACATTCTTCCGAAAGAATCCTTCACGGCCATCTACTTCGGAGAGGTTTCATGCCCAGCTATAATTGCTGGACCAAGCATGGAGAAAGAGGGGTTGTGATGGAAGACGATGAAGAAGAAGAAGAAGATCCTTTGTTCCCTGAATACGACGATACTGCAATGGAAGAGAATGCAGAAGAAGGAGGTGATCAAGAACAGGCATCAGAAGAGCCCGATGATGATCTTGGCCGAGTTATTGCTGATGCAAGGGAAGACTGTGAAAATAGATTGGAGAGGTTGAAACTGGACAACATGTTACAGGATCACAAAAAATTGTTATACCCAAATTGCGAAGATGGTAGCACAAAGCTCGGTACCACACTGGAGTTGCTGAAATGGAAGGCACAAAACGGTGTGACTGACAAGGCATTTGAGACTTTACTTCAACTAATGAAGCCAAAACTTCCAAAGGATAACGAATTGCCTGAGAGTACGTACGAAGCAAAGAAAGCTCTCTGCCCTCTAGGATTAGATGTGCAGAAGATACATGCATGCATTAATGACTGCATTCTCTTCCGCGGTGAGAAGTACGAGAATTTGGATGAATGTCCGATATGCACTGCACTGCGGTATAAGATCAGAGCAGATGATCCTGGTGATGTTGACGGCGAGCCCCCCCCGTAAGAGGGTTCCTGCTAAGGTGATGTGGTATGCTCCTATAATACCACGGCTGAAACGTCTGTTTAGAAACAAAGAGCATGCTAGGTTGTTGCGATGGCACAAAGAATACCGTAAGAAAGATGGAAAGTTGAGGCACCCCGCCGATGGATCGCAGTGGAGAAAGATCGAGAGAGACTTTCCAGACTTTGCAGGAGAGGCGAGAAACTTATGGTTTGGTCTAAGTACAGATGGCTTTAATCCTTTTGGGGAGCAGAGCTCCAGTCATAGCACTTGGCCTGTAACTCTATGTATGTACAACCTTCCTCCTTGGTTGTGCATGAAGCGCAAGTTCATTATGATGCCAGTTCTCATCCAAGGCCCGAGGCAACCTGGCAACGACATTGATGTGTATCTAAGGCCATTAGTGGAAGAACTCTTAGAACTGTGGGGCAAACCAGGTGTACGTGTGTGGGATGAGAACGAACAAAAGCCATTTGACCTACGGGCGTTGCTTTTCGTGACCATCAATGATTGGCCAGCTCTTAGTAACATTTCCGGTCATACAAACAAGGGATACAATGCATGCACACACTGTTTAGATAAGACTGACAGTGTTTTTTTGGATAAATGTAAAAAGGTTGTATACCTGGGGCATCGTAGATTTCTTCCGATCAAGCATCCCTTAAGGAAAAAAGGAGGGAAGCATTTCAGAGGTGAGGCAGATAACCGAAAGAAGCCTGAGCTCCGTAGTGGTAATGATATATTCGATATGGTCAAGGACCTAGAAGTAATCTTTGGTAAGGCTGCTGGCAGCCAACCAGTTCCGTACGGCCCTGATAAGCGGGCACCCATGTGGAAGAAGAAATCTATATTTTGGGAGCTACCCTATTGGAAAGTTTTAGATGTCCGGTCTTCGATCGACGTGATGCACGTGACAAAGAATCTATGTGTCAATCTGCTATGCTTCCTGGGCGTGTATGGGAAGTCAAAAGATACGCCTGAAGCACGGGAGGACCAGCAACGTATGAAAGACCCAAGCAACAAGCACACAGATACATGGCGCCATTCCTTAAGCAGCTACGCTCTTACTAAAGCAGAGAAGGAAATATTCTTTGAAGTCCTTTACAGTATCAAGGTTCCGTCTGGCTTCTCGTCGAATATAAAGGGGATAATAAACATGGCAGAGAAAAAATTCCAAAACCTGAAGTCTCATGACTGCCACGTGATTATGACGCAATTGCTTCCGATTGCATTGAGGGGGCTTCTACCGGAAAATGTTCGAGTACCCATTGTGAAGCTATGTGCATTCATGAACGCAATATCTCAGAAGGTAATCGATCCAGAAATTCTGACAAGATTACAGAGGGATGTGGTCCAGTGTCTTGTTAGTTTTGAGTTGGTGTTCCCACCATCCTTCTTCAACATTATGACTCATCTCCTTGTTCACCTATGTGAAGAGATTCATATTCTCGGTCCGGTCTTTCTACACAATATGTTCCCCTTTGAGAGGTTCATGGGAGTCTTGAAGAAATATGTTCATAACCGTGCTAGGCCAGAAGGAAGCATCTCGAAGGGCTATGGAACAGAGGAGGTCATTGGGTTCTGTGTTGACTTTATTCCTGACCTTAAGACAATTGGTGTTCCTGAATCGCGGCATGAGGGGAGACTGAGGGGAAAAGGAACGCTGGGAAAGAAAACAATGATACCTAGGGACGGGCATTCTTTGACCAAAGCACACTACACAGTTCTACAAAATTCTTTGTTCATGGCTACGTATGTCGAGGAACACAAGAATATTGTACGGTCTGCAAACCCGGGGAAGGATGACTCATGGATTAAACGCGAACACATGGAGACTTTCGGAAGTTGGTTGCAAACACGTCTTATAAATGACACCACTGTTGAAGATCAGCTATACATGTTGGCAGGGTCACCATCTTCGACTATTGGGATTTTTCAAGGGTACGAGATAAATGGAAATACATTTTACACGAGCTCCCAAGATAAGAAGAGCACCAACCAAAACAGTGGTGTCCGCTTTGATACAACAAACGAGAATGGAAAAACTGACACATACTATGGTTACATAGAGGAGATATGGGAACTTGACTATGGACCTTCTTTTAAGGTCCCTTTGTTCAAGTGCAAATGGGTCAACCTGAATGGAGAAGGGGTAAAGGTAGACCCGCTTTATGGAATGACAACAGTGGATCTCAACTGTATTGGTTACAATGACGAACCATTCGTTCTAGCCAATGATGTGGCTCAGGTCTTCTATGTGAAGGACATGTCTTCCAGACCGAAGAAAAGAAAAAATAAGGGAACAATTTCATCATACGATGAGCCGAAGCGTCACATAGTTCTCTCAGGGAAAAGAAACATCGTGGGAATCGAGGACACGACAGACATGTCAGAAGATTACAAAGTTTGTTGAAATTCCACCCTTCACAGTGAAATCTGACCCCACCATCCCGTTAAATAATGAAGATGCTCCATGGTTACGGCCGAAGCGATCATAAGCAAGGGACACGAAGAAAAGCTGGCAAGCATTATTGTTCCACCATCCCACTTTTCTGTTTCTCTCTCCTCCGTATGTTGGTGATGTGTAATAATAAGCGTGGAATACATGATCATATAGTTCTGTTTGATTAGTATTTTGTATTGACCGGTAAATAGCTGACAACTATGACCCATGTCCGAATACATTTCGAAGTGATAGTACGGATAACATCCTGACAGATATTGCAGGATTATAACTACTTTTAATATGTAGTATCTGTTGACACACGGTATAGAACAAGCGATTTGAGTTGAGATAGGTGAAGTTAATAGGAGGATTTTGAGGGGTTGGTGGGATCAGACACAAACTGGCACTTTAATTGAGATTGCCGACGTGAAGTCTCTCACTAATGATAGCGTGCACGGAAGGCAATTCATTCCAAATTGATACTGTGGGTTTCCACTTGTCGGTGTTGAAGAACATGTTTCCCAATGGTGTTAATGTGGTGTCCTTATTCTCCGGTATTGGAGGAGGAGAGATAGCTTTGCACAGGCTTGGCATCCACATGAAGACAGTGATTTGAGTTGAGATAGGTGAAGTTAATAGGAGGATTTTGAGGGGTTGGTGGGATCAGACACAAACTGGCACTTTAATTGAGATTGCCGACGTGAAGTCTCTCACTAATGATAGCGTACACGAAAGGCAATTCATTCCAAATTGATACTGTGGGTTGCCACTTGTCGGTGTTGAAGAACATGTTTCCCAATGGTGTTAATGTGGTGTCCTTATTCTCCGGTATTGGAGGAGGAGAGATAGCTTTGCACAGGCTTGGCATCCACATGAAGACAGTGATTTCAGTTGAGATAGGTGAAGTTAATAGGAGGATTCTGAGGGGTTGGTGGGATCAGACACAAACTGGCACTTTAATTGAGATTGCCGACGTGAAGTCTCTCACTAATGATAGAATTGCATAATCTTGAAAAAACCTTTGCCTTGATCGTCCAAGATGTCCCAGTAGTGGTGCTCAGCGCCTTGTCTGCATGTTTCGCAGGACATGCCCATTTTACAGTGTAGAAACATCTACAGAAAAGAGCAAACATCTGTAAACTAGGCAGAGGAGAAGTAGAATCAGGTAGAGAAACATTAGAGCCGATGAGAAGTACAAATAGCATATGGAGAGAAACAAGGTTTAAAAGATATTGCTAGGTGCTTCCGGCCAAAAGATTATCAAATCAAAGTTTTGAAATTCTCAAATCAAACCATAAGTTCACAAAGCATACGCAAACATTGACCGTTACCAACCTGAGCCGCAAGGAGCAGTAGAGCAGAGCAGAGCAGACTCTAGAGGATGGACAAGCAGCCAGGACTGACATCGACTCTAGAGGATGAACAAGCCACCCTACTTCTACTATGAAAATGAGGCCCTAGCTCCAAAAAGTGTATGGGTGGAAATTTCCAGAATTTTTTATGACACAGAGCCGGAGTTTGTGGATTCTAAGCACTTCTGTGCAGCTGCTCAAGAAAGAGGCTACATCCATAACTTCCATAATTTATATTCAAATTATATACAAATGAAAAAATAATTAATAGTTTCAGTAGTTAGAATAATTATTTAGTTAAACGAAAAATGGATTTAAATTAGTTTTGCAAATTCTAGCATTTTTCATGTTGGAATTTTTGTCAAATTTGGAAGTATATAAAAGTTGTTAATGTGCAAACTTAACACTTTTCAAATTTTGGCGCTAAAAAATTTTGGGCGCGCAGGGGTGCCACCGAAATTCGAAATTTGTTTTTGGTCCCGGGCCGTGGTACCAACCGGGACCAAAGGGGCTCTAGTCCCGGTTGGTGGCACGGGCCGGGACTAAAGGCCCAAGTGTATAAAAAGCGCGGCCCTCTCTCCAGGCCGAGCGGACACCCCAGGGGCGGGTACGAGTGGATATGGCTGGGCGAAGCCCTGCCGGCGGCGAGAACGAGTGGATATGGCTGGGCGAAGCCCTGCCGGCGGCGGCGGGAACGAATGGACTAGGGACACAGTAGATTAGGGAACACAACTTCTATTAAATTAAGGCCAGGGGCCTTGCTTACATAGGGGCGGCGCGGCCACAGGCGACCGGCCGTACTTGCATAAGGGGCGGCGGCGCGGCCACAGGCGGCCGGCCGTTTCTTGGGGGGGGGGGGGGTAGCTAGGGGCGGGGGCGCGGCCACAGGCGGCCGGCGCCAATCTAGTCGTCCTCGTCGTCGGAGAGGCTTACGTAGGCGGGTGGCTGCCACAGGTGAGCAGGCGGCTGGGCCGGGCTCGCCGGGGCTGGAGACATCGGGGGCATCGGGGGAGCGTACGGCGGCGGCCACGACACGCTCCAACCTCTTGATCTCATCGTCGATGAGGGAGCGGCGGGAGGCCTCGCAGGCCTTCTCCATGGCTGCCCGGAGCTCGGGGTCCTCCTCCCCGGAGAAGTCCTCCGGCTCGTCCACGAGGAGCCATAGCTCCCTATCCCGGCCGGGCGCTGGCGGGGGGTAGTCGTCCACGTTGGCCTCGAGGGGGGCGGGGATGAAGGAGCGGCGGCGCTGCTCGTGCTCCTGCTCGAGCCAGGCGGCCCAGTAGGGGGAGCCGCGCGCGTACATCCGCTCCCTGCGGACGGGGGCCGGCAGGAGCTCGCACTGGCGCTCGATCTCCTCGAGCAGCGCCGCGCCGGTCGGGGCCGGCGGCACTGGGATCCGCTGGGGATTCAGGTGCCAGCCGTCCGGGAGGTGCACGTCGTTGTAGAACACCGGAGTGGCATTGTTCCAGTGCCACTCCGCCTCGTCCACCCGGACGTACCGGCGGAACCGCTTGCCCGGGGGTGCGGCGCGGGGCGGCGGGCGTGCAACCGGTGGTGGCGCGGGGACGCGCGGCACCCCGCCGAGGCGGACACCTCCAGGGCCGTAGCCGAAGGCCTCCGCCGGCGGGGGCGGGATGCGGCCGGCGCCGCTCGACGAGCCTCCGTCGTCGTTCCTTGGGCGCTTGCCGGAGTTCGAGAACCAGCGGGACATGGTGGCGGCTAGGGTTGCTTTGCCAGGGACGCGTCCGGGGTGGGTGGGTTGTACGGGCGGCGGGGGGCCTTTAAAAAGGACCCGGGGTGGGCTGGCATGCCAACCGGCGGCCTGAACGTGGCGGCGGTTGCAGGCGGCCATGAATGCGGGGAGCCGAGGCGTGGCGCGTGGGGAGTGGGGCGCGGGAAGCCGAGGCGGGGCGAGAAGACGAGGCGGACAGCGGCCCTTTGACCGTCCTTCGGTCTTAGTTTAAGTGACCAGGCGAACCAGCCACCAGGCCGCTGGCCAGTGGCCCCTGTTGACTGGCCATAATAACAGCCGCGGGCCAGTGGGCCCTTCGAACCGTTGACTGTCCATAAATAAAAGACGCGGGCCAGTGGGCCTTTTTGACTAAAAAATGTGTCAGTGGGCTTAATTAAAGACGTGGGCCTGGAGCGGTTGGGGAAGGGGAGGCCGGTTGGCGATTGCGAGGCAGGAGAAAAAAAAACGAACAAAAAAAACCTGCCGCGGCAGGGAAAATGGGCGGACTTTATTCTTTTTTTAAGAAGGCATCCATCCCGGTCCCTAAAACGAACCGGGACGAACTCCCTCGCGGTCCCTGGCCCAGAGTCGCCACGTGGGCCAGCCTTACCATCCCGGGTCCTGGCACAACCGGGACCAATGGGGAGGGCCATTTGTCCCGGCTAGCCCATCCGGTTGCGCAACCGGGACAAATGGCCCTTACGACCCGGGACAAAAGGCCCTGTTTCCACTAGTGAAGCGCTCCAACTTCAACCTCTCGTTTTCACTTGCGCAGTTTATCTGTTCTTCACGAATGACCTGACGAAGATCATCATCAGACTCATCAACAATGTCCTCAAGTTCAGGCTCGTCTTCCCCCATTTCAGTATCACCGTGTTCACCGAACATAGGATAATTATCATTATCCTCTTCTTCTTCATTGTCTTTCATTACAACCCCTCTTTCTCCGTGCTTGGTCCAACAAAAATAACTGGGCATGAAGCCTTCTTGCAACAGGTGGGTGTGTATGGTTCTTGAGCTAGGGAAATTCCTCTTATTCTGGCATTTTTTACATGGACAAAAAATAAATCCATTCTGCCTATTTTTCTCAGCCACATTGAGAAAACTATGCATGCCATTAAGGAATTCGGGACGACGTCGATCACTGTACATCCATTGCCGGTTCATCTGCATTATATAAACTTATCAACAACCATTATACTAAATCATCATGACTAAATTAATTAATTAATACAAAAAGTTCATCACACGTTAATACCAAACTAGCGTATAGTGACCATACATATATAGTTCTCATAAAAATACACACTGAAACCATCCATAAAAACTCTCTCTAATTAATGCATTTAAAAACAACAACAAATGCGATCAAAATCGCAACAAAGGTAACAATTGACCCGACGGCATAATGATACCAAGCCTCTTTACTAATTGCATATTTCCTGATCTTTCTAATCTTCAGGCGCATTGCGTCCATCTCGCTCTTGTGACCATCGACGACACCGGCAAGAACCTTTTCCAAGGTCATCTTCTCTCTTTCAGTTTTTTCCAACCTGTCTTCAGTTTTTTTCAATCTTTCTTTCAAGCCAACATTTTGTTGTTCAACTAAGTATAACTTCTCAACAATAGGGTCGATTGGCATTTCCGGTTCCACTACCTCCTAGATAAAAATATCTATGTCAAGTTGGTCGGCGTAAGTAATTGTCGTATAATCAGGAAATGAAAATATGTAGTGAAAAAAGATAATATACCACATCCGAATCATAGACTGGACGAGGGCCAACGGGGACGGATATCAAAACCATGGCGCTATGTATATAAAAAAAATCTTACACAATAAGAAAATTATATACAAGTAAATACGTAAATCAAACAAATCAAAATTTGTTTTGGTAAATAAAAACAATAGGCTCACCAAGCTTGTGTCGGTGATGGGGCGATCGACGGCAGTGAGGAAGGGGACAAGGCGCGCGACACTAAAAAAACCACAAATCATAATTAATTTTGAGCTCAAATTGCATCAATTTGTATACATAACAAAATGAATAACAAATTCTAGCTTAGGCATTTCATCAAACACCTAGCTAGCACAACAAAAATGAAATGAGCAAGAAAACGAGCAAAACTTGCAATGCCGGAAGAGGGAATGTTGATGCTAACCGTAGAACCGATGGGTACCAACAATCTTGACAAATGGTGGAGAAAAATGGGGATGGATTAGACCTCACAAGACGAAGGAGAGAGCAAAAATGGAGTTGAGCTCGAGCTGGAACAAATGGAGCTGAGCTCGGGGTGGTATGTAGGGTTTAGGGGAGGGCTTTAGGACCGGTTTGTGTTACAAACCGGTTCTAAAGGTTCTGACAGCGGGACCGGCAGTTGCTGCAAAAAATGAGAAAACCTTTAGAACCAGTTAGTGATACAAACCGGTTCTAACGGGTCTGTCCCCTGGGCCCCCTTCATGCAGCAAATGGCCCCCAAGGCCTTTAGGACCGGTTTGTGCTAAAGGCCTTGGGGGCCATTTGCTGCATGAAGGGGGCCCAGGGGACAGACCCGTTAGAACCGGTTTGTATCACATCCGGTTCCATTGTGCTTGGCTCAATGCCCTGTTTTCTACTAGTGGAGGACGACCCCGACTCCGGCTTCTTCGTTCCTCTTCGACCCGTCGAAGTACATGATCTAGTTGCTCGTGTATTTTGGCGGTCCTGGTGTCTGCAGTTCTGCCCACTCGCTTAGGAATTCCACGAGCACCTGGGATTTTACAGAGTTGCGCCCTGCATATATGATGTCCCAGGCGCCTAGCTCGATCCTCCACTTTGCAATTCTTCCGGATGCCATGGGATTGTTCATGATAGTACCGAGTGATGCGTCGTTTAGCACCGTGATGGTATGTTCTTGGAAGGTGCTTGAGTTTTCGAGCTGTGAGTACCACGCCATACGCGAGTTTCTGGTAATGAGGGTATCGTTGTTTGCACGGCGAAAGCACCTCGCTGATGTAATATATTGGCCTTTGGACGCCGTATGCCTTCCCTCCTCTGGCCGCTCGACTACGATGACCGTGCTGATGACTTGGTTTGTTGCGGCTAGATAGAGGTATAAGTGCCCCTTCTCTTGTCGCGCTGCAAGGACGCGCTTGCTCTGCAGTACTTGCTTCAGATCGAGGAACACCTTTTTTTTCTTCAGGTGTCCACTCAAACTTATCTCTCTTCTTCAACAGCTTGTAGAAGGGAATGCTTGCTCGCCTAATCTTGCAATGAATCTGCTCAGGGTGGCTAATCGCCATGCGAGCTGCCGCACACCGCGAAGATTGGTTGGCTCCTTCATTGTCAAGATCGCTTGGATTCTCTGGGTTGGATTTGATCCCTCGAGCGGACACCAGGTAACCGAGAAGTTGTCCTGCAGGGACGCCGAAGAAGCATTTGGTCGGGTTGAGCTTAATCCTGTATACGTTCAGAGCGTCGAATGTCTCTCTGATGTCCTCGAGGAGCGTATCCTTCACTCGAGTCTTGATGAAGATGTCGTCAACGTACACTTGTACGTTCTTGCCAATGAGCTTGGCGAGGCATTTTTTGCATGTAGCGCTGATATGTTGCGCCTGCGTTTTTTAGCCCGAAGGGCATTGTCGTGTAGCAGTAGACACCGTGAGGTGTAATGAACGCTGTCTTTTCCTCGTCCTCCTTCTTCATCCTGATCTGATTGTAGCCCGGGTAGGCATCTAAGAAGTAGAGGCGCTGGTATCCTGCGGTGGAGTGCACGATCTGGTCGATCCGTGGCAAGGGGAAGTTATCCTTGGGGCAGTGTTTGTTCAATGACGTGTAGTCAATGCACACGCGAAGGATGTCAGTGTTTTTCTTCGGGACCAGCAATGGGTTTGCTAACCAAGTGGATATCTTTATCTCTCGGATGAATTTTGCGGCGAGTAGTCTACACTTCTTCTCCAAATGCTTTTTTTTCTTTGGCTCTGAGAACCGTCGGGTTGTCTGCTTGATAGGCTTGGCGTCTTTGAAAACTTCGAGTGAGTGCTCGGTGAACTCCCTGGGTATCCCTCGATATCTGAAGGCTGCCAGGCGAAAATTTCCCAGTACTCACGGAGGAGCGCACTTTCCTATGCTGACGAAAGGGTGGTGGACACCATCGCCGTCTTCGCGGGCTCCGTCGGGTGCACTTGATGCTTTCGAGTGTCACTATTTGCGCCGAACTCGAGTTCTGGAGCATTCTTTTTGGTGAGAGGCATCACAGAGTGGTCCGTGGTTTCTGCTAACTCTTCCAGTTCCTCCTGCACCCCGAAGGATTTTGCGATCTCGTTGAACTCGATGTCGCACTTGTTAGATTTTTGGAAATCGCCATCTATGGTGATGGTGCCATACTCCCCAGGTAGCTTGAGCTTCAGGTAGGCGTAGTGTGGTACTGCCATGAATCTCGCGAACGTTGTTCGACCGAGAATGGCGTGGTACTGTGAGGGCTAGTCGTCTACCTTGAAGTCGAGAAATTCTCTCCTGTAGTTTCGTCGGTTTCCGAGCACCACCTCTAAGTTGATTGTTCCGAGTGGACGAACTGCTTTGCCTGGTACTATCCCGTGGAAGGATGTTTCTGACTCTGGTAATTCATCCAGGTTCTTGTTCATCCTACGGACTGTGTCCGCGTAAATGATGTTTATCCCAATGGCATCGTCCATGAATACCCGCGCAAGTTCATAATTGCCTATTTGCGCTTGAATGACGAGCGCGGCGTGTCCTGGTCGATATACCCGAGGCAGATGGTCATCTTTGGAGAAAGTGATCAACTGATCTGCCATCTTCAGGTACTCGGGTGCGGACGGTGGCGCTTGCACCGCCATGACCACTTGGCGTGTGTTAGTTTTCTGGGCTCTGCGGGAGGGGCAGACCTTTTCTATCATCCCGAGAAGTCCTGCTGGGTTCGGGTATCCATTGCCTCCTGGATTTGCGCCGGGTGGTGCTGGTAGCGCGACCAACACTATGTTTGGATGTCCTAGTGGAGGTAGGGGTTGCGGCGGGTGGAATCCTTGATGTCCTCCGCCTGGGAGTTGTGGGTAGCCCTGATTGACTGCAGCTCTGTTTTTCTTCGAGAAGGCCTCGTGGATGTCGAGAAATTTTTGGCAATTCTTGATGAGGTGGGTTGGCTTGGTCTTTCCTGTGCGCTTATCTGTAAATAGATGTAGCGTGCAGTGGCCGTCTAGGTCTTCCTCGGGGGTTTTATCCTCAGGTTTTGGCTTCCATTCGCGATTTCCAAGAGTTCCACTGTCATGGTTTCTCATGAACTCTGCTGCAACCAATTCATCTCGATCGTCATGATCATAGTGCCTTCTCTTTTTTCTTTCGACCATGGCGATCATCCTCGAGTGCTGGCGAAGATGCCTTCTCGTTGCGCACGGAATCTTCGCCATTGGCCCATCTATGGGCTATGGCCATCAACTCCCCAATGGTCTTGGGTGCAGCTCGCCCCAACTCTTCTCTGAAAGCGGCCCGTCGGGCTCCTTTGGTGAAGGCTTCGACTGCAACCTCCTCCGATATATTTCCCGCCGTATTTTTGAGCGTAGTCCACCGCTGTATGTATGCGCGAGTAGATTCGCCGTTTTTTTTCTTACAAGCCCGCAACTCTTCGATGGATGCGGGTCGCTTGTAGGTTGCTTGGAAGTTTTTGCGGAAATCATATGTTAGGTCGTCCCATGACTCGTAGCATGCCCTCGGTCTCCCTTCAAGCCCGCTGCGTGCAGCGCCCACGAGAAGTAGGTTGAGGTACTACATAGCCATTGTATTGTTCCCACGTTGGCATTTTACTGCCGTGAGATAATCCGATAGCCAAGACTTGGGTTCCAGCGTGCCGTCGTATTTTGGAACCTCCGTGGTGATCTTGAATATCTTGGGCATCGGTGCCTCGCGAATATCGCGGGTGAAACACAATGCACCGCAGGCCTCCTCGTCGGAAGAAGTGGATAGGGACCGCGCGCGGTTTCTAATTGCTCGGGCTTTGTCGACCTTATGCTAAGCGATGTCAGATCGCGCGTTGTGTATGGGCCGGTCGCGATCGTCCTCCCTCCGTGGTTCCTTAGTGCGGTGTCGCGAGCGGCTGCTGTGATGTCGCGGGATGCGATCGCGATCTCTCGGGCTATCCTCGCTGCTGCTTGGGCTATCACCGCGGCGCCGGGCTTCTTTTCCTTGGGCACGATGAGGTGACTCCTTTCCCCTAGGTGAGGCGCTCCTGTGTCCCCGTGGCACTTCTTTGTCCTTCCGGGGGGGTTTTCTCGGTCTCTTGCGTTGTCGCGTGTTTGCGGCTTTGAGCCACAAGTCTTGCGTCCGCCATGCCTAGCCCCTTCTGGACTTGCTGGTATTGTCCCGCGTGGGGATCGTTTTCTCCTGGCTTGTTCGCCTGCAGGTACGTGGCTGCTGCCAAAACCGCGGCAGCCGTCGTCGTCGATGTGCATAAGGGATATATCCAGCATTTTGCTGATCCCGCTGAGAGAGTCGAGATCTAGGGCTGCGGTCTTTGAGACGTACCTTTTCTTTGCGGGATGGTTCCCTACTGAATGCGTTCTGGAGAGCGCTGCATGGCGCTGGCTTGATTCGTCCGCCAGTTTTCTCCGTTGTTACAGATATTTGCGAGCTTCTTTGATCAATGTTGCCGCTTTCACTAGATGATAGTGGTATGCGGTTAGATCTTCGTGAGGGGCTCCTTCTTCAATCGGTTTGGATGAGTGTAAGGCCGTCTTTGCCCTGACCCATGCTTCTCGCTATACTTTAATGAGCTCATGTTCCTTCGCGCCGTCTTCCGTTTCTTCGGGTGGATCACCCGATCCTGCCATGCAGACTTGAGCCAGATATGGCCCGTGAGTCCTAGGCGTGGATTGATGAGCTTTTCAACCCCAGAAGGTTCCTCTGCAGAGATGGTGTGGAAGTTGCGAGTGCTGGGGCGGACGGATTCGCCGCTAGGCGCTAGGTCGCGAACATCTTAGTTGGGCAGCGAGTCGACAGTTTCCGGGCTCGAGATCGACTCGGAGTTTGATCCTTCGAGATCGGTTTGCTCAGGGAAGTGCAGGATTCCCGCCTTGTTGGCGTGGAAGTGGAAGCTTCGGAACGTTAGTGTGACGCTCTTCTCCAATCCACTAAACGCAGGGCGTGATTCCAGCAAGTGGGGCGCGACGATGATCGACCCGAATCAGATCAGATCTGCTGAAACCGAAGTTCCAGGGCTCCAGCTGAAGGTTGGTGATGATGAAGCCAAAGATGCCGTAGATCCAACACCCGCCGTTCCCACAGACGGCGCCAATTGTCGAATATGCATCTCAACAAGTCCCTCGGGTGAACCGATAGGGTTTTGATTAGGAGAACATTTAGGACGCTGGTGACAATCGTCGGCTAACAAGGGGCACGATTTACCCAGGTTCAGGGCCCTCGTAGAGGTAAAACCCTTACTCCTGCTTCTGTTGATCTGTATTAGCAATAGATCGATTACAGTTGGGGTGCTCGAGTCGAGAGTAGATCTCAATCTCAAGGCTTTGGCGGTGCGGTATTGCTTGGTCCCCCTCCTGGTGGTTCTCCTGGCTCTATATAGGTGGATAGGTCTCAAACCGTACCGGGGGGGTTACAAACCCTAACCTTAAGAATGGTGTGTAGTTTGTGGATCGATTTGGAGTTGTGCGGAGGCTCCATAGCACAGAGGGTAGCTCTTCTGCCCAATGTCCCGCTGACGGGTGTAGACGATCGAGTAGACGTTTCTTGATGCCAGCCGAAACTAATCCGTTGGATCTTTCGACTTGGCCGTTGGTTTGCGGATGGGCAACTGAAGCGAATTTGAAGATGATGCCCTTTTCTTCGCAGAACTGCTGTGTTTCCTTTGCCGTGAAGTTGCTACCATTGTCAGTAATGATGTCGTGTGGTACTCCAAACCTGCACACGATGGAGTTGAGGAATTTGACGGCGCATTGGGCGCTAGCGGAGGTTACTGGCATGGCTTTGATCCACTTGGTAAATTTGTCGACTGCGACCAGTAAGTGTGTGTATCCGCCTGGCGTGGACTTGCGTAGTGGTCCTACCATGTCCAGCCGCCATTGTGCAAAGGGCCAGGCGATGGGTATCATATGTAATTCTGTAGCGGGTGCGTGTGGTTTTGGTGCGAATCGCTGGCAAGCGTTGCACCTGTCGACTAGTTCCTTTGCGTCTCTGGCTGCTGTAAGCCAGTAGAATCCTGCTCGGAAGGCTTTTCCCATGATTGCTTTCCAGCTAGCATGATGTCCACAATCTCCTTGGTGGATGTCTTGCAGTAATTCCTTTCCATCCTCGGGTGCTATGCATCGTTGCAGTATGCCCGAGATGCTCTGTTTGTACAATTCTCCGTTGATCACTCGAAAGAATTTGCTGCGTCTGATTATCTGTCGAGCCTCGCGAGGGTGTGCCGGGAGCTGTTTGGCGGACAAGTAGTCGAGGTATTTCTGCGTCCAGACTGGTTCGACAAGAAAAACTTGTCGCGAAATATTATGAATGAGCTCGATAATAGCAACTTGCGGGCTGACCTCTGTTTCCAGTGCTGCGGGTGCTCCTGCAGTTTTCTTGACTTTGACCGATCGTTTAGTCATTCGCTCGAAATATATCCCTGGCGGTATGGGTGTGTTTGTGGAACCCATGTTTGCCAGCCTGTCTGCTTCTGCGTTGCTGGATCTCGCAATATGCTTCAGTTCGCATCCTTTGAAACTTCTTTCGAGTAGGTTGTACATGTCACGATAGGCCACCATGTTCTCAGCGATAGCGTCGTACTCCTTCATTGTTTGTTGCACGATGAGATTAGAATCGCCGTAGATCATCAGTCGGGTGGCTCCGCACGCGACTGCCATCTTCATCCCATGCAACAGGGCCTCGTATTCTGCGTCATTATTTGACGCTGGGTCATCGGGTGGAAAATCCAGTCGTAGGACGTACTGCAGCTTGTCTCCTCTGGGTGATATTAGGACGATCCCAGCTCCTGCTCCTTCATTTCTCTTGGATCCGTCGAAGTACATGATCTAGTTACTCGTGTATTCCGGTGGCCCTGGTGTTTGTAGTTCTGTCCACTCGCTCAGGAATTCCACGAGTACCTGGGATTTTAATGAATTGTGCCCTGCGTAGATGATATCCCAAGCGCCCAGCTCGATGCTCCATTTTGCTATTCTTCCGGATGCCATTGGGTTGTTCATGATTGTACGGAGTGATGCATCATTAACCACTGTTATGGTGTGTTCCTGGAAGTAGTGCTTGAGCTTTCGAGCCGTGAGGACAACTCCATATGCGAGCTTCTGGTAGTGAGGGTATCGTTGCTTGAACGGCGAGAGCACTTCACTGATGTAGTAGATCGGTCGTTGGACTCCGTATGCCTTGCCCTTCTCAGGTCGTTCGACTACGATGGCCGTGCTGATGACCTGGTTTGTTGCGGCTAGGTATAGGTATAATGACTCCCTGTAACATCCCAAGTATGAAAATACCCCTAGAATGCTTTGTTCTTTGTTTTATTTCAAGCAATGCATCATGTCATCATGTTTACTTATTGTTTGCATTTGTTTTCCATCTGTTTTATCATGTTTTCACAATTCAAATTCAAACCTTTTTCAAACCTGGTTTCATACTTGCTCTGTTACAACTATTGGAACCAAAATAACAAATTAAAACAACCCCTTTTATTCCTTGTTTTCCACTTCTCAAATTGTTGCTTTAATCAAACCAATTATCAAATCAATTAAGTCATTAACTCCTAAATCATTTTCCATTTCAAACCAAGTTTGAAATCAGCACTCTTTTGAAAACATAACAATTCACCACTAATTGAAATTCTTAAATCACTTTAAAAACCCTAGGGGAAAACCCTATGGAAAATGTTTTGTTTTACCAATATTGATTAATATTGCAATTTCATCTAAATTGGTTTAATTTTAAAACAACAAACAAACACTAATTTTTTGGAAAACAAAAACTACCAAAAGGTTGCAATTTTCCACTAATAAATTTACCCTATTTTTGTTTCAAAAATTTCAGTAAACAACATCTTGTTTTGTTTCCATTTGCTCAAACTACAAAAAAAAAATAAAAGGAATAGAAAGGGGAGAGGAGCAGCAGCAGCTAGCCCAGCCCGTTATTTTTCCCTCTGGCCCGTTAACCTTCCCCTCACGTCGCTATCGTCCTCCTCCCCCTGCTGGCGTCATCTGTACGATCGCAGCTCCATCGTCCATCGCCTCCCAGAACCCTCCGATGGCCGCCGTACTCCAACACCCGAGTCCATAAAAACACCGCAGCACCTCCTCCTGCCCCGCAAACCCTAGCCCTAACCCTCCATCGCCGCCAGCTTCTGTTCCTCTTCCCCCCGAGCATCTCTCTGTTCTCTGTAACCTCAACCGAACGGCCATTGACCGGAGGAGAATCACCACGGCGGCGGGGATAGGGTGAAGCTCGTGGGCTGCCGAGCGCGGGAACGGAACGCCGGTGTCCTCCGCGTCGTCCACACGGGAGTTGACGAGCCGGAGACGCGCTGGAGCCTCCCTCCCGCGCCACCGAACGCCGCCGTCGCCACCAGCTTCCGTCGACCAACCCCTTCCTCTGTCCGTCGTCGCAACCGTGGTGAGCATCGCCGTCTTTCTCCCCGTCCCCCTTCTTGTTGTCCGCCTCCGCACACACGGCCTGCGAGGCACCAGCACGCAGCACCGACCCCGCGCCGTGACCAGCAAGACAGCGATCGCCGGCCGCCTGCGTCCGCTCGCTGCACCTGCACGCCCTGAAAAAAAAAATTCAGTTAGTTCAGTTAGCAGAGTCGAGTTACCTCATATTCAGTCACCACCCTAACTGAACAAACCAGCCGCAGAACCGTAGTGGTTCGTTCCCTTCCGCGGAAGCGCCAGCTCCCAGGGTCGAACCCCCGCGGGCGCATCCGCCCCCTTTTTGCTGGTTTTTCTTCCCTGGCCACGCTGGCTGCCACGTGCACTGCCACGCTGGCCTGGACCCGCATATCAGTGGCAGCGGGTATAGGCCCTCTCGGTAGCAAAAGTAAAAACGCAAATCTGTTAATTTTATTTCTTTAAAATGGGCAGAATAAACCACTAATTTGCAAATTCAATAACTTTTAATTTATGCATCCAATAATTACAAACTTTATATGTTTTCTGTTCAGAATTTAACAAACTTTCCAAATATTCAATTTGTGTTCTGTTTTGAATATTCAAAATGCAATCTAAATTCAAATTCAAATAATTCAAATGCAAATTGAAATAATTCATAACTAATTCATTCTGTTTTCAAATAATTCAAATAAAATATGTTTTTCACACCTTTTTGAATACTCTATTCAAATATAAATTTTGTTTTCTGGTTTGAACAATTTAAATTGCCTAAACTATTTAATTCTTGTTTAATGCAATTAAAAATTGTTTAAAATTGTTTAATTCATAAATAATTAATCCTAAGTCCAATTTCAAATTGTGAAACATGTAATTCAACTAAAATTTGATAAACTTTTCAAATATAAAATTTGTAATTTGTTTTACACACTTTAACTTGATGATAACAACATTTACTTGTGTGCCATGTTAAGTAACAAAATTCCAAATTTGATAAATGCCTTTCTAAATTGTTATTTATCATTCTAACTGCATTTAAAGTGTTATGTTATTGCTATTCATCATGCATGCATCATACTAATTCAACTACACCTAATGCTTAGTGATAGAACAATTAATTCAACTCCAAGCATGGGCTTCCATATGCACCCTTTTGCATATGGAATCCATTTAAACTTGTGTTTCATGTCAAGCAAGTTATTTTGTTGCATCTATTGAACATGACATGCATCATCCAATGTTTGTGCACCTATGCCATGTATTGATTGCCGTCTTCCTTCGTTGTTGTTTTTGCTTCTTCTCGACTAGACGACGACGTTGGTACCGACGAGCCTTACGACACCACTACTCAGGACCTAGCCCAGTACGAGGCTGAGCTGCCAGGCAAGTTATCACTCACATGAATCATCGAGTTCCTTTCCACACTTGTTGTCGATACTATCTTTTGTCTACTATTGCTAGCCCTATGTATCGTTGCTTGTTCTCCGAACCCATCACATGATACCTTGAGCCATGATATTGCCACCACCTCCATACCTACAGCCATTGCTTGAGCCTGTTATTATCTAGCATGCTTAAGGTTGCTTTTACTCGAGTCTGTTGTCGGTTACTACTGTTACTATCTTATTATCCTGTACCGGGGCTCGTTATTAAACAATCAATCCTGTTAATTGCTAATGGTAATAATAACTTGATGATAAGGCACCGGCAGGAGGCCCATGAGTGGTTTTGGAGCCTGCTAGTGTCGACCCTAATAGGAAAAGGGTCTTGTCTACTGATCCATGATGAGCGCACTACCCGCATTTGGGAAGCGAGTATGGGCGCCCCCCTCAACTTGACCTGATTCGCATCTCGTCCAAATCGCCTCATTTAGTTCGTGTTTTCCATTTGCCGCATGCATGTTTTTGCGAGCCCAGCGCAGGGTGGAACTTTCGTAGTCGGCATATAGGGGGACACGTTCTTAGAGTGCTATGAGGGTCCATTTTCTTCTGGGCTCGATTAGCCGTGCGCCCAAGGTGCTTTGGGCTTGATGCGAGGAATGGTTGGTTGTGTAGAGTACCCCGCTTGGTGGAAGTGCATTTCCATCTGGCGGGTTATTCTTGAGTGTACGGCCAAATTGGTGCAACCCTGCAGGGATAATCTTCTCGAGAAGCCGTGTTTTCCGCGGTTATGGATTACTTGGTGAAAGTACTGGCTAACAAGTACTCAGGACAACTTCAACATAATGATCAATCATGTTTCACCCAATGATTAATAACCTGACTAGTAATAGGTTATTCACACAATAACTTGATTCACCTTATCACAACTGTGTGAGTTATCCTCGGATTGCTTCTTTGGATAAGGGGCGAGATCCAGGATGGGTTTGGTTGAAGTTATCTTTCAGTTGGTTACAATCCTCGATCTTATCTTTTCTGTTAGCCGGAATTTGTAGCTATATTCTGTAGTTGTTTAGAGCAGCCAGCAGCAACTTTTATATTACCCCTTTCTTCCGTTGATCCCAAGCATCAATGCTTGTGTTGACGGGTAACCCTTTGATGAACTGTGAGTCTTGCTTGCCAGTACTTGGATGTACTGACCCCGTTGGGGCTGTGGTTTACGCAGAGTACGACTACGACTACGATGCTTCCCAGGATGGCTACTTTGTGGAGTTCGACGAGACTGCAGACGAGTAGTTAGCTGGACCAGGGCAGGATCCAGGCCTACGTGGATGGGCTTCGCTTTTCTTTATTTTCTCCGGCTTCTTAAGCCATGGATTTGTCTGTACTCAGACCCTTTGATTGCTTCCGCTGTTGTAATGGATGATATGTTGGGACATGTGTCCTCTGGATGACTGTATTCGATATTTTTCTGCCTTAGTGAAGGCCAGTTGCACTTATTTCATTCTTTTGTGTCTTAGAGACATTCTGTGCTATCATTCGTACCAAACTGTTGACGTACCGTGCGTGTTTGATTATGAAGTACGTCGGCAGTAGTGCCTTAGGTTCCTAGCGGATAGTTTACCTCGACGGTGGAAGCAGGGCTTGTGTTGTCGCGCATAAGCGCAGGCCTACCAGGAAGCTGGGACGTGGGAGCAGTTATGCCCCATAATCCAAGCACCTGACTTCCAGTTCGTGCGGGGAGTATCCTCTAGAAACCCAGGGTGCGACAAATGGTATCAGAGCCTGTCTGCCTGTAGGATCCCTTTTTACTGGTCGCAGTTGAGTCTAGAAACTATTTTGTAGCTATATAGGAAAAATGAAACGTGAGAGTAGGAATTCTGCCATTTTTCTTCTTTCCCCACCCACCCACCCTTTTCTGGTAAGGAAGTGAAACGTTGTTTTCTGTTCTCACCCAACCTTTCAAGTTAGGATTTCACGTGTTTTGGGTTATCTGTAGTACCTCAGGATTTTTGGTCTCGTTTTCCCGATGTTGCTTCGATATCATGTTCTTTTCAACATCCTTTTCGTCCATTGAACCTTGTTGTTGTTTTCCACATCCTTTTCCTTCTACCGGAGTCTAATCAAAACCTTCCAAATAATCTGCAGATGGGTCTCAACTACTATCCGCAGGTGGTTCGCATGACTCGCTGTGAGAGCACCGCCGGTTTTCCGGAGTTGCTGAGAGACATGGTTACCTATCTGGGGTTCCATTGGGCACCAGAGTACCAGGTCTACGAGCACCAGCGAGAGTTTGACCAGACTTGCTACCGGGCTATCGTCTACATTCTGTCGGATGATGGCAGGAGCATTGCACACCAGTACGAGGCAGTAGGGTCCACAGTGGATATGGCAGTGCAGCAGGCAGCGTACGTGAGTATCACCGTTCTCCGTGCTGACTACTGGGGGTTTGATAAGTCCGGTTTTCGTCACATCCCCCGTGGTTACATCACGGCAGCGGGAGCTCACTTCACTATCCACCGCGACATGGATACCTACGAGACTGATAGCTCCAGGCTCCAGATCACTGCCCAGTTCGCTAGTCACAGTGATGCCGTTGCTTCTGCACTTTCTCAGGAGTTAGCCTCAGTCAGGGAGCAGCTCCACCTTGCTCTCACTCGTCTGGCGACGTACACCACAGACTTTGTTGGAGACGAGCGCTTCGCACGTGTCGTTCAGCCAGCTGGTCTTCCGTTGCCAGATGCTGGAGGTTACGAGCCGATCAGAGGCCCACTTCTCGACCTCGGAGCTGGTTACACAGGGATTCCCCGCTATGGAGCACAGGGAGAGGACGCTTTCCACTTCACCACACCGAGAGTTGCTCTCAGAGCAGTTCCTATCTACATGGATCGTCGTGATACCTACTTCCGTGGGGTTCCTCCTCACCGTATCTCTCGTCGTACTACTCACCGCCGTCCTGCGTGATGAGCATGGGAGTACCGTTGTATCCATTACTAGCTGTGTCTAGTTTATCCTTTCGTTTTCGAACCATGTATTGGTCTGTTGGATATTCTGATGTATGTGAACATGTGATGATGTACCTGTTGGTTATCTATTCATGCGTCGGAATAATCTATCTTTCGGTTACCAAGTCTATCCTTTTCTGTTGTTGTGCTAAAATGAATTTCTGTTCAGGATGCCTCCAACCAGGAACAACCCGCCTCCGCCACCACCAATGGGGGAGCTGTTGGCTCAGATGACCCAAGTGGTGACACAGATGGCCCAGATCCAGGCTAACCAGCAACACAACCAGAATGCTCCAAGGGTCACCATCAAGGACTTCCTCAGCTTGGGCCCAAAAGCTTTCGTGGCAACACGTGAGCCCCTGGATGCTGATGACTGGATCCGTGACGTAGCAAGAGCTCTGGAGATAGCTCATGTTGCTGAAGAGGATAAGGTCAAGTACGCCACCTACCTACTGAAAGGTCAGGCAGCTACTTGGTGGGAGAACTACCAGGCCATGAGGGCTGGCTTTCCTATCAACTGGGGATGTTTCAAGGATGCCTTCCTGAAGCACCACATCCCGGATGGTCTCATGGAAAAGATGCGTGAGGAATTCTGCTCTCTCAGACAGGGCAAGCTGGACGTTCTCGGCTACCAGAACGAGTTCAATCGTCTCGCTCGGTACGCTGGTGACGAAGTGTCCACCGAAGCCAAGAAGATGGCAAGGTTCCGCCGAGGTTTTAACCCGGAACTGAAGTACGCTCTCACCAACATCAAGTGCAAGGACTTCGTGGAGCTTGTGAACACCGCGCTCAATGAGGAGAATGGGCGCAAAGCGTTCGAAGAGTCCCGCAAGCACTCGCGTGAGGGTGGTACCTCCTCCAACATGACCACCCCTCCGCAGAAGCGCCGCATCTGGGTGCCAAATGGTGCTGTCACTCGGGCTCCAAATGCCCAAGCTTCTCCAGGCTTTGGTCCCCGCCCACCCAACCCATCTCAGATGCAGGGTCAGAGGTTTCCGATGGGGCAGCCAAGGCCAGGTCCTTCTCGTATCGTCACTTGCTACAAGTGCAAGGATACTGGACATTATGCTGATAAGTGCACTCAGAAGCAGCTACCCATACCTCCTCGCCCCAACACCAACCAGGCTATGGTTCGTGCTCCTCCGGCTAAAGCCTTCAACTCCAACAATAGGCCTGTCGGGAGGAACGCGAGGGTGAACCATATCAAGGCCGACAAAGCTGAGGAGGCTGCTGACGTCGTTCTCGGTATATTACCCGTAAACTCTATTCCAGCTAAAGTGTTGTTTGATACTGGAGCATCGCATTCGTTTGTGTCAAAGATCTTTGCTACAACGTACAATTTAGCTCTGGTTCCGCTAAGCAATCAAATCTATGTGCACTCTCCGGGAAATAAAATGATTACTTCCAAGATAAGCATGGACAATCAGATTCTAATTGGAGGTCGCATATTCCTTGCTTCACTCATGTTGCTGGGAAATTCTGACATTGATGTCATTCTGGGTATGGATTGGTTGAAGACCCACAAAGCTAAAATTGACTGTGCTCAAAAGTCAATAACTCTCTCCCACACTTCAGGCCAGATAGTCTATTCTCCATATGGATCAACTTCTGTTCAGCTGTTCAGCCTCGATGCCAAACCCCTTCCTGCAATTGAAAATGTTCCGGTGGTTTGTGAATTCCCTGACGTCTTTCCAGAAGAGTTGCCAGGGATGCCTCCGGACAGAGCAGTTGAGTTCGTGATCGAGCTTGAGCCAGGTACTGCTCCAATCTCTAAGCATCCATATAAGATAGCTCCTCCTGAACTGAAATTGTTGAAGGAGCAAATCGATATGTATATGGACAAAGGTTTCATTCAGCCTAGTTCCTCCGCTTGGGGTTGCCCAACTCTGTTTGTTGCCAAGAAGGATCAAACTAAGAGACTCGTGGTTGACTATCGTCCTCTCAACGAGAAAACAATCAAGAACAAGTATCCACTTCCTCGTATCGATGATCTTTTTGATCAACTTGCTGGAGCCTCAATATTCTCAAAGTTGGACTTGAGGATGGGTTACCATCAGATAAAGATCAGAAAGGAAGATATTCCTAAGACAGCTTTCACCACTCGGTACGGTCTATATGAATACACCGTTATGTCCTTTGGTCTCACCAATGCACCGGCAACGTTCTCAAGACTCATGAATTCTGTCTTCCATGAATACCTCGACAAGTTCGTTGTGGTATATCTCGATGACATTCTAGTCTATTCCAAATCCGAGGAAGAGCATGGAGAACACCTTCGTCTCACTCTCATGAAACTTCGCGAGCATCGTCTATATGCCAAGTTTTCCAAATGTGAGTTCTGGATTCCAGAAGTTGCATATCTTGGTCATATCATCTCTGCCAAAGGCATTGCCATTGATCCTGAAAAGGTTAAGGCAATTGTTGACTGGAAACCCCCTAAGACGGTGAAGCAAGTCAGAAGTTTTCTTGGCTTGGCTAGCTATTGCCGTCGTTTCGTCCAAAACTTTTCCAAGATTGCTAAACCTCTCACTGATCTCACAAAGAAGGACAAAAAGTTCGTTTGGACTCCACAATGTGATGAGAGTTTCAACCTCCTGAAGACTAAACTCACTTCCACACCTGTTCTAGTTGGCCCCGACACTACCAAACCTTTCCAGATATTCTGTGATGCATCTCTCCAAGGACTAGGAGCAGTTCTTATGCAAGAACGTCAAGTTGTCGCTTATGCTTCACATCAGTTGAACCCACATGAGCAAAACTATCCCACTCATGATCTTGAACTTGCAGCAGTTGTGTTTGCCCTCAAGAAATGGAGACAATACTTGCTGGGTAACAAAACTGAAATCTTTTCCGATCACAAGAGTCTGAAATACATCTTCACTCAGCCAGATCTGAACCTCAGGCAAAGGAGATGGATTGAGAAGATTAAAGACTTTGATCTCACCATTTCTTACACTCCAGGCAAGGCTAATGTTATGGCCGATGCTCTCAGTCGCAAATCCTATTGCAATAATCTCATGATCATGGAAAGCCAACCTCCACTTCATGAAGAATTCCAGAAGCTGAACCTTGGTCTTGTTCCGGAAGGATACCTTGCTAGCTTGACAGCCAGTCCAACTCTCGAGGACAAGATTCGTTCTGAACAACTTCGTGATAATGAGATCAAGAAGATTGTGGATCACATCAAGGAGGGCAATGATAAATTCAAGTCCTTCTCAATTGATGACAAGGGAACTGTGTTCTTCGAAGGACGCATTGCAGTCCCTCAGATTCAAAGTCTCAAGGATATCATTCTCAAGGAGGCTCATGAAACTCCTCTATCCATTCACCCTGGAAGTACAAAGATGTACCAGGATCTCAAGACTCTGTATTGGTGGCCTGGCATGAAACGTGAAATTGCTCAATACGTTTCTGAATGCGACGTTTGTCAACGTGTTAAGGCAGTCCATCAGAAGACAGCAGGTCTACTCCAACCTCTGAAAATTCCTGAGTGGAAGTGGGACATGATTGAAATGGACTTCGTTACTGGGTTTCCAAAGTCCAAAAAGGGCAACGATGCAATCTTCGTTGTTATTGATCGTCTCACTAAGGTTGCTCACTTCTATGCTGTAAAGGAAACTATCTCAGCTAGCCAGTTAGCAGAGCTCTACACAGCAAAGGTTGTTCCCCTTCATGGTGTTCCATTGGAAATAAGCTCAGACCGTGGAAGTATTTTCACTTCTCATTTCTGGAAAAGCTTTCAAGAAGCATTGGGCACTAAACTTCTGTTCAGCACAGCTTATCACCCTCAGTCTCAGGGGCAAGTCGAAAGAGTCAATCAGATTCTCGAGGATATGCTCAGAGCATGTGGTCTCTCCTTTGGCATGAAATGGGAGGATTGCCTTCCATATGCTGAATTCTCCTACAACAACAGCTACCAGGCAAGCCTAGGCATGGCACCATTTGAGGCACTGTATGGTCGCAGATGCAGGAGTCCAATCAATTGGTCTGGAGCTGGTGAACGTTCACTTTTAGGCCCTGACATTGTTAAGGAAGCCGAGGAGAAAGTTCGTATCATTCGTGACAATCTCAGGATTGCTCAATCTCGTCAGAAGAGCTATTATGATAGCAAGCACAGGGATATGGTCTATGCACCTGGTGATAAGGCATATCTCCGTGTAACTCCCCTCAGAGGCACTCATCGTTTTGGTGTGAAAGGAAAGCTTGCACCAAGATACTTTGGCCCTTTCAACATCCTCTCAAGACGTGCAGAGAATGCTTATCGTCTTGAACTTCCAGAAAAACTTTCCAAGGTGCACGATGTGTTCCACGTGTCACAGCTCAAGAAGTGTTTCAAAGATCCAGATCGTGCAGTTGATCATGATTCCATCGAACTGCAAGATGATCTATCTTATGAGGAGCACCCTATTCGTATTCTCGATGAGACCGAGCGTAAGACTCGCAACAAGAGCACCAAGTTCTTGAAAGTCCAATGGTCGCATCATTCTGATAAAGAGGCAACGTGGGAGACCGAAGAGGATCTTCGCAAGAAGTATCCGGACCTGTTCATTTCTCAGTAGGGAATCTCGGGGCGCGATTCCTTCAAGGGGGGGCGTTTTGTAACATCCCAAGTATGAAAATACCCCTAGAATGCTTTGTTCTTTGTTTTATTTCAAGCAATGCATCATGTCATCATGTTTACTTATTGTTTGCATTTGTTTTCCATCTGTTTTATCATGTTTTCACAATTCAAATTCAAACCTTTTTCAAACCTGGTTTCATACTTGCTCTGTTACAACTATTGGAACCAAAATAACAAATTAAAACAACCCCTTTTATTCCTTGTTTTCCACTTCTCAAATTGTTGCTTTAATCAAACCAATTATCAAATCAATTAAGTCATTAACTCCTAAATCATTTTCCATTTCAAACCAAGTTTGAAATCAGCACTCTTTTGAAAACATAACAATTCACCACTAATTGAAATTCTTAAATCACTTTAAAAACCCTAGGGGAAAACCCTATGGAAAATGTTTTGTTTTACCAATATTGATTAATATTGCAATTTCATCTAAATTGGTTTAATTTTAAAACAACAAACAAACACTAATTTTTTGGAAAACAAAAACTACCAAAAGGTTGCAATTTTCCACTAATAAATTTACCCTATTTTTGTTTCAAAAATTTCAGTAAACAACATCTTGTTTTGTTTCCATTTGCTCAAACTACAAAAAAAAAATAAAAGGAATAGAAAGGGGAGAGGAGCAGCAGCAGCTAGCCCAGCCCGTTATTTTTCCCTCTGGCCCGTTAACCTTCCCCTCACGTCGCTATCGTCCTCCTCCCCCTGCTGGCGTCATCTGTACGATCGCAGCTCCATCGTCCATCGCCTCCCAGAACCCTCCGATGGCCGCCGTACTCCAACACCCGAGTCCAAAAACACCGCAGCACCTCCTCCTGCCCCGCAAACCCTAGCCCTAACCCTCCATCGCCGCCAGCTTCTGTTCCTCTTCCCCCCGAGCATCTCTCTGTTCTCTGTAACCTCAACCGAACGGCCATTGACCGGAGGAGAATCACCACGGCGGCGGGGATAGGGTGAAGCTCGTGGGCTGCCGAGCGCGGGAACGGAACGCCGGCGTCCTCCGCGTCGTCCACACGGGAGTTGACGAGCCGGAGACGCGCTGGAGCCTCCCTCCCGCGCCACCGAACGCCGCCGTCGCCACCAGCTTCCATCGACCAACCCCTTCCTCTGTCCGTCGTCGCAACCGTGGTGAGCATCGCCGTCTTTCTCCCCGTCCCCCTTCTTGTTGTCCGCCTCCGCACACACGGCCTGCGAGGCACCAGCACGCAGCACCGACCCCGCGCCGTGACCAGCAAGACAGCGATCGCCGGCCGCCTGCGTCCGCTCGCTGCACCTGCACGCCTTGAAAAAAAAAATTCAGTTAGTTCAGTTAGCAGAGTCGAGTTACCTCATATTCAGTCACCACCCTAACTGAACAAACCAGCCGCAGAACCGTAGTGGTTCGTTCCCTTCCGCGGAAGCGCCAGCTCCCAGGGTCGAACCCCCGCGGGCGCATCCGCCCCCTTTTTGCTGGTTTTTCTTCCCTGGCCACGCTGGCTGCCACGTGCACTGCCACGCTGGCCTGGACCCGCATATCAGTGGCAGCGGGTATAGGCCCTCTCGGTAGCAAAAGTAAAAACGCAAATCTGTTAATTTTATTTCTTTAAAATGGGCAGAATAAACCACTAATTTGCAAATTCAATAACTTTTAATTTATGCATCCAATAATTACAAACTTTATATGTTTTCTGTTCAGAATTTAACAAACTTTCCAAATATTCAATTTGTGTTCTGTTTTGAATATTCAAAATGCAATCTAAATTCAAATTCAAATAATTCAAATGCAAATTGAAATAATTCATAACTAATTCATTCTGTTTTCAAATAATTCAAATAAAATATGTTTTTCACACCTTTTTGAATACTCTATTCAAATATAAATTTTGTTTTCTGGTTTGAACAATTTAAATTGCCTAAACTATTTAATTCTTGTTTAATGCAATTAAAAATTGTTTAAAATTGTTTAATTCATAAATAATTAATCCTAAGTCCAATTTCAAATTGTGAAACATGTAATTCAACTAAAATTTGATAAACTTTTCAAATATAAAATTTGTAATTTGTTTTACACACTTTAACTTGATGATAACAACATTTACTTGTGTGCCATGTTAAGTAACAAAATTCCAAATTTGATAAATGCCTTTCTAAATTGTTATTTATCATTCTAACTGCATTTAAAGTGTTATGTTATTGCTATTCATCATGCATGCATCATACTAATTCAACTACACCTAATGCTTAGTGATAGAACAATTAATTCAACTCCAAGCATGGGCTTCCATATGCACCCTTTTGCATATGGAATCCATTTAAACTTGTGTTTCATGTCAAGCAAGTTATTTTGTTGCATCTATTAAACATGACATGCATCATCCAATGTTTGTGCACCTATGCCATGTATTGATTGCCGTCTTCCTTCGTTGTTGTTTTTGCTTCTTCTCGACTAGACGACGACGTTGGTACCGACGAGCCTTACGACACCACTACTCAGGACCTAGCCCAGTACGAGGCTGAGCTGCCAGGCAAGTTATCACTCACATGAATCATCGAGTTCCTTTCCACACTTGTTGTCGATACTATCTTTTGTCTACTATTGCTAGCCCTATGTATCGTTGCTTGTTCTCCGAACCCATCACATGATACCTTGAGCCATGATATTGCCACCACCTCCATACCTACAGCCATTGCTTGAGCCTGTTATTATCTAGCATGCTTAAGGTTGCTTTTACTCGAGTCTGTTGTCGGTTACTACTGTTACTATCTTATTATCCTGTACCGGGGCTCGTTATTAAACAATCAATCCTGTTAATTGCTAATGGTAATAATAACTTGATGATAAGGCACCGGCAGGAGGCCCATGAGTGGTTTTGGAGCCTGCTAGTGTCGACCCTAATAGGAAAAGGGTCTTGTCTACTGATCCATGATGAGCGCACTACCCGCATTTGGGAAGCGAGTATGGGCGCCCCCCTCAACTTGACCTGATTCGCATCTCGTCCAAATCGCCTCATTTAGTTCGTGTTTTCCATTTGCCGCATGCATGTTTTTGCGAGCCCAGCGCAGGGTGGAACTTTCGTAGTCGGCATATAGGGGGACACGTTCTTAGAGTGCTATGAGGGTCCATTTTCTTCTGGGCTCGATTAGCCGTGCGCCCAAGGTGCTTTGGGCTTGATGCGAGGAATGGTTGGTTGTGTAGAGTACCCCGCTTGGTGGAAGTGCATTTCCATCTGGCGGGTTATTCTTGAGTGTACGGCCAAATTGGTGCAACCCTGCAGGGATAATCTTCTCGAGAAGCCGTGTTTTCCGCGGTTATGGATTACTTGGTGAAAGTACTGGCTAACAAGTACTCAGGACAACTTCAACATAATGATCAATCATGTTTCACCCAATGATTAATAACCTGACTAGTAATAGGTTATTCACACAATAACTTGATTCACCTTATCACAACTGTGTGAGTTATCCTCGGATTGCTTCTTTGGATAAGGGGCGAGATCCAGGATGGGTTTGGTTGAAGTTATCTTTCAGTTGGTTACAATCCTCGATCTTATCTTTTCTGTTAGCCGGAATTTGTAGCTATATTCTGTAGTTGTTTAGAGCAGCCAGCAGCAACTTTTATATTACCCCTTTCTTCCGTTGATCCCAAGCATCAATGCTTGTGTTGACGGGTAACCCTTTGATGAACTGTGAGTCTTGCTTGCCAGTACTTGGATGTACTGACCCCGTTGGGGCTGTGGTTTACGCAGAGTACGACTACGACTACGATGCTTCCCAGGATGGCTACTTTGTGGAGTTCGACGAGACTGCAGACGAGTAGTTAGCTGGACCAGGGCAGGATCCAGGCCTACGTGGATGGGCTTCGCTTTTCTTTATTTTCTCCGGCTTCTTAAGCCATGGATTTGTCTGTACTCAGACCCTTTGATTGCTTCCGCTGTTGTAATGGATGATATGTTGGGACATGTGTCCTCTGGATGACTGTATTCGATATTTTTCTGCCTTAGTGAAGGCCAGTTGCACTTATTTCATTCTTTTGTGTCTTAGAGACATTCTGTGCTATCATTCGTACCAAACTGTTGACGTACCGTGCGTGTTTGATTATGAAGTACGTCGGCAGTAGTGCCTTAGGTTCCTAGCGGATAGTTTACCTCGACGGTGGAAGCAGGGCTTGTGTTGTCGCGCATAAGCGCAGGCCTACCAGGAAGCTGGGACGTGGGAGCAGTTATGCCCCATAATCCAAGCACCTGACTTCCAGTTCGTGCGGGGAGTATCCTCTAGAAACCCAGGGTGCGACACTCCCTCTCTTGCGGTGTTGCAAGGATGCGACTGCTTTGCAAGGATCGTTTCAGGTCTGCGAATGCCTGCTTAGCTTCGGGTGTCCATTCGAACTTGTCCGTCTTCTTCAACAGCTTGTAGAAGGGTAACGCCTGCTCACCCAATCGTGCGATAAATCTGCTCAAGGCGGCTAGTCGCCCTGCGAGCTGTTGGACTCCGCGTAGATGTGTTGGCTCCTTCATTGTTAAGATTGCTTGTATCTTCTCTGGGTTGGCTTCGATGCCTCTGGCGGATACCAGGTACCCGAGAAGTTGTCCTGCTGGGACGCCGAAGACGCATTTTGTCGGGTTGAGCTTGATCGTGTATGCGTTTAGAGCGTCAAATGTTTCTCTAATGTCCTCGAGGAGTGTATCCTCTACTCGAGTCTTGATGACGATGTCGTCAACGTACACTTGTACGTTCTTGCCAATGAGCTTGGCGAGACATTTTTGCATGCATCACTGATATGTTGCGCCTGCGTTTTTGAGCCCAAAGGGCATTGTCGTGTAGCAGTACACACCGTGGGGTGTGATGAATGCTGTCTTTTCCTCATCTTCCTGCTTCATCCGGATCTGATTATATCCCGAGTAGGCGTCCCGGAAGGAGAGGCGTTGACAGCCCGCGGTGGAGTCCACGATCTGGTCGATTCGCGGGAGAGGAAAGTTATCCTTGGGGCAGTGCTTATTTAATGACGTGTAGTCAATGCACACTCGAAGGATGTCGGTGTTCTTTCTTGGGACCAGCACCGGGTTTGCTAACCAAGTGGATATCTTGATCTCCCTGATGAATTTTGCTGCTAGCAATCTGTTTACTTCTTCTCCAAGCGCTTTCTGCTTGGGTTCTGAGAACCGTCGAGTGGTCTGCTTGATGGGTTTTGCATCTTTGAAGACTTCGAGTGAGTGCTCGGCGAACTCCCTGGGTATTCCTGGCATATCTGAGGGCTGCCAGGCGAAAATTTCCCAGTACTCACGGAGGAGTTCGACGAGCGCGCTTTCCTATGCTGGCGAGAGGGTAGTTGAGACCATCGCTGTCTTCGCAGAATCTATCGGGTGCACCTGATGTTTTCGAGTGTCGCTGTTGGCGCTGAATTCCAATTCTGGCGCGTTTTTCTTTGTGAGGGGCATCACGGAGTGGTCCGTGGTCTTTGCTATCTCCTGCAGTTCTTCTTGCATCCCGAAAGATTTTGCGATCTCGTTGAACTCGATGTCGCACTTGTTGAATTTCTGGAAATCTCCGTGGATGGTGATTACACCATATTCCCCGGGTAGCTTGAGCTTTAGGTACGCGTAATGTGGTACTGCCATGAATCTGGCGAACGCTGTTCGACCGAGAATGGCGTGGTACTGTGAGGGCCAGTCGACTACTTCAAAGTCGAGGAAGTCTCTTCTGTAATTGCGTCGATTGCCCAACACAACCTCTAGGTTGATTGTTCCGAGCGGACGGATCGCATTTCCTGGAACTATCCCGTGGAAGGATGTTTCTGATTCCGCAAGTCCATCCAGGTTTCTGTTCATCCGGCGGAGTGTATCTGCGTAGATAATGTTGATGCCGCTGCCACCGTCCATAAATACGCGGGCCAGTTTGTAGTTACCAATTTGCGCTTGGATTACGAGGGCGGCGTGTCCTGGTCGATAGACTCGTGGTGGGTGGTCTTCCATGGAGAAGGTGATCGATTGGTCCGCCATCTTCAGGTACTCGGGCCTTGTTGGTGGGGTTTGCACAGCCATGCACAGCTGCCGTGTATTTGTTTTCTGAGCTCTGCGGGATGGGCAGACCTTCTGTATCATCCCTAACTGTCCTGCCGGGTTCGGGTATGCGTTAGCTCCGGCGTTTGGTGCGGGTGGCGCAGGTAGTGCGGCTAGCGCCATGTTTGGATTTGCTGGTGGAGGTAGGGGTTGTGGCTGCTGGAATCCTTGGTGTCCTCCTCCTGGAAGTGGCGGGTAATTTTGATTAGCTGCTGATCTGCTTTTCTTCGAGAAGGCATCAGTGATGTCGATGAATTTTCGGCAATCCTTAAAGAGGTGCGTTGCCTTAGTTTTGCCCGTGTGCTTATCTATAAATAAATGTAGCGAGCAGTATGCATCGAGGTCCTCCTCGGGAGTTTTGTCCGCAGCTTTCGGTTTCCACTCGCGACTTCCTCGGCGTCCACTATCGCGATTTCGCGTGAATTCCGCCGCTACCATCTCTTCCCGATCGTCGTGATCGTAGTATTTCCTCCTTTTCTTTCGACCATGGCGGTCGTCTTCGGGCGCGGGCGATGATGTTCTCTCGTTGCGCACTGCGTCTTCTCCATTAGCTTATTTGTCGGCTATGACCATCAGCTCCCCAATAGTTTTGGGTGCAGCTCGGCCCAGTTCTTCTCTGAAAGCAGTTCATCGGACGCCTTTCGCGAAGGCCTCAACCGCTACTTCCTCCGAGATGTTTCCTGCGGTGTTCCTGAGTGTGGTCCATCGCTGGATATACTCGCGAGTGGACTCTCCGCTCTTTTGTTTGCAGGCCCGCAGTTCCTCAATGGTTGTTGGTCTCTTGTAGGTGGCCTGGAAGTTCTTGCAGAAGTCGAAGTGCAGGTCGTCCCACGATGCATAGCAGGATCTCGGTCTTGCTTCCAGCCAGCTACGCGCCGCTCCAACCAAGTGCAGGTTGAGGTACTGCATGGCTGTGTTCTTGTTCCCACGTTGGCATTTGTACTGCCGTGAGGTAGTCGTTTAGCCACGATGAAGGTTTGAGTGAACCATCGTATTTTGTCACTTCTGTTCTGAGCTTGAATCTCCTGGGTAGAGGTACTTCGCGGATGCTGCGGGTGAAGCACAGCGCGCCGCAGGTCTCGTCATCCGAAGAACCGGACGAGGAGCGCCCACGGTTCCTCGCTGCTCTTGCTTTGTCCACCCTATTTTGCGCGATGTCCGACCGCGCGTTGTATCCCGGCTGGTCGCGATCAGTTTCCTTCCTTGGCTCCTTGCTGCGATTTCGCGAGCGGCTGCTGTGACGTCGTGAGGTTTTATCTCTTTGGCTGCCTTCGCTGCTGCTTCGACTGTCATCGCGGCGCCGAGCTTCTTTTCCTCGACCACGACGGGGTGATTTGCCTCTTCTGGGCGAAGTGCTCATATGCTTGCGGGATGCTTCTTTTTCCTTTTCTTTCTCCTTCTCCTGCTGTTCGGCGGCCTTCCTGCGGTCATAGGAGGCAAGCCTTGCGGGTGCCATACCTAGTCCCTTGCGCACTTGCTTGTACTTCTCCGCTCGAGGATCGTTTTCTGCCGGCTGGTTCATCTGCATGTAGGTTGATGCGGCCAGGATTGCGGCAGCAGGAGTGTGCGGGTAGACGTTTCCATCTTCGTCAACCCGCATAAGGGAAGGTCCGACTGACCTGCTAATCCCGCTCAGGGACTCGGCGTCCATGGATATCGTTTTCGATGCGTATCCCCTCCTCGCGGGTCGAGTTTCGACTGAAGGTGTTAGGGACAGCTCGGCCCGCCGCTGACTCGATTCATCCGCCAATCTTTTCCGACGGGCTAGGTCTATCCGAGCTTCTTTGATAGTTGCGGCCGCTCTCACTAGATGATAATGGTAGGCAACCATATCTTCGTGTGGCGCTCCAGCCGCAGGCCGCTTGCTTGTTCGCATGGCCTCCTTGGCTCGGTCCCAAGCGTCCCGTGAAACGCCGATCTCAGCGCGTTCTGCTGCGTTGTGTTCTGTTTCTGGGGGTGGTTGTTCCGATCCTGCCATGCAGACTTAAGCCACTCGTGGCCCGTGAGTCCTAGGCGTCCTTTGGAGAGTTTTCTTGACCCGAGAGGGTTCCTCTGTCGAGAGGGTATGGAAGTTGCTGGAGTTGAAGCGGATGGACTCGCTGCTTTTCTCTAGGTAGGGTCGCGAGTCGACAACTTCTGACTCTGACCCCGATTCTTCAGGAAAGTGGAGGATCCCGTCCTTGTTGGTGTAGAACTTCAAGCTTCCGAACGTCAAGGTGACGCTCTTTTCCAGCTCGCTGAATACCGGGCGTGATTCCGGCGAGTGAGGGGTGACCACGATAGATCTGATGCGGATAGGATTGGTCGGAGCCGTAGTCGAAGGTTTACAACGTGATTTGGATGATGAAGCCGAAGATGCCGGAGATCCAGCGCCCGCCGTTCCCACAGACGGCGCCAATTGTCGAATCTGTGACTCAACAAATCCCTCGGGTGAACCCATAGGGTTTCGAATAGGAGAACCCATGAGCGCTGGTGACGATCGTCGGCTAGACATGGGGCACGATTTACCAAGGTTCGGGGCCCTCGTAGAGGTAAAGCCCTTACTCCTGCCTCTGTCGATCTGTATTATCGAATAGATCGGTTACAATGGTGGTTGCTCAAGTCGAGAGTACGATATCGAGCTCAAGGCTTTGGTGGTGCGGTATTGCTTGGTCCTCTTCCGGTGGTTCTCCTGGCCTTATGTAGGTGGCCAAGTCTCAAACTCTACCCGGAGAGGACTCGAACTCTAACCCTATGTCGGTTACAAGTTTCCTAACTTAGCCCGCAAGGCATTGCGGGTGGGCTTCAGATGGGCCTTCCAGAATACTCCAAGGGCTTCCCTTCTTGGGCCTTAACCTTGGGCCTAAGACGGGGTGTCCTTACCCGCAGGGTCTAAGATCCATCCCTTCGTCAGGACCTTGATAGGGCCTTCTAGAACTGTCCACGGCGTCTCCCTTTGGGCTTAGGTCTTGGGCCTTGGACCTGGTAGCCTCACCCGATAGGTCCAGGATTTATCCCCTCGTTAGTGACTCCATGTAGTCCTCGTCGGCGTGCTTTTCCTCGAGGTGCTCCGACGCCTCGTTGTCCTCCCGAATTTGGCGTGCGGTGGCCACCCTTATTGACCCCAAGTACGGAACATACCGAAGGCCGTCGAGGAATTTGACGCATGTCGCTGCGTCGTGGAGGAGCCTCGGGCTCCCAGTTGTAGGCCTATGCCGAATGTATTGTCGTCTGATACGAGCCAATCCATATTTAGCGGTGGGTGACCAGATTGATTATCTCGGCAACCCACGCCTCCCACGGCCTCTGGCATATGCCACTTCTTCAGCGATGGAAACGAGCCGCCCCCGCGTGAGGAGGAGAGGCAGCACGAGGAGTCAGCAGCCGTGGTTCCGCGCATCTGATTGGCAGAGGGTACCAGCAGCGGGAGCTGCTGACCATGTTTCTAGCGGAGGTGGGAGCCCGGACCTGCGGTGCGCGGTGGATTTGGTGGGGTGGAAAGGGAAGGAGAGATGGCACACTGCGGAAGAAGAAAGGGATGGGGATTTTTTTTCTCCATCTGCGCCTCGACTATTAAATTTATGTTTAGGCCATACCTCGGAGAAAAAAATTACTCCTGTATCCGTTTTAGGGTTTTGCTAGATGCCCTTTAGAGGACAAAAACGTGATTTTTTTTCTCTAAGAATTTTATAAGCCATTCTTAGCATGGTTTTATAAATATTTTGCTGATATGACATAACAATTAATAAAGAGAGAGTATGAGATTGTAACTTATCTAACACACTTCCTATGTTACCGTGAATAAGACGCACACGCTTTCCACGATTTATCTTTAACCAATAATTGGTCTAAATATACGAGTAATAAATATAAGAAATAGATATCACTAGAAAGGGTTTCCGTAAATGAATACAATGATACCAATTTAATACAATATATCAAGATATTATTTCTGAAATTTTTGGTCAAAAGTAAATCTTGAAAAGCATGTGCGCCTTATTCATATGGACATATGATATACAAACTTTTCATGTGGGGTAAGAAAAAATTTGATATCCCGGCCATTTGTTTGCATGAGCCCAAATCATTAAACTTAAATACAATCCGTAGAAAACAATGCATTGAGCTAGTTGTTTATTAAAAAAATTAGTACTCCTAAGATAACAACGAGACTGTGCATTAGCACATGCTTAATGGAGTAATACATTTTCCAATGATTCTAAAAGCCCTACAAACTGTTTTTGAGCCAATTCTGTATTTTAGGGTACCCGTTGGAGATGCTCCATCAAATGAACATGCTCGTGTTTTCTAGCTAGATAGGAGCCGGCCACCCATTTTATTTCTATAGTAATCACTTTGACAGCTCTTTTTATATTTGTCAGTTGATGCGTGACAGCTTTGGGTGTTGCTGCCGGCTCACCTATATAATACTCCGAAAAAGGAGCAGATGAGAAAGCATATATGCGTCCGGACAAGTTATTTGTATTTAACGGAGCAACTTGTTAGGCACCAGAAGTGGACAAGCTTAGCTCTATCCGCGTAGTTGGCAAGTTTCAATCGCGGACTATTTTTTTTTGTTGTCTGCTAGATTTTTTTTTTTTACATACGCCTCCCACAGGGGAGCCGGGTTCCATTATTAAACATAACAGAACAGAAGTCTTATTTACAAAACCACGAACACAGCCAGCGGAAAAAAAAACTAAAGTAGCAACACCAGAACGCAACGAAACAGTTTAGGACTTAGTCTACCAGGAATCACAACCTGGACCCACCAAACCAAGCAAGGACCAAAAGGCCTAAGCACAAGTTTAACAAGACCACAACCCACAATTTTTAAGAGAATCCAACCAAAAGCAAGGAAAGACGCTTCATCAGTCGGATTCTTCCTCATCAGCCTCAACAACACGATCTGCACCAGCTTCATCACGCGTCGGAGAAGCAGTTGACGCATAAGCTCTTACAGCTACATCTTGAATCATCACAGCTCCCTCTTCGAGCAAGTTCTTGTCTGCTTCAACCTGTAAACAATAACGAAGAAAAACACACATGTAACATACCATCTCAACAGGAGATGATATAGTCTTGCCCTCAAAACAAGCCCTATTTCGCAACTTCCAGATAGCCCAGCACAGAGCAGCAATCCCTACTACATGCATATTAGTTTTCCCAGGAAAAAACCTGTTTATCCACCAAAAATAATGAGTAAATCCAATTGGTCTAGCATTTGCTCCAATGGCTGCACACACCGAACTCCAAACAAAACTAGCAGCTGGGCACTCAAAGAACAAATGACTAATAGACTCATCCAGATGATAGAACCTACAAATAGGACTCCCAACCCAATTTCGTTTCAACATATTATCTTTAGTGGCAATAGCATTATGCCAAATAAGCCATAGCCAAATCTTAGTTTTAAGTGGAATCTTAGCTTTCCACAGATGCTTAAAAGATCTATCTGGTCCGTAAGAAGATAGATTGTTATACAAAGATTTTACAGAGAAAATCCCATTCTCATTATACTTCCATTTTGGTATACCCTTTCCGGTCCCCAAAGATACAGTGCTCCAAGCACTCCTAAGCTCCCTTGCCTGTTGTTGCAGAACTGATGTTAGCAGGCATGTTGTCTGCTAGATGCACCTATTCATCACGTAGAGAGCGTTGTTAATCGCAAAAGCATCGAATAAGCAGGCTAATCCCGTTTACCCCGGAGAAAAAGCTGTCTAATCGCCAGCAGTTTCAGTGCCCTGGCATAAGAGCAAAACCCAACGCCCACTCCCAAACGGGCAATGTGTTCAGGGACCGTGTTTTGGGTGAAAAAAAATATCTCAATGCCCCTTGATGTACCGGGACCGACCGAGTTCCCCCCAAATATGACTCAAGTTTGGTCAATATTTAGGATGGTCTGTGGACAACATATGTCCCTCCCTGTCCCACTGGCAAGGGCAGAATCCCCTCCAAACCCTTTCACTCTCGCTATCGCACTCCACTCTAGTGCTCCTAACCCTGCCGCCTTCGCCCCCACCACTGGCCGCTGCCCATGTCTAGATGTAGATGACAAAGCGCGCATCCAAGGCCCCGACGAAGCCGAGGGCGGAGCCGACGCCGGAGTCCCTCAAGCAGCAGAACTGGTGAAAGGACATTTGTTCCTAATCTTGTTTTCAGTGTTTGATCACAACATTTGGAAGATCTAATGGTTTTCCTAAGTGTATTTAGAGCCTATCATGGATAAATGCGATCATACACTTCCCTGGACATCCATACGATTGACAGCAAAAATGGAGAAAAGAAAGAAGAAAAGGAAGAAAAGAAACGAGAAAAGGAGAGAAGAAAACAGGGGAGCCGGCCTGGCTGGGCACCTAGGCCGGGCTGTTCGGGCGGTGCCCCGGCCCCAGCTCTCCCCAAGCCAGCACCAGGCCGAGCCGTTCGGGCGGTGCCCCGGCCCCAGCTCGTCTCCACGCCGGCCTGGCCGGGCTCCCAGGCCGGGCTGTCCGGGCGCTGCCCCAACCCCGCTTAGACGCCACGCCGGCCCCAAGCCGGCCCCGCTGTGGCTCAAGGCCGGGGTGGGAATTGGCGCAGCCCCGGCCGCCCTAGCCGGCCTGGCCGCCCCCCCAGGACGGGGTGCGCTGCTCTGAAGTGTGGGGGTTCCCCCAACGACCATTTTCCCTCTCCGGTATAAATGGACCTCATCCTCTACCTTTAGAGAGCGTCAATCACACTCACTCTCTCCACCATTGATTGACCAATCTCAAGCTCAAGCATCTCCCCAAATCCCCATCCAAAGGTCGTGATACTTTGGGATTTGGAGGAGACATCCCTGATCTACAACTCCACCAAGCCGATTAGAAATCACCCCACTCATCCCTTCGGGATCTAGTTGTTCTTAGTTTATCGGAGCCAAGAACCTTGTTTCTCTTAGCTCATCGCAGCGTGGAGCCTTTTTGATATCCCCGGAGCTCTTGTGCTCGTGGATCTTGTTTCTCAGCGTCTTGGTGGCTCTCGGGATTTGATGAGGACCCTCCAAAGTTGTGGACTGTGCCTCATCCTTGTAAAGATTCTAGTTGTCAACCTCAACGGCAACATAGTGATTCGAGCCTCTCCACATCGGTGTAAGGACTCGAAGGAGATACGGTGTGCCATTTGAGGGCTACTCGTTATTCCACATTGGTGGCACCGCACCGCTCCAACGGAGATTATCCATTGGGAAGTGAACTTCGGGATAATCTCCGCGTCATTGTGTTCGGTTATTCCTCAACTTACCTTTACTTGTTGCTACTAGCTTAGTTATATATTCACCTTGTGCTAGTTGTACTTGCTGAACACATAGGATTGTTCACCTAGTTGCATAATCTAGACAATCTATATTTGAGCACTATCTTGTTAACTTGAAAAAGAAGTTAAAATTTGTAGTTAACCTATTCACCCCCCTCTAGTTAACCTCTCGATCTTTCAATTGGTATCAGAGCCTCGTCTCTTTATAAAGGGCTTTACCGCCTAAAGAGGAGGAAAGGATGGCTAATGATCCCGTCACCATGGAGGGGATTCAAAAGTTAATCCAAGCTATGATTGATAGCTCCGAGAAAAAGATGGAGGGACAAATAAAAGACTTGACATCTACATTTAATCAATATAAAGAGACTGTTTCCTTAGATGAAAATGGAACCCCCATTCCATCTAAGGAAGGAACTGCAACATCGGCACATCCAAATGGTAGTGGTGGAAACTCCTTTGGCTTTGCTTATAACAATGCTCCTAATGTTCAACATCTACATGTTAATCATCTTGGTCCACCTTCTATGGTGGATAGGCATCGTTTTACTAACTGGAAAGCTTCCACGAAGTCTTACATGTGCAACTCTTCAATGCAAATATGGAGAATTGTTGAAAAAGGTTATGAGCAAATGGATCCCTTGAACTTAAGCTCAAGTGACATGATAGATGAGCAACTCAACGCTAATGCTTTTCACATGTTGCAAAAGGCAATGGAAAAGGAAGGATTTGAGCACATCCGGTCCTTCACAAGTGCGAAGAAAGCTTATGATTGCCTTGTTGATATGTTTGACGACAACGTCAACCTTCAACGATCTAATAAGTCAATCATCCAAAGACAAGTTGAACACTTTCACTTGAGTGATGGAGAGAACACTAAAGACATGTCTAGAAGACTCAAGGCTCTCGTAAATGACATGAGAGATTGTGGATTCAAGGATTGTACGGAGAGTTGGGTCAAGGAGAAATTTCTACTCACCTTGATTCCATACAATGAAAACATGGTGATGGATGTGCAATCAAGGGCCGACTACTTGGATGTATCCCCCAATGATGTTTTGGGTCTCCTCCTCACTCTCAAAGTCATGAAGAAAACCTCCAATGACGTCATGGCCCGTGTAAACGGAATGAAGAGCCCCTCTCTTGCCTTGAAGGCCAAGGACATTCCCCATGAAGAAAATGACTCAAGTGATGATGGTGGATCTACTCATGAGGTCTCCGAGAAAGAGATGAATACATCACATGAAGAATGCTTGGCTCTTGATCAACACAAGTGCTGGAAGAAGGGAGACTTTAGATCCAATGCCACCAAGAATAAAGGGAAGGAAGACTCAAGAATGAAGAAGGCAAGAACTTTCTTCAATTGTGGAGATTCCGAGCACTTCGTTGCGGAGTGCCCCTTCAAGAGTAGAATTGAAAATGGTGGAAGACTTATCAACAAATCCACTTTCATTCCCAAGTCCAAGAACTTCATCAAGAGAGGCCCTCCTAGGGCATTGATTGCAAAAGAAGTTGAGTACATGTACGGTGGTGAAGAGAGTGATGGTAAAGGTGAACAAGTAGGTATGGTGGCCATGGCTAGGGGCGTCGACCTCCTAACTTAAGCTCTCTCTTCTCCAACCCAAATGACAACAAGGGTCCCTCGAGTCACAAGTGCTTCGTGGCCAAGGTTATATCTCCAAAGGTTCCTCCGACACTCAAACTTGAAAACTCTTCAACTCCTTCACTATTAAACTGTATGGAGAAACTAGAAGGAGAAACTAAATCTACCTTTGTCTCTCTCATGGATCAATTAAGTGAGGCACATGGCCTCATTGATGATCATGAGAAGAGAATAACTTTACTTGAAAAGTTTGCTCGTGATGATGCTAGTAAAATTGAGGTGCTTGAGAAAGCTCTAGATGAATCACATTGCTTTAGAGAAAGCATAGAGGAAACCTTTACAATTGACATAGCTAAAGTAAAACTTGATTGTGAACATGCTTTTGCTAAGGTAACGGAATTCATGGCCTTAAATGATGCAACTAACCAAGGTTACAATGAACTCATTAAGGATTTTGATAAGCTTAAAATTGATTATCGAACAATTTCAAATGAGCTCAAAACCTTAAAAGGGTTACAAAATGTGGATGAACACTATTGTATTACTAACCCTTTGTGTGTCAAGGCAACTCTCATTGAGGAGAACAATAGGTTGAAGGCACAACTCAACAAAGGTCTTGCCACATGCATCCAAGGGCAAAATAACCTTAATGATCTTTTGAGTAATCATAAGAGAGTTATTGGCAAGGAAGGCCTTGGTTTTGGTACCACTTCCAATGTGGACTACAATAAGAAGTCAACTCCCTCCACTAACTCTATTGTTTTTGTGAAGGAGTTGAAGTTGGCTAATGATGAAGATGAGTTTGATATGATTGCTAAGAGTATTGTTCCTAGGAACACTACTACTCACAACAACTTTGCGGGAAAGTATAACCCATCTTATGTGCTTCTTAAATCTATTGATGGTCATGTTTATGCAAAATATGTTGGCACCTCATATGGTGAATATTACAAGCATGCTATTTGGGTTCCTAAGACCCCTGTGACTAACAAGAAGGGACCCATACAAAAATGGGTACCTAAGACAAGAAGTTGATTCATTGTAGGGTTGTATTTCCGGTGGAACATCATGGATGATTGATAGTGGTTGTTCCGCACACATGACCGGAAGCAAGGAAGTGTTAGATGATTTAAAACTCCAACTTCTCAAATTTGCTCGTGTAACTATTGGTGATTGCTTACAACTTAAGGTATTGGGACATGGCAAGGTGGTCATTTCTCCGGATTCATCCATTGAGAAAGTCCTTCTTGTTGAGTCCCTTGGCTATAATCTTCTCTCTGTCTTACAACTTTGTGAATGAATTTTACATGTGTGTTTGGGCGTTATCACGTGCTTGTCCTTCACACTATTTATCTTAAAGTACCTTTTGTTGGATTTGTGGAAAACGGTATGTATATAATGGATTTCTCGAAAGAAACTACACATATCGCCACTTGTCTAATGGCTAAATCCGACGTGGGGTGGCTTTGGCATCGCCGCTTGGGCCACGTCGGTATGAGAAATCTACAAACTCTGGTGAAGGGTGAGCATGTGGTAGGACTAACAAGTGTGAATTTTTTCAAAGATCGCCCTTGTAGATCTTGTATTGCCGGAAAGATGCATGAGAAGAATCACCCCAAGACATCAATCATCTCCACAACAAGGCCCTTCGAGTGTATTCACTTGGACTTATTTGGGCCTCCCACATATGATAGTCTTGGGGGGGAAAATATTGTTTGGTAATTGTTGATTACTATACAAGATACACTTGGGTATTCTATATCAAGAAGAAGTGTGAGACTCAAGAAAGGTTCATATCTTGGGCCACGGAAGTGCAACGCCAATATGACACCAAGATCTTGTCTATTAGGAGTGACAATGGGTCCGAGTTCAAGAACTACACCATGGATGAATTCTTGAGTGAAGAGGGGATAAGACATCAATATTCCGCTGCGTACACCCCTCAACAAAATGGTTTAGCGGAGAGGAATAATCGCACACTCATTGATATGGCAAGAACTATGATGGCCGAGTTCAAATCCCCATATAACTTTTGGGCCGAAGCCATCAACACCGCTTGTCATCTATCTAACCGACTCTTCCTACGTCCGATGATTGGTATGACTCCATATGAACTCCTAACCAGTAACAAACCCAATCTCAAATATCTTCGAGTTTTTGGGTGCAAATATCAAGTTTACATAAAAGGAACTAGATTGTCTAAATTTGATCCTAGAACTTTTGAAGGTATATTTGTTGGTTATGCCACGAACTCTCACACTTATAGAGTCCACAACATATCCACTGGGTGTGTTGAAGAATCTATGAATGTGGAATTTCATGAGGAGTGGAGGGCATCCGTCATTGAGGGCGGCCGTCGGTGAGTGCGGCGCAGGTCCCGTGTTGGACAGACCTCGAGCAGGTGGTTGGCGCCGGAGGCTAAGAGCATCCACAACGCGGTGACGCTAAAACTAGCGCTTATTTAGTTGGTTACTCCATGCAGTAATCGCCCGCCGCTTAGTAGCACTATATTATACTACCTTTTTAAGTGTCAGACTCTTATTTATGTGCCGGACTCTTATTTACCACCGGAATTTAGGCAAAACGGCCGGGATTTAATCCCTAGCGCCTGTGAATAAGCGCCCCACTGTGGATGCTCTAACGGCGATCGGGTGGGCAGGCGAGCGGGAGGACAGAGGCGACGGCAAAAATTGCCTGGTGGCTGGTCGGTTGTTTTCTTTAGATCGGGTAACCTCGATTAGCGGGGGAGTGGGGAGTCATGATTACCGTGGAGGTTGTTGTTTGCCGTAGTGTGATGAGCTCCGTCAAAGATGGAAGAGTTAGCAATCGTTAGATTTTGGTGTTTAAGGGCCCGGATTACTTGGATCTGACCCTCTGGATCTTTTTATATTAGTGGTGATGATGATGCCATGATCTTGCTTTGGTGCGCTGGATGGTGAATGCACAACCTAGCGCTGCCTGCACAAGAATAAATCATGCACCTTCGAATAATTCTTTGTTTTTTTAGAAATGGGAGCCTCTGCCCTGGCCTCTGCATCAAAATGAAGCCCATAGCCGGTATTTATTAAAAGATGAAAAAATATCCAGAGATATATCGAATTACAGTTTACGGATCACTCAAGGTGGCCACAAAGATCAGCCACTCAAAAATAAGCAAAAGTAGATTATGCATCTATCCGTCTTGCGTTAAGCCACCCACCACGTCTGTAAATAGCCCGAACGACCGACATCAGCCGGGCACAGCCTGGATCCATAAGTCCTCGCTGATCGACAGGGAGGAGGAAGGATCATGTCTGTATAGAAAAAACCGCCTTGTTTACAACCTGCAAAAAGTGAACATTGTTTCTTTTGTTAAAAACCACATCATTACGGCTGTTCCAAATCTCCCACAGGAACGCAACAACCCCAATACGAATGCATGCCTTTGTTTTCCTATCAATGCCATTTAGCCAACTACCAAACATATTCGCAATGTTAGTCGGAGGATAAATGCTAAAAGTGAAGTGAACAAGACGCCAAATATCACGAGCAAAAGGCCGGAGATGAACAAATGCTCTACAGACTCATCCGCATCACAAAAATCACATTTTTTACAACCATTCCAATTTCTTTTTAACAGATTATCTTTGGTTAAAACCACTTTTCTATTAAGGAACCATAAGAAAATTTTAATTTTTAATAGAACCTTTAATTTCCACAAGTATTTTCGCAAAAATCTTGTAGAACCGTGGAGCAAGTCTGCATAAAAGGATTTCACCGAGAAAGATCCATCAATTCTTAATTTCCAACGGAACGTGTCCGTCTCGTTATTGAGAGAGACACCCATTAACCTCTGGACCAACTGCAACCATAAATCTCTTCTATCACCTAAAATACTCCTCCTAAATCGAATATCCAACGGATTGTGTGCTAACACATCAGCCACCGTTACATTTTTTTGCACAACAATATTGAAAAGAGATGGGTATGATTGTGATAACGGTTCATCACCTAACCATGTATCTTCCCAAAAATGAATATTTTATCCATTCCATAGAGCAAACTTTCCACGTGAAAAGAACTCGTGCTTTACTTTCATAATCCCTTTCCAAAGCGGAAAGTCCAACGGTTTTGCTTCTACTTGGTATAATGTTTTATCTCCCAAATATTTGTTAGATAATAACTCCTGCCATACTCCCTCCTCATGCATGATTTTAAACAGCCATTTACTAAGCAAACACATATTTTTTATCTCTAGAACTTCGATACCCAGACCTCCCTGATCTTTTGGTCGACACACAATATTCCATTTCGTAAGACGATATTTTCTTTTCTTGGCATCACTTTGCCAAAAGAATCTTGAGCGATAAAAATCTAATCGCTTCCTAACCCCGATTGGAATTTCAAAGAAAGAGAGAAGAAACATGGGCAGACTCGTAAGCACGGAGTTAATTAAGATGAGGCGATCCCCATAAGATAACAGTTTACCCGCCCAAGAGCTCAATTTCCTCTCAAACCTATCTTCCAATGGTTTCCACTCCTTGTTTAAAAGATTTCTATAATGAATTGGGATACCGAGATATTTGAACGGTAAGTTGCCTACCTCACAACCGAAAATGTGACGATAGTCATCTTGTGCGTTCTTTGCTTCCCCAAAACAAAAAATCTTACTCTTGTGAAAGTTAATCTAAAGACCCGATAATTGCTCAAACATCGCAAGGATGAGCTTCATATTTAAGGCCTTTTGCAAATCATGCTCAAGGAAAAGAATCGTGTCATCAGCATATTGAAGAATTGAAACCCCTCCCTCGACAAGGTGTGGTATCAACCCTCCTACTTGGCCATCCTCCTTTGCTCGGTCAATTAGAATGGCCAACATATCTATAACAAGGTTAAAAAGGATAGGAGAAAGCGTATCGAATTATTATTTGTGGTGCGTAATTAATTAGAGTAAGGAATTGAGAGAGCAAATATGTGTATACCATCTTTCCAATCAGAAGCATCCTTTAAAAAGATTCATGTCAATGAGTCCTCTCGTTTTATCAAACTTTGTGCATACTTGCATGAACTGAAAATCGAGCTGCACCGTTGGATGAACAAGTGCCGGCTTAATGGCCTCAATTGATTCGAAGCAAAAGCGGGGCACACTCACACTCGACTGTGTTACAAATAGGCGCAGCGAATCGCGGATCAACCAAGAATAAGAACACAGATTTTTACGTGGAAACCCTTACGGGAGAAAACCACGGCACGCACAAAGGCGTATCACTATAATTGGGAGGAGTATTACAATACACGAGAGGACAAACCCTCTATGTGCTATTCTGGTGGATCTCTCTTTATCTCACATCTTTCTCTCTCTCTCTCTCTATTCTATGACTACCTCGTACTATATATTGGGGCAAACAACTCTCTTTCTTGGCGGACACGAAATAGAGTTGTAGACATGCCATGTTTGGCACGGTTATCTTGCCGTAGTCCGTTAGGACTCCATCTGTAGTACAACATGTATGGGATTCGGAACACAATAAAATAACACTCCACCTTGAGACGAAATCCCGTACAATAATCATAGATAGCATCAACTCCTCAATTAAAGTCATCACAAGTAAACCTTGTGCTTTGAAACGTCCATAGGACTTATAAACTTCTCACGAAGTCATACTGAGCAAATCAATCGGTAGGTCGTCGAGAAAACACACAGCTGTCAACAAAGCAGACATACGAAACTTGGGAAACTCCCAATAAAAGTCTGAGTCTGTGCCACTGACCTCAAAACACCGAAACTGCTCAATCATCAAATGACATAAGTCATCATATCTCCTGTGGTGCATAAACGAGCGCATAGCTCATAGTGCAACATCTTGATGCACGTCGCATTGTGAAGAACTCATCTCATGGAATCTCGACATGCTACAAAACACATAGCATAAATCTCGGCAAACAATACTCATGCAAGAGTACCTTGTACGGAGCGTATCACGTACACCAAAAACTTCCGTCTGAAAAATCCATGACATGGTCTAGTGACTGTCCATGTAAAACAACTGTCGGATGAAGGAACCTTCCAAACATGCATTGGAGCTTAAACTCTGCAATAGACCTCTCTTGAAAAAGCAAAGACAACTAAATTGTACTTAAACCTGAACAGTACTAATGTTGTAGTATCTAGCAGACACATATCTCCTTGCATCACAAGTGATCCTCATCACGAACATAAATAACAGGACAAAACCTTCACATGCATAACAGCAAATATCTCTGGAGAGCAAAAGAGTATATGCTGGCTACCAACAGGTTTAATAATTTCCTCCTCCTTAATTTTTGTGATAGCTGAACTGTGTTCTTCAAATAACTGCAGCAATATATTTGCATCCACTATATCCAATGGGCAATAATCCCAAAAACTCCACCTTAAACCAAAAAACCATATCCAGTGCATCCTCATTATCGGCTTGCGCCAACAACGCTCGCATCTTTGACTTGCCATAGGGAAAACCTTGTGTCACACTCCAGCAACGAAAGCTGGTACTTCATGATCACCATGATCAGATAATTTGTGCACAAGCAGTACAAGCCAAAGGAATAGAAAATATCCCGAAAGAAATTAATATATACAGAGCAGTAGACTTAAGGGATAGCACCTGGTATAGATTAGTGTGGCCATAGCAATTTGGAGACCGAAAATCAATTTGCCCTTCACGTGAGGGCAGCAGTAGAAAGCACTAGCTTAGCACATCAATTTTGGTGCCTTGCGTTGGGACTTGGTCACTTTGACATGTACGTGTATGTGTTGATCTCCAAACAATTGATATGTCTTCACGCGAGAATATCAGAATAACAGAACGGATCGGCTTTGATGCTTGCCTCGATACTTGGTCTCTAGTACCACCTCCGACGGGCAGCTACAAAAGCACGAATTGGAGAATCCCTCGACCGCGGAGCACGGTTGACAATGCAGGACGGCGCTGACGATTCTGTTGAGTCGGTCAACGAATCCAACAGCGGACCGACGACGGATCTCCGAAGGCGACGGCGACCACCAGAAATCAGTGAACTCTCGATGCTTGATCTGCAGCCGTATGATGTCATAAAATTGCGGCGGTTTGATCCAATCAACTTGTTGCGTAATGCTGCCCGGGAGTGCAGCGGAGAGTCCCCCGGGCAGCGAATCGATCTCCAAACCTGGAGCTCTGATACCACTTGTTACAAATAGGCGCAGCGAATCGCGGATCAACCAAGAATAAGAACACAGATTTTTACGTGGAAACCCTTACGGGAGAAAACCACGGCACGCACAAAGGCGTATCACTATAATTGGGAGGAGTATTACAATACACGAGAGGACAAACCCTCTATGTGCTATTCTGGTGGATCTCTCTTTATCTCACATCTTTCTCTCTCTCTCTCTATTCTATGACTACCTCGTACTATATATTGGGGCAAACAACTCTCTTTCTTGGCGGACACGAAATAGAGTTGTAGACATGCCATGTTTGGCACGGTTATCTTGCCGTAGTCCGTTAGGACTCCATCTGTAGTACAACATGTATGGGATTCGGAACACAATAAAATAACAGACTGGTGCCTTTATCCTGAAAAAACACTAGCTAGTACTAAGGTTCTGAAGTCCTTGGAGTTGTATTAAAGGATTGAAGCCCAGATCAAAAGGTAATTAACATTGGTGCCTAAGTCTGTTCTTGATTTGTATGTATGCTAGAGAGTTTGCAAATAAAACTAACGGACTTGAAACATGAATATAGTATCAAACATGAACTAAAACTAATATCAGAAAGGAAATAAATCTGCTTTATTGAATGGTGTTCAGAAAACTGAATTCAGAACTCCAGTTCATTCCATACAACTGAAAGGCATAAATGATTTACAAATCATAGGAACTCTACCAAACAAGTAATTGTTGCAGGAAATTCAATATTCAAATCGGAAACACAAAATTATGAAGTAAGAGTCAAATACTTACCACCGTTGAGCAAACAAATATACGAAAAAGGCTTTTCGCCCCCTCCCTTTATAAATAAAGGAACCGCCAATCCGAGTTCATACAACATAACCGACAGAGAGAAAAAAAAAGGAGAGAGTAGACAATAGCTCGCTGGGGGGGGGGGGGGGAAGAACCCCAACCATCCGCGGGACTCAGCTCTTTCAGGAGGTGGAGATTCACCATGCAGCCGCCACCAAACGGTCTAGCATGTTGTCTAGCAGGGTGCCACTACTAATTCAATAGTTAGAGAATGGTTGGGATGGTCGGGAGCCACTCGCCTAATCGCAGCCACTACTTCATGAATCCTCTCGGTGTATTCCTTGGTATGAAGGAAGACATTGACTTCTTGGAGCGAAGGGAGGTTCCTTATGGTCAAGTCTAGGTCACCGCCGAGGATGTCCGACAGTAGGAGACGAAAAGTAAGTTTTTGAACCATAGGCATAGCTCCTCGTGTGAAAACATGTGGCTCCAGTATAACATATTCGAAATCGCACTCTCTCAGGCAAGGGAATGCATCGGTGGAAAGCCTGAACCTTTGGACTGGGTCGCTCCTAATATCTGATTGCAATTCAACATACCGAAGAGCTGGCAGCGGGCCAAGTATCTCAATGTCCTCCGGTCCCAGTCCACTGACAAATATACGGAGGGAGGAAACCAGAGAAAGTGATGAAGAATTAATCCATGTCGGCAAAGTTTGAAACCATCCGTACAACAGAAGTTTACGAAGGTATGGAGAGGGTACCCAGCCCTGTATGACTTCAATGTCCACTAGATCAAATTGACTAATCTTCAGAGACTGTAGTTTGGTAAGTTTTCCCAGGGACTCCACAAAAGTAACAAGTTTATCACGAGCAAATGATTTCGGCCAATAAAAGCGGAGCAGCCTCAGCTCGGTCAGGTACCGCAACTCCACTCCTTCTCCCTGAAAGTACATTATATCTAGCTCTTGGAGTGACGTCAAATTACCAAACCCTGCTGGCAACGTCATTTCAAGATACAAGCAAATCAGATTTCTCATCCGAAGAACACTTGCCGGCAAATATCCATCTACTCCTCGCATATCCAGTGTCTGCAATAACTGTAGCTTTCCTACTTCCTCTGGGGTGTCATAAAGTGTTGTACATCTTAATCCTAGGTACCTCAGGTGTAATAAATTCCCTACACCCCTAAGGTTAATTCCGTACAACTCACAATCTTCTAGATAATTTAAGTGTTTAATTTGTAACTAGCTTGGTCTTTATTCTGTAACATGCCAGTGCATGAAGTTTAGAACAGTACCATTACTGGATACTTCTTGCTTTGGGATTCGAGGATGATGTAAACACTACTGTTTAACTAGATACTTCTTAGTGTATTACGTAAAAGTTTGTTCTCAGTTTAGCAACTTTCTTGCAGGCTGGATACTACTGTTCAGTATGTGAGTGTGTTGTTAAAGATTCAGCTAATTATTTGGATCATATAAATGGCAAAAAGCGTAAGTACCTGCAATCTCTATTTCAGTTCAGTTGATCTATAAAAACTCTTCTATCATCAGTTTCATGTTTTATGGTTTGAACATTTGACAGATCAGAGAGCATTGGGCATGTCTATGCGCGTTGAGAGGGCATCACTTGAACAGGTGAAATATCCGAGCTTGTCTTTTGATCCAAGTTCCATGCAAATGTCAGACCCATCATATGCTGGTTATCTCATTAGTTTATCATCACAAAATAAACATGAAAATATGTGGGTTATGTAAGCCAAGTGGATTAATGTGTTGATGGTTACCTTCCACATCTTTCTGTGTTAAACTCTTGTTTCTGCCTGCAGGTTCAGAAACGGTTCGAGTCACTTAAGAAGAGGAAGGACCCAAGCACCTTTAGTGAACAAGGTGATACAATGCGAAGACATCATATATGATGCCATTTCTCCTTTCTTATTCATCGAAAACAGTCGTGTAGGCAGTCCCTGGATTTGTCTACCAGGTTGCTGTTTGGAATTCTAAATTGCCTCCTTTGCCCTTCTCTTCAGATTTGGATGAGAGAATATTCAAACAGCAGCAAAAGGAGGAGGAGAAGAAGCGTCAGCGGAGAGAGAAGAAGAAAGAAAAGAAGGTAAGTGCAACTGCTTTCATTCTATTTCTACCATCCAATATGAGACATGCAGTTTGACAGACAGTGAGACAGCCCCCATGGGGCTGTTGAAAATCGGTAGAATTCATAATCACATGATGTCGAATGGTTTCAGAAGGAGCTGTCTGGCCAGAATGAACCCGAGGACATTGACCCTGATGTCGCTGCCATGATGGGTTTTGGTGGCTTCAGCACCTCGAAGAAGTGAGCGCTGCTTCAGGTGGCTGTCGTTTCATCAGGCTGTGGCTGCTGCTGAAGACATTGTGTGGCTCTAGCCAGCTGGATCTCAAGATAGCTTCAGACACAACCTTGATGCAGAGTTCATGTCAAAAAAAAAACCTGATGCAGAGTTGGGGATTCATCTCCTAGGTCCTTGAGAAAAAGTTCGTGACTGCTACGTGATAAATTCCTGTGGAACGACGTGTAATTCTGGAACGATTAAGATTCTATAATTAAAGGTGACCTTGTTTTGAGACGGTGATCTATTTGAAGAACACTTTTATCTTAGAGAAATGTGGAAATTATTGTCTATGTTCACCTTACTTTGCAAGAAAGCAAATGCGACGGCTTTGTAACTGTGATTGTTTTTCAGACTGTGCCACGCATACTTAGCGACCATCTTCATCAAAGAGATCCGCCTCCCTCCTGCCTGACGAACCACCCTGGCTCTGATGATGGGAGGACGATCCAAACGAAGATGATTTTTAGAGTAGGTCCAGCGTGTTGTAACTACTAGTACTAAATTGTATGCATGCATGTAAGGTGAGCTTATTACAAGGTATATTTTGATTTAGAGTGTCTGTACCTAGTCAGACGTCAATCCCTCTTCTGAAGAATGCATGGCAAATTATTAACCCATTGTTTTTATCCTCACTGATGCATGGTTCATGTATATGCCAGTGATCTTGCTTTGGTGCGCTAACCTAGCGCTGCCTGCACAAGAATAAATCATGCACCTTCGAATTATTCTTTGTGGTGTGTAATTAATTAGAGTGAGGAGTTGATCGAGAGAAATTCTATGTATACCACCTTTCCAATCAGAAGCATCCTTTAAAAAGATTCATGTCAATGAGTCCTCTCGTTTTATCAAACTTTGTGCATACCTGCAAGAACTGAAAATCGAATCTGCACCATTGGATGAACAAGTGCCGGCTTCATGGCCTCAATTGATTCGATGCAAAAGCGGGGCACACTCGACTGGGGTCTTTCTCTTGAAAACACTAGCTAGTACTAAGGTTGAGAAGTCCTTAGAGTTGTATTAAAGGATATAAGCCGGGATCAAGAGGTAATTAGCATTGGTATCTAAGTCTGTTCTTGATTTGTATGTATGCTAGAGAGTTTGCAAAAAAAATAAAAAAAATAATGCACTTCAAACATGAACTAGAACTAATATCAGAAAGGAAAACGGATGAATCTGCTTCATTGAATGGTGTTCAGAAAACATAATTCAGAACTCCAGTTCATTCCATACAAATGAAAGGCATAAGTGATTTACAAATCAAAGCAAGTCTATGAAACAAGTAAATTGTTGCAGGAAATTCAATATTCGAACCGGGAACACAAAATTATGAAGTAAGAGTGAAATACTTATCACCATTGAATAAATATACTAGTAGACTACTTCAATACTGAGAGAATGGTTGGGATGGTCCTCAGCAATTCGCCTAATCGCACGCACTGCTTCAATAATTCTCATAGTGGATTCCTTGGCATGAATGAAGATCTTGACTTTATCGAGCGAAGGGAGGTTCCTTATGGTCAAGTCCATGTCACCGCTGAGGATGTCCGACGCTAGGAGACGGAAAGTCAGTCTTTGAACCATGGGCATCGCTCCTCGTGTGAACACTTGTGGCTCCAGTATAACACCTTCGAAAAAGCACTCTCTCAGGCAAGGGAATGCACCGGTGGAAAGCCTGAACCTTTGGACTGGGTCGCTCCTGAAAGCGAGACCTGACTCCAATCCAACATACAAAAGAGACGGCAGAGTGCCAAGCATCTCAATGTCCTCCGGTGTTAGTCCACGGACACGTATATAGAGGGAGGAAACCAGGGAAAGTGATGAAGAAGTAATCCATGTCGGCAAAGTTGCAAACCATCCGGCCAACAGAAGTGTACGGATGTATGGAGAGGGTACCCAGCCCTGCATGACTTCAATGTCATCTGCAACATGTGTCTGCAGAGACTCTAGTCTGGTAAGTTTTCCTAGGGACTCCACAAAAGTAACAAGTTTATCACGAGCAAATGATTTCGGCCAAAAAAAGCTGAGCAGCCTCAGCTCGGTCAGGTACCGCAGCTCCACCCCTTCTCCCTCAAAGAACATTATATCTAGCTCTTGGAGTGACGTCAAATTACCAAACCCTGCTGGCACACTAATTCTATCAAGATACAAGCAAATCAGATTTCTCATCCGAAGAACACTTGCCGGCAAACTTCCATATACTCCCCGCAGGTCCAGTATCTGCAAGAACTGTAGCTTTCCTATTTCTGCTGGGATCTCAATAAGTCTTGTATTTCTTAACCCTAGGTACCTCAGGTGTAATAAATTCCTGACACCCCTAAGGTTAATTCCGTCCAACTCACAACGTTCTAGGTCCAATACACGTAATACTCGAAATCTTGAAAGTGAAAGACTCTGATTAGCAGCAAGATTATTAAAAAGGGTGAAGGACCTCACTTGTGACAAGCTCATGGTATCCAGCCGAGTGAAATTGAGCTCATCCATGAGCTTTTGGATGGAAAGCCTCCGAGGCTTTCTTTGAGCAGGTATACCGTCCTTGATAAAATCCAATACGGTGACGAAGTTTTCTTCACTTGACAAGTCACATATCAAATCCAGCATCATATCATGCACGATACAAGCCTCTGCTGTGCCATCACCATCAATGTTCATCGGCTGAATCATGCTTCTATTGATGAGCTCATTGAAGCAACATTTCCCGAGTCCTATGAGGCCAAGTTCATGCTTTTGCCCCTGAAAAAATCCCTCGGCTATCCATCGCCTTATCAAACGATCTCTGTTAATGCGACAATCCTCTGGGTATATACTAAGATATAAGAAACAAGTCTTCAAAAGAGGAGGGAGATCATAATAGCTGAACAACAATATCTGCTTCATGTTCTTTATGCTACCAACATTTGCAAGCCCATGACCAATAGATTCAAGCAAAATATGCCATTGTTCCATTGGTTTAATCTGCTGATTACTAGACAAATGACTGGCAAGAGTAATAATGGCCAACGGCACTCCGGCACATTTCTTCAAGATGTCTCTCGACACCTGCTCTAGATGAGAAGGACATTCGGCCTCGTTTCCAAATATTCTTTTATGGAAGAGCCTTTGGGAATCACCTTTAGAAAGAGGTTCCATCTTATGAATAAGGTCATCAGAAGAACAACATGTGTTGGCGACATCAAAATTGCGGGTTGTAGTGATTATTCTACTTTCACAATTGGTATCGATGAAAGCAAGTTTGATTATTTTCCAAGCTTCGGTATCCCATATATCATCAATGACAACGAAGTACCTATTGCCATAACAGTACATGAGCAATGAGTTAGCAAACCATATGTATCAAGTGCAATAGAGAAAGCTATGGAAATCACAAAAAATTTAAAATCATCGTACAGAAATGACCTCATATATAATAAATTAACCGTTACAAGAAACGCATATTGACAAGAAGGACATAATCAATATATGGTTCAAATAAGCTATGGTAGAAATGAACGTTGACGTGCTCATCCCGAACGAGTTGTTGTTCAGAACCCAGGACCCAACTCGAGAATAGAACTTAAGTAGCATTGGGCGACTAGCTCTCCACTACCACCGCCGTGCCGCCAACCAACCGATCTCCCATCTCCAGCCACCTCTGCCCAAACCAAGTACACATCCGTAAAATTTCCGGCGTACTTTCTCCATCCATCCCGAAAATATTGACTCCTGGTTCGCCCCGATATAGAAGGCTTTAGAGGACCCCCTTATCCGATATAGAAGGACGACACCCGATCTCCCTCCCCTCCCCGAGTCGCTGACGTCGGGGGTGGCGGTGATGCCATGGATGTCGAAGACGACGGGCGGGCCTGGCGTCGTCTGCTGGACTCCCTTCGTGCTGTCACGTGGGTCTGATCCACTCGATTTGTTTGCCGAAGCTGGACAGTGGAGTGGGGGCCTGCTGGTGTGCTCGAATAAATGTGGCGGTCGTCGGATTCTTCTTGCGTCAAGACGAAGAACCGCCTGATGCATGTACTTTCTATTTTCGGCCGGAGTGGCGTGTTCCTGAAGCCTCCGCAGGCGAACTACCATGGGCATGTTATGCCTGGAGATTGCTGGATCAGGTGTAATCTGGTCGGGCCATTGGTTCTCCGTTAAAGAGGGAGCGGCGCGAAGCTCTGCTATCTGTTTCCATCAGAAGATATTTTACTCCATCGTGAAATCAAAGGCGGAGAATGTCATGGAAGCCGAGATTGGACGACTAGTAATGGTGATTGGAGCCTACGGTGTTAATGAATTTGCTTGGAGTTTTGGGTTTCGTAGCAACATTATGTAAGTGGGGGCGACAATGTGTGAAGTTGAAGGTCTTACCTTTGAAGGTGAAAATCTAAGCTTTGACCTTAATTGGTTGTGCCTGTAATGAACTTGTTGACGATATTGTTTTGAGAGCGGAGATTATTTTCAGAATGCAAATCCAAGATCTACGATCGGGCGACGACGGTGTTGATGCACTGTTTTCTTGTTGCAGGCGTCGCTTTTGGAGTACTTGGACATCATGTACTGTTTTCATGGTGGTTGTGTTGTTGCTACAAGGACTGGATTTTCCATTTTTAGTTTTTTGTTCTTCTTTTTTTTGGCTGTGTGCATCTGTCGTGCCATTAGGGTATTTCGTTGTTGCAGATGCTAGGTGTAATCGGTATATTCGTGATATTACTATATACTCTTTTATCGAAAAAAGGTACGGTAGAAATGGTCCATCTATGATTCTCGCTTTAGGAGCTACCATTGAGATTGCATTTTGAGTTTTAGAAGATGCCAAGATTAAAGCAAAATCGATTAATTGTGAGTTTTGAGGTTTAATTCTTTCTCAACGAGGGTTAAATAATGGCAATCCCAGAGATGAAACACCTCACATCACATTTAAAGTCCCCGATATATATTTATGTTCACATGCATGTATGTTAATTAATAGAAATTATTATAAAATTGAACTGCCACTAAAAGTGTGAGTATCCGCCTATTGGGTAGCCCTGGGCTATTCTGGCCAATTAAATCTTATACACATATTTTTTCCGTACCAGTCTTATAACCTTTCGCTTGTGCACAAGAAGTTTTAAAGTAATTCCCATCTGGATGTGTCCGTCGTGTATGAGATCCACATGAATACACACTCACATGTGGGCGCATCTCCCACTTGCACACTAATTCGTGTATATATTGTATATTAAAATATACTCCCTCCGTTCCATATTAAATGACTTTGAATTGGGTATATCTAGACATATTTTAGTGCTAGATACATCAATTCCAAAGTCATCTAATATGGAACTGAGGGAGTACATGGATACAATAGAGGCGCCGCGTCGGCCCACGTCATTTAAATTAACGTGATGGTTATATCTAAAATTGACGACTAGGATTTTATAAAATATGATTAATCACGTAATCTTTTTGACACGACTAACCTTGATGACTAAACGTATCGATCAGATGGGATCAGCGTCCAAGACGCACTTCCCTAGGACCGTACGAGTATATGTAAAAAAAGTCCATACCAATAGCGTCGACCAGCTAGAGAAACACCAAGCTAGCATAGCTGGAACGTGATCGTCTTGGATTTTTTTTTAAACGCAACCAGGTTGTAACGTGATGTCAAGGAAACCCTACTGCGATATGTATTGTCACGTAAAAAATAAAATAAAATAAAAATGCTAACGCGACCACGAGTAGCTGCGTCACTAGAAAAACAAAAAGAAAACATTAACGAAACTAACCAGTTTGTAACGCGCGGTCAAGGCAAAACTATTAGGATTATGTGCTGTCATGCAAAAAAGAAAAAGATATATGAAGTATGACTTGACTTCCATCGTATGTAGTTTGCTTGATTGTGTACGCAAAAATTAAAATTTGTATTTGACTCCATTGACCCACAAACTCACAAAATGCTTTAAAAATTTGAAGTAGCTGGACTTCAAGTTTAATGAAGTCAACCCATTAATAGCACTATCTACCAGCTACGAGAACTTCCCTTACACTGAAAAATATTTCATCTTAATGATATGTGAGGGGCTAAATCTCCACTTATTTTTAAAATCGACGAGTATGTCCCTCTAGTGAAAAACAATCAGGCTTAATGAGACAACTGATGTCAACCCAAGGTCTTGATCACCGATGAACTGCGGGCACAACCACCGTACTAATGATCCACTAATATGTTGGTTCTCAAGACAGATATATTTCGGATTTGAGCAAAAGTTCATTTCAACTTAAAGTTTTCTTGCTGATGCATTTTAGCTTGAAGTTATAGTCTTGAGAATCTAGAATAACATATAGCATCAAACCAAGAGCTATGCCAAGCACAAGATGTGCATAGAACGGATATTTGATTATCTATAATTAGGAAAAATGGTGATGCTAGAATAGTAGTATCAGCGTCAACGTGCTAGATTGTTCTGAATCAAAGTAAATGATAAGGTTTTTTTTTATCTTTGGTATCAACCACGCGGATTTGTGGACATGCTGTTACGGAAATTTAAAATGGATTTTGTATAATATGTATTTCATGAAAAGATATTCACTGAGATAGATAGCTTGATGCGTAGGATTAGAAATATGAAAATTGGTTCAATAATAATGAGAACCAATTGAAAATAAAAAAAATTATGTCGGTCTAATGCTTTAGAAATATGTACTTGGCTCATGGGATTTGAAATGATTATTTAGTGAATACATATAGTATACATGATTTATTATAAAGCTAAAATTATATTACCAAGTTTCCATAGTCACGTGGTAAGAAAACTAATACATATTTGGGGTTGAAAAGTGGGGATAGCAGGAAGAGAGGGAAAGTAAGTAATAGAGTAATAGAAGGTGTTCTAGAATATGATGATATTGGAATTAGGGAAAATATTAATATCAAATTTCCCATAAAATAACAATATTCATATTTACAAACTGATGATATTTAATTAACATGATATTTCTAAGGGGTGTGTATGATAATATTGTTCAGATGTAAATAGTTTCAAAATTGATGGAACCATAAATCTATTTCTCAAACACGCTGAATGAATCTAAGATGTTTCCCTCACATTTGCGAGGGCCACCTGACTAGTTAGGATATAAAGGTAAGCACATCTGAAAAACATAGTCATTTATACAGCTGTCTAAGCGCAATTTAACACTTGAAATGATTGGTACATGTAACTCGATAATTCATGCATAGTCAAGGATAGACTCAGAAAGCTTAAACAATTATACCGAAAGAAACCAAGTGCTTGACATGCATGTAACGATAATATTGTTCTGAGGATTTCTTTAGTTGATATAGAGTTTAGTCGTCTTTTCCATTAGTTTCGATGCTATTGACCCACCGAGATGCACCGTGCACCCAGGTAATCACAAATTTTTAAATTATATGTACCAAATTAAGTGCCTGCACTAATAATGCCAGCTTCATGTAGACTATATTACATAAATATGTGCTAGTAATTAACATGCATGAATGTGTGGTAATACGTTTGAACTTACCTCTTGGTTCCAAGTGATTGACGGAGTAGCTGGATGAGTTGGCTTTCATCCAAATTAGATAGATTATTCAGGCTGTTGAACTTTTGGTGGTCAAGCTCGTAGAGAAGTTTCTTGAAAACTTTCTTCACATCAGGATTCCGAGACACCGGCACAAAGGCCGCGCAATCAAATCCCTTATGAAGCTCATCATACACTGCTTTGGCAAGAGTGGTCTTACCCAATCCTCCAAACCCAACAATGGAGAGTATCTTGGGCACATGGTCTGCTTCACGGAGCTTATGGATAATCCCGTCCCTTGCAATATCCATGCCAACGAGCGTGTGTTTCTCGTACAGAACAGACAGGAGGGGGTCGATGGTGGTGCTGGTGCCGGGGCTCCATGTGGTTCCAGCAGCTGGAGCGTGTACACCATCCCCACCACGTCTCCTGTACCGGTCATCTCGGCTGGCCACCTCATGGACCTTCCCCTTGATGTCTTCCATCGCGGCGGCGACCTCACGGCGAGCCTTGGCCATCTTGAACAAGATCGCCAGCCTCGCCGTAAGCACCTTGAAGCAGCTGGCGTCCGGGGGAGGCACGTCGCCCTGAGTCTGAGCGCTCACCAGGAAGTTCTCCACCAAATCCTCGATGTCATGGGACACCTCTCTGACTTCACCGGCCCAGAGCCGGTCCTGCTCGTCGAGCTCGTCCCGCGGCACCGACGCGACCCTGCTCAGGCTGGCGAGCATGTGCTGGAGCTCTGTCTGGAGGTAAACGACGTCTTTCTCGGCGCTCTTTTGCAGCTTGTACTCCTGGCTGAGGAGCTCGCCCAGCTTGGGAAGGAGGGAGACCATGCCACCCATGGCGAGATCCATGCCTGCAGCCTGCAGGCTAGATCCAGATCTCGCTCGATCGATTGCTTAACTTTGTGTTTTAGCAAAATATGTGACTGCTCATTGCTGGTAATGTATTGCTGTGTGTATGGGTCTTGCTGCAGGGTCACCGTATATAATACACTGAAGAAGGAACAAATCAAAGCATCTGTGTTCACGACAAGTTGCTTGTATTTAACTGACAGCTTACTAGGCACCAGAAGTGGACAAGCTTTGCGCCATTCGCGCCGCTTCTTCTGGTCTTCTCGCTCAAGTCAGCACATGCGATACATTAGGTAATTTTCAAGTTGGCGGTCTATTTGCAAGTTTCTAACGTGCATCGAGTATATTTCGGTGTCCGCTAGATGTAACCATTGATCACGGTAGATGCATCCAGACATATTTTAGGCGTGTACATACATCTATATTTCGGTAAACATGAGTCAACTAATTTCGAATGGAGGAAATATGTCAAATCCCAAACCGTGTCCAAGATTTTTTTAGGAAGCCCAAGGAGAAAAATAAGACGGTGCCCAAAATTAAATTCTGGCCGTGTGCATCCCCCAACTTTCACGCGGAAATTTTCCCCTTCCTTCTCGCGCCACACTCAATTTCGGCTAACGCTGCCCCCGCTACTCACCCTCTCGTATCCAAATCGTCATATCCGCCCACCCGTCGTTGATTGCTGCCAATTACCGTCGTTTTTCCACGTCGTGCTTCCCTCACTTTCTTTCGTTGCAGTCCTGACTCCGGTTTCACGTCGACCCCGGTGTGGCCACGCCGCAAGCTCAATACAATGGTAGCCCCGCAGAGAGCAACGACACACATTATTTCCCAAGAAAACATATCACTAAGATCTTCCTTCTGTCGGGTCTGGGCTACCATCGGGCCTGCTAGATTGCTGCCGCCAAGAGAAGTCTTGCGACAACTTGATCGACAAGACTTCATCCCGTTTCTGATGTGTTATTGTGCTGTAAATTGACATTGTGACGTTATGAATGTAACCGGGAGGCATTGCCCCTGTTTTTTTAACTGCAACATATCATCGATTTTTAAGTAAATTTCAATGATGTATATTGTTGATTTAGGTTAATGCTGAGGTGTGCAGATTTTGGGCCTACCGTGCTATAAGCAGCTGCCCATAAGGGTCATAATCTAATCTGCCCCCCCCCCCCCCCCGTTACATTTTCCTTGGGAAATAATGAGCAACTGCCTACGCAACATTAACACCATTTAGCTTAAAAAAAGATTGACACCAGTTTTTCAATGCACACTCGTGACTTTTTACTGCTAGTCTAACATAGTAACCACTGAATAAATACTCTTGGAAGCTAATCCTCCGAAAAGTACAATACTCCTTCCTACTTTATATATAGGCCTAACATCTCATATTTTAGATATCAGGAAAGCAAAGCCAACTTCTCCCTCCATTCACTTTTATACACTGGTAGAAAAAAGGCCTTCGGTATGCCAGCATCAGTCCCCAAGCGTTGCGCACCGTGACCAATGAGTCTTTAGTCCCGGGTCGGGAGGAGACCCGCGACAGAAGGTCAGACGTCGCGGGTTGGGAAGCGCGTTGCGACGCGTGGAGGGAATTAATTCCGGTTGACATGGCCGCCCGGGACTATTGGTCCTTTATTCCCAGTTCCCGTGGCCAACCGGGACCAATGGCCCTTTATTCCCCGTGCCCGTGGCCAACCGGGACTAAACATCAAGCGTCTCGCCTCCCCCGCGGCGGTTTTTATTTCGCGAGCGAGGCAGAAGGGCGCCATTCCACTGCTCGCTCTCTGTTCTTCCTCTCGCTCTCTGTTCTTCCTCTCTCTCGCTCTCTGTTCTTTTCGATCCAAGCACACGCACGCAAAATGGCTGAATGGACGCAATACAATGGGAAGACACCATGCGGCAAGTATTTGGACGTGCTCTTCACCAACAGTTGCGCGAGGCTGCATGAAGCTCTGGGTCATTTGGCCGATCTCTATTTTGAAGCTCCCGAAGAACACCGGTTCTTTGGTCTCGATCTGGAGTACACGGCGAATCAGAAGGATGTTGCCCTCATCCAGATATCGTTCAAGCATTCGGTGTTGGTCTTCCAATGGTCAAGGTAGAAGCTATATATATATAGCACACGTGTACAATCTTGCATGCCATCTTCGAGTTTTTTTGTTGCATGTGAACAATACGTGTGTTGCAACATATCTAACACATATCCTATTTTTGTTGTTACAGTAGTTCGAGGCATTGCCCGGACCTTGTTGATTTTCTTGTCAACTCGGGGTTTGACTTTTGCAGCGTGGACATCACGCAAGACCGTGTGAAGTTGATGCGCATCGGTATTATGATACCTGAAGATCACTACGTTGATCTTCAGAATCTTATCCAGTTGACCGGGCCAAAGACCGGGATGGCTGTCATGGCAAGCACCTTCATCCACCAGGGCTATGAAAGGATGAAGACTGATTTCCCCCGGCAGAATCACTACTATTGGGAGGAGACCTCATTGCGCATGACGAACCTCAAGTATGCGGCCGTAGATGCATATGTCGCGTACGAGTTGTTCCGCATCTACTCGGCGGGGCCATAGATGATGTATGCATGCGTTCGATATCTATGCGCATGTAATGGGTATCTAATTAGTAGTATATATATGTAATGGATATCTTTTGTGATCGACTCTATATATATATGTTAATTATGAAATGTGATCGACTCTATGTTTGTGTTATGTGTGATCGACTCTATGTTTGTGTTATGTGTGATCGACTCTATGCATGTAATGAATATTGTTTGTATTATTGTTCTTTATTTTTGATATATTTTTTCGTTTTAAGATTTTAAAATGAATTAGTATTATTTTTCTTCATTTTTTGATATATTATTTGTATTTTTAAGATTTTAAAATGAATTAGTATTATTGTTCTTAATTTTTGATATATATTTTGTATTTTAAGATTTTAAAATGAATTAGTATTATTGTTCTTCATTTTTGATATATTATTTGTATTTTTAAGATTTTAAAATGAATTAGTTCTATTTTTCTCAATTTTTGGATATATTATTTGTATTTTTAGAAATAATACAAATTAAAAGTTAATGTTTATTTATTTATTCAAAATTATTAATTACATCATTACTTTTGTTTATTAAAAGATTTATTTGAAATTCAAACAATAAAGAAATATGGCTTCGGCTAACATGTTAATAAGATTGATATGATACAACTATCATATACATGCGTGAGAAACACTTGGATTCGGGACGGGATGGAACTCGGAAGTTAAGCGTGCTAGTGCTAGAGTAGTGGGAGGATGGGTGACCGAGCGGGAAGTTTGACCATGAGTAACTAATTTGACTAGAGATAATCTTAGTTAGACACTAAGCAAATAATACAAATTGTGAGAAAAAAAGGGAGTGAAAAAAAGGGAGTGAAAAAAGTAGTGAAAAAAAGGGAGTGAAAAAAGGTGAGAAAAATAATTAGAAACCAAATGAATTAAAAAAATTACGAAATAAATCTAGTCCCGGTTCATGTGGCCAACCGGGACTAAATGTCCTCCGACCCCAGGCTCCGCCACCCGCCCACGTGGACAGGCCTTTAGTCCCGGTCCGTAAGAGATGGGACTATAGGGGGGAGGGGCCTTTAGTCGCGCGTAGCTAGTCCCGGTTGCCCGGACGGGATTAATGGGCCTGGCGAACCGGGACTGTAGGCCTGTTTTCTACCAGTGATAAGGCGCACCTAACATTTCATGTTTGACCATATGCATAGTAAAATAAGTGAATTTATGTATAAAACGAGTCCAGATTCCTTATTTTAGAATGTATGTGATTAAAGCTAAAAATGTCTTAGAAAAGTGAAACGGAGGAAGTAATAAATATTGTAGCACAAAGCAGGGTCGATCAAATTGTCCGCCTATACATAAACATACATCTTCCCTAGAGTGGGGCAGCATAATGGCTATACCTAGTTGGCATAAAAGCAACGCTGTCTGGCATGGCCATTGGGATATGCCAAAAGTTCTATGCCATATCTTTTAAATAGGAAGGCTGCTTTGACTATGGACGCCGATTGGTTCAGAGGCTTTGTTGACAGTACAACTCGACATGTCTATATAGGATTCATCTATTTCAAAAAAAATTCATCCAGCATATACTGAGTGATCTAATATCCCAAGGAACCCCGCTAAACGAAGTAAACTCTTTGCAAGAGATAGTTATCATGTCACGTCATTATATTTAATTGATCTAGCATACCAAGTAATTGAATAGGAAGGCACCCACAAAACAAATACAACTCTTGTTAGAGATAGTTATCATGTCATGCAATGAGTGCTATGTTTAATTCATATTTGTCCTAGTTGCATAAAGTATACTTAACTACTGTTGCATTTCATGAACCACTAATAGAGCCATCCAACCGTACACGATTCAGTGATCGCAACTATCGGTAGGTGGACGATGGGTATTCAATCGGGCACACGTTTAAATAAAGTGTGCGATAATACTAACATCGTCGAAGTACATATTAAGTAATCTTATGAAATGTTGTAGTCGATCACACACGGTTTTGGGAGTTAACCTCTTGTGCGTTTGAGGACATCCACACACAATTTATATGAAGTTTCTCGGGTGTGGTCAAGAAACCATTAGCAGACGTTTTACATGTACTCAATCGTATGTGTTTTAGGAACCATGGTACATGTTTGTATTTGCAAGGACATATTTGTAACCAGAAGCAACCCATGCATATGTCTTGAGCACACATCATACAATAGCAAAGCTTAATCATATTACACAAACATCATACTTCATACACCAAGTATTCAGACATTGTGAAAAAAGTATTAATTACTAGCTTTAAAAGTGTGACAGATAAATAGAAGAAATATATGCTTTTCTTGGTTATGGCTTTGTCTCCATGCAGAGAGGTAGACTGTGCGGGTTATGCTCTAGAAAGGATATGAAAAACTTCACTCATGCTTCTCTTTTCTTCTCATCATGGAACGGATATGCTGAGAAACTTACTTATCCTTGTCGAATTAGAGCCTCTCCATACTTGCAATTATTTCTCAAAGAGTGTGCAAGATATTTCATCAATGCGAGGATGTAAAAATAGAAAAAACTATGCAAATTAAATGATAAAGAACTTATAAGAAATTCAAAGAGATGTAAAGAAATGTGTTGAAGTACATAGAGCAAACCTTGGAGAGAGAGAGAGCAGATACCGTATACTATGAACAAATAGAGTCAAACTGTTAGCCACAAACTAATCATATAATACACCGAAGAAGGAACAAATCAAAGAAAATGCCTAGGGTATCTGGGGCAAAAACATCTCCAACATACTCGCTTTGTTCGGAACTAGTTGACGTATGTTTGTCTAAATATGGTTGTATATATATATATTTTTTAGAATGTAGATATATTCATATTTAGACAAACACAAGTTAACTAATTTCCATTTCGTGTGGAGGGAGTATGCCCAATCCATAAACCGTGTCCAAGCTTTTTTTAGGCGGCCCAAAATAATAGGGCGGTGCCCAAAATTAAATTTTGTCCATGTGCATCCCCCAACTTTCACGCGAAAATTTGCCCCTCCCTTCCCGCGCCACAACCCTGCGACCGCCATTTAGTCTTCAAATTGACATATCCGCTGACCCGTCGTTGATTGCCGCCAATAACCGTCGATTTTTCGCGTCGTGCGGCCCTCGCTTCCTTTCGTTGCAGTCCCGACTCCGGCTTCGCGTCGACCCTGGTGTGGCCGTGCCGCAAGCCCAATACGAGGGTAGCCCCGTAGAGAGCGGAGACACACATTATTTCCCGAGGAAACATATCAATAAGGCCTCCCTCCTGTCGGGTCTGGGCTACCATCTGACTTGCTAGATTGCTGCTGCCAAGAGAAGTTTTGTGACAGCTTTATCGACAAGACTTCATCCCGTTTCCGATGTGTTGTTGCTGCTTGATAATACTATGCTTTTAATTTCCGTTGTCCTACTCATTTTTTTTTTTGATAAAGGGAAGTATATTAATATCGCGGAGATACAAATTACAACGGCCTCAGCAACAACATAATAACCATAGTCATTACGGATGCACCCAGCCGAAAGACAATAAAAAGAAGAAATAAAAAGAAAGTCCCGCTACAGAGTTACAGTCCTCGCGGTATCCGCACAAACACCACCTAAACAACAGCTGATGTCCATCTCTTAGAAAACAACGTCTCCAAAAAGAACGGTGCCAGGCACAACCAATTAAGGCGAGACCTTGGGTTTTCACCCTGAAGATAATCCTCGCTCTAAAAACCGTTGTCCTACTCATAGACGATGGTGCTGTAAAATTTACATTGTGACATGATGAATGTAACAAGGAGGCATTGCCCCTGTTTTTTTTTAACTGCAACATATCATCGATTTTGAAGTAAAAAATTATCAATGTATATTATCGATTTAGATTAATGGTTAGGTGTAAACATTTTTGGCTTAGTGTGCTATAAGAAGCTGGACGTAACGGTCATAATCTAATCTGAACCCCTTTCATTTTCCTTGGGAAGTAATGAGCCAGGTGCCTGTGGCAAGATTGACACCACTTACCTTAAAAAAAGATTGACACCATTTTTTCAATGCACATCCGTGACTTTTTACTGATATTAACTGCCGAATAAATACTCTTGAAAGCTAATCCGCCGAAGAGTACCATACTCCTTTTGTTTTTAGGCCTACTATCTCATATTTTAGATATCAAGAAAGCAAAACCAACTAATCCCTCCATTCACTTTTATAAGATCATTTCAATTTTGACCATATATATAGTAAAATAAGTGAATCTACGTATAAAATAAGTCTAGATTTCTCATTCTAGAATGTATGTGATTAAAACTAAAATTTCTTATAAAAATGAACGAGAGGAAGTAGTAAATATTGTAGCACAATCATGGTCGATGAAATTTTCCGCATGTACATAAACATACATCATTCCCCAGCTACACAAGGGCCAGGCAACATAATGGCTACACCTAGTTGGCATAAAAGAAACGGCCATTGGGATATGCCAAAGGTTCTTTGTCATATCTTTTAAATAGGAAGTCTGCATTGACGGCAGACGCTGATTGGTTCAGAGGCTCTGTTCACGGTACAGCTTGACATGTCTAAACATGGCTCATCTATTTCAAAATGTTTCATCCAGCATATACCGAGTAATCTAACATTCAAAGGAACCCCGCTAAACGAAGTCAACTCTTTGCTAGTGATAGTTATCATGTCAGGTCATTATATTTAATTCAACTAGCTTACCAAGTAATTGAACAGGACAAGGCACCCCATAAAACAAATACAACTCTTGTTAGAGATAGTTACGTCACACCATGAGTGCTATATTTAATTCATACTTGCCCTTGTTTCCTGTATTATATTTAACTAATGCTGCATTTTATGAACCACTAATAGAGATCATTCAATCGTAAATGATTCGAGTGATCGCAACTATCGGTAGGTGTACGATGGGTAGCCAATCGCGCACGCGTTTAAATAAAGTGTGCGATAATAGTAACATCGACGAGGTACAGATTAAGTAATCTTGTGCGATGTTGTAGTCGATCACACACGGTTCTGAGAGTTAACTCTTGTGCGATTGAGGGAATTTGAACATATTTTATATGAATTTGATCGGGTGTGGTCAAGAAACCATTTACACACATTTTACATATACTCAATCGGACGTGTTTTAGGAACCATCTTAAATATTTGTAAGGCCATATTTGTAACCAGCTGCAACCCATGCATAGGTTTAGAGCACACATCATACAATAGCGAAGCTTAATCATATTACACTAACATCATACTTCATACACCAAGTATTCATACATTGTGACAAAAGTATTAATTGCTAGCTATACAAGTGTGACAGATACATAGAAGAAATATATGTTTTTCTTGGTTATTGCTTCTTCTCTTGGTGTAGTTGGCTCTGAAATATTCATAGCTCATGAAACTTGGGGTTCACTTGTCTTTCTTCACTTGTTAATTGGCTTGATGCTCCTTATGATGTAGTTGGCATTGATCATGGATGTGATTGTTACTTCACATAAAAGGATCTTGGAATATGTGACATTCCTCAGTTTTATGGCTTGTTTGTCTAAAGAGAACTAGTCCTGACATTCTTGGTTCGAAGTTTTGTTGTTGCACTTCATATGGTAGCCCAATATGGTTGCTAAATGGGTATGGGTTTTGGTTTGGCTTAGCATGAATGAGTAGAGATTAGAAAGAGACTAAAGAAATTCCTACCCCAACACAACAGATCAAGGAAACTCATCTTGCAAACAACACGTAACAAACATATAGCAACACAATCATCACAGCAAACAACAAGGTTTTTGAAAACAACTAATATTGTCATACCACACTCATTGGTATGATCAATACACTAACACGTTAACGGTGTTCTAAGAAAGTAACTAGATTGGTGGTCTCATCTATATCTTCTTGACTTTTCTTCAAATTATTCTCTCCATGTCTTGAGGTAATCTTGATTGTTGTGAAGCCTATGTTTTTCTTCAAGTTCTTCAATAATTTTGAGTGTAGGTATTCATGTGGTGAAAATACTTCTTGCACTTCTTGGTATGGTCATCAACATTCCTGTCTTGATGGTATTGAAGAGGTAGGTCATCTAGAACAAGATAAGAAATTTTTGAAGGTGAATAATAGATGAGAAGATATGAGAAAGATTAAAACGAGATGTTTTGTTTCTACAAAGTTAGAACTAAATAGACTTTCAATCCTATGGTCTTTTCCAAACTTAGGGTCTCGAATTCTACAGGCAACACAATGCTCTGATACCATTTTGTAGCGTTCCCACATTTAAATAATGTAAGGACACCTGTGTTATTGTGCTAGTCCCTGGATCTATTGCTAGCACCACAGTACAAAATAAAATATCAAGCAAATGCATCAAATGCAAATACATCGCATGATCCAGTCTTCCAAAATAGTATTACAACTTGTATAGTGTTAGAAGACTAGCAGTAAACAAAGATATACAACGGAAGACATAGTACATCATTGAGCCCATCTTCTTCATGCGCGACAGGAAAAACATGTTGGCGATAGTCTCGAGACCCTAAACGAAATCCTCAATCGTCTTCAGAAACATCTGCAATATGGAATATGCAGCCACAAGGGAGTCAATACAATTTAATGTATTGGCAAGTAACACTATTGTGGATATAAATGGCAAGACTAATACTACATGCTTATTTGGCTGAGTGGAGTTTAGGCTAAGTTTGCATAAAGCCAGTTTTGTCCTATATTTGAAAAATCTTTGAAAGCCAACATGGGTAGGCACACCATGAAGTTTGAAAAGGTAGCACAGAGGGGTAGACACACCATGTGCTCTAGTAAAAGGTTTCTACCATGTTTGAATTCATTCATAAAAGATGAGGAGATCCTTCTATCCATCCTTGTCCAGCTGCTCGAAGTCGTCCATTACCGGGAACACGGCTATGATCATAGTTTCTAACTTTGCAGAGGTTGTGCACTTTCACCCTTTATCTTCAATTATCCCAAACATCCAATACACCCGGAGTGCATCATGGAAAGGAGAGAATTAAGACGAGATCTTTCAGAAGAAAGAATCCAACCCAACCAGCAAGACCCGTTCCACCTACAATTATGCTACATCTTCATGTTAAGCATTGGCTGAACTCTCACAACTTAGTTGAACAAGACAGAGCCCATATGTCAAAGGGATGCACGGGAAGCTACTAAACTTAGAGGGACTTAGGAATCTCTTTGTTCCTTGGGTGGCCATCCGCAAGTGACAACCTCAAGTGGAATAACCATTTGACAAGGGCCCTGAGGCAACACTCAACATAAACCAGTCTTACCACTTCCACCCAGGTGGTTCTTTCATTAGTTATACTTAGAATTTTTCCTCAACATCTAGTAAAATAATTTGTAATATTGCATAGCATATACTAAGTTCTAAGGCTATCAAAATAACAAGGGTAAAAGAGATGGCTACAAACTACTAGGATAATAGCATAGCATAATATAACTTATTAAAATCTCCTATCATGCATACTACTCAAAATAAACTAATGCATATAGAAAATAATGGGTAGTTGATGGTGTGTTACTTGCCTTGTTGAAGTTGGCGAAGATATCACACTCTCTTCATAAAATATCGTTGCTCTCTGTACAATCTATTCACTAAAAACACAATAACAAAATAAACAAGCATCTTAGCAAACAAACATACAATTGTAGAAAACATACAGAGCAACTAACATATCCAAAGGTGTTTAACCAAGTTGGCTAGGACATGGTCAAGGTTTGAGTTCAATACTTGTTAGGGAAATTCCAAGGGTTTACTTGGGATTGACTAGGTTGATTTTATAGCGATAAAACTTTATTAGAGACATATTTATATAAGAAGTTCCAAGAGTTCACCAAGGTAATATCACTATTTCAACTATTGTAACACATCACAGTGTGTAACACTTAGTCAGTTTCATCAAGACATTTGAGTACTCTAAGTTAGTCTTTCCATTCTGGTTTAGGGTAGGTTTTGGTTCAACTAACTTCTTATCAATACAGAAAATAAGATAAAGTCTTTGGTTTTTCCATTTGGGTCAATGGTTGGACAAAAACACTTGTTATTCTTCAACTTGTGTGGATTGCTCCAAGTCTTCACATGCTTGTCTTCTTGGAGTTCATCTTCATGCTTCTATTGTAGTTTACTCCTTGTATGGATTCTTCTCTTGGTCTTGATAGATACTTCATGGCTTTCACTTCACTAATTGGTTTGGGTATGGGATGGGCACAAATACCACTAAGTCAAATAAAAGAAAAATAAGAAGAAAGATAGAAAGAGAGAGGGAGATATCTTCTTCATTCCTTCATATACTTGTACTTCATTGAGTTTCTTCTAGCTGTGGAGTCCAAGTCTTCTCTTAAAAATTTCTTCTATTATCTTCCATGTAACTCTTCATGTTGCCACCAGGTTGAAAATGAAGATTTCTCCTAGTGCTTGAGTCTTGATCTCCATTTTGCTAACTTGATGATTTCTTGAAGCATGAAATGGGAGTGGAGAAGTAGATAGAAAATTAAAGTTCACTACTTGGTACTATATGTGATTGACACATATTAGAGTCTTGGTCTTGGCTCCAAAATATCCACCACAACAAAGATAATAAAATGGAACTAAAATCTAAGGCATGATAATATGGGTGGATCACTATGTTGGGTTTTTGGTCAAAAACACATGGCCATGGTCCAAGGGTATCCAAAATGGTTGGGAAAGTTTGTTTCTAGTTCAAGGTTATCAAAAGGAGCAATTTTGCTTAAGGGGACATATTCTAATTATTTATAGAATTAATTCTATGCCAAAAATAATTAAATATCTTATATTTACTAATTGGAGACTTCCTACGAGACACCACGTTAATCCACATCATCAAAATAATTAAGACACTTAGATCTAAAATTTGTGGCTAGGATTAGTCGAGAAAGTCGTAGTTTATATATCATGTATAGGTCGTTACATACTAAGGTTTGACACGTTTGTTTGTTTAATTCTACAACCTAAGAGTCCGTGGGAAATCAAATATAGCTGGCACGAACCGTAAAAAAAAACTAGGCTTCATGCACATAGTTTAATCATTGAACTCGGTTTGTTCTTCTCCACGCTGACTCCCTAGGCAGCAGGGCATTATTGATTTACCCTGAGCCTGTTCGTCCTCTCCTTGGCCTTGCGGCATCTCACCGTCTCTTATCTGAGCTCCACCAAAGCTATAATTGATAAAAAGAGGTACGATAATCCCAATTCTTCTGCCTCTCTAGCCTGTAAATCCTTTTAGGTTGGACTAATCCTGCATGTTTCCGGGATGTCAGCAGGGTTAACGATTAGGGATGTTTTTCCTGTTCACATGGAGAGAGATTGGACGGAGGACTCATGCGGGAACGAGGTAGGCGTGCATGTCATCAAATAATTATTCACGATGTTCCTTGGCTGCCCATGAGATCTCACCTTGGTTTTTTTCTTTGCGGATTCTGCAGCAAATAGAAGCACTCGAAAGAGCATCCTGGAGATGTGGCGGCAGAAGGTTGCTGCACGACCCCGACGGCAGCATCGCCTTCTAGAGTAGCCGGCGGTGCGATGGACGGAGTTTCTTGCACGGCTCTGACGGCAGCGTGTGCTTCTAGGTTGCTGCACGGCTCCAACGACAGTATCGCTTTCTAGGTTACAGCCGTGCTCCGACGCCATCGTCGCCTTCTAGAGCAGACGGCGGGTGCCGAGATGACGCAGGGCACGGACGACAGGGTCGCATTCTATATTGCTGCATGGTTCCGACGACATCGTCGCCTTCTAGAGCAGCCGGTGGGTGTCGAAATACCGCAGGGCTCCGACAGCAGTGTCGTCTTCTACGTCTACACCACGGTGTGCAAGGTAAGCTAGGTAGTGATATGTACAGATGTAATTGAGCAGAGTTTGTGGAAAATTTGGCCGAATTAACTGAAGATCCTTTGGCAAGTAAGTTGTTGTTTCCTAAACAAACTAACTTACGTCATGTGAATCTTTTTTAACATAATGGAAGACTCTAAACATAGAGTATAAGAGGAGATATGCATGGGACATCAGACCCAGCGTGTGTCACTTCCAACCGGCAAGATTTGAGTTTTTTTAATTTTTGTCCCTTGGGTGAATACATCGCAAAATGGTTCCTGCAGTAGAGGTGGAGGCGTATGGACTGTCATTAATTTTAACATGCATATGCTCTCAGCTTAGCAGCGCGCGCCTGCCAGGATGATCCTGCCGACGGTCAGCTGGCCTGTCCGTCGAGTAGTGAATGATCTGACTTCTATGCACTGATTCCTCAGTAGGCATGTAAAATCTGTCCATGCTCGACGAGGCGACCCGAGTCACATGCCCCGTTCGCTCAGAAATAGGATGTGCATCCTCTATCTGATTACATTTTGAGTTTTCAATATCCCAAGTAATTTTACAAATGAAGACGGATACGATCTGCGTACTGGTATTGGTCAAGATGTGAGTGGAGTCTGAAGAATAAATGGGTGCGGTATTTTATCCAAGTTGTGTATTTAAATAATAGACAGTATATGCTTGCACGTAATATTGAGGTTTTGTTTTAGTTAGTAGATTTGCTAGCACTTAATTTCTAGGCACGGGGTCCTTGGTAATGGATTCTATGTAAAAGATTAAGCTAACTATTCTGGATTCATGAAAATATATACTTTATGCATCAAAATTGCAGGTAGTGGAAATAATTTTTCTTTGTCTTTTCCTTCTTTGTGTGTAGATTAATGATTTTTTGATGCTCAGTGTTAGGTTTTGTACAGTTGGAAAATTAGATTGGAAAAACATCTTTCAATGAAGGTTCCAAATCATGTAAGCTGCATGCATTACTTGACTCTCATATTACCCACAAAATAAGAAATTGCGAGCTGTTTCAGTAACATCTTATGATTTACGATTTTCCCCTAAGCCGTTTGTAAAGTGAGTAATCTTATTTTATAAGGTTTCTGTATTTAATCACAGACAAATGATATAGTGTGAGTGCGTTATTTAGGAGTAATATCTTTACCTATTTCATCATGATTTCTAACCCAATTTTAACTCCACTGCATATATATTACCCTTTCAGAGTTGTAAAGAACTCATTTATGTGCTTTTATGCTTAACTGACAAGAAAGAATAATGTCTATCATAATTAAAGAAAATGCAGTTTTCCTATGAAATATACCAATTATTTTTAATTTTCTAATATCCAAAACATCAAGTATCTTCAACGGCTTTTAGGGTCATAGGTCTACCATCCAATGAAATAGTAGTGATTGCTAGAATTGGCCGGTACTATAATCCGTCTGTAAGTCAAGACATACACGTTATATGTTGTTGCTAAGCACTGTAGATAGTTAGTTGCCTATGCTCGAGCTACTTTTAAACAAATTATTAGTTTAATTTTTGTCCTCATCCATTACACAAGATTATCTTAAACCAAGTGGAAAGAACTTACATCGGCATACAAAGGAATTACAAAAGTATTCTAATGTGGTGAATCAATGATTCTTATTTGTGAGTTTATATCAATTTGATAAATATCTTAATTCAGGTGTGACACCGAAAATTATTTTTCAAACATGTTCAAATATATGAGTAATATTTCGAAACTATAAATTATTTGTTAAGATTCCGAGCTCTCACGAAACTAAATTTGGATATCGTTATGACCATTTGAGCGTGCATAAACACAAGTAGTATAATTAGAAAATAATTAATGAATATAGTTCAATCAATATGGTATAACTAGCACGTGCAGATGCACGGGTTGATGACTAGTACTACTTAATTCTAATTTCTAAACTAACTTATTCAAAAATTATTTTGGAACAGAGGATATGAAAGTACACATCCTAAGGTTTCCAAATATATTTTATTCGCAATTTTTGGATTTGTAGAATTTGAATTATACCAAAATTCATCAACCAAGCATATTTTAATTTGAGCCAATTTAAGTTTTTCAAATGTGAATTTGAACAGTATTGATAGATTCTACACATTATGGGGATTTCAAAAAGTCCAAATTTATCAAATTTGGACAAGTGGTTAAAAAGTTATGATGGTTCAAAGTTCTAGGAGCTAATCTGCAAAATTACAATTCTATTTTCTATTCGGAAAAATAACAGAGAACAGCTGGGCTCAGATTTGGCTAACTACCGCGCAGGGCAACGGATAACAAATGGGCTTGGGCCTACTAAGTGCTGCGCCGAGCGAGCGGTAAGGATTTAACGCGCCGGCTGACTGGACCGCCACTTGGCGCGCTCCTACTGGCTTATACCTCTTCGGTAAGTCATCTAATCCTGGCATTACAGAACAGATCTAACGGTTAGGAACGGCTAGGGTTACCTCTGGCCGGACTTGGTGGCCGGAAATGGAGCTGCGGCGGCGCTGCACAGTCGGGCACGGATGGTGTCGGGGCTACGATAGATCTCCGGGCTCGGGGAGGGCACGGGAAGGCTCAACGCAACACGGCTATGGAGATGGGCGGTGGCTTCTTCTATTGCTTCCTGGAACGACGGCGCGGTGTGGGTGGAGGTACTCGGGTTCCGGCGAGCTCACGAATCAACGGCGCGACGGACCTGGAGGACATGAAAAAAATTCCCAAAGGAATCAAACGATGCGCGAAGACGAGGGGGAGCTAAAGAGATAGGTCTTGGGACCGGGGAGGGACTCATCTGGCCGGAGTTGTGCACACACGGCCGCGGCTGTGGCTGCTCTCCGTCAAAGAATCCACACGGCCTAGAGGCTCGATTTTGGAGGAAAAAGGAGGGGAAACAGAGAGGAGATGGGGGGCTTTAAGGAGGAGCAGACAAAGCATCAAATTAAGGTATTAATCGACGGATTTAAGCCGAAGGGAAATGGCCAAAATTAGGGGTTCTGTCGTTTCCAGGGGTTGATGACGACCTGACGTCATGCTGACGTCAGCATATATTTCTTTTTCTTTTTATTTCCTGTTTTTAATATCTCTTGATTTAATAATACAAATGACCCCATTTAAATTTCTAAAAATTCTAAAAAAAATACCATTCTGTTTATAACATTTTATAAACATTTCAACACATTTCATTTTTTATATTTTTGAAAATATAAATAATTATTAATAGTACTTAATGTATATTTTTAAATTAGAAAAATAATAAAATGAGGTTTTGATTATATAAAATTTCAGAGACAATAAACATGTCAAATACTATTTTTTAAAGTCATTTTACCTCACTTTCATATTTTTATAAACTTAACATTTCAATGATTTACTAATAGTAACTTAATTCCATTTTTAAAATAAAAAATTAAATAAATATAAAAGTGGCTTAAATAAAATTTAGAAAACTCCTCAAGCTTTAATATTGTTTTCAAGTCATATTTTATGTTATTTTCAAATAAAAACATTTTATGAATATCACTTTATGCTTAAAACTTGGAATGACATTTGGATATCATTATAAATAGTTGTTATTCTCATAAAATAATTTTGAGGCATATGAACTGTTAGAGGTAAAAATTCTATGGTTTCAAAGGCTATAAAACATTATTCAAAGTTATTTGATTTGAAAACATGTTATAATATAAGGTTTTCTAAGAGAAAACACTTTCTTTGAATAAAGAATATTTATTTTGAATAGGCTTTTAGGGTTTATGGAATAGAGGTATAATGGATTCTTAATTTCAATTTTCATTGAGTTATGTATTGTGTCCTTTTTATTTCTTGCATCTCATTGGTTTCTGGTGACTAGACTAACATGAAAACAAAAAGTTTCAATTTTTAGTGATTTTTGGACTTTCCAAAAATCAGGGATGTTACAGACTACCACCCTTAAAAGAAATCTCGTCCCGAGATTTGGGAAGGCTAGAAAGAAAGAATAGGTTTGGACAACTAGGTTCCAGAACAACTTGGTGGGCTACCAACCTTAAAAGAAACTTTTATGGGTAGTCTAACTTCATTAGATTGGTGTGTAGATTGATTTGATATTGGCTTTAGTAGAACTTTCCCTCATGGTAGAGTTACAAACCAAAAGAATTCTGTTGAACTATCTTTGACAATGAGGGGTCACTCTTTGGGTAAAACAAAAGTCCTTGGGTCACTCTCAACTTGGTATTTTGATGTCCTTGGAAATCTTCCATCTTCTTGTTGTCCTTCTTGAAGAAAAATTCCATGCTATTTCTAAGGAAACTCTCAGGGTAGGCAATATCTTCCATTTGTTTGATACCTCGAAGATAGGTTTGATCCTCACCGAAAGATAATACGTTTAAGGAACACTAACATAGGGTCATGATTGTTTCTACCATTCTATGGTTCAGGCTTAACATCGTCGTCTCTCTAATAGGTATGTCACTCAGATTTAGCATTCCTCATAGCAAAAGTAAATAATGTGAGTAGTCACCATGGGAGCCAATCCATGGTGCACTCAATTATTACCTTGTACTTGGATTGATGAATCTTGTTTAATAACACTAGGTCACTTCACTTGTCCAACAGAAAGTTTCCAATCTGTAAGACAAACTTGAGCTAACTATCATTTCTGAACTAGTAATTTGCGTAAAACTCCTATGTACACAAAGATAGTTTTGTTTCTTCATTGTTTCTTCTCTTGGTGTAGTTAGCTCTGAAATCTTCATAGCTCATGCAATTTGGGGTTCACTTGCATTTCTTCACTTGTTGATTGGCTTGCTGCTCCTTATGATGTAGTTGGTATTGATCATGGATGTGATTGGTACTTCACACAAAAGGATCTTGGAATATGTGACATTCCTCAATTTTATGGCTTGTATCTCTAAAGAGAACTAGTCCTGACATTCCTGGGTCGAAGTTTTGTTGTTGCACTTCATATGGTAGCCCAATATGGTTGGTAAATGGGTATGGGTTTTGTATTGGCTTAGCATGAATGAGTAGAGATTAGAAAAAGACTAAAGAAATTCCTACCCCAACACAGCAGATCAAGGAAACTCATCTTGCAAACAACACGTAACAAACATATAGCAACACAATCATCACACCAAACAACAAGGTTTTTGAAAACAACAAATATTGTCATACCACACTCATTGGTATGATCAATACACTAACACGTTAACGGTGTTCTAAGAAAGTAACTAGATTGGTGGTCTCATCTATATCTTCTTGACTTTTCTTCAAATTCTTCTTTCCACGTCTTGAGGTAATCTTGATTGTTGTGAAGTCTATGTTTTTCTTCAAGTTCATCAATAATTTTAACTTGAGTTAGATGATGACGATCTTGACTCTCTCAAGTTGGATCCCCTTTGTTGATCGTCCTTGCTTGCACATACTCCACTTGATGAACACATGCAAATTGCTCCCCCATACACCACTATGGGAGGGAACCTTTTAGGCAACTCTTCATATGTACACTATCTCCAAACGGGTGGCAAGCATCAAGCATACCATTTCTTCAAGACACTTCTCTAATGACCGTCTTCATGGTTTGGCGTTTGATACTCCCGAGCCTATATTGGATGGGATCCTGTCGTCCATCTCTACAAATTTCAGCCCACGAGGCTTCAAGGGGCGTGTTGCAAAGCTCCGCTTTTCGTTAACACCATTGTACATGTTAACACCCGCGATTTCCATGGTATTGGCGGAGGTGGGATTGTCAATACGATTATGACCGGATGTCCTGATGGTCTCGTGTTGCGCATTTGGAGTAAGAGACTGATATTGGCGTAAGAGGATGTCTTGGATGCCGCGAATATACTTCTTCAAAGGTTGTTGTGTGGGCCAACTAGAGGATGATTTCTGTCTGATCCGCATATGTGGATGTGAGCCTAGTGATTGGTACTTTGCAGGAGGAGCATTAGTGGGAGCGACAACATTTTGGGAGCTTAAGTTTTGGTGGTGCTTTTCGAGGACCGAGTCCGAATATCCAGGGTGAAAATCTTAAGGCTGTCCTTCATTGGGTGTAACTGGTCGTAGCGATCCTTCCACTACTAGGAAACAGTTGTCCGGGCCATTAGTCCCGGAAGGGGTGTGGGCTCGGACTAAAGGTCCGAACACGTCACCCCCAAAACGCCGAAGCGTACGTCAGCCTTTAGTCCTAGCTCGTTAGGCCCAATAGTCCTCGTTTGACATAAAAACCGGGACTAAAGGGGTCGACGGCCCACTGCGTCCTAGACTCCTGGTGCCCCCCTTTAGTCCCGGTTGTGTCTCAAACCGGGACTATTGCGCTAGCCCTATATATATGGCACTCCCTCCCCCTCTCTCTTGTTTTTTTTTCTGGTGGGATGTGGTCTAGGTTTGTGCTAGTTTTTTTTTCTTCATATAAACTAGAGTTGTTCGGTGAAATGCTTGTTAGAGCGATGCCACTTGAGTTCACACAAGAAAAACATGATACGAGGTGCCCGAGCCACACTTAAGCTTCCTCCTCTTTGTTTCCAAGTGTCCTGGTTAGCAACTATTTTCTCGTTTAGACCGTGCGGTACTAAATTTATCATTATGATTGTGTTTGATATATTGTTCTATGATGCAGATGAGCAATCCATGGATGTACGGTGGCCGACGCTCTGCCTCTTACAAAGAAGGTGTGCATTCTTTTCGCCTTGCGGCCGAGGCGACCAAGCGGTGGGATGACTTTATGATTTGTCCATGTGTTGACTGTCAGAATGAGAAGGATCTCACTTCCTCAAGAGTTATTCAGAGCCACTTGCTTCTGTCCAGTTTCATGTCCGGCTATAATGTTTGGACCCAGCATGGAGAAAGAGGGGTTATGATAGAAGACATCGATGAAGGAGAGAACAATGACGAGAACTACTGATCTATGTTCCCTAAATACGCTGATACCGCAATGGAAGATAATTAATAAGAAGGGAGTGCAGAACGAGCACCAGATGAGCTGATCTTGGTCGGGTCATTTCTGATGCAAGGCGAGGTTGCGACACAGGAAAGGAGAGGTTTTTGTTCGAGCAGACGTTACAGGACCACAACAAATTGTTGTATCCAACTTTTGAAGATGGACAGAAGAAACTGGGTAGCACACTGTAATTTCTGAAGTGGAAGGCAGAGACCAGTGTGACTGACTCGGCATTTCAAAAGTTGATGGTACTAATGAAGAAGACGCTTCCAATAAAAAAAGAATTGTCCGCCAGCACATATGAAGGAAAGAAGCTTATCTATCGTCTAGGATTAGAAGTGCAGAAGATACATGCATGCCCTAATGACTGCATCATCTACCACGGTGAGAAGTACGATAATATGGATAAATGCCTGGTATGCACTGCATTGCGGTATAAGATCAGAAAAGATGACCCTGGTGATATTGAGGGAGAGCCACCCAGGAAGAGAGTTCCTGCCAACGTGAGTGGTATGCTTCTATAATACCACGGTTGAAACATATGTTCAGAAACAAAGAACATGTAGAGTTGTTGCGATGGCACATGGAAGACCGTTCGATCCCTCAGCGTGAGTGCCGTGTGCCCGTGCTCCCCTGATCCCAACCGCCCGCGTCTCTTGTCTCATCCTTGATAGACGCTAGGGTTAACTACCCTCCGATGTTTGGTTAGCGCTCGATTACAATGTTGTGTTGTTTATGCTGCTGCCATGTCCACTGTTATTAGGGTTTTAATTAATTAATTAATTAATTCATCCGATTCAATTTCAACCAGCATTCAGTCATTCACATACAAATGCAAGATGAGTACGTCTACCGTGCCGTGTCTGTTCTGATGTATGGCCAGGCGAGCATGATGTTTTTATATTTCATATCGGTTGCAAACGATTTACCATATTTTTTTGATGTCACAATGTGTGTGCTCGACATTGCGCTGGTTATCTTTCGGCCTACGACGCGTACTATTATATTCTATTGATCGAGGCCCCTGCCGTCATGAGCAGCTTCTCTGATGGTTTTGTTAGCAGAGACGTGTTTTGTTCGCTTTTTTCTGTTATTATGTGGCAACAATCTGGTGCCGGTTCTTGTTTCTTACCTTGTTTCCTGTATCCGTGATGATTCGTAGGTAGCTGCTGCAGCTTCGAAGTGGACGGGGCAAGATGTCTGGCAATGTGAGTTGCTTCTACTAGAAAAAAAGGAGATAATTCTTATTATTCGTAGACAAGACAGTGTGAGCTGATCATCTGCTTGTTACGATGTGCAGCCTTCTGGCGTGGACAATACTTTTCGTAGGAAATTTGACAAGGAGGAGTACTTGGAGAGAGCTCGGCAGAGAGAGCGGGATGAGAAGGTCCTCCACCATGTCCTACTATTGTTTTTGTGAATACTAAAAAAATAATAATAATATTCATATCCATACTTCTCTCACTAAATACATTGCTAACTTGCTTCTGTCTTTTGTCCCTCGGTTCTCCAGGATGAAGCCCGTAGAGGCAAGGGTATGCACTGCGTCTAAAGTTAATTGTATTGAATCCGCAGCCAAACTATTATTATCATGCAAAACTGACTTATTGTAATTGCAAAATGTCAGATAGGGGGCCTCCTGCGCAGAGACAACCTTTGAAGCATAGGGACTATGAAGTTGACCTTGAGTCTCGTCTTGGCAAGACCCAGGTTTGTCAGATCATATAGTATAGGCTTCAAATAATGTTCCTTGTTATGGTTTTCCATGTTTTCACATTGTTGTACAACCTTCTAACCAAAATTGGGCATGACTCCTCGATTTCTTCTTATGTTTTGGCTGCACTGCCTTGTGTGGTGCATTTTGAAATTCATTATTTAGGTTGATTTGTAAACTAGTATCTGAGGCTGCATCCTTATGCTTGATTTGAATTATTAGCTGTTGATTTGTAGATATTGAGTTTTTTTTTTAATATGTGCCGCTATTTTCCCATAAGGCTATCAAACGGCCGTATATTATAGCTTAGTGCTGTGTTGGCCTGTTGGGCATTTGTAGGCAAACACCATATTCAGTTAACTTAAAGAAATCTGTGTCAGTATGTACTGCGAAAGAAAGGACCGAGTCACCCTTCAGCTAAGATCATGGAGAAATACGAGTATTAACAGTTTTAGGATTGGATACTTTATGTGCATTACATTTTATAATAGTATTGTTTACCTTGTTGATTCTGCTTTATCCTGTCCTCATGAAACTTGCCTGCATTGCAGAAATCCCTTGAGTAGTACTGCTGATGTGCTGTATTACTATTTTAGTAGGAGTCTAGGACAATTCTTCTTAAGCAGTTTGATACTACCACTGCATGACTAGGACAATGCTTAAAGACTTAAACACTCGGAGTAGGACAATGGGTTTTTTGAATATGAAACATAAGGATGGAAAGCATAAAAGTTTGCTTAACATTGAAGATTGGAAGAGGTTTGAATGTGCATAGGTGGCTCAGTTTGGTCATTTACTGATTTTAATCATTTTATCATCAATAAAATACCTTTTTTTACCTCTAAAAAAAGATGATTTTTTAATCCGCTAAAATACATTCTGCATATATAAAATACTCCCTAGCACTTAAATGTATAACTAATCGTATTATTTATTGCCCATTCTTTTCAGGTGGTAACCCCGATCGCACCTTTGAGTCAGCAGGTTTGTCCCAACATTCAACATGGCTTGTTATTTAATACGTATTAGAAATTACAATCTTTATAAATTTTTCAGTTTGACTTTGGTACTTGATGTTGTTTGTTTTGTACTTGTCTACTTGAGAACTTAGTGAGATCTTTATTCAGTAGATCTCTTGTATGTGTTATTCTTTTGTTGTTTTCTAGATGTAGGTCTCATGTTTCCACAATCTGTCTCATTAGCGTTGGTTTCATCTCTTGCTTGTGCTTTAACATGCCAATGTATGAAGTTCAGAACAGTACTATTGCTACATAATTAATCTCTCTTGTGTTGGGATTGGAGGATGATGCAAAAATTAATGCTTAACTAGATATGTGTTCACTCGTTTGTTCTTTATTCTGTAACATTCCAGTGCATCATTGCTAGATACTTCCTGCTTTGGGATTCGAGGATGATCTAAACACTTATGTTTAACTAGATACTTCTCATTGATCACATAAAAGTTTGTCCTCAATTTACCAACTTTCTTGCAGGCTGGATACTACTGTTCAGTATGTGAGTGTGTTGTTAAAGATTCAGCTAATTATTTGGATCATATAAATGGAAAGAAGCGTAAGTCCTGCAAACTCTATTTAAGTTCAGTTGGTCTATCGAACTCTTTTATCACCAGTTTCATGTTTTATGGTTTGAACATTTGACAGATCAGAGAGCATTGGGCATGTCTATGCGTGTTGAAAGGGCATCACTCGAACAGGTAATATATCTGACCTTGTTTGCTGATCCAAGTTCATGCAATGATTTAAATTCATTAGTATGGCAGACCCATCATCTGTGTTAGAGACATATGTGTATATTAGTAGTTTCCCTATTGCATAGGGGGTCCCCTGCATATTGCCACCTGTACATGTACTATATATTGTGGCCTTTGGCCCCGTGGAGTACAAGTTGCATATTCCTCTATCTCTAACATGGTATCAGACTAGGTTATTCCTCGCACGCGCAACTCGTGCTTTCGATTCGTCGCCGCCGTCTGTAAAAATTTCGCAGCAGGTACAGGTCCTCGTTGACCTTCGCTGCACCCGTCCCGCTCGTCTCCTTCCTTCTGCAGACTCGTCTCCTTACCTTCCCTGCGCCCGTCTCCGCCCGAAGTTCCCAGGCCGCCGCCGTTCAGGCCGCTGACTGAGGCGCCCGTTTTCCTCGTCCTCCTCCGTCGTCCAGCAGCCCAGGCCGCCGCCGATCGACCGTGTCCGGCCGCTTCCGCCGCTGTCAGCTGGCCGCCCCAGCCTACCGGAAATCTCCCGTCCCGGCTGCTTCGTCCCCTGGCCGCTGTTGCTTGTCTTCCCTCGGCTAGTGTTGTCCGTCCCCGTCAGCTCCGCCGCCGGTCATCTTTTTCCGGCCGCCCGCCTCCTGCGCAGCCATCCCGCCCGCCTCCCGCGCCGCCGTCCCAGCCGACGCCCCCGCCGCCGGCCACCGTCGCCTCGTCGCCAATCGTCTCGCCGGCCACCGTCGCCAATCGTCTCGCCGGCCACCGTCGCCAATCGTCTCGCCGGCCGCTGTCTCGTTACCTGCTGTTGCTGGCCAGGTTCTGTGGAGGACGAGCAGACTCTTCTGGATCGGGCTGATCTAGAGTTGACCGATTCCACACACACAAAAAAAAGAGTAAAAAAAAGTCCATGTTGTGTGATGATCATTCGCTACTCGGTGCTCCTCCGCGGTTGCCTCACGGATCTTCTACGTCTACGCCGACTCGCCGCTCTACGTCGACTCCCGCGGCTTCTGTCCGCGGTTATGGCCGCTCTACGCCGACTCCCTCTACCCCGACTCACCGCTCCACGTCGACTCTCGCGGCTTCTGCCCGTGGTTATGGACGCTCTACGTCGACTGCGTCTACGCCGACTCGTCGCTCTATGTCGACTTGCCGCTCTACGACGACTCTTGCGGTATTTGCACATGATTCGGTTGGCTTTTCGTCGGCTCCTCGAGTGGCTTGTGCACGCACTTGTGACGGCTCTCCGTCGACTCCCCGCGCGACTACCACGCATGCTGGTGATTGGTCCTTCTTGGTCGACACGTCTACGTCGAGCTCTTCAGTTGCGTCTTTGACCGCGCATGAGATTGCGCAACTCCGATGCCTGCTTGCTACTTGGGACTCTTCATTGACAGGTACTGCTGGTTCTGCGACTGACTTTTCTAGCATTGAGAGACCACCTTCTTCTCATTCAGGTACATCCTCTTGGATTCTTGATACCGGAGCATCTTTTCATATGACTTATGATTCTTCCGCTTTGAGCTCTGTTCTACCTGTCGAGTCTCCTGTCTCTGTTTGTACTGCTGATGGCACTCCTATCCCCGTTGCTAGTCGAGGCACTCTTAGCAGTTCCGCATTTCATGTTCCTTTTGTTGCTCATATTCCTCGACTCACCATGCAGCTCTTCTCTGGTAGTCAGATTGTTGATTCTCGTTGTAGGGTCACTCTAGATTTTGATTCCTGTTCTGTTCAGGATCGTTGCACAGGCGCTTTGCTTGGTGCTGGCCCCCGACGCCATGATGGCCTATGGGAACTTGACTGGCTTTGTCTTCCTTCCGCTGCCACCGCCACCAGTCTCTTGTCCCCTGTTGTCGCAGCCACCAGCTCTTTTCAGCAGTGGCATCATCGTCTAGGCCACTTATGTGGTTCTCGTCTCTTGTTCATCGTGGTGTTCTGGGGTCTGTCTCCGGAAATACTTCTTTGGATTGTATGGGTTGTAGGCTTGGTAAGCAGATTCAGCTACCATATCCTCATAGTGATTCAGTGTCTGAGCGTCCTTTTGATCTCATTCATTCAGATGTTTGGGGTCCGTCTCCCTTCACTTCGAAAGGGGGTCATCGGTACTATATCATTTTCATAGATGATTACTCTCGTTACACTTGGATTTACTTTATGTCCTCCCGTAGCGAGGTTCTCTCTATCTATAAGCGCTTTGCTGCCATGGTTCACACTCAGTTCTCTACACCTATTCGTGTGTTCCGTGCTGATTCTGCTGGTGAATATATCTCCAAGCATATACGTGGTTTTCTTGCTGAGCAGGGTACTCTCGCTCAGTTCTCTTGTCCCGGTGCACATGCTCAGAATGGCGTTGCTGAGCGTAAGCATCGTCATCTTCTTGAGACTGCTCGTGCGATGATGATCGCTTCTTCTCTCCCGCCTCATTTTTGGGCAGAGGCTGCCTCTACCTCGGCCTATCTCATTAACATTCAGCCTTCTACCGCCCTTCAGGGTGGCATTCCTCTTCAGCGACTTTGTGATCGCTCTCCTGACTATTCTGTGTTGCGTCTGTTTGGTTGTGTTTGCTATGTTCTCCTCGCCCCTCGTGAACGCACCAAACTAACCGCTCAGTCTGTTGAGTGTGTTTTTCTCGGATATAGTGATGAGCATAAGGGCTATCGTTGTTGGGATCCCGTGGCTCGTCGGATGCGTATTTCTCGAGATGTGACTTTTGATGAGTCTCGACCTTTCTATCCGCGATCGACCTCCTCGACCTCCACTATGGAGGATCTCTCTTTTCTTACTCTTCCCGATTATCCTTCCGTGGTTCCTCCTATTTCTTATCCTTCTTCTCATCCTGTTATTCCGGAGCCATCTACACCGACACTATCCTCTTCTCCTCCGTTGCCACGTTCTTCACCATCTTCACCGGTGTCTTCTCCCTCTCCATCTCCTCCTACCATTCCCTCCCATCCTATTTTCCCTTTTACTATACTCGTCGTCCACGTATTGTGAACGAGTCCTCCGATGCACCATCTACTTCTAGTGCACTGTCTTAGCCGACTTATTCTCTTCGCAGTCGGCCTTGTACTACACCTGATTTCTATAATCCCGCCAGCTACTGTGTTACTGCTATTCCGGAGCCGACTACGTACTGTGAGGCTGTTGTTCATCCTGAATGGCAGCTTGCGATGGCCGAGGAGATCGCTGCACTCGAGCGCACCGATACGTGGGAGATTGTTCCTCTCCCTCCTTCTATTCGTCCTATCACCTGTAAGTGGGTCTATAAGGTGAAGACTCGCTCTGATGGGTCCCTTGAGCGTTATAAAGCTCGTCTAGTCGCTCGTGGCTTTCAGCAGGAGCATGGACGCGATTATGATGAGACTTTCGCTCCTGTCGCTCACATGACCACAGTTCGTACTCTTCTGGCAGTTGCATCTGTTCGCCATTGGTCTGTGTCTCAGCTCGATGTTAAGAATGCCTTTCTTAATGGTGAGTTGCGTGAGGAGGTCTATATGCGACCACCACCTGGGTATTCTGTTGATGATGGCATGGTTTGCCGTCTTTGTCGCTCTCTTTATGGCCTTAAGCAAGCCCCTCGTGCATGGTTTGAGCGCTTTGCCTCTATGGTCATGGCTGCTGGTTTTTCTCCCAGTGCTGATGATCCCGCGCTATTTGTTCACTGCTCTTCTCGTGGTCGCACTCTTCTTCTTCTATATGTTGATGACATGATCATCACCGGTGACGATCCTGAGTATATTGCCTTTGTTAAGGCTCGTTTGAGTGAGCAGTTTCTTATGTCGGATCTTGGTCCGCTTCGTTACTTTCTTGGGATTGAGGTTTCATCTACCTCTAATGGTTTCTATATATCCCAAGAACGGTATATTCATGATCTCCTTACTCGTGCCGCTCTTACTGATGGGCGTACTGCTGAGACTCCTATGGACCTCCATCTCTCTCCGTGCTTCCGATGGTGATCCCCTCTCTGATCCGACTCGTTATCGACATCTTGTCGGGAGTCTCGTCTATCTAGCTGTTACTCGTCCAGATATTTCTTATCCTGTTCATATCTTGAGTCAGTTTGTTTCTACTCCTACCTCGGTTCACTATAGTCACCTTCTTCATGTTCTGCGCTATCTTCATGAAACGATCTCACTTTGTCTCTTCTTTCCTCGTTCTAGCTCGTTACAGCTCCAGTCCTACTCTGATGCTACGTGGGCTAGTGATCCTATGGATCGCCGGTCACTGACTGCTTACTGTGTTTTTCTTGGTGGTTCTCTCATTGCCTGGAAGACGAAGAAGCAGACCGCAGTTTCCCGTTCGAGTGCAGAGGCTGAGTTACGAGCGATGGCTCTTTTGACTGCTGAGGTGACTTGGTTACGGTGGTTACTTGCAGATTTTGGTGTCTCCGTTACGACACCCACTGATCTATTGTCTGACAGTACAGGTGCTATCAGTATTGCACGTGACCTGGTGAAGCATGAGCTTACCAAGCATATTGGTGTTGATGCTTCTTTTGTGCGTGCTAGTGTGCAGGATCAGATTATTTCGCTCCGGTATATGCCTTCAGAGTTACAGTTGGCGAACTTCTTTACGAACGCCCAGACTAGAGCACAGCATAGTTTCTTTCTCTCCAAACTCAGTGTTGTTTATCCACCATGAGTTTGAGGGGGGGTGTTAGAGACATATGTGTATATTAGTAGTTTCCCTATTGCATAGGGGGTCCCCTGCATATTGCCACCTGTACATGTACTATATATTGTGGCCTTTGACCCCGTGGAATACAAGTTGCATATTCCTCTATCTCTAACAATCTGCTGGTTATTTCATTAGTTTATCGTTGCAAAATAAACATGAAAAATCTTAGGGTTATGTAAGCCAAGTGGACAAACTCGTTTATGCTTAACCTTCCATATCTTTCTATGTTCTTTTGTTTCTGCCTGCAGGTTCAGAAACGGTTCGAGTCGCTTAAGAAGAGGAAGGACCCAAGCACCTTTAGTGAGCAAGGTGATTTCTCCTGTCTTATTCATTGAAAACAGTTGTGTAGGAAGTCCCTGGATTTGTCTACCAGGTTGCTGTTTGGAATTCTAAATTGCCCCCTTCGCCTTCTCTTCAGATTTGGACGAGAGAATATTCAAACCGCAGCAAGACGAGGAGGAAAAGAAGCGTCAGCGGAGAGAAAAGAAGAAAGAAAAGAAGGTAAGTGCAACCGTGTTTCTACTATCGTTTTCCCTCAGAAATGAGACCTGCAGTCCGACAGACAGTCCATTGGGCTGTTGGCGAACCATTAGAATTATTAATAATCAAATGATACCAAATGGTTTCAGAAGGAGCTGTCTGGCCAGAATGAAACCGAGGACATTGACCCTGATGTCGCTGCCATGATGGGCTTTGGCGGCTTCGGCACCTCAAAGAAGTGAGCGCTGCTTCAGGTGGCTGTCGTTTCATCGGACTGTGGCTGCTGCTAAAGACATCGTATGGCAATATGCCAGCTGGAACTCAAGACAACCCCGCTGCATAGTATTCGTCTCCTAGGCCCTTGAGCAAAAGTTTGTGACAGCAGCGTGATAAATTTCCATGGAAACGACGCTTAATGCTCGAATGATTAAGATTCTGTGATGAACGATGACCTTGTTATAAGACGTAATATTTTTGAGAAACACCGATCTTAGTGAAATGGGATAATTATCGCCTGTGTTGCCTCACTTTGCAGAAAAGCAAATGCCGTGTCTCTCTAACTGTGACTGTTTTCACTGGATGAGCTTGTCGAAGAGATCCGCTTGATGACTGCACATGTCCTTCCAATTAACGTAGGTCCATTACTGCAACCGATCAGATACGTGGTGATCGAAGAGCTACGCAAATTACATTGGTCCGAGCGTGAGTTCTTGATTTGTCTGCTACAGAGTTCGCTTTTAGTGCAGCTCACCCGTGTTCTTAAAAACATGAACTAGAACTAATCTCAGAAAGGAAAACGGATGAATCTGCTTCATTGAATGGTGCTCGAAAACAGAATTCAGAACTCCAGTTCATTCCATACAAGCGAAAGGCATAAATCTCTACTACTATTAAAAGAGAAAACATATTCTTTTCTAAAGCCACCCCGTTAAGTGTACCAGGTTATTTAGTATCATAGATTTATCCCACCTAACGAAATCTAACGGCCTAAATTTATCAGATCTTAGTCCCGTGTGCACCTAGCAATTAGAGTTGGCGGACGAAAACTCTGCTCGACGGCGAACGAAATTTCCACGTCGCGTAGTCCGCAGTGAAAAAGAAAACTGGCTCGCACAAGATCTGGATCACGATCGTCCCAAATTCTCCGCGAGACGCCCAACCCCCATTCTCCTCCGGCTGCCTCTGGCTCCTCCGTGATGGGCTGGCGGCCGATGAAGAACTGCGGAGCCATCTAGATCGTAGTGAGACGGACTGCGTCCATGGCTCCTCATTACAGCTACAGAAATCAGGAGCGGGGCAGGGGGAGGAGTCGAGATACACGTGGATACGCTGCTGAGGACTCTCCGGCCGGGGCGGCCGTGGTCAAGCGAGATGGGACAATGACCCAGAATACATCTGCTCTCATGCGCTCGCTCTACCCAAGGCTTCCGACTAGCGTCTCCGCGACGGCCGCGCCGAAAGCTACATCAAGGACATGACGATCCCTCCCCCATGTCGCCTCCTCTCCGCCCCATCGCTCGCTATCAGAAGGTCTCCCTCTCATCCCTTGCCCTCAACTCTTACAATGTGGAGGTAAATAAGATTCATGAGTTCCTTTTCGTTTTTGTTGATTGTAAAAGTTAAATATGACTACTGATTGGATACAGACTTTGCTAAACGATGAGTGATGCTGTAGTTTATCGACATTGATTTGGGACATAGATTCTTGATTACCCTATACTTTTTCTAACTTAACCACCTCTCATGTTGTTTCTGTAGATATTTTTTGTCTGATGTTGACAATGGTGTTTCATAAGAAATCCAAGCAGGGTCCATGTGAGGTGAATAAAGGTACTCCGAATTTATATGATGTAGTTAACGATAAACTCCTCTCCCTCATGTTGTTTCTGTATATGCTATTTTTTGGTGAGTTACTACTGCATCTCTGATTTAATATTATTCTTGGTCATGGGAGGAACCAGAAGATTATGCTTGGTTGTGAAGCCTCATCAGACATTTGAACCTGGTGATAGTTTCTGTTATGAAGAGGAACACTGTATTGCTCCTCGATATTCGTTGGTAACCGTTTTTGTTTCATCTAACTTGAGAAATCTCTCAACATTCAAATTTACGAAATTCTAACTGGTCAAACATAGTACTTAATTTGAGTTGGTTTTAGTACTTTCTATGTGATGTGGACATATAAATGGAAGTCCGTTGCTGAAAAGTATCCTTGCTCATTTGGTTCTAAATTAGTTTGATGGGAGCTGTGTCGTGGGTGAGATTGTCATTATGATTTGAGCAAGGTGTATGCTTTTTAAATAGAAAAGCTTCTCGATGCTGGTAATTATTTTTTCACTACAAAATTAGTTTTAAATATGGCTGATTCAGAGACATTAGAAGGTTCCTGCTATGGTTTTGGAGCTGGACATGTGGTGGCGGTCACAAATTGTTGACAGATGGATAATTCGCTCTCCATTAAGAAATTGAATGATGATGGCTATGCGCCTAGGTATTGGTTTTTTCTTAACCCATGGTTGGTTCCAATTCTTCTGTTTTAAGAAAAGTTTCCCCATTAACTTTTATTATGAACATCGTGTGGTCTAGCCTGAATGGTAGTATCTGTTTCAAGTTTGGCTATCATAAATAATCAGGTCTTGATGTTGAGATATCATTACATTGTTTCGAGCCGTCGCCAGTGTCTTAGTGTCAAACTCACCTCTGTTAGAGCCTCCAACGTTGCCCCGTGATGTGGCCGAAAAATGTGGACATTGGTGCACCATGAGGTAGGTGTGTTAGTATATCATGTCTGCCCCGCGCCACTGTCTCGGCGCCCACGGGCACGCTGTCGCCGAGGCCCCAGACGGATGTGCTGCTGCCACCAGGCTGCGAGGAATTATGCGTCTGTACAGCTACCTTGCCGAGGCCGAATCAGGCTACGCCTCTGCGGACGGCCTAGCATAGAAGGTGCGGCCAATGCCCTATTATAGAGCTTGCCAGACATTCCATTGTAATATTTCCCCCTATGTTTGTGCTCTTATTCCATCGTCTACTTCCAGTTTAACTCATCTATAGCAGTGCATGTAGCTAGCTCGTGCTCTTCGCGCACTTCAGCCACCGCGACCATGTCGTCGCTGTAAGGACACCACACACCTTAAATTGGAGTAATCTTTGCGTTCTTCTTACAATGATTTTCTGATGTATGTTTTTGTGTGCTAGGTTTTTGACGGGGCATGCAATAGAAATTTTACCAGACGCGGCCGATTACTGCTGTTCAACAATTTGCATAGGACTCGAGGGGTCGGCACCTGTGTTGATTCACATGTGGTTGAAGCAGATGGTGCAAACACAATTGTACTCTCTCTGTTACTGTTTTGTATGACAAACTCGGATTGTCCAAGTTCATGGATATTAGACTTCAAGCTGCTGGTATCGTAAGATGTTTAGTTAGTTACCCCTGTTTCTGAGATCCGCCGACGGTCCTTTTTATACACTAAGACATTGTGTTGTACAGTTTAAGCCTTAATGAGTGTACCCATAGCAGTTTGTTCAGTGTTTTCAACTGACTCGGTAGAAGATTCTGCTCAATTACTTATTTAGTTGATTGATAATCTCAAGAATCAGATTGGATACCACCTGCATCTTGTATGTAATTACTTTTTTTTTTCAAATCCTCTTAATTCGTGTACGGTAGACATCAATACTATACAGTAGACATGAAGTTGTCCCTACAACTCATGATAGGACCTTACATTGGGTGGGAGTACAAAGATGTTGGGACTCGAGTTATGTATAAAATCTTGTTTCGTTGCCTTATATAATTCTCTTGTGCCTGCTATCTTTCTACAACTCCGTTAGAACTGTGTATACGAAATATTATGCCAGGCGAGTTTATCAGAAACTTTTGACGGCACGGTATTGGGTGATTACGTGCGTGCACGTGCACGTTATACTAGTCTTTACTATTAAATGGGAGTTGGACGTACGTTGGTACGTCCAACTCCCTTCGTCCGCTCCTCGACCATCGCTCGCTCGCTGAACAATCGCTCGCTCGCTAGATGTACCGTACTACAAAAGAGGCCCAGCCAAAAATTAAAGCCCAATCGACAAATAAGGCAATAATGCCATCTCTTCCCTAAAAACGGAGCTTGCCAAATCAATCTCGTTCAACCTAAGTAAGGCAGGTTCACAATCAAGCAATTATGGCACACTAATCACGGATGCAAATCTGTCAAATAACCATGGGAATAATCATCGACCGCTCACGCTCTCGACCATGATCCTCGCCCATTCCGGCGAGCTGCCCTAGCTTCACTGTCGACGCCATCCTCGACCTGATTGCTCAAGACACAGCTCGCCATTGCGCCGTCTCCAGGACACGTAGACACCATCGCGTCGTCTCCAGAACACATAGACACCATCACGCCTTCTCAGCCACGGTGAGGAAATCATTGTCCCTGTCACATGAATCATATTCATAGCCATGGTTAAGGTCATCTATGATAGCTATATAAATTGCAGGATGCTTTAAGGCAAAAGCACAGTCGTGTTGCATATGGATTCATCCACTTCAGATCCTCCTTCATTGTTGCCCTCGTAGGATAACCGTCGTGTTGCATATGGATTCATCAAATCGTACTGGGGTACGGACTCCATTCCAAGACCGTACCAACGACAGCAATTCAGGTATAATATATCATCGCCTCTTACCTACATGGACCTTGTATGCTATATCCTAAATATTTTTACCTTACATAGCAAAGAGCGGATCCAAGAGATTTGAAGAGACATGGACCTTGTCTCATTCAGTTTGTATTTTCTGGTTTACATGCATGTTTTATTACTATAGTGGGACAGAGATGTTTTCTTACAAGTACTTTAAGCTATGAGCATTTTAATTTTTTTTTCCGTGAGCTACAATCAGCAATATCATATATTTTCAGACAGACATAAAAGTATATTTCTTACCTAATAGACCTCATCAGATGTTCGCCTAGCAGTTCAGCCAGTTCTCTATAAAAAATATACGATCAGTTTCATGCCCTTTCTTCATAGCTGCAGAAGCTCCTGCACAATCAGGATAGATAATGAAACAGCCAGTACAATTTTCAGTCATCAATTGGATCTTGTCTTTGTTGACAAGTCGAGGGTCGAAATTTCACTAAAAATTTTACTCAATCAAATGATTAATCTCTTAGCTCAATCTCTACTAATCTAGGTGGTAGCAGAGAAAGCACAACCCTGAATATTTTACCGTTTAGTTGTCCCTTTCCTTATGGTCTGCACCAATCTATGAACATGCCTGAAATATGGTACGACTAATGTCTTGGTTGTGAAACTGTAATACCATTGTCAGTAATCTACGAACAAGAAGTGAAGAAGCTGAAGGTAACCGATGCAATCAATTAGTTGCTACCACATACTCTGAAGGAATGGAAAAGTACAATTTTCAGTCATCAATCGGATCTTGTCTTTGTTGACAAGTCGAGGGTCGAAATGTCACTAAATTTTTTACTCAATCGAATGATTAATCTCTTAGCTCAATCTCTACTAATCTAGGTTCTAGCAGAGAAATCACAGCCCTGAATATTTTACCGTTTAGTTTTCCCTTTTCTTATGGTCTGCACCAATCTATGAACAGACCTAAAATATGGTATGACTAATGTCTCGGTTGTGAAACTGTAATACCATTGCCAGTAATCTACGAACAAGAAGTGAAGAAGCTAAAGGTCACCGATGCAATCAATTAGTTTCTACAACATATTCTGAAGGAAATGAAAAGAAAAGAGGTAGAGCAAGGAAATGTATATTTCTGTCTTTTTTGGTCTGGATACACATATTTCTGAATAAGTATTAACTAAATTGTCTTTGCCACTTCACAAAAAATGTATAGTGAAAATACATGAAATTGATTTTAGGCTAGATAAACAATAAAATCAACTTTTCTCATGCAGGCCACAAAAAAAAAAAATCCCGGAATCACATAGAATTATTGATCCTGCAAAAGGAATGCGAATAAATCTTGCTATTCCTGAATTTTTGGAATGTCCTGATTGAGTATCACAAAGAAAATTATATTTCGAATGCATGTTATTTGCAGTGTGTTATTTGGAATGTGCCTGATAAAAATCGCCTGATTGAGTATCACACGAAAATTATGTATGTCTTTTTGGAATGCGCCAGACTGAGTATCGCACGACAATTACCTGCTGGGCATGCATGATTTTATCATTAATACATAGTTTGGTTTGGGAAGGCATGTGATTGAGTATCCCGCAGCACACAAAAATTCAGGCGCCAATGTCTAATATTTAAACTTTTGGGCTTTCCTGCCGGTAGCATTTTGTCCCGCATCTATAAAATGTACCATGTGTCCATGCCCTCCTCCTTGCAAAAAACAGAGTCCCATCCCAAGCCACCCGATTGAGCCCCCTCCTTGCATAGAAAACCATGGGTTTCCCATAAAATCTAACCTTCTCTAGGAGGGTGATGGCAGCACCACCAGCACCTCTCGTACCTGCTCCGGAAATTCCCGTTCCAGCAATTCCCAGGCAAGAATAGCTTTATTTGACTACTTATGTACATCAACAATTTTTATAGCTTTACTTTTTGGCCATTGAAAAATGCAGGAATGTAACATTCGACTGCTTTTGCAGCTCAAGTGTCCTTACGGCTTACGGCACCAAATCAGAGAGACAGAGAGGCCATTGAATTGAGGAGCAGGGTTGCAAGGAACGACAGTCTTTGCATAAGTACACTATAGGGTTAAGGCCCTTATCTCTACTAATAAAGGATGTCTTCATTAATAAGTTAGATATATATTATCATTAAAGGACTTCTTGCTTTACTTTCTTCCACACAATATCGAATATGTGGCCCTGTTTTGGAGTTCAGGTTTGCCCGGAGAGTCAAGCTTAGTAACCGGGGGAGTTTCTTTTTGTTTAAATCTGTAGTTCTATGATTTCAAATTTGCTCCCATATAATTATGTAACTCGACCAAGACTTGCCAAATACATGGAAAAGAATATCCACTGCCCGTGGCAATAGTCCCTACCTCGTCAAGAGATATTCTGTGATCCACACTTACCAAATAAACCTAACTAAAACATGAAATCATGTTCCTATTCAAGTACCAATATAAATAGAGATTACATGTTTCCTCGCTCATCAATCCTCACCAGCAGCGTCAATCAGGCACCACAACAAATCAGCAACAAGGTTTGATCCCTCAGGAAGGCCTCGGCCGCCATCGATTCCCTCCGTCAATGTTGTGTCGGGATCGGCGTTTGCCGATGCAGCGTAGCGAGGCACATGGGAGATTGCATCAAACGGGACGGCAACGGGTGGTGTCACTCTCGATGTGCGCCATCGCCGACCGTGGGAGAGCAGCCGGCGGTGAGGAGCTGACCGACTTCCAAGGGATGCGCAGGCGAGGGAGACGCGCTCGGTGATGACACGGGAGAAGGAAGCGAGGGCGAGCGCCGGGGGTCCGGGCAGGAGGAGGAAGGTCTCCTCCAGCTTCTCGTCCGCCTGGCCATGGCGGCCGGCCGGTCGAGCGCCGACAGGGGTGGATAGGAGGATGGGGATAGGAGGTTTGCGGCACTTGCGAGGCCATGGCAGGCGGCCGGTCAAGCGTCGCAGGGGTAGAGAGGAGGAGGAGGAGGATCGGTGGTTTGGGATTGTGGTGCTACGGGACTCCAACGTGAGGAGTGAGGAATTGGGGATTGGGGTGTGGAAGAAGATGAGAGGTGAGTAGAGTGAGAAATCGGGATTGGATTTGGTACCATGGTCAACGATGAGCCAGAGAGTTATGCTTGTTTTTTTTACAGCAAAAGACATGTCTCGTTGTTAGTTGCTTCAGCATAGAATCCTTCCTCTCAGAAACTATGCACATTTTTTTCTTCCTTTGATTTTTTTTGAGCTGCACATGCCCAAATAGTTGGCACTCTTCCGACCAAGCATTTGCCAGATTAGCTAATTCAGACACCCTCTCATAAAAAAAAACTAATTTAGACATATTGATCTCCTTTTGTTTTTTCTTTGCTTACAAGGTTATTAATTTTTTAATATATGATGTTTTTTAATTATATGTATTTATGAAGACAATAGACACGACACGATGGCGTCGGATGGGAACAAAAGCTTACCAAGTTAGCGAGTTATACATTTGTGTTATTTAATAGTAAAAATTCTATATTGCCATTTTTTTTTCCACTTTTGTAGATTGTTGATGTGACATAAATACATGTCGTGGATGCTCCGAAAAAATATTCCAACATAGACTCCAATGCAATGATGGTGGAAGAGAACGGAAACTCAACAAGTTCTACACAATTATGTTACAATTAACTTTACGAAAAAAGAACTGAATCCGTAGCAAAGCACGGGCATTCAACTAGTGATTTACAAATTAATGCAAGTCTTACAAAACAAATAATTGTTCCGGGCAATTCAATATTCGAACCAGAAACACAACATTATGAAGTAAGAATCAAACACTCCCTTGGTCCTACATTACTTGACGTTAAAATGGATATATTTAGACTTATTTTAGCGCTAAATACATCTATTTTACCGACAAGTAAATACTGGACGGCGGGAGTACTTATCAGCATTGAATAAATATACTACTAGTATACTACAATACTGAGAGAATGGTTGGGATGGTCGGCAGCCATTCGCCTAATCGCAGCCTCTGCTTCAGCATTCCTCTCGTTGGATTCCTTGGCATGAAGGAAGATCTTGACTTCTTCGAGCGAAGGGAGGTTCCTTATGGTCAAGTCCATGTCACCGCTGAGGATGTCTGACACTAGGAGACAGAAAGTCAGTTTTCGAACCATGGGCATAGCTCCTCGTGTGAACACATGTGGCTCCAGTATAACATATTCGAAATCGCACTCTCTTAGGCAAGGGAATGCATCTGTGGAAAGCATGAACCTTTGGACTGGGTCGCTGATGAGACCTGATTGCAATTCAACATACCTAAGAGCCGGCAGAGTGCCAAGTATCTCAATGTCCTCTGCTCTCAGTCCATGGACACATATATTGAGGGAGGAAACCAGGGAAAGTGATGAAGAAGTAATCCACCTCGGCAAAGTTGTAAACCATACGTCCATCACAATTTTACGGAGGTATGGAGAGGGTACCCAGCCCTGCATGACTTCACAGTCCCCACCATGACGTATCTCCAGGGACTCTAGTTTGGTAAGTTTTCCCAGGGACTCCACAAAAGTAACAAGTTTATCACGAGCAAATGATTTCGGCCACAAAAAGCTGAGCAGCCTCAGCTCGGTCAGGTACTGCAGCTCCAGCCCTTCTCCCCCAAAGTGCATTATATCTAGCTCTTGGAGTGACGTCAAATTACCAAACCCTGCTGGCACCCTCATTCTATTAATATACAAGCAAATCAGATTTCTCATCGGAAGAATACTTGCCGGCAAACTTCCATATACTCCCCGCAGGTCCAGTATCTGCAAGAAGTGTAGCTTTCCTATTTCTACTGGGATCTCATAACGTCATGTATTTCTTAATCCTAGGTACCTCAGGTGTAATAAATTCCTGACACCCCTAAGGTTAATTCCGTCCAACTCACAACGTTCTAGGTCCAATACACGTAATACTCGAAATCTTGAAAGTGAAAGATTCTGATTAGCAGCAAGATTATTAAAAAGGGTGAAGGACCTCACTTGTGACAAGCTCATGGTATCCAGCCGAGTGAAATTGAGCTCATCCATGAGCTTTTGGATGGAAAGCCTCCGAGGCTTTCTTTGAGCAGGTATACCTTCCTTGATAAAATCCAATACGGTGACGAAGTTTTCTTCACTTGACACGTCACATATCACATCCAGCATCATATCATGCACGATACAAGCATGTGCTCTGCCATCAACATCAATGTCTACCGGCTGAATCATGCTTCTATTGATGAGCTCATTGAAGCAACATTCCCCGAGTCCTATGCGGCCAAGTTCATGCTTTTGCCCCTGAAAAAATCCCTCGGCTATCCATCGCCTTATCAAACGATCTCTGTTAATGCTATAATCCTCTGGGAATATACTCAGATATAAGAAACAAGTCTTCAAAAGAGGAGGGAGATCATAATAGCTAAACAACAATATCTGCTTCATGTTCTTCATGCTACCGAAATTTGCAAGCCCATGACCTATAGATTCAAGCAAAATATGCCATTGTTCTATTGGTTTAATCTGCTGATTACTAGCCAAATGACTGGCTAGAGTAATAATGGCCAACGGCACTCCGGCACATTTCTTCAAGATGTCTCTCGACACCTGCTTTAGATGAGAAGGACATCCGGCCTCGTTTCCAAATATTCTTTTATGGAAGAGCCTTTGGGAATCACCTTTAGAAAGAGGTTCCATCTTATGAATAAAGTCATTAGAAGAACAACATGTGTTGGCGACATCGACATTGCGGGTTGTAGTGATTATTCTACTTTCACAATTGGTATCGATAAAAGCAAGTTTGATGATTTTCCAAGCTTCAGTATCCCAAATATCATCAATGACAACGAAGTACCTATTGCAATAACAGTACATGAGCAGTGAGTTAGCAAACCATATGTATCATCTGCAATAGAGAAAGCTACGGAAATCACAAAAAATTTAAAATCATCTTACATAAATGAACTCAGATATAATAAATTAACCGTACAAGAAACGCATATTGACAAGAAGGATATAATCAATATATGGTTCAAATAAGCTACGGTAGAAATGAACGTTGACGTGCTCATCTCGAACGAGTTGTTGTTTAGACCCCAGGACCCAACTCGAGAATAGAACTGAGGTAGCATTGGGCGACTAGCTCTCCACTACCACTGCCGCACCGCCAAGCAACGAATCTCCCATCTCCGGCCACCTCTGCCCAAACCAACTTCACATATGGAAAGTTTCCGGCGTACTTTCTCTATCCACCCCAAAGATATTGACTCCTGGTTTGCCCCGCACGCGGGCGACTTTAGAGGACCCCCTGATTCGATATAGAAGGCCGATGCCCGATCTCCCTCACCTCCCCGGGCCGCTGACGCCGGGGGTGGCGGTGATGCCATGGATGTCGAAGACGGCGGGCAGACCTGGCGTCGTTGGCGTCGTCTGCTGGACTCCCTTCGTGCTATCATGTGGGCCTCGATCTGTTCGCCGAGCCTAGACACTGGAGTGGGGGCCTGCTGGTGTGCTCGAATAAACGCGGCGGCTTTCGGATTCCTCTTGCGCCAAGACGAAGATCCGCCTGATGCATGTCCTTTCTATTCTAGCCGGAGTGGCGTGTTCCGGAAGACCCCCAGGCGAACTCCCATGGGCATGTTACGCCTGGAGATTGCTGGACCAGGTGGAATCTGGTCGGGCCATTGGTTCTCCGTTAAAGTGGGAGCGGCGCGAAGCTCTGCTATTATCAGAAGATATTTTACTCCATCGTGAAGTCAAAGGCGGGGAATGTCATGGAAGCCGAGATTTGAGGACTAGTAATGGTGATTGGAGCCTACGGTGTTAATGAATTTGCTTAGAGTTTCGGGTTTCGTAGCAGCAGTATGTAAGTGGGGGCGACAACATGTGAAGTTGAAGTTCTTACCTTTGAAGGTGAAAATATAAGCACCAGCATTAATTGGTTGTGCGTGCAATGAACTTGTTGAAGATATTGTTTTGAGAGCAGAGATTATTTCCAGAATAAAAATCTAAGATCTACGATCAGGCGACGACGGTGTTGTCGTGCCATTATGGTATTTCGTTGTTGCAGATGCTAGGTGTAATTGGTATCTTCATGATATTACTATATACTCTTTTTCGAAAAAAAAACTACGGTAGAAATGGCCCATATATGATTCTCGCTTCAGGAGTTACCATTGAGTTTCCATTTTTAGTTTTAGAAGATGCGAAGAGTAAAGCAGAATCGATTAATAGTGAGTTTTGAAGTTTAATTCTTTCTCGACGAGGGTTAAATAATGGCAATCCGAGAGATGAAACACCTCACATCACATTTAAAGTCCCCGACATATATTTATGTTCACATGTATATTAATTAATAGAAATTATTATAAATTTGATCTGCCACTATAAGTGTGAGAATCTCGGCTATTCTGACCAATTAAATCTTATACACAAAGTGCACGGGTCTGGATGTGTCCATCGTGTATGAGATCCACATGAACACACAAGCACATGTGGGCACATCTCCCACTTGCACACTAATTCGTGTACATATTGTATAAAAATATACATGGATACAATAGAGGTGCCACGTCGGCCCATGTCATTCAAATTAACGTGGTGGTTAGATCTAAAATTGACCACTTGGATTTTATAAAATATGATAAACCATGTAATCTTTTTGACACGACTAATGTTGATGACTAAACGTGTCGAATGGGATCAGTGTCCGAGACGTACTTCCCTAGGACCGTACGAGTCTATGTAAAAAAAGGTCCATACCAATAGCGTCGACCAGCTAGAGAAACACCACGCTACCATAGCTGGAACGTGATCGTCTTGGATTTTTTTTTAAATGCAACCATGTTGTAACGTGGTGTCAAGGCAACCCTGTTGTGATATGTATTGTCAAGCAAATAATAAAATAAAATAAAAATGCTAACGCAACCACAAGTAGCCGCGTCACTAGAAAAACAAAAAGAAAACATTAACGAAACTAAGAGCATCTTCAGTCGCGCCCCCCAATATGTGTCCGGATCGGCGCTCAAAGAGACCCTTTGGAGGCTCGTTCGGACGAAACAAGGTCTTCGGGGGCATCTCTCTTCCACTCACTGCTCCCATGCAATGGCAAGAGGTGTAAATAGAGACATGCATGTAGCCATTTTGGAAAGAAAAAGTGGGGATACCGTGGTGTGAGAGAAATGAGAAGAGAGAAAAGGGATCTTTCATTTGTGTGGCTGTGGTTGCATGCGAGTCTCGTCCGGCGCCCCCACGGGAGCCCCTATGCGGAGGGGTTTGCTTGGGGTTCCGGACGGGAACAAGGGGGTCTTCCGGACGGGAGGGGCCTTTGGAGGACGCGAGTGGGCGCGGTTGGGAATCGTCCGGACGGGAAAGAGCCTTGGGACCGCGTTTGGGGGCTACGACTAGAGATGCTCTAACCAGTTTGTACCGCGCGGTTAAGGCAAAACTGTTAGGATTATGTGATGTCATGCAAAAAGGAAAAATATATATGAAGTGTTACTTGACTTCCATTATATGTTGTTTTCTTGATTGTGTACGCAAAAATTAATTTTTATATTTGACTCCATTGACCCACTAACTCACAAAATGCTTTAAAAAGTTTGGAGTAGCTGGACTTCAAGTTTAATGAAGTCAACCCATTAATAGCACTATCGACTATCTACAAGAACGTCCCTTACACTAAAAAATATTTGATCTTAATGATATGTGAGGGGCTAAATATCCACTTATTTTCAAAACCGACGAGTATATCCCTCTAGTAAAAAAACCAGGCTTAATGAGACAACTGAGGTTAACCCAAGGTCTTGATCACCGATAAACTGCGGGCACAACCACCCTACTAATGATCCAATAATATGTTGGTTCTCAAGACAGATATATTTCGAATTTGAGCAAAAGTTTATTTCAACTTAAAGTTTTCTTGCTGAGGCATTTTAGCTTGAAGTTATAGTCCTGAAAATCTAGAATAACATAGCATCAAACCAAGAGCTATGCCAAGCCCAAGATGTGCATAGAACGGATATTTGATTATCTATAATTAGGAAAAATGGTGATGCTAGAATAGTATTATCAGCGTCAACATGCTAGATTGTTCTGAATTAACGTAAATGATAAGTTTTTTTTAAATCTTTGGTATCAACAACGCGGATCTGCGAACATGCTGTTACGGAAATTTCAAATGAATTTAGTATAATATATATTTCCTGAAGATTTTCACTGAGATAGATAGCTTGATGCGTAGGATTAGAAATATGAACATTGGTTCAATAATAATGAGAACCAATTGAAAAAAAAAATCATGTCGGTCTAATGCTTTAGAAATATGTACTTGGCTCATGGGATTTGAAATGATTATTTAGTGAAGACATATAGTATACATGATTTATTATAAAGCTAAAATTATATTACCAAGTTGCCATAGTCATGTGATAGGAAAACTAATACATATTAGGGGGTTGAAAAGTGTGGATAACAGGAAGAGAGGGAAAGTAAGTAATAGAGTAATAGAAGGTGTTATAGAATATGATGATATTGAAATTAGGGAAATTTTTAATATCAATTTTCCCATAAATTAACAATATTCATATTTACAAACCGGTGATATTTACTTCACATGATATTTCTGAGGGGTGTGCCTAATAATATTGTTCAGATGTAAATAGTTTCAGAATTCATGGAACCATAAATCTATTTCTCAAACACGCTCAATGAATCTAAGATGTTTCCCTCGCATTTGTGAGGGCCCTGGCTAGTTAGGATATAAAGTTGAACATAGCTGAAAAAACCTAGTCATTTATAGAGCAGTATAAGCGCATTTTGCACTTGAAATGATTGGTGCATGTAACTCGATAATTCATGCATAGACGTCAGGGATAGAGTCAGAAAACATGAGTAATTAGAAAGAAACCAAGTGCTTGACATGCATGTAACTATAATATACTCTTTAGTTGATATAGACTTTAGTCGTCTTTTCCATTAGTTTCGATGCTATATGACCTGCCGAGATGCACGGTGCACCCACGTAATTGCAAATTTTGAAATTATATGTACCAAATGAAGTGTGCCTGCACTAATAATGCCACCTTCATGTAGAATATATTACATAAATATGTGCTAGTAATTAACATATGCATGAATGTGTGGTAATATGTTCGAACTTACTTTTTAGTTCCAAGTGATTGACGGAGTTGGTGGATGAGTTGGCTTTCATCCAAATCAGATAGATTATTCAGACTGTTGTACTTTTGGTGGTCAAGCTCGTAGAGAAGTTTCTTGAAAACTTTCTTCACATCAGGATTCCAAGATACGGGCACAAAAGCCGCACAATCAAATCCCTTATGAAGTTCATCATACACTGCTTTGGCAAAGAGTGGTCTTACCCAATCCTCCAAACCCAACAATGGAGAGTATCTTGGGCACATGGTCTGCTTCACGGACCATGATAATCCCGTCTCTTGCATCATCCATGCCAACGAGCGTGTGTTTCTCGTACAGAACTGACAGGAGGGGGTCGATGGTGGTGCTGGTGCCGGGGCTCCATGTGGTTCCAGCAGCTGGAGCGTGTACACCATCCCCACCACGTCTCCTGTACCGGTCATCTCGGCTGGCCACCTCATGGACCTTCCCCTTGATGTCTTCCATCGCGGCGGCGACCTCACGGCGAGCCTTGGCCATCTTGAACAAGATTGCCAGCCTCGCCGTAAGCACCTTGAAGCAGCAGGCGTCGGGGGGAGGCATGGCGCTCTGGCACGCACACAGGGCAGAAAGTTCTCCACCAGATTCCATCGATGCGTGCGACACCTCTCTGACTTCGCTGGCCCAGAGCCGATCCTGCTCGTCGAGCTCGTCCCGCGGCACCGACGCAACCCTGCTCAAGCTGGCGAGCATGTGCTGGAGCTCTGTCTGGAGGTAAACGACGTCTTTCTCGGCGCTCTTTTGCAGCTTGTACTCCTGGCTGAGGAGCTCGCCCAGCTTGGGAAGGAGGGAGACCATGCCACCCATGGCGAGATCCATGCCTGCAGCCTGCAGGCTAGATCCAGATCTCGCTCGATCGATTGCTTAACTTTGTGTTTTAGCAAAATATGTGACTGCTCATTGCTGGTAATGTATTGCTGTGTGTATGGGTCTTGCTGCAGGGTCACCGTATATAATACACTGAAGAAGGAACAAATCAAAGCATCTGTGTTCACGACAAGTTGCTTGTATTTAACTGACAGCTTACTAGGCACCAGAAGTGGACAAGCTTTGCGCCATTCGCGCCGCTTCTTCTGGTCTTCTCGCTCAAGTCAGCACATGCGATACATTAGGTAATTTTCAAGTTGGCGGTCTATTTGCAAGTTTCTAACGTGCATCGAGTATATTTCGGTGTCCGCCAGATGTAACCATTGATCACGGTAGATGCATCCAGACATATTTTAGGCGTGTACATACATCTATATTTCGGTTGAGAACGGGGCAGAGGCCTAGTGGTTGGAGTGTGGCTGAGGGCACTCAACAGCCTGAGTTCGATCCCCGTCGGGGACGAATTCCTGGTTTTCTCACAAAGGTGTTATTCCTCTATAAAAATATGCCACCGGGGCTAGTCCCGGTTGGTCGCGTTTTTTATATTTCGGTAAACATGAGTCAACTAATTTCGAATGGAGGAAATATGTCAAATCCCAAACCGTGTCCAAGATTTTTTTAGGAAGCCCAAGGAGAAAAATAAGACGGTGCCCAAAATTAAATTCTGGCCGTGTGCATCCCCCAACTTTCACGCGGAAATTTTCCCCTTCCTTCTCGCGCCATACTCAATTTCGGCCAACGCTGCCCCCGCCATTCACCCTCTCGTATCCAAATCGTCATATCCGCCCACCCGTCGTTGATTGCTGCCAATTACCGTCGTTTTTCCACGTCGTGCTTCCCTCACTTTCTTTCGTTGCAGTCCTGACTCCGGTTTCACGTCGACCCCGGTGTGGCCACGCCGCAAGCTCAATACAATGGTAGCCCCGCAGAGAGCAACGACACACATTATTTCCCAAGAAAACATATCACTAAGATCTTCCTTCTGTCGGGTCTGGGCTACCATCGGGCCTGCTAGATTGCTGCCGCCAAGAGAAGTCTTGCGACAACTTGATCGACAAGACTTCATCCCGTTTCTGATGTGTTATTGTGCTGTAAATTGACATTGTGACGTTATGAATGTTACCGGGAGGCATTGCCCCTGTTTTTTTAACTGCAACATATCATCGATTTTTAAGTAAATTTCAATGATGTATATTGTTGATTTAGGTTAATGCTGAGGTGTGCAGATTTTGGGCCTACCGTGCTATAAGCAGCTGCCCATAAGGGTCATAATCTAATCTGCCCCCCCCCCCCCCCCCCCCGTTACATTTTCCTTGGGAAATAATGAGCAACTGCCTACGCAACATTAACACCATTTAGCTTAAAAAAAGATTGACACCAGTTTTTCAATGCACACTCGTGACTTTTTACTGCTAGTCTAACATAGTAACCACTGAATAAATACTCTTGGAAGCTAATCCTCCGAAAAGTACAATACTCCTTCCTACTTTATATATAGGCCTAACATCTCATATTTTAGATATCAGGAAAGCAAAGCCAACTTCTCCCTCCATTCACTTTTATACACTGGTAGAAAAAAGGCCTTCGGTATGCCAGCATCAGTCCCCAAGCGTTGCGCACCGTGACCAATGAGTCTTTAGTCCCGGGTCGGGAGGAGACCCGCGACAGAAGGTCAGACGTCGCGGGTTGGGAAGCGCGTTGCGACGCGTGGAGGGAATTAATTCCGGTTGACATGGCCGCCCGGGACTATTGGTCCTTTATTCCCAGTTCCCGTGGCCAACCGGGACCAATGGCCCTTTATTCCCCGTGCCCGTGGCCAACCGGGACTAAACATCAAGCGTCTCGCCTCCCCCGCGGCGGTTTTTATTTCGCGAGCGAGGCAGAAGGGCGCCATTCCACTGCTCGCTCTCTGTTCTTCCTCTCGCTCTCTGTTCTTCCTCTCTCTCGCTCTCTGTTCTTTTCGATCCAAGCACACGCACGCAAAATGGCTGAATGGACGCAATACAATGGGAAGACACCATGCGGCAAGTATTTGGACGTGCTCTTCACCAACAGTTGCGCGAGGCTGCATGAAGCTCTGGGTCATTTGGCCGATCTCTATTTTGAAGCTCCCGAAGAACACCGGTTCTTTGGTCTCGATCTGGAGTACACGGCGAATCAGAAGGATGTTGCCCTCATCCAGATATCGTTCAAGCATTCGGTGTTGGTCTTCCAATGGTCAAGGTAGAAGCTATATATATATAGCACACGTGTACAATCTTGCATGCCATCTTCGAGTTTTTTTGTTGCATGTGAACAATACGTGTGTTGCAACATATCTAACACATATCCTATTTTTGTTGTTACAGTAGTTCGAGGCATTGCCCGGACCTTGTTGATTTTCTTGTCAACTCGGGGTTTGACTTTTGCAGCGTGGACATCACGCAAGACCGTGTGAAGTTGATGCGCATCGGTATTATGATACCTGAAGATCACTACGTTGATCTTCAGAATCTTATCCAGTTGACCGGGCCAAAGACCGGGATGGCTGTCATGGCAAGCACCTTCATCCACCAGGGCTATGAAAGGATGAAGACTGATTTCCCCCGGCAGAATCACTACTATTGGGAGGAGACCTCATTGCGCATGACGAACCTCAAGTATGCGGCCGTAGATGCATATGTCGCGTACGAGTTGTTCCGCATCTACTCGGCGGGGCCATAGATGATGTATGCATGCGTTCGATATCTATGCGCATGTAATGGGTATCTAATTAGTAGTATATATATGTAATGGATATCTTTTGTGATCGACTCTATATATATATGTTAATTATGAAATGTGATCGACTCTATGTTTGTGTTATGTGTGATCGACTCTATGTTTGTGTTATGTGTGATCGACTCTATGCATGTAATGAATATTGTTTGTATTATTGTTCTTTATTTTTGATATATTTTTTCGTTTTAAGATTTTAAAATGAATTAGTATTATTTTTCTTCATTTTTTGATATATTATTTGTATTTTTAAGATTTTAAAATGAATTAGTATTATTGTTCTTAATTTTTGATATATATTTTGTATTTTAAGATTTTAAAATGAATTAGTATTATTGTTCTTCATTTTTGATATATTATTTGTATTTTTAAGATTTTAAAATGAATTAGTTCTATTTTTCTCAATTTTTGGATATATTATTTGTATTTTTAGAAATAATACAAATTAAAAGTTAATGTTTATTTATTTATTCAAAATTATTAATTACATCATTACTTTTGTTTATTAAAAGATTTATTTGAAATTCAAACAATAAAGAAATATGGCTTCGGCTAACATGTTAATAAGATTGATATGATACAACTATCATATACATGCGTGAGAAACACTTGGATTCGGGACGGGATGGAACTCGGAAGTTAAGCGTGCTAGTGCTAGAGTAGTGGGAGGATGGGTGACCGAGCGGGAAGTTTGACCATGAGTAACTAATTTGACTAGAGATAATCTTAGTTAGACACTAAGCAAATAATACAAATTGTGAGAAAAAAAGGGAGTGAAAAAAAGGGAGTGAAAAAAGTAGTGAAAAAAAGGGAGTGAAAAAAGGTGAGAAAAATAATTAGAAACCAAATGAATTAAAAAAATTACGAAATAAATCTAGTCCCGGTTCATGTGGCCAACCGGGACTAAATGTCCTCCGACCTCAGGCTCCGCCACCCGCCCACGTGGACAGGCCTTTAGTCCCGGTCCGTAAGAGATGGGACTATAGGGGGGAGGGGCCTTTAGTCGCGCGTAGCTAGTCCCGGTTGCCCGGACGGGATTAATGGGCCTGGCGAACCGGGACTGTAGGCCTGTTTTCTACCAGTGATAAGGCGCACCTAACATTTCATGTTTGACCATATGCATAGTAAAATAAGTGAATTTATGTATAAAACGAGTCCAGATTCCTTATTTTAGAATGTATGTGATTAAAGCTAAAAATGTCTTAGAAAAGTGAAACGGAGGAAGTAATAAATATTGTAGCACAAAGCAGGGTCGATCAAATTGTCCGCCTATACATAAACATACATCTTCCCTAGAGTGGGGCAGCATAATGGCTATACCTAGTTGGCATAAAAGCAACGCTGTCTGGCATGGCCATTGGGATATGCCAAAAGTTCTATGCCATATCTTTTAAATAGGAAGGCTGCTTTGACTATGGACGCCGATTGGTTCAGAGGCTTTGTTGACAGTACAACTCGACATGTCTATATAGGATTCATCTATTTCAAAAAAAATTCATCCAGCATATACTGAGTGATCTAATATCCCAAGGAACCCCGCTAAACGAAGTAAACTCTTTGCAAGAGATAGTTATCATGTCACGTCATTATATTTAATTGATCTAGCATACCAAGTAATTGAATAGGAAGGCACCCACAAAACAAATACAACTCTTGTTAGAGATAGTTATCATGTCATGCAATGAGTGCTATGTTTAATTCATATTTGTCCTAGTTGCATAAAGTATACTTAACTACTGTTGCATTTCATGAACCACTAATAGAGCCATCCAACCGTACACGATTCAGTGATCGCAACTATCGGTAGGTGGACGATGGGTATTCAATCGGGCACACGTTTAAATAAAGTGTGCGATAATACTAACATCGTCGAAGTACATATTAAGTAATCTTATGAAATGTTGTAGTCGATCACACACGGTTTTGGGAGTTAACCTCTTGTGCGTTTGAGGACATCCACACACAATTTATATGAAGTTTCTCGGGTGTGGTCAAGAAACCATTAGCAGACGTTTTACATGTACTCAATCGTATGTGTTTTAGGAACCATGGTACATGTTTGTATTTGCAAGGACATATTTGTAACCAGAAGCAACCCATGCATATGTCTTGAGCACACATCATACAATAGCAAAGCTTAATCATATTACACAAACATCATACTTCATACACCAAGTATTCAGACATTGTGAAAAAAGTATTAATTACTAGCTTTAAAAGTGTGACAGATAAATAGAAGAAATATATGCTTTTCTTGGTTATGGCTTTGTCTCCATGCAGAGAGGTAGACTGTGCGGGTTATGCTCTAGAAAGGATATGAAAAACTTCACTCATGCTTCTCTTTTCTTCTCATCATGGAACGGATATGCTGAGAAACTTACTTATCCTTGTCGAATTAGAGCCTCTCCATACTTGCAATTATTTCTCAAAGAGTGTGCAAGATATTTCATCAATGCGAGGATGTAAAAATAGAAAAAACTATGCAAATTAAATGATAAAGAACTTATAAGAAATTCAAAGAGAAGTAAAGAAATGTGTTGAAGTACATAGAGCAAACCTTGGAGAGAGAGAGAGCAGATACCGTATACTATGAACAAATAGAGTCAAACTGTTAGCCACAAACTAATCATATAATACACCGAAGAAGGAACAAATCAAAGAAAATGCCTAGGGTATCTGGGGCAAAAACATCTCCAACATACTCGCTTTGTTCGGAACTAGTTGACGTATGTTTGTCTAAATATGGTTGTATATATATATATTTTTTAGAATGTAGATATATTCATATTTAGACAAACACAAGTTAACTAATTTCCATTTCGTGTGGAGGGAGTATGCCCAATCCATAAACCGTGTCCAAGCTTTTTTTAGGCGGCCCAAAATAATAGGGCGGTGCCCAAAATTAAATTTTGTCCATGTGCATCCCCCAACTTTCACGCGAAAATTTGCCCCTCCCTTCCCGCGCCACAACCCTGCGACCGCCATTTAGTCTTCAAATTGACATATCCGCTGACCCGTCGTTGATTGCCGCCAATAACCGTCGATTTTTCGCGTCGTGCGGCCCTCGCTTCCTTTCGTTGCAGTCCCGACTCCGGCTTCGCGTCGACCCTGGTGTGGCCGTGCCGCAAGCCCAATACGAGGGTAGCCCCGTAGAGAGCGGAGACACACATTATTTCCCGAGGAAACATATCAATAAGGCCTCCCTCCTGTCGGGTCTGGGCTACCATCTGACTTGCTAGATTGCTGCTGCCAAGAGAAGTTTTGTGACAGCTTTATCGACAAGACTTCATCCCGTTTCCGATGTGTTGTTGCTGCTTGATAATACTATGCTTTTAATTTCCGTTGTCCTACTCATTTTTTTTTTTGATAAAGGGAAGTATATTAATATCGCGGAGATACAAATTACAACGGCCTCAGCAACAACATAATAACCATAGTCATTACGGATGCACCCAGCCGAAAGACAATAAAAAGAAGAAATAAAAAGAAAGTCCCGCTACAGAGTTACAGTCCTCGCGGTATCCGCACAAACACCACCTAAACAACAGCTGATGTCCATCTCTTAGAAAACAACGTCTCCAAAAAGAACGGTGCCAGGCACAACCAATTAAGGCGAGACCTTGGGTTTTCACCCTGAAGATAATCCTCGCTCTAAAAACCGTTGTCCTACTCATAGACGATGGTGCTGTAAAATTTACATTGTGACATGATGAATGTAACAAGGAGGCATTGCCCCTGTTTTTTTTTAACTGCAACATATCATCGATTTTGAAGTAAAAAATTATCAATGTATATTATCGATTTAGATTAATGGTTAGGTGTAAACATTTTTGGCTTAGTGTGCTATAAGAAGCTGGACGTAACGGTCATAATCTAATCTGAACCCCTTTCATTTTCCTTGGGAAGTAATGAGCCAGGTGCCTGTGGCAAGATTGACACCACTTACCTTAAAAAAAGATTGACACCATTTTTTCAATGCACATCCGTGACTTTTTACTGATATTAACTGCCGAATAAATACTCTTGAAAGCTAATCCGCCGAAGAGTACCATACTCCTTTTGTTTTTAGGCCTACTATCTCATATTTTAGATATCAAGAAAGCAAAACCAACTAATCCCTCCATTCACTTTTATAAGATCATTTCAATTTTGACCATATATATAGTAAAATAAGTGAATCTACGTATAAAATAAGTCTAGATTTCTCATTCTAGAATGTATGTGATTAAAACTAAAATTTCTTATAAAAATGAACGAGAGGAAGTAGTAAATATTGTAGCACAATCATGGTCGATGAAATTTTCCGCATGTACATAAACATACATCATTCCCCAGCTACACAAGGGCCAGGCAACATAATGGCTACACCTAGTTGGCATAAAAGAAACGGCCATTGGGATATGCCAAAGGTTCTTTGTCATATCTTTTAAATAGGAAGTCTGCATTGACGGCAGACGCTGATTGGTTCAGAGGCTCTGTTCACGGTACAGCTTGACATGTCTAAACATGGCTCATCTATTTCAAAATGTTTCATCCAGCATATACCGAGTAATCTAACATTCAAAGGAACCCCGCTAAACGAAGTCAACTCTTTGCTAGTGATAGTTATCATGTCAGGTCATTATATTTAATTCAACTAGCTTACCAAGTAATTGAACAGGACAAGGCACCCCATAAAACAAATACAACTCTTGTTAGAGATAGTTACGTCACACCATGAGTGCTATATTTAATTCATACTTGCCCTTGTTTCCTGTATTATATTTAACTAATGCTGCATTTTATGAACCACTAATAGAGATCATTCAATCGTAAATGATTCGAGTGATCGCAACTATCGGTAGGTGTACGATGGGTAGCCAATCGCGCACGCGTTTAAATAAAGTGTGCGATAATAGTAACATCGACGAGGTACAGATTAAGTAATCTTGTGCGATGTTGTAGTCGATCACACACGGTTCTGAGAGTTAACTCTTGTGCGATTGAGGGAATTTGAACATATTTTATATGAATTTGATCGGGTGTGGTCAAGAAACCATTTACACACATTTTACATATACTCAATCGGACGTGTTTTAGGAACCATCTTAAATATTTGTAAGGCCATATTTGTAACCAGCTGCAACCCATGCATAGGTTTAGAGCACACATCATACAATAGCGAAGCTTAATCATATTACACTAACATCATACTTCATACACCAAGTATTCATACATTGTGACAAAAGTATTAATTGCTAGCTATACAAGTGTGACAGATACATAGAAGAAATATATGTTTTTCTTGGTTATTGCTTCTTCTCTTGGTGTAGTTGGCTCTGAAATATTCATAGCTCATGAAACTTGGGGTTCACTTGTCTTTCTTCACTTGTTAATTGGCTTGATGCTCCTTATGATGTAGTTGGCATTGATCATGGATGTGATTGTTACTTCACATAAAAGGATCTTGGAATATGTGACATTCCTCAGTTTTATGGCTTGTTTGTCTAAAGAGAACTAGTCCTGACATTCTTGGTTCGAAGTTTTGTTGTTGCACTTCATATGGTAGCCCCAGCTACACAAGGGCCAGGCAACATAATGGCTACACCTAGTTGGCATAAAAGAAACGGCCATTGGGATATGCCAAAGGTTCTTTGTCATATCTTTTAAATAGGAAGTCTGCATTGACGGCGGACGCTGATTGGTTCAGAGGCTCTGTTCACGGTACAGCTTGACATGTCTAAACATGGCTCATCTATTTCAAAATGTTTCATCCAGCATATACCGAGTAATCTAACATTCAAAGGAACCCCGCTAAACGAAGTCAACTCTTTGCTAGTGATAGTTATCATGTCAGGTCATTATATTTAATTCAACTAGCTTACCAAGTAATTGAACAGGACAAGGCACCCCATAAAACAAATACAACTCTTGTTAGAGATAGTTACGTCACACCATGAGTGCTATATTTAATTCATACTTGCCCTTGTTTCCTGTATTATATTTAACTAATGCTGCATTTTATGAACCACTAATAGAGATCATTCAATCGTAAATGATTCGAGTGATCGCAACTATCGGTAGGTGTACGATGGGTAGCCAATCGCGCACGCGTTTAAATAAAGTGTGCGATAATAGTAACATCGACGAGGTACAGATTAAGTAATCTTGTGCGATGTTGTAGTCGATCACACACGGTTCTGAGAGTTAACTCTTGTGCGATTGAGGGAATTTGAACATATTTTATATGAATTTGATCGGGTGTGGTCAAGAAACCATTTACACACATTTTACATATACTCAATCGGACGTGTTTTAGGAACCATCTTAAATATTTGTAAGGCCATATTTGTAACCAGCTGCAACCCATGCATAGGTTTAGAGCACACATCATACAATAGCGAAGCTTAATCATATTACACTAACATCATACTTCATACACCAAGTATTCATACATTGTGACAAAAGTATTAATTGCTAGCTATACAAGTGTGACAGATACATAGAAGAAATATATGTTTTTCTTGGTTATTGCTTCTTCTCTTGGTGTAGTTGGCTCTGAAATATTCATAGCTCATGAAACTTGGGGTTCACTTGTCTTTCTTCACTTGTTAATTGGCTTGATGCTCCTTATGATGTAGTTGGCATTGATCATGGATGTGATTGTTACTTCACATAAAAGGATCTTGGAATATGTGACATTCCTCAGTTTTATGGCTTGTTTGTCTAAAGAGAACTAGTCCTGACATTCTTGGTTCGAAGTTTTGTTGTTGCACTTCATATGGTAGCCCAATATGGTTGCTAAATGGGTATGGGTTTTGGTTTGGCTTAGCATGAATGAGTAGAGATTAGAAAGAGACTAAAGAAATTCCTACCCCAACACAACAGATCAAGGAAACTCATCTTGCAAACAACACGTAACAAACATATAGCAACACAATCATCACAGCAAACAACAAGGTTTTTGAAAACAACTAATATTGTCATACCACACTCATTGGTATGATCAATACACTAACACGTTAACGGTGTTCTAAGAAAGTAACTAGATTGGTGGTCTCATCTATATCTTCTTGACTTTTCTTCAAATTATTCTCTCCATGTCTTGAGGTAATCTTGATTGTTGTGAAGCCTATGTTTTTCTTCAAGTTCTTCAATAATTTTGAGTGTAGGTATTCATGTGGTGAAAATACTTCTTGCACTTCTTGGTATGGTCATCAACATTCCTGTCTTGATGGTATTGAAGAGGTAGGTCATCTAGAACAAGATAAGAAATTTTTGAAGGTGAATAATAGATGAGAAGATATGAGAAAGATTAAAACGATATGTTTTGTTTCTACAAAGTTAGAACTAAATAGACTTTCAATCCTATGGTCTTTTCCAAACTTAGGGTCTCGAATTCTACAGGCAACACAATGCTCTGATACCATTTTGTAGCGTTCCCACATTTAAATAATGTAAGGACACCTGTGTTATTGTGCTAGTCCCTGGATCTATTGCTAGCACCACAGTACAAAATAAAATATCAAGCAAATGCATCAAATGCAAATACATCGCATGATCCAGTCTTCCAAAATAGTATTACAACTTGTATAGTGTTAGAAGACTAGCAGTAAACAAAGATATACAACGGAAGACATAGTACATCATTGAGCCCATCTTCTTCATGCGCGACAGGAAAAACATGTTGGCGATAGTCTCGAGACCCTAAACGAAATCCTCAATCGTCTTCAGAAACATCTGCAATATGGAATATGCAGCCACAAGGGAGTCAATACAATTTAATGTATTGGCAAGTAACACTATTGTGGATATAAATGGCAAGACTAATACTACATGCTTATTTGGCTGAGTGGAGTTTAGGCTAAGTTTGCATAAAGCCAGTTTTGTCCTATATTTGAAAAATCTTTGAAAGCCAACATGGGTAGGCACACCATGAAGTTTGAAAAGGTAGCACAGAGGGGTAGACACACCATGTGCTCTAGTAAAAGGTTTCTACCATGTTTGAATTCATTCATAAAAGATGAGGAGATCCTTCTATCCATCCTTGTCCAGCTGCTCGAAGTCGTCCATTACCGGGAACACGGCTATGATCATAGTTTCTAACTTTGCAGAGGTTGTGCACTTTCACCCTTTATCTTCAATTATCCCAAACATCCAATACACCCGGAGTGCATCATGGAAAGGAGAGAATTAAGACGAGATCTTTCAGAAGAAAGAATCCAACCCAACCAGCAAGACCCGTTCCACCTACAATTATGCTACATCTTCATGTTAAGCATTGGCTGAACTCTCACAACTTAGTTGAACAAGACAGAGCCCATATGTCAAAGGGATGCACGGGAAGCTACTAAACTTAGAGGGACTTAGGAATCTCTTTGTTCCTTGGGTGGCCATCCGCAAGTGACAACCTCAAGTGGAATAACCATTTGACAAGGGCCCTGAGGCAACACTCAACATAAACCAGTCTTACCACTTCCACCCAGGTGGTTCTTTCATTAGTTATACTTAGAATTTTTCCTCAACATCTAGTAAAATAATTTGTAATATTGCATAGCATATACTAAGTTCTAAGGCTATCAAAATAACAAGGGTAAAAGAGATGGCTACAAACTACTAGGATAATAGCATAGCATAATATAACTTATTAAAATCTCCTATCATGCATACTACTCAAAATAAACTAATGCATATAGAAAATAATGGGTAGTTGATGGTGTGTTACTTGCCTTGTTGAAGTTGGCGAAGATATCACACTCTCTTCATAAAATATCGTTGCTCTCTGTACAATCTATTCACTAAAAACACAATAACAAAATAAACAAGCATCTTAGCAAACAAACATACAATTGTAGAAAACATACAGAGCAACTAACATATCCAAAGGTGTTTAACCAAGTTGGCTAGGACATGGTCAAGGTTTGAGTTCAATACTTGTTAGGGAAATTCCAAGGGTTTACTTGGGATTGACTAGGTTGATTTTATAGCGATAAAACTTTATTAGAGACATATTTATATAAGAAGTTCCAAGAGTTCACCAAGGTAATATCACTATTTCAACTATTGTAACACATCACAGTGTGTAACACTTAGTCAGTTTCATCAAGACATTTGAGTACTCTAAGTTAGTCTTTCCATTCTGGTTTAGGGTAGGTTTTGGTTCAACTAACTTCTTATCAATACAGAAAACAAGATAAAGTCTTTGGTTTTTCCATTTGGGTCAATGGTTGGACAAAAACACTTGTTATTCTTCAACTTGTGTGGATTGCTCCAAGTCTTCACATGCTTGTCTTCTTGGAGTTCATCTTCATGCTTCTATTGTAGTTTACTCCTTGTATGGATTCTTCTCTTGGTCTTGATAGATACTTCATGGCTTTCACTTCACTAATTGGTTTGGGTATGGGATGGGCACAAATACCACTAAGTCAAATAAAAGAAAAATAAGAAGAAAGATAGAAAGAGAGAGGGAGATATCTTCTTCATTCCTTCATATACTTGTACTTCATTGAGTTTCTTCTAGCTGTGGAGTCCAAGTCTTCTCTTAAAAATTTCTTCTATTATCTTCCATGTAACTCTTCATGTTGCCACCAGGTTGAAAATGAAGATTTCTCCTAGTGCTTGAGTCTTGATCTCCATTTTGCTAACTTGATGATTTCTTGAAGCATGAAATGGGAGTGGAGAAGTAGATAGAAAATTAAAGTTCACTACTTGGTACTATATGTGATTGACACATATTAGAGTCTTGGTCTTGGCTCCAAAATATCCACCACAACAAAGATAATAAAATGGAACTAAAATCTAAGGCATGATAATATGGGTGGATCACTATGTTGGGTTTTTGGTCAAAAACACATGGCCATGGTCCAAGGGTATCCAAAATGGTTGGGAAAGTTTGTTTCTAGTTCAAGGTTATCAAAAGGAGCAATTTTGCTTAAGGGGACATATTCTAATTATTTATAGAATTAATTCTATGCCAAAAATACTTAAATATCTTATATTTACTAATTGGAGACTTCCTACGAGACACCACGTTAATCCACATCATCAAAATAATTAAGACACTTAGATCTAAAATTTGTGGCTAGGATTAGTCGAGAAAGTCGTAGTTTATATATCATGTATAGGTCGTTACATACTAAGGTTTGACACGTTTGTTTGTTTAATTCTACAACCTAAGAGTCCGTGGGAAATCAAATATAGCTGGCACGAACCGTAAAAAAAAACTAGGCTTCATGCACATAGTTTAATCATTGAACTCGGTTTGTTCTTCTCCACGCTGACTCCCTAGGCAGCAGGGCATTATTGATTTACCCTGAGCCTGTTCGTCCTCTCCTTGGCCTTGCGGCATCTCACCGTCTCTTATCTGAGCTCCACCAAAGCTATAATTGATAAAAAGAGGTACGATAATCCCAATTCTTCTGCCTCTCTAGCCTGTAAATCCTTTTAGGTTGGACTAATCCTGCATGTTTCCGGGATGTCAGCAGGGTTAACGATTAGGGATGTTTTTCCTGTTCACATGGAGAGAGATTGGACGGAGGACTCATGCGGGAACGAGGTAGGCGTGCATGTCATCAAATAATTATTCACGATGTTCCTTGGCTGCCCATGAGATCTCACCTTGGTTTTTTTCTTTGCGGATTCTGCAGCAAATAGAAGCACTCGAAAGAGCATCCTGGAGATGTGGCGGCAGAAGGTTGCTGCACGACCCCGACGGCAGCATCGCCTTCTAGAGTAGCCGGCGGTGCGATGGACGGAGTTTCTTGCACGGCTCTGACGGCAGCGTGTGCTTCTAGGTTGCTGCACGGCTCCAACGACAGTATCGCTTTCTAGGTTACAGCCGTGCTCCGACGCCATCGTCGCCTTCTAGAGCAGACGGCGGGTGCCGAGATGACGCAGGGCACGGACGACAGGGTCGCATTCTATATTGCTGCATGGTTCCGACGACATCGTCGCCTTCTAGAGCAGCCGGTGGGTGTCGAAATACCGCAGGGCTCCGACAGCAGTGTCGTCTTCTACGTCTACACCACGGTGTGCAAGGTAAGCTAGGTAGTGATATGTACAGATGTAATTGAGCAGAGTTTGTGGAAAATTTGGCCGAATTAACTGAAGATCCTTTGGCAAGTAAGTTGTTGTTTCCTAAACAAACTAACTTACGTCATGTGAATCTTTTTTAACATAATGGAAGACTCTAAACATAGAGTATAAGAGGAGATATGCATGGGACATCAGACCCAGCGTGTGTCACTTCCAACCGGCAAGATTTGAGTTTTTTTAATTTTTGTCCCTTGGGTGAATACATCGCAAAATGGTTCCTGCAGTAGAGGTGGAGGCGTATGGACTGTCATTAATTTTAACATGCATATGCTCTCAGCTTAGCAGCGCGCGCCTGCCAGGATGATCCTGCCGACGGTCAGCTGGCCTGTCCGTCGAGTAGTGAATGATCTGACTTCTATGCACTGATTCCTCAGTAGGCATGTAAAATCTGTCCATGCTCGACGAGGCGACCCGAGTCACATGCCCCGTTCGCTCAGAAATAGGATGTGCATCCTCTATCTGATTACATTTTGAGTTTTCAATATCCCAAGTAATTTTACAAATGAAGACGGATACGATCTGCGTACTGGTATTGGTCAAGATGTGAGTGGAGTCTGAAGAATAAATGGGTGCGGTATTTTATCCAAGTTGTGTATTTAAATAATAGACAGTATATGCTTGCACGTAATATTGAGGTTTTGTTTTAGTTAGTAGATTTGCTAGCACTTAATTTCTAGGCACGGGGTCCTTGGTAATGGATTCTATGTAAAAGATTAAGCTAACTATTCTGGATTCATGAAAATATATACTTTATGCATCAAAATTGCAGGTAGTGGAAATAATTTTTCTTTGTCTTTTCCTTCTTTGTGTGTAGATTAATGATTTTTTGATGCTCAGTGTTAGGTTTTGTACAGTTGGAAAATTAGATTGGAAAAACATCTTTCAATGAAGGTTCCAAATCATGTAAGCTGCATGCATTACTTGACTCTCATATTACCCACAAAATAAGAAATTGCGAGCTGTTTCAGTAACATCTTATGATTTACGATTTTCCCCTAAGCCGTTTGTAAAGTGAGTAATCTTATTTTATAAGGTTTCTGTATTTAATCACAGACAAATGATATAGTGTGAGTGCGTTATTTAGGAGTAATATCTTTACCTATTTCATCATGATTTCTAACCCAATTTTAACTCCACTGCATATATATTACCCTTTCAGAGTTGTAAAGAACTCATTTATGTGCTTTTATGCTTAACTGACAAGAAAGAATAATGTCTATCATAATTAAAGAAAATGCAGTTTTCCTATGAAATATACCAATTATTTTTAATTTTCTAATATCCAAAACATCAAGTATCTTCAACGGCTTTTAGGGTCATAGGTCTACCATCCAATGAAATAGTAGTGATTGCTAGAATTGGCCGGTACTATAATCCGTCTGTAAGTCAAGACATACACGTTATATGTTGTTGCTAAGCACTGTAGATAGTTAGTTGCCTATGCTCGAGCTACTTTTAAACAAATTATTAGTTTAATTTTTGTCCTCATCCATTACACAAGATTATCTTAAACCAAGTGGAAAGAACTTACATCGGCATACAAAGGAATTACAAAAGTATTCTAATGTGGTGAATCAATGATTCTTATTTGTGAGTTTATATCAATTTGATAAATATCTTAATTCAGGTGTGACACCGAAAATTATTTTTCAAACATGTTCAAATATATGAGTAATATTTCGAAACTATAAATTATTTGTTAAGATTCCGAGCTCTCACGAAACTAAATTTGGATATCGTTATGACCATTTGAGCGTGCATAAACACAAGTAGTATAATTAGAAAATAATTAATGAATATAGTTCAATCAATATGGTATAACTAGCACGTGCAGATGCACGGGTTGATGACTAGTACTACTTAATTCTAATTTCTAAACTAACTTATTCAAAAATTATTTTGGAACAGAGGATATGAAAGTACACATCCTAAGGTTTCCAAATATATTTTATTCGCAATTTTTGGATTTGTAGAATTTGAATTATACCAAAATTCATCAACCAAGCATATTTTAATTTGAGCCAATTTAAGTTTTTCAAATGTGAATTTGAACAGTATTGATAGATTCTACACATTATGGGGATTTCAAAAAGTCCAAATTTATCAAATTTGGACAAGTGGTTAAAAAGTTATGATGGTTCAAAGTTCTAGGAGCTAATCTGCAAAATTACAATTCTATTTTCTATTCGGAAAAATAACAGAGAACAGCTGGGCTCAGATTTGGCTAACTACCGCGCAGGGCAACGGATAACAAATGGGCTTGGGCCTACTAAGTGCTGCGCCGAGCGAGCGGTAAGGATTTAACGCGCCGGCTGACTGGACCGCCACTTGGCGCGCTCCTACTGGCTTATACCTCTTCGGTAAGTCATCTAATCCTGGCATTACAGAACAGATCTAACGGTTAGGAACGGCTAGGGTTACCTCTGGCCGGACTTGGTGGCCGGAAATGGAGCTGCGGCGGCGCTGCACAGTCGGGCACGGATGGTGTCGGGGCTACGATAGATCTCCGGGCTCGGGGAGGGCACGGGAAGGCTCAACGCAACACGGCTATGGAGATGGGCGGTGGCTTCTTCTATTGCTTCCTGGAACGACGGCGCGGTGTGGGTGGAGGTACTCGGGTTCCGGCGAGCTCACGAATCAACGGCGCGACGGACCTGGAGGACATGAAAAAAATTCCCAAAGGAATCAAACGATGCGCGAAGACGAGGGGGAGCTAAAGAGATAGGTCTTGGGACCGGGGAGGGACTCATCTGGCCGGAGTTGTGCACACACGGCCGCGGCTGTGGCTGCTCTCCGTCAAAGAATCCACACGGCCTAGAGGCTCGATTTTGGAGGAAAAAGGAGGGGAAACAGAGAGGAGATGGGGGGCTTTAAGGAGGAGCAGACAAAGCATCAAATTAAGGTATTAATCGACGGATTTAAGCCGAAGGGAAATGGCCAAAATTAGGGGTTCTGTCGTTTCCAGGGGTTGATGACGACCTGACGTCATGCTGACGTCAGCATATATTTCTTTTTCTTTTTATTTCCTGTTTTTAATATCTCTTGATTTAATTATACAAATGACCCCATTTAAATTTCTAAAAATTCTAAAAAAAAATACCATTCTGTTTATAACATTTTATAAACATTTCAACACATTTCATTTTTTATATTTTTGAAAATATAAATAATTATTAATAGTACTTAATGTATATTTTTAAATTAGAAAAATAATAAAATGAGGTTTTGATTATATAAAATTTCAGAGACAATAAACATGTCAAATACTATTTTTTAAAGTCATTTTACCTCACTTTCATATTTTTATAAACTTAACATTTCAATGATTTACTAATAGTAACTTAATTCCATTTTTAAAATAAAAAATTAAATAAATATAAAAGTGGCTTAAATAAAATTTAGAAAACTCCTCAAGCTTTAATATTGTTTTCAAGTCATATTTTATGTTATTTTCAAATAAAAACATTTTGTGAATATCACTTTATGCTTAAAACTTGGAATGACATTTGGATATCATTATAAATAGTTGTTATTCTCATAAAATAATTTTGAGGCATATGAACTGTTAGAGGTAAAAATTCTATGGTTTCAAAGGCTATAAAACATTATTCAAAGTTATTTGATTTGAAAACATGTTATAATATAAGGTTTTCTAAGAGAAAACACTTTCTTTGAATAAAGAATATTTATTTTGAATAGGCTTTTAGGGTTTATGGAATAGAGGTATAATGGATTCTTAATTTCAATTTTCATTGAGTTATGTATTGTGTCCTTTTTATTTCTTGCATCTCATTGGTTTCTGGTGACTAGACTAACATGAAAACAAAAAGTTTCAATTTTTAGTGATTTTTGGACTTTCCAAAAATCAGGGATGTTACAGACTACCACCCTTAAAAGAAATCTCGTCCCGAGATTTGGGAAGGCTAGAAAGAAAGAATAGGTTTGGACAACTAGGTTCCAGAACAACTTGGTGGGCTACCAACCTTAAAAGAAACTTTTATGGGTAGTCTAACTTCATTAGATTGGTGTGTAGATTGATTTGATATTGGCTTTAGTAGAACTTTCCCTCATGGTAGAGTTACAAACCAAAAGAATTCTGTTGAACTATCTTTGACAATGAGGGGTCACTCTTTGGGTAAAACAAAAGTCCTTGGGTCACTCTCAACTTGGTATTTTGATGTCCTTGGAAATCTTCCATCTTCTTGTTGTCCTTCTTGAAGAAAAATTCCATGCTATTTCTAAGGAAACTCTCAGGGTAGGCAATATCTTCCATTTGTTTGATACCTCGAAGATAGGTTTGATCCTCACCGAAAGATAATACGTTTAAGGAACACTAACATAGGGTCATGATTGTTTCTACCATTCTATGGTTCAGGCTTAACATCGTCGTCTCTCTAATAGGTATGTCACTCAGATTTAGCATTCCTCATAGCAAAAGTAAATAATGTGAGTAGTCACCATGGGAGCCAATCCATGGTGCACTCAATTATTACCTTGTACTTGGATTGATGAATCTTGTTTAATAACACTAGGTCACTTCACTTGTCCAACAGAAAGTTTCCAATCTGTAAGACAAACTTGAGCTAACTATCATTTCTGATCTAGTAATTTGCGTAAAACTCCTATGTACACAAAGATAGTTTTGTTTCTTCATTGTTTCTTCTCTTGGTGTAGTTAGCTCTGAAATCTTCATAGCTCATGCAATTTGGGGTTCACTTGCATTTCTTCACTTGTTGATTGGCTTGCTGCTCCTTATGATGTAGTTGGTATTGATCATGGATGTGATTGGTACTTCACACAAAAGGATCTTGGAATATGTGACATTCCTCAATTTTATGGCTTGTATCTCTAAAGAGAACTAGTCCTGACATTCCTGGGTCGAAGTTTTGTTGTTGCACTTCATATGGTAGCCCAATATGGTTGGTAAATGGGTATGGGTTTTGTATTGGCTTAGCATGAATGAGTAGAGATTAGAAAAAGACTAAAGAAATTCCTACCCCAACACAGCAGATCAAGGAAACTCATCTTGCAAACAACACGTAACAAACATATAGCAACACAATCATCACACCAAACAACAAGGTTTTTGAAAACAACAAATATTGTCATACCACACTCATTGGTATGATCAATACACTAACACGTTAACGGTGTTCTAAGAAAGTAACTAGATTGGTGGTCTCATCTATATCTTCTTGACTTTTCTTCAAATTCTTCTTTCCACGTCTTGAGGTAATCTTGATTGTTGTGAAGTCTATGTTTTTCTTCAAGTTCATCAATAATTTTAACTTGAGTTAGATGATGACGATCTTGACTCTCTCAAGTTGGATCCCCTTTGTTGATCGTCCTTGCTTGCACATACTCCACTTGATGAACACATGCAAATTGCTCCCCCATACACCACTATGGGAGGGAACCTTTTAGGCAACTCTTCATATGTACACTATCTCCAAACGGGTGGCAAGCATCAAGCATACCATTTCTTCAAGACACTTCTCTAATGACCGTCTTCATGGTTTGGCGTTTGATACTCCCGAGCCTATATTGGATGGGATCCTGTCGTCCATCTCTACAAATTTCAGCCCACGAGGCTTCAAGGGGCGTGTTGCAAAGCTCCGCTTTTCGTTAACACCATTGTACATGTTAACACCCGCGATTTCCATGGTATTGGCGGAGGTGGGATTGTCAATACGATTATGACCGGATGTCCTGATGGTCTCGTGTTGCGCATTTGGAGTAAGAGACTGATATTGGCGTAAGAGGATGTCTTGGATGCCGCGAATATACTTCTTCAAAGGTTGTTGTGTGGGCCAACTAGAGGATGATTTCTGTCTGATCCGCATATGTGGATGTGAGCCTAGTGATTGGTACTTTGCAGGAGGAGCATTAGTGGGAGCGACAACATTTTGGGAGCTTAAGTTTTGGTGGTGCTTTTCGAGGACCGAGTCCGAATATCCAGGGTGAAAATCTTAAGGCTGTCCTTCATTGGGTGTAACTGGTCGTAGCGATCCTTCCACTACTAGGAAACAGTTGTCCGGGCCATTAGTCCCGGAAGGGGTGTGGGCTCGGACTAAAGGTCCGAACACGTCACCCCCAAAACGCCGAAGCGTACGTCAGCCTTTAGTCCTAGCTCGTTAGGCCCAATAGTCCTCGTTTGACATAAAAACCGGGACTAAAGGGGTCGACGGCCCACTGCGTCCTAGACTCCTGGTGCCCCCCTTTAGTCCCGGTTGTGTCTCAAACCGGGACTATTGCGCTAGCCCTATATATATGGCACTCCCTCCCCCTCTCTCTTGTTTTTTTTCTGGTGGGATGTGGTCTAGGTTTGTGCTAGTTTTTTTTTCTTCATATGAACTAGAGTTGTTCGGTGAAATGCTTGTTAGAGCGATGCCACTTGAGTTCACGCAAGAAAAACATGATACGAGGTGCCCGAGCCACACTTAAGCTTCCTCCTCTTTGTTTCCAAGTGTCCTGGTTAGCAACTATTTTCTCGTTTAGACCGTGCGGTACTAAATTTATCATTATGATTGTGTTTGATATATTGTTCTATGATGCAGATGAGCAATCCATGGATGTACGGTGGCCGACGCTCTGCCTCTTACAAAGAAGGTGTGCATTCTTTTCGCCTTGCGGCCGAGGCGACCAAGCGGTGGGATGACTTTATGATTTGTCCATGTGTTGACTGTCAGAATGAGAAGGATCTCACTTCCTCAAGAGTTATTCAGAGCCACTTGCTTCTGTCCAGTTTCATGTCCGGCTATAATGTTTGGACCCAGCATGGAGAAAGAGGGGTTATGATAGAAGACATCGATGAAGGAGAGAACAATGACGAGAACTACTGATCTATGTTCCCTAAATACGCTGATACCGCAATGGAAGATAATTAATAAGAAGGGAGTGCAGAACGAGCACCAGATGAGCTGATCTTGGTCGGGTCATTTCTGATGCAAGGCGAGGTTGCGACACAGGAAAGGAGAGGTTTTTGTTCGAGCAGACGTTACAGGACCACAACAAATTGTTGTATCCAACTTTTGAAGATGGACAGAAGAAACTGGGTAGCACACTGTAATTTCTGAAGTGGAAGGCAGAGACCAGTGTGACTGACTCGGCATTTCAAAAGTTGATGGTACTAATGAAGAAGACGCTTCCAATAAAAAAAGAATTGTCCGCCAGCACATATGAAGGAAAGAAGCTTATCTATCGTCTAGGATTAGAAGTGCAGAAGATACATGCATGCCCTAATGACTGCATCATCTACCACGGTGAGAAGTACGATAATATGGATAAATGCCTGGTATGCACTGCATTGCGGTATAAGATCAGAAAAGATGACCCTGGTGATATTGAGGGAGAGCCACCCAGGAAGAGAGTTCCTGCCAACGTGAGTGGTATGCTTCTATAATACCACGGTTGAAACATATGTTCAGAAACAAAGAACATGTAGAGTTGTTGCGATGGCACATGGAAGACCGTTCGATCCCTCAGCGTGAGTGCCGTGTGCCCGTGCTCCCCTGATCCCAACCGCCCGCGTCTCTTGTCTCATCCTTGATAGACGCTAGGGTTAACTACCCTCCGATGTTTGGTTAGCGCTCGATTACAATGTTGTGTTGTTTATGCTGCTGCCATGTCCACTGTTATTAGGGTTTTAATTAATTAATTAATTAATTCATCCGATTCAATTTCAACCAGCATTCAGTCATTCACATACAAATGCAAGATGAGTACGTCTACCGTGCCGTGTCTGTTCTGATGTATGGCCAGGCGAGCATGATGTTTTTATATTTCATATCGGTTGCAAACGATTTACCATATTTTTTTGATGTCACAATGTGTGTGCTCGACATTGCGCTGGTTATCTTTCGGCCTACGACGCGTACTATTATATTCTATTGATCGAGGCCCCTGCCGTCATGAGCAGCTTCTCTGATGGTTTTGTTAGCAGAGACGTGTTTTGTTCGCTTTTTTCTGTTATTATGTGGCAACAATCTGGTGCCGGTTCTTGTTTCTTACCTTGTTTCCTGTATCCGTGATGATTCGTAGGTAGCTGCTGCAGCTTCGAAGTGGACGGGGCAAGATGTCTGGCAATGTGAGTTGCTTCTACTAGAAAAAAAAGGAGATAATTCTTATTATTCGTAGACAAGACAGTGTGAGCTGATCATCTGCTTGTTACGATGTGCAGCCTTCTGGCGTGGACAATACTTTTCGTAGGAAATTTGACAAGGAGGAGTACTTGGAGAGAGCTCGGCAGAGAGAGCGGGATGAGAAGGTCCTCCACCATGTCCTACTATTGTTTTTGTGAATACTAAAAAAATAATAATAATATTCATATCCATACTTCTCTCACTAAATACATTGCTAACTTGCTTCTGTCTTTTGTCCCTCGGTTCTCCAGGATGAAGCCCGTAGAGGCAAGGGTATGCACTGCGTCTAAAGTTAATTGTATTGAATCCGCAGCCAAACTATTATTATCATGCAAAACTGACTTATTGTAATTGCAAAATGTCAGATAGGGGGCCTCCTGCGCAGAGACAACCTTTGAAGCATAGGGACTATGAAGTTGACCTTGAGTCTCGTCTTGGCAAGACCCAGGTTTGTCAGATCATATAGTATAGGCTTCAAATAATGTTCCTTGTTATGGTTTTCCATGTTTTCACATTGTTGTACAACCTTCTAACCAAAATTGGGCATGACTCCTCGATTTCTTCTTATGTTTTGGCTGCACTGCCTTGTGTGGTGCATTTTGAAATTCATTATTTAGGTTGATTTGTAAACTAGTATCTGAGGCTGCATCCTTATGCTTGATTTGAATTATTAGCTGTTGATTTGTAGATATTGAGTTTTTTTTTTAATATGTGCCGCTATTTTCCCATAAGGCTATCAAACGGCCGTATATTATAGCTTAGTGCTGTGTTGGCCTGTTGGGCATTTGTAGGCAAACACCATATTCAGTTAACTTAAAGAAATCTGTGTCAGTATGTACTGCGAAAGAAAGGACCGAGTCACCCTTCAGCTAAGATCATGGAGAAATACGAGTATTAACAGTTTTAGGATTGGATACTTTATGTGCATTACATTTTATAATAGTATTGTTTACCTTGTTGATTCTGCTTTATCCTGTCCTCATGAAACTTGCCTGCATTGCAGAAATCCCTTGAGTAGTACTGCTGATGTGCTGTATTACTATTTTAGTAGGAGTCTAGGACAATTCTTCTTAAGCAGTTTGATACTACCACTGCATGACTAGGACAATGCTTAAAGACTTAAACACTCGGAGTAGGACAATGGGTTTTTTGAATATGAAACATAAGGATGGAAAGCATAAAAGTTTGCTTAACATTGAAGATTGGAAGAGGTTTGAATGTGCATAGGTGGCTCAGTTTGGTCATTTACTGATTTTAATCATTTTATCATCAATAAAATACCTTTTTTTACCTCTAAAAAAAGATGATTTTTTAATCCGCTAAAATACATTCTGCATATATAAAATACTCCCTAGCACTTAAATGTATAACTAATCGTATTATTTATTGCCCATTCTTTTCAGGTGGTAACCCCGATCGCACCTTTGAGTCAGCAGGTTTGTCCCAACATTCAACATGGCTTGTTATTTAATACGTATTAGAAATTACAATCTTTATAAATTTTTCAGTTTGACTTTGGTACTTGATGTTGTTTGTTTTGTACTTGTCTACTTGAGAACTTAGTGAGATCTTTATTCAGTAGATCTCTTGTATGTGTTATTCTTTTGTTGTTTTCTAGATGTAGGTCTCATGTTTCCACAATCTGTCTCATTAGCGTTGGTTTCATCTCTTGCTTGTGCTTTAACATGCCAATGTATGAAGTTCAGAACAGTACTATTGCTACATAATTAATCTCTCTTGTGTTGGGATTGGAGGATGATGCAAAAATTAATGCTTAACTAGATATGTGTTCACTCGTTTGTTCTTTATTCTGTAACATTCCAGTGCATCATTGCTAGATACTTCCTGCTTTGGGATTCGAGGATGATCTAAACACTTATGTTTAACTAGATACTTCTCATTGATCACATAAAAGTTTGTCCTCAATTTACCAACTTTCTTGCAGGCTGGATACTACTGTTCAGTATGTGAGTGTGTTGTTAAAGATTCAGCTAATTATTTGGATCATATAAATGGAAAGAAGCGTAAGTCCTGCAAACTCTATTTAAGTTCAGTTGGTCTATCGAACTCTTTTATCACCAGTTTCATGTTTTATGGTTTGAACATTTGACAGATCAGAGAGCATTGGGCATGTCTATGCGTGTTGAAAGGGCATCACTCGAACAGGTAATATATCTGACCTTGTTTGCTGATCCAAGTTCATGCAATGATTTAAATTCATTAGTATGGCAGACCCATCATCTGTGTTAGAGACATATGTGTATATTAGTAGTTTCCCTATTGCATAGGGGGTCCGCTGCATATTGCCACCTGTACATGTACTATATATTGTGGCCTTTGGCCCCGTGGAGTACAAGTTGCATATTCCTCTATCTCTAACATGGTATCAGACTAGGTTATTCCTCGCACGCGCAACTCGTGCTTTCGATTCGTCGCCGCCGTCTGTAAAAATTTCGCAGCAGGTACAGGTCCTCGTTGACCTTCGCTGCACCCGTCCCGCTCGTCTCCTTCCTTCTGCAGACTCGTCTCCTTACCTTCCCTGCGCCCGTCTCCGCCCGAAGTTCCCAGGCCGCCGCCCGTTCAGGCCGCTGACTGAGGCGCCCGTTTTCCTCGTCCTCCTCCGTCGTCCAGCAGCCCAGGCCGCCGCCGATCGACCGTGTCCGGCCGCTTCCGCCGCTGTCAGCTGGCCGCCCCAGCCTACCGGAAATCTCCCGTCCCGGCTGCTTCGTCCCCTGGCCGCTGTTGCTTGTCTTCCCTCGGCTAGTGTTGTCCGTCCCCGTCAGCTCCGCCGCCGGTCATCTTTTTCCGGCCGCCCGCCTCCTGCGCAGCCATCCCGGCCGCCTCCCGCGCCGCCGTCCCGGCCGACGCCCCCGCCGCCGGCCACCGTCGCCTCGTCGCCAATCGTCTCGCCGGCCACCGTCGCCAATCGTCTCGCCGGCCACCGTCGCCAATCGTCTCGCCGGCCGCTGTCTCGTTACCTGCTGTTGCTGGCCAGGTTCTGTGGAGGACGAGCAGACTCTTCTGGATCGGGCTGATCTAGAGTTGACCGATTCCACACACACAAAAAAAAGAGTAAAAAAAAGTCCATGTTGTGTGATGATCATTCGCTACTCGGTGCTCCTCCGCGGTTGCCTCACGGATCTTCTACGTCTACGCCGACTCGCCGCTCTACGTCGACTCCCGCGGCTTCTGTCCGCGGTTATGGCCGCTCTACGCCGACTCCCTCTACCCCGACTCACCGCTCCACGTCGACTCTCGCGGCTTCTGCCCGTGGTTATGGACGCTCTACGTCGACTGCGTCTACGCCGACTCGTCGCTCTATGTCGACTTGCCGCTCTACGACGACTCTTGCGGTATTTGCACATGATTCGGTTGGCTTTTCGTCGGCTCCTCGAGTGGCTTGTGCACGCACTTGTGACGGCTCTCCGTCGACTCCCCGCGCGACTACCACGCATGCTGGTGATTGGTCCTTCTTGGTCGACACGTCTACGTCGAGCTCTTCAGTTGCGTCTTTGACCGCGCATGAGATTGCGCAACTCCGATGCCTGCTTGCTACTTGGGACTCTTCATTGACAGGTACTGCTGGTTCTGCGACTGACTTTTCTAGCATTGAGAGACACCTTCTTCTCATTCAGGTACATCCTCTTGGATTCTTGATACCGGAGCATCTTTTCATATGACTTATGATTCTTCCGCTTTGAGCTCTGTTCTACCTGTCGAGTCTCCTGTCTCTGTTTGTACTGCTGATGGCACTCCTATCCCCGTTGCTAGTCGAGGCACTCTTAGCAGTTCCGCATTTCATGTTCCTTTTGTTGCTCATATTCCTCGACTCACCATGCAGCTCTTCTCTGGTAGTCAGATTGTTGATTCTCGTTGTAGGGTCACTCTAGATTTTGATTCCTGTTCTGTTCAGGATCGTTGCACAGGCGCTTTGCTTGGTGCTGGCCCCCGACGCCATGATGGCCTATGGGAACTTGACTGGCTTTGTCTTCCTTCCGCTGCCACCGCCACCAGTCTCTTGTCCCTGTTGTCGCAGCCACCAGCTCTTTTCAGCAGTGGCTTCATCGTCTAGGCCACTTATGTGGTTCTCGTCTCTTGTTCATCGTGGTGTTCTGGGGTCTGTCTCCGGAAATACTTCTTTGGATTGTATGGGTTGTAGGCTTGGTAAGCAGATTCAGCTACCATATCCTCATAGTGATTCAGTGTCTGAGCGTCCTTTTTGATCTCATTCATTCAGATGTTTGGGGTCCGTCTCCCTTCACTTCGAAGGGGGTCATCGGTACTATATCATTTTCATAGATGAATACTCTCGTTACACTTGGATTTACTTTATGTCCTCCCGTAGCGAGGTTCTCTCTATCTATAAGCGCTTTGCTGCATGGTTCACACTCAGTTCTCTACACCTATTCGTGTGTTCCGTGCTGATTCTGCTGGTGAATATATCTCCAAGCATATACGTGGTTTTCTTGCTGAGCAGGGTACTCTCGCTCAGTTCTCTTGTCCCGGTGCACATGCTCAGAATGGCGTTGCTGAGCGTAAGCATCGTCATCTTCTTGAGACTGCTCGTGCGATGATGATCGCTTCTTCTCTCCCGCCTCATTTTTGGGCAGAGGCTGCCTCTACCTCGGCCTATCTCATTAACATTCAGCCTTCTACCGCCCTTCAGGGTGGCATTCCTCTTCAGCGACTTTGTGATCGCTCTCCTGACTATTCTGTGTTGCGTCTGTTTGGTTGTGTTTGCTATGTTCTCCTCGCCCCTCGTGAACGCACCAAACTAACCGCTCAGTCTGTTGAGTGTGTTTTTCTCGGATATAGTGATGAGCATAAGGGCTATCGTTGTTGGGATCCCGTGGCTCGTCGGATGCGTATTTCGAGATGTGACTTTTGATGAGTCTCGACCTTTCTATCCGCGATCGACCCTCCTCGACCTCCACTAGGGAGGATCTCTCTTTTCTTACTCTTCCCGATTATCCTTCCGTGGTTCCTCCTATTTCTTATCCTTCTTCTCATCCTGTTATTCCGGAGCCATCTACACCGACACTATCCTCTTCTCCTCCGGCGCCACGTTCTTCACCATCTTCACCGGTGTCTTCTCCCTCTCCATCTCCTCCTACCATTCCCTCCATCCTATTTTCCCTTTTACTATACTCGTCGTCCACGTATTGTGAACGAGTCCTCCGATGCACATCTACTTCTAGTGCACTGTCTTAGCCGACCTTATTCTCTTCGCAGTCGGCCTTGTCTACACCTGATTTCTATAATCCCGCCAGCTACTGTGTTACTGCTATTCCGGAGCGACTAACGTACTGTGAGGCTGTTGTTCATCCTGAATGGCAGCTTGCGATGGCCGAGGAGATCGCTGCACTCGAGCGCACCGATACGTGGGAGATTGTTCCTCTCCCTCCTTCTATTCGTCCTATCACCTGTAAGTGGGTCTATAAGGTGAAGACTCGCTCTGATGGGTCCCTTGAGCGTTATAAAGCTCGTCTAGTCGCTCGTGGCTTTCAGCAGGAGCATGGACGCGATTATGATGAGGACTTTCGCTCTGTCGCTCACATGACCACAGTTCGTAATCTTCTGGCAGTTGCATCTGTTCGCATTGGTCTGTGTCTCAGCTCGATGTTAAGAATGCCTTTCTTAATGGTGAGTTGCGTGAGGAGGTCTATATGCGACCACCACCTGGGTGATTCTGTTGATGATGGCATGGTTTGCCGTCTTTGTCGCTTCTTTATGGCCTTAAGCAAGCCCCTCGTGCATGGTTTGAGCGCTTTGCCTCTGTGGTCATGGCTGCTGGTTTTCTCCCGTGCTGATGATCCCGCGCTATTTGTTCACTGCTCTTCTCGTGGTCGCACTCTTCTTCTTCTATATGTTGATGACATGATCATCACCGGTGACGATCCTGAGTATATTGCCTTTGTTAAGGCTCGTTTGAGTGAGCAGTTTCTTATGTCGGATCTTGGTCCGCTTCGTTACTTTCTTGGGATTGAGGTTTCATCTACCTCTAATGGTTTCTATATATCCCAAGAACGGTATATTCATGATCTCCTTACTCGTGCCGCTCTTACTGATGGGCGTACTGCTGAGACTCCTATGGACCTCCATCTCTCTCCGTGCTTCCGATGGTGATCCCCTCTCTGATCCGACTCGTTATCGACATCTTGTCGGGAGTCTCGTCTATCTAGCTGTTACTCGTCCAGATATTTCTTATCCTGTTCATATCTTGAGTCAGTTTGTTTCTACTCCTACCTCGGTTCACTATAGTCACCTTCTTCATGTTCTGCGCTATCTTCATGAAACGATCTCACTTTGTCTCTTCTTTCCTCGTTCTAGCTCGTTACAGCAGCGCCAGTCCTACTCTGATGCTACGTGGGCTAGTGATCCTATGGGATCGCCGGGTCACTGACTGCTTACTGTGTTTTTCTTGGTGGTTCTCTCATTGCCTGGAAGACGAAGAAGCAGACCGCAGTTTCCCGTTCGAGTGCAGAGGCTGAGTTACGAGCGATGGCTCTTTTGACTGCTGAGGTGACTTGGTTACGGTGGTTACTTGCAGATTTTGGTGTCTCCGTTACGACACCCACTGATCTATTGTCTGACAGTACAGGTGCTATCAGTATTGCACGTGACCTGGTGAAGCATGAGCTTACCAAGCATATTGGTGTTGATGCTTCTTTTGTGCGTGCTAGTGTGCAGGATCAGATTATTTCGCTCCGGTATATGCCTTCAGAGTTACAGTTGGCGAACTTCTTTACGAACGCCCAGACTAGAGCACAGCATAGTTTCTTTCTCTCCAAACTCAGTGTTGTTTATCCACCATGAGTTTGAGGGGGGGTGTTAGAGACATATGTGTATATTAGTAGTTTCCCTATTGCATAGGGGGTCCCCTGCATATTGCCACCTGTACATGTACTATATATTGTGGCCTTTGACCCCGTGGAATACAAGTTGCATATTCCTCTATCTCTAACAATCTGCTGGTTATTTCATTAGTTTATCGTTGCAAAATAAACATGAAAAATCTTAGGGTTATGTAAGCCAAGTGGACAAACTCGTTTATGCTTAACCTTCCATATCTTTCTATGTTCTTTTGTTTCTGCCTGCAGGTTCAGAAACGGTTCGAGTCGCTTAAGAAGAGGAAGGACCCAAGCACCTTTAGTG